>CM070593.1:77047688-77647688 GCA_036346395.1 Hsuehochloa calcarea | reverse complement strand
TAGTCGTGCCCATCGAAGATATGCGGTTTAGTAGAAAACTTATCCATCGCCAAAGTTCGGTGGCCGGTTAAGATCAAGATTGAACTAATCGGGCTCGATACCACTTGTTGGACCGTAAAGGCGACTAGAGGGGTGAATAGGAGCACGCTCACTTTTCACAAATTATGAACTCAATACAATTTAACTCCGGTAGCTATTAGAAAGCTATGAAGATCAATATACCGACAAATGGAAGACTAGTATTGAATCAATTAAACCCTAAGCAATATAACAAAATCAACTAAGATTACCAAGACTCACAAAGACAGGCGGTCGGCCGTTATACTCAACCGGTCGGACCGATTCTTTGAAGCGATCGACCGGCGTTATCTTTGGCGGTCGGACCGCTCAAAATCGATCGACCGGTGATGATGAGGCGATCGACCGGCCGACTCGAACCGATCTACAACGATAAAATCGGCCGATGATGCGAAGTTGCAATTAGGTGAAACTTTTGATTCTCAACTCCAATCTTTATGAAACTTTGCACACACCTTCTATATGCTATTGAGGACCTATTCCAATCGAATAATATGATAATTCTTGGAGCGATCTTGAGCAATTGTCAATTGATTAACGAAGGTCTAAAGCAGGGCAAGAACGAAAACTTGATCCTAAAGCTTGTTCGTGAGAGATTGATGATCAAGATGATGCTAGATAGATTCACACATATCACAGCAAGCTAATTCACGTGAAAGAATCAATCACAAACTCGCGGATCAAAGAAAGCCCTAAAATCACCAAATTGAAAGCAAGAGCGAAAAGAGACTTATCTCAAGCAAACCTTGCATAGATTGATTTCGTGATTGAAGGTGGATTACATCCACACCATCATGGATCGAGAGACAATCAAAGATCACGAAATTCACTACAAACCATCAAGAGCCCTAGCCTCCACCTCAACTCCCTAAAGACGATTAGGGTTTTGAAACATAAAAGGCGAGAGAGAGAGAGGTGCACCACCATCTCCTCCTATTTATAGTGGAGGCCTAAAACTCTTAGGGTTTGACTTAATTGGGCTCCGTTAAAGCCCACCAACAAGCGGGTCACACGCGCACGCTTGAGCGCCGTCTTTAACTTTTGACCTAAACCGCTTCACCATGCGTCATGGATTTGCCAATAGGTCACCATTGTCCATCTTGTGTCACGCTTGAGTCGTTGACCCACCCGCATCGTCGATCGTTCGGACCTCAACTCTTCAAGTCTAGTCCGATTCTCCTCGCCGTTGACCGTCGTTGACCACCAAGCCACTGCACAACCACGGACAAGAAAACACGTATTCGGAACAAGTTCTTCACAACTTGACCCATGTTAGTCAAAACATGCATCATGCAAATCATATGCCATGAAACCAATGACTTTGACCTAACAAAACAACATCGCCACGAAGTTGGTGACGTTCAAGTAATTTACGGTCGGCCGCTCGGTGGCCGGTCGGACCGCCATGGCGGTCGGACCGCTCCACGTGAGCGGTCGGACCGCCTTAGGACTTAGTGAAATTCAAGCTCCCAAAACCGAAACCTTACGGAAACTTAAATCCAATAGAACTTCTTACTGGAGACTCCAAAAATCATGAGACCAAGTGCATTGGAATCCCCTCACTTGCCTACAACACCTATTTTTGGCCCACTCGATTTGACCACTTTGGTCATCGCCGGTCCGACCGCCCCTCAATTTCAATCCTATTAACTTTGCGAAAAACGTGAAACGATAAACCGTAAACGACATTGCCAATTGTCACATCATCCTAAGATCTGGAACATATCCCCATGAAATCCACAAATTTCAATCCTATTTGCAATTTCAGATTGTGTTTTACCTTGTTCTTGCGTGCTTCTTCGGTGTATGCAGGAATTGATCTTCGTGATTAGATCATTCGGGTATTCGTGCACGGTTGATAACGACTTGTCAGGCAGTTTAGCGATTACGTGGTTTCGAGCCTTGCGAGTTCGTAGCCAGGATAGTGAGAATTGAGCGACTTATACCGAATTTATCGTCTCATCGAAAGATCGGGCCAAATCAGGATCTTCGTGGTTCATCATTATGGAAAGCAAGGGTTGGGATACAACTTTGCTAAGGACAAAACCATGCCTAGTGTCATTCAAGTCCTATAAGATGGCTTAGTTGAATTCAAAACCCAACTTGCAAAGATCCTCTTTAAATATGCAATTTTGTTCAAAGGACCTCCGAGTCAAATGGTGCTTTTCCTAGTGGTACCAAGTACCATTGCACCTATTGCAAGAGGGATGAGCATTTGCTTGAGTTCTGTTAGTGTATGTTGAAAAATGCTAGGAAGAATCTTGCTAGAATTGTCTCACATCAATCTAAGGCCTTCATGAGAAATGTTCATGTAGAGAAGAAAATACATGATCTAGGTTTTAACTTACATGTTCATCATCATGGTCTAAGACATGTTGCATCTCATGCTTCCATCAATGCTTCTCATGCTAGAACGTCAAGTAGAGTCAAGGCAAGCAATCATATTTCATATGCTTCTGGTAGATGTGTGTTTTTGTACTGGTTCCCAAGTCTTAGTTAATTAACCCCAGTATTGAGACTCATAAATCTTTTATACCTTAATTTTTTAGGTTCACCGTGGAAAGGGGAAGAACACGTGGCTCATCGACTCCTGTTGTTCACGCCACATGACGAGTGACTCAAGATGGTTCACCTCCTTCATGTGAGTGACACGTGATGACTTCATCACCTTTGGAGATACACAAGGGTAGATTGACAGAATTGGATCAATCAGGGTGAATGACAAGTTCATCCTAAAGGATGTCGCCTTTGTGGATAAGCTAATGTATAAATTGATCTATGTCTCTCAGCTTCCTGATGATGGCCATGAGACTAGATTTAAGAAGAATGCTTGTCGTGTGCTTGATTCAGTTGGTGAGTTCGTCTTTGGGATTTCTAGAGTTGGTAGGATCTTTGGAGCTGAATTTTCTGAATCTTTTATCGGTTCTCTCAAGTGTTTACTTGCTTCTTCTTCTAAGTTCTAGCTTTAGCACCGAAGTTTGGGGCACATTGCTTTTGATCATCTGACGTGAGAGGAAGGCAATTTTTGGATGAAAGGAATGCTTGATTCCTTGATGACTCTATTGTCAAAGAGTAAAAGTTTTGGCAAAAATGAAAAAAAGAGAGAAGTAAAAAATGGATAATTTGGGAGAAGATTGAGAAAGGGGGAGAAAATAAATAAAAATCCAAAAATAGGGAGATCTTAGTAAGGTGGGGGCATCTCATATACATTCTTGTGATTTTTAATGTCATTTCTTGACTTGAATTGCAATTCCTGAATCCTCACAATGATCAATGGTCAGAGTGAATAATTGTTTTTTCATATAGACCTTGAGTGAAATTTTTGGTATCGTCTCTTGAATTCAAGCTTTCATTCACTCTAGTACCTAATATAAGTTGCTTCTACATTTCTCAAGAAATCTTGGTCATTTTCTTAGCATTTTCTTGCTTATGGACCAAGTTGTGCTTTTGCACGAAAACGAGTTGTAGTTTTCCAAAACAACCTCCAATTTATATTTTTGTTAGAAAAATTATCAATGTGTTTATCAAGGGGAGAGTGTGGATGTTATATGGATATGCTCATAATCTTAGTGAGCCGAACAATTGGCAATAGCGTCGTGGTGTTTGGCAAAACCTTAATTTTCGAGTAGTTTTAGACTGTTGTCAGGCTGAGGAGGTCATACCAACCATGGTGGCGGTCTGACCAACTAGTGTCGACAGTCTGACTAGCCATGGGTGGCAGTCAGACCAGCCGAGGCACGACGGTCTGACTGACCGAAAGTTCAACTTGTGAATTTTGTCCATCAGCCAAAAATCAGGTGTGAAGGAAGGGTTGAGGATGCGTTTGCATTTGGTCTCATTGGATTTAGAGTTTCGAGCTGAAACTAGATAAAGTTTGAAAATTTCACAGAGGGTGCAAAATTTCAATATGAAAAATTGGCTAAGTCCCTTTGCAGTCAAACTGGCTGGCCAACAGTAAGACCAGCCAGAGCTCCTTCATGCTCCAGGAAGGCGGTGAAGTATGTCGGATTGGCCAAAGTCATGAGTTTAAGTGCATATGTGTTGTATGATGCATGTTTTGGCTAACGTAGGTTAAGTTGCTAGGAACTTATGCCTGGTTTCGATTTCTTAGTCTATTGTTGTGCAGGTGGCTTGGAGTCCACGACGGTCAATAACAAGGATGATCGAGACTAGGCTAGGAGAGCTGAGGTCCAGAACGATCTAGGATGTCGAGTGAAGTCATTGGACTCAAGCATAATGCAAGATGAACAAGGATGATCAAATGTGAAGTTCGGTGCGATGGGTTGCATCAAGTGGCTTCGGGATCGGGGCAAGTGCCATGGTGGTTCCGGTGGGAGTCAGATGAGAGAGACTTGCCGACACGAAGAGAGCCATTGATGAGGCTACATGTGGTGAAGCATGGATTGCTTCACGACAATTGAACTCGGCCTTTGGAAAAGGATTGGGACGAGGTATTTTGGTATTTTCGCCAAAATACTGGGTTGGTGACCTTTGTTAAAACCGCGGTGCAAGACGGTGCAAGAAGATGTGGTTTGGGTCAAGAGAAGATGAAGATCACGAAGAGACGGGATCGGGGGACCCAGTTCGTCATCCGCTTTGAGAAGCGTACATGGTTGTAGACCCATTTGTGTGCGGGCTTAACAGACTCCTGATAAGGTTTTCTCTCTAGGCCTAACCTCCGCTATAAAAGGGAGTAGTGCAGAATTTGTACCTCCATCCATTGAGCCTTCCCAAGAAGAAACTATAATTTGTGATTTTGGAAAAGTGGGGTAGAGGAGGTTTGGGTTTGAGAGATATGAATTGATTGAGTGCTCAAGTGTTGAGCTTTTGTCCTCTATGGTGGAGTGATTGTAAATCAACAATGTTTTGAATAAATCCAAATAGGATTTCCTCCTAGATGAGTTCTCTCCTATTCTTGCCCTCTCTCTAATGCATTTTGGGATTTTGTATGTTCATTTAGTTTCTTTGGGTCTTTTGCTACTATAGCTTACTAGGACGTGTGGGAATCCATCTAGGGTCATCTTGACCATCATTCACCAACAAGGAAATTTTTTGGATCAAAGTTCGAATTTTCTTGGTTGTTGCGCCTTCTTGATCTTATCCAAAAAAATTCGTGGAACTTGGTTTCGATCGTCCTGGTTGTCGATTGGAATAGGTATTAGACCTTCTTGATGAGCTATGATTGAAGTTTAAGATGATTTGAATGACATAGTAGAAAGTTATGTCGATTTGTGATCTTCGCGGGCTCCTGTCGAGGTGCCAAATGTCAAACCGGTCTTAGCTCGGTCAGACCAGCCATGTGCTTGTGTTTTTCAGCTTCATACCTTCTATAACTACCAGCTACTGAGGAGAAGGAATTGAAATCCATCGGGGTCGAACTAGAGTATTGCTCTTGTTCACCCCCTCTAGTTGTCGTTCTGGTCCAACACCTGCATCATCTTCTGATCTGCATGCATGTGTGCCGATTGATATATATTGCTGCCGGCCTGTTCCTGTTCTTGTCAGTGCACAAGAAGGCAGCATGTGTGCAACTTCTTTTACTGCTCCCCCAAGCTTGAATTAGCTAGCTAGGGGAATTTTGCTTGCTGTTTCATTTTAGCAGACTGTCTGCTGTTTCATCTGCAGTACAGCAATAATGCGCCGCGCGCGCGTCGTCGACGAGTATGCCCGTGCTCCCAGGACTCGGTCCATCTCCGGTATCCTATGAGCTACCCGTTTCAGAATAATTCAGAGCAACATGCACTAG
Organism: Hsuehochloa calcarea; assembly: GCA_036346395.1. NCBI lineage: Eukaryota > Viridiplantae > Streptophyta > Magnoliopsida > Poales > Poaceae > Hsuehochloa > Hsuehochloa calcarea. The sequence continues at coordinate 77,641,864 of CM070593.1, read as the reverse complement.
TAGTATTATCAGTTGCGCATAAGAAGCGCAGGTATCGCTTTCCTTCATGTGGTGTGGTGTATGAGCTTCACAGCACCAGCGATCCAATCACCACCAGGGAATTGGGATAACTACTACTACTAGCAGGTGTGTGTGATGAGCTTTTCCCAGACTTTTTCATGGGATAATTGCTGATGTAGTTTTCAGGGCAATCTTGGACACACAAATTCGGATTTCAGATTGGGGTCTGAAAGAGAAAACCAGCAAGAACCCAGTCACTCCTACCTACATCCTCCTAACAACCTCCTTTTCATACTGTTAGCTTTCATCATTCTGTCTTTTACTACCCCCCGGGCACTAGGAATGCAGTAGTGTGCATGCAGCATTCTGCACTTGCAGCTCCCTGATCCTAGCCTCCTGGCCACAGGTAAATTTTGATTTGCAAGAGTGAAAATGGATCGATGGAGAGGTGGCAATGGCGACTGGCCCCGCCGCGGCGATGGGCTCCCCGTGTCGGGTGCTCCGGTGAGCGACAACCGGCGCACTGTTGTGGTTGCAATACTTCTCCGGACCGGCACGGGACAGAAAGGGCAGAGCACAAGCCCCACATATCTGCTGGAGCCATCTTTATCACCACCACACCTATGGCCTCCAATAACCTCGTTTCCAGGGCTTTCCATTCCATCAATAATATTTTCCATTTTCCATTTTTTTTTTTTCTCTGCTTGTTTGTGTGTCACTGTATAAAAAAATTCGACAGAGAGAATTTACCAGGATTGATCGGAAATTCAGCGATATCGACAAAATCAAAACAGTTTCTGTCGAGTTGAATCTGCGGGACATTTATTCCTGGAATTTATTCACCGGTCGAATTGAAACCCGAACTGTTAATATCCCTGGCTGTACTACATACATGGCTGTGGATGGAGTGGGACAGACAAGCCCTTAGCTCTCCCCTGCAAGGCTTTATATTACCTATTCAGTGACTTGGTTGCTGCTGCCGCTGCTGCCAGCTAGAAATTGAGAGAATGACAGAGAAATTCTGTACATCCATTCAAGTGATGGTGCCAAATTAATTGTTGTTCAATAACTCATGCATGCTGTACATGCTCATTCATTCGGTCAGCAGTACTCAGTACTAACTCGTTCTGTTTGCTTGATGGATTCCACTTCCGTCCCCTGGATTTCTCAGTGATCACATAATTTATCTCTTGAGTTTTTATGTGAGAGCTAGAACAGAAATAGCTGCAAGATAAGTTAGCTCCCATCTTTCAGAGATTGATGTAGAGATGGGCATCTGTTTTGGCATTGCCTGGGGCTGGGAGTACCAGTACTACTGGTTTGCAAGTTGCAGCCTCTGAATGTTAGTTGAGGCTAAGGGGGAGTCTCTCTCTCTGTGTCCTCATGGCATCTTCTCTGTTTGCATCATGCAGAATGGGATGTGGCCAGGCGGAATTCAAAAGGTAAAAAGATCCCTGCAGATCGCCACAGGCTCCAAATTTTTTTTAATTCATTCAGGAAGCAGGACAAGCACCACAAAAGGGACTCCCTTGGCTGCTTGCCCCCCTTGTGCTTGCAGCCCAGCCCCTCCTGGCTCTACCCTACCACACACTGCTCTGCATACATGAATGTGCATGTACACAACCTCTCAAGCTTCCTTCTTCTTCTTCTTCTCTCTATCTATCTCATCTTTGTGATCCTTGTGCATGCATGGTTTGGTCCATCTGGTTGTTAAGTTCTTGAAAGCATGCATGCATGCACAGCATGCATATGACCCCCTCTCTGTGTACAACAGTACAAGCCAGATGTGTCCTACACAGTTGTAGCTACACTACACAACCATGCATGGCCTATTCCTCTAGAGGAATATACATGTCCAGTGGTGGTGCTCATTACTTTGCATACATATCAGTACAAGATCAGGGTTGCTAGTTTATACATACACGCTCGTATCATTGACCAGCCTGGCTAGCTACCATGGGCTATATATGTAATACTGGGCACCTTGTGCAAATGCCAAACTACATGCCAAATTAATTAATTATCTAAACTAGTACTGATCAATAACAACAGACTAGTAACAACAAACAAGCACTTAATCAGGAGCCAGGCTACAACTAGAAGAAACAACAACACGTCCTTTCCCTTTGTCTTTCTTCTTCTTCTCATCTTAATTTTTCTACACCTAGAAGCTGCCTAAAATTAACCATTAACCCCAGTTGCATGCTTAACTCTATCTGCTAGCGGCTTCTCTTCTTTCTTGCAACAGCAGAAGATTTCTTGCATGCATGCATGCGTCGCTGCAAACCACCGGTCCTTAATTCGTTCCATGCACGCATGCAGAAGCATGGAAAAATTAATGGAGGAAACCTTAAACACAACAACCGCACGCGTGCTCCCTCTCTAGCTAGCTAAGCTAGCTCCATTTCTGGTTTTCTTTTGCTTCGTTAAATGTTTCTATCTCTCCGCCGCTGAACGATAATCGATCTATGAGTGGTCATGGACGATGTCGGCGACGTCGTCGGGTTCGGCCGTGGAGACCATCTTGAGCGCCGACCCGCCGGTGGTGAAGGCCTTCTTGCGCACGGCCATGTACTCGGGCCACGTGACGGGGCGGTAGGCGGCCTTGCGGCCGGGCGGCATGGCATCCCGCAGCGGCGCCACCTTGACATCGGCGGGCGGGCCGAGGAAGTAGCCGAGCGATATCCGGTCGCGCTCGCGGTTGACGACGGCGCGGTGGTAGACGCTGTGGAAGCGTCCGTTGGTGAGGATGTGGAAGAGGTCGCCGACGTTGACGACGAAGGCGCCCGGCACGGCCGGCACCTCCACCCACCGGTCCGGGCCGCGCCGGAACAGCTGCAGCCCCGGTACGAGGCTCTGCAACACGAAGGTGAAGAAGCCCGAGTCCGTGTGCGCGATGAGCCCCAGCGCGCGCTGCGGGTCCGGGCACTTGGGATACCTACGTGCATCACGCACAGCTCCACGTTAATTACACTTGGATCACGGCAGGATGTATGCATGGTGTGCGTCGTCATGGCTGCCGTTATGTTCTACTTCTAGTACCTACCAGTTGAGGTGCATGGTGGCGGTCATGGTCTCGCCGATCTTCTGCTCAGCCTCGACGGCGCAGACCTGCTCTTCGGTGAGCCCGAGCGCCTTGAGGAACAGCTCGAGCAGCTTGTCAGCGAGGGCGCGCATCTCCCTGTGGAACTCCTCCATCACATCACTGTACACATGTAAAAGCAACAACGGTATAAGTACATGTAGTTGCTAGTAACAAGTTAGTTTGCGCGTGCGTGCGTGCGTGCGTACTGCATGCATGCAATCGACACGTCGATGCGATCGAGCTGACTGTACGTGCAGCATGAACGGCTAAGTACGTAGGTATCGGCAGCTAGCACGTGCATGCGTATGTACCAGAAGTGGTGGTAGTCGTCGCCGGCCTTGGGCCAGAGCTTGCAGAGGTCCGCGCCGAGGGAGGCGGGGGAGAAGGTGTAGCCCTCGGACCACATGCACTTGGAGAAGAAGGAGGAGATGGGCGGCGAGCCGTAGCCGCAGGCGTCGCCGGGGCCGCGCACGGCGCGCATCTTCTCCGTGGCCGGCAGCGCGAACATGCACGCGATCCGCTCCTCCACGCGCGCCAGCAGCGCCGCCGGCACTCCGTGCCCGGCCAGCAGGAACGCGCCCCATTGCTCCGCGGCGCGCGCCACGCGCGCCGCCGCCCCGGGTCCCGCATGTCCACCACCGGCACGGCGTCCGGCCCGTGCTCCCCGCCGTCCACCACCGGGTGGTCGTGCAGCCCCGGCCACGCGTGCGTCTCCGGCACGCGCCGCGCCGCCCGGAAGTCGAAGTAGAGCGGGTTCTTGAGGTGCGACGGCGTCGGCATGGCGATCCACCCAATATATCACTTACCACCAGACAACACAAGAAAGCAAGCACTAACTCACTAGTAGTACAAGTAGAAACAAATTAACTCTCACTTTGTATCTAGGACTTTGCAATAGTGGTATGAGTTGGTAATGCGAGAGGAGTGTAAGAACTAGAGAAGTACAAGGGTGTGCTATATATAGGGAGAGAAGCTTTGGAGCGTAGTTGATTAGGAGAGAGAGAGAGAGAGAGAGGAATTAATTAACGAACCAGTGGCCTTTTGGAAGAAAAATCAATTGATGAAAAATGCGGTGATAGGGACGGAGCCTTTGGGGCGATGTGGAGCACACAAGGCCACCAGGCCCCAGCTACACAACACAAATCTAGCTAGTACTCCTGGCTAGTGGCACTGGCACCCAATTAATACACGCATAGATACAAACACACATGTAAAGCTAGCGCTGGAAATAATTGTGATCAACCTCAATTAATTCATTTGGTCCACGGTAGAACTAGGATTTGTTTAGTAACACAGAAATTTCACAGGAAATATGCAGTAGCCATGTCTGGTTTCTTTGCTCACCCTGCCAGGTTGCTCTCAGCTCCTCAGGCAAGTATCTTTCGAAGAGCCGGTTTTCTGATCCAAAAGCAAGCAAGCGCGAGAAGAAGAACCAAACATGCCCAGTAGGGCTCTCCTAGTTACCGAGTCTTACACACCTACCAATTCACTCAATAGAACTTGACGTGGGCAGGCAGCAATTATTTTTGAAAAAAATAATGTAAACCACTTCACCGGAAAACCGTTGATAAAGAAAAGTAGACAATATAGTTCAACAACCGCACACTGCAGTAATTACGTAGCATCCCGTGTTGTAGCTGCGCCAAGCCAGAGAAGAGAACAAAAGGTACTAGCTACTATACTACTACAGGTGAAAACAAAGCATACTATAGCTTGTCCTCCATAATCCACATGGAGTACAACCTATAATATATTATGCGTAGCAATCTGGCTGGCGATACAGAGAGAGAGAGAGAGAGAGAGAGAGAGAGGATGGAAGGAACGAGCGAGACAAGGGGTGATGGGTGATTAGGTGATGGTGGTCAGGATCCCGAGGCAGTGTAATGTTGGGACAAAACGGGGTTGTTTTGGAGGGGGCGTTCCGGCCGGCCGGCCGCGCAGCGCAGCGCAACGACGCACGGCTGCGTTTTCCTTGTCGGGAGCTGCGCGCGTCCGTCGTTAGTCGCCTTCATGCGCGCGAGCGCCACGCCCCCTACCCCACCGGCGCTGCCTACTACTTGCTCTTCAAGGGTTTTTATGGTTTTGTATCACAGGAAATGGAAATGATGTTGGTCCACATGTTTTTTTTTAAACCTTAGAGCATCTATAATAATTTATTTTTTAACATCTTATTAAAAGGAAAGAGACAGTACTTCATCTAATAAAAAGAAACAAGTTTTCAATTAATTGTTTCTTGAGCTAGTATCTGAGACTTTAGTTTATACTTTAATTGCTATACACAAAACTGGTTTTTAGGTAACAAGCAAGTCTCCAATAACTATTTTGTTGTTTCTTATGTCTTGTTACCAACAACTTGTGAAGAAACAAGCTCACATTTTCTCCTCCACGTCACCAAAATGCTGATATAACAACTTTTTAGTAACAAATGACATGGGCTATTGTAGATGCTCTTAGTTCTTCCATTGCTCCGTTAATGGAATTTGGGACAAAGTCTGGTGGGTCTTTTTGAAAGAAGAAAGAGGGGGTAAATTGACAATTCTTTGCAACTTATTATGCATGGAAGAAAGAAGCACAGAAAGTTGGGAAGAAAGGCTCTTCTAAAATAGGGGATCTGTACCCTTTCTTCTTTTGGGAAATCCGTTGAATAAAGTTCCTTGTTTATTTACGCCAAACCATTCATTATGATTGAAAACCGTTGTTCTTATCAAATAAAATGGCAACCATTAGGAACGGAGAATATCATGTAAGCTAAACCATAACCTGAAATGATAAATATTGTCCCTGTGAGAAACAGTTTAATTAGTTCCCTCGGGATATGGAAATACCGTCGCTCCAAATTGTGCATTAATTAGAGTGATCTAGCTAGTGATGATTCTGTTGTGGGGGAAATATTCAATACCTGCAAGTTGTTAGGTACATTTCATCTTTGTTTGCTTGGTCGTCCCAAATAATACCTTTCGACAGCACTGTCCATCATTTGTTGTAGTCTTGCTCGTATTTAGAACCTATTTTGCACAGAAATAGAGACATTACAGTTTGGGATAGACTGTGTGCTAGAATTCTTTACCAGAAATTAATACTATTCCGTATAGGTACAATAATTAGTATTGCCATTCTAAGCTATTTCATTAGCACAAATCTCTCTCTGTTATGTATGCTTTTGCCTTTAATTTCCATTGAATTTGCACACGCATGCCCATTGGCATGTTGTCGCTAAAGTTTCAGTCTGTTTGTTAATAAGACTAGTCATCAACACATACGTCCGCATGGATATAATATTTTTTAAATATTATTTTCAAAGCTAAGAATTTTTATAACTTTTAGCTCCTAACTAATATGAACTTGACATATATTTTTTAGTTTGATATTATCTCTCAAAATTCTAATTTTTTACATTTATACAATTTAAAATTTAGTTTTTATATTAAGTGACAAATATATATTTTTTCACCTTTGAGTTTTGGTAGTCCATATTATAACGCTATCGATTTAACGTTGATCTTAAGATCTCATGTAGAAATCTGGTTTTATTAATTTCTCACGTGTTCGGATGTCATTATTTACTAAGCATCAACATCGTACACGGTTATTTGGTGAAGCTATATGAGTTCAATTTGGATGGTTAGAATTTTCCCCTTTTCTCTGATTAATATGGGATTTTTTAGCCTTTTTTTTATTCTCTAATTAATGTGGGAATTTCTACCTTTTTAAAAATTGGATGATTAGTATTTTTCTATTTTCTCTAATTAATGTGAGAATTTCTAGCCTTTTTATTTTCTTCGATTAATGTGGGAATTTCTACATTTTTGCATCCTCTAGCCTTTTTCCTTTTTCTTTGATTAATATAGGAATTTCTATCTTTTTACCTCCTAGGATTAATATAGGAGCTTCTAGGAGAGTCTCCAATTAGTATAGACATAGATAGATAGAGAGATAGATAGATATAGATTATTTAGTAAGTATCCGCATCCTACACGGTTATTTGGTGAAGTTATATGCGTTCAAATTGGATGGTTAGGACTCCCTCCTTTTCTTTGATTAATGTGGGAATTTCTAGCCTTTTGTTTTCTTTTCTCCGATTAATGTGGGAATTTCTACCTTTTTACCTCCTAAGATTAATATGAGAGTTTGTAAGAAAACTTCCAATTAGTATAGATATAGATAGATGGGGAAGATCAAGAAAACTCGTATGATAGGTCAACGGTTAAGAGTAAGTTTCTCTGTAATATAACAAACAGATCTTATTTCCACTAAGAAATATACATACACACTAATTTATTCTGATCGATGTCTGGCTCTTCTTTTCTAACTTCAATTTCTCGAACGAGGAGGAGAAAGACAAATTGTCAGGTAAACTACGTGCTACATTTGTTGTTCATATTGTTCTTATCCATTCGGCAAATTGCAAATGTAGGAAAATTCTAAAATTGTTGCGAGGATAAGCTAGCCGCGGCGCGTGAATGTCCAAAGAGCAAATCAAAATTGCCATGGACGGTTGTCCGTGCTCTTGTCTTAACTTGCAATGAGATGGGTGATAGCATGTAACCGGGCCCCACTGTCAGATCTCACCCCCCCATGTTAATAATATACACATCGAATGATTGGACATAGTGGAGTTAATTTATAATGATTTCTTCTGTTTTTCTTTACCTATAAGATAGTATAGAAGAGCCCACCTCTAAATTAATTTATGTATAATCGCCAAATTAAATGATTGGACATACGGACGTACTATAGTTTTTCATCTTTATTATACGTACCTTTTGGTTTACAAGATCTAGCTCTGGAAGTCACCACAAGGTCCAGAGCATTTTTAAAATTGAATATCAGTAATATAAATAAGAAAAAAAATGCTAAACAAACTGCTAAGCAATGAAAGCAACATTAGCCATAAGAGTCCACATTTTTTATATCATACAGTAAAATGTGAAGCAAAAAAAAAAAGTTGATATAAAAACTGAGAACAAAAAACACAGAACTAGTAAGAATTATCACAAAAACCCAAAACTATTTATTTAAAAACAGATTAATCTAAAAAAATAAACCACACAAAATAAAATAATAATTTGGTAAATGGAAAATACAACTGTGCTTAACTCAATTCACATATCATCTTTGCAATGAAATTACTACCCCCTTTGAAGCCATTTATTTCATTTTTTTGGATGTAATTAAACTTTGCCAAAGCCTGCATCGACAATGGCAAATCAAGTTCAACAGGAGGGTGGGGGGCACAATGGCACATACATGCCATATATTCTCCTTTGCACTCAACAATAATTATAACCAACTGCATTGCGACAGCAAACCTGTCACCAAACAACAGTATACCTGGCTAATAAAAGAAAATGCACAGGGTTGCATGGTTCTTTTGGGGTGTATCCCTTGTCCAATATTGAGAGCTAGTAGAGTACCTCCTATGTACTCTCTAGGCCTAGGCCGACCTCAACGCTTGGAGCCATCCAGCTGAAAAGAGAGGGAATCTTTACATGCTGGAATCTCAAAAAACAAGTCATTATTTTTATTTTTATTTTTATTTTAAAAAAACAAGTCATGAGCAACAGCACTCTTAGCTAGGCACCAATTTGTTTACTATTTATTGCATGCCCTTGGTTGGTTAGTGGTCTATGTTAATATATGTGATAAAAATATAAATAAAAGGATTTTTTTTGAAGAGTCGTCAATTTACTAATTAATCAGTGCCTTTTTTTGTTTAGTGGTGTTGATCTTTTGGAATATTCCCAGAGGAAACAGAAACGACTGCATTATTTTGCATGGAACCAAGGTTGTAAAGTGATGGTGAGAGACGCATTAATATTTGTCACACAAACATAGCGACAAGAAAAGATTTGCGCTTTGTCTCATCACACGTCCTCACATTAGCTTGGCTTCTTTTTCTTTGAGAGACACATTAGCTTAGCTAATGGCTTTTGTTTTGTGTTTGTCGTTTAAGCACGTAATATTACCAACCAGTACCTTATATATTAGCGACCTCTCATAGCTAACGGAATAGTAGCTTGCTTGAAGGTGAAGGGGGCAAATGCTAACTAACTATCCAAGGACACACGTATTCCCTCTAGTCCATTTTACAAGGTATATTTTGACCGGGCGTAAAGATTGAAATGTTTTAAGATCGATAAACCACACAAGAAAATCTCTATTACCCTTCCATTAATTGCATGCTACGGAAAGACGTGCTTCGCGCGTCATGAGGACCAACTTGTCAACCTCACATGCGGTGGTATATTTCAATTTATACATGTATGCGATGGCACCGAGCTAATTTTCTCTATATTTTTGTGTGGTCGGTCACAGATAAATGTTTTAGAAAGAGAATAAAACAATGTGCACACACACACAAAAACACGGAGAGAAACTAGCGTTAAATACACACTCACATGCACACCTTATTTTAGGACAGGATTGAGAAAACTTATAGGCGCGCCTCCTCGCAAAAAAGTAAATAAATAAATAGAAAAAACTTATACGCTTATAAAAAGGAGCGGAGGAAATACTGTACTACACTAATCAAGAGCACGTGATTGCCTGACTAATCGATCGGTCAGGGGCCAAATTAATGGAGTATTTTGGTTGGTAATTAATCAGCATCCAGATCCAAGACGCTGTACTGGCTGTGGACGCGCCGTGCAATATAATTGAAACCGTTGCGATGGATGGATGGATGGATGGATGGATATGCTGCAGCTAGCAGCAGGGACGTCGTTTCTGGTGTGTCCAACAGTGGCTATAGTGCATGGACTACGTGGCCTATATCTAATCTACACATCCTCCTTTCCCATGAATGGTGCTTAATGCTGTCATTAATATCCTCTCCGAAAAGCTTATCCTGCTACCTCACGTAAAAAGAAAGAAAAAAAGCTTATCCTAAGCCGCTTCCCCCTAGTGTTTCCGGATCTAGGAATTACTTGGCGTTGTCGGGTGGAAGTGGAATGCAAGATTTGTTTTAGTCAACCATTTTCCTTTTCTTCTTTTCAAGAAAGAGCATTTAAAACCTACCAGGTGAGTTGACACTTGGCACCACAAGTCGTAGTACCAGTCTGCCACTAATATTCCTCCTCACCCACTAATAGTACGGTAGGAAAGAACCGAATTCTCCGGGAGATGTCTACGTGGTGCTGCTGTTGTAGCAACGTACGTATTTTGCGAAGAAGAAGAAGAAGAAAAATCACGGTCATCTTGCATGCCTGCCCTGTGGAATATTAGTTTCAAGACATTTCATTATGAAACACACCAAAGAAAAACTACTTTAATGGAATCGAAGGTGTAACCTCGCATCGGTTATCTACCTGCACTCGTAAGGTCGAGTAGACCGGCTAGTGGGTGAATAACGGTTTTTAATATATCTTTTTAGAGTTTATATGTGAAAGTATAAATCAAAACAGTTGTGTATAATTAAAGTCTAAATCAACTAATCTCAAATAAGTGCGCTAACAACATAAGCATGTATCAAGGTTTGTAATTCTAATGTAACAAGCAACCAATTCAATTATAGGAATGTAAATTGCAAGAATATAAAGCACGAGAGAGCAAACAACAATGACGCGTGATTTTTTTACCGTGGTGTTCGGAGACTTGCCGGTCTCCTCTAATTCACATTGAGATAAATCGACTTAACGAATTAAGTCAACACCTCGAATCCACTAGAGTTGTTCTTCCTCCACCCCGAAGATGGTGAGCACCGAACCACTCACAACACCCACCTTTCTCACAACCTTCTTTGAGAAGATCACCGACACAACTCCCCAAGCCATCTAGGAGGCGGCAACCTACAAGAGCAACAAATTGGTGACACTCACTTGAATGAATCAAGTGTCGAAGCTCAATGAACACACAATCCACCATCGAGTACAACACATGCACAAGAATTTGTCTATCTAAGTTCACTAAATGCAACACATACACATAAGCGGTGAGAGGGCTTACTCTTAGCTCAAGGAAGAAGAACGGGGCACCAACAGCTTTGTCCAACTGGCCACAAAGGGATATTTATACCCCACACCAAGAAACTAGCCGTTGGAGTGAGATTTTGGAAAAAGTAGGGGGGTTCGGTCTGACCACCAACAAATGGCTGATCAGACCGGCCGCCACTGCAACGACTAGAAAACTAGCCGTTACAATCCTAGCCGGTCGGACCGCCCACACAGGGACCAATTAGACCACATCTCCGGTCAGACCGACAAACACATGGTGGTCAGAACACGTCTCCGGTCAGACCGGCCAACACATGGCGGTCAAATCACTCTACGCAGGAGCTCAAAAACACGTTGAAAATGCTACTGAAAAAGATTGACCACGACGGTAAGACCGGGGCCTAGTCAGTTCGCACGAACAACTGCAATCAGTCCAGTGCAAAGTACCAGAAGTGACCTCCAGAAAAAATAGTTCTGGAAAAGATTGATCGGTGTAGTCAGACTGGGGTCTGGTCAGTCCTCACGAACAGCTGCGGCCTACCCGGAATGCCAAAATATGACAATCCTAACTTGAAGCGGTCAGAACGACAACTAATGCCCGGTCAAACTGCTTCTTCAATCAGACCGACCAATACATGACGGTAAGACTGACACATAATGCCCGATCAGACAGGCCAACACATGCCGGTCTGACTGGCTCCAAAATTCCAGCAGCCACAAAGATGCATGTACCTCGACACTTTACAAAACATATTCGCAAATATGAAGTACCATGCAAACAAGGGTTAAAATACGATCCACAACAAGTTGCAAAACATATTTACCAACTCCAAAATCATGTCACAAGGATTAGAACCACGGACTCGAACCGTTTGCAAAACACATTCGCAAACTAAAGTCACATGCTACAAGGATTATACATGAGCCTCAACTATTTGCAAAACATATTCGCAAATACTATAAACATGCCACAGAGAGCTAGAGCAAGTATAATGAGCTATCAACACATGACACACTCAAACTACTAATCAGGACCCTCTTAATAGTACAATAACCTACACTAGCAATCTAGTCACCCAACCAAACATCGTGATCGGTAAAATGACTAATAAACAAATTCTTACCCTATGCTAGTTTTATCTTTGCTTTGCGCATTCACTTGGATCTTTCACTTGATAATTATCATGTTCTCTCTAAGTCCAGGTCCTTGTCTTATTCATCAACACATAATGAACTCCCTTCGTGTCGGGATCTTGACTTGGTGCTCATCAACACATGATGACATCATTCATCTCAAATCTTGACTTGATGACTACCAACACATGATGTCATCCAAAGTGTTCATCATTATGAGATTTAACCTATTTGACCAACTCATGGAAAATACATTTTAGTGTTTATATGATTGTAAATACATTTTCCAAAATGCCATGATGGCGCCTCTACATGCATTTGACCGAAGAGGCACTTACTGAAATGTCTTTAAACTCAGGACCTCATGGAAAAACAAGTAGCTCAGCCAGCCAACTCGACCTCACATCACAACATGCTCGACCTCACATACTACTACAAAACATGCTATACTAGACACCCCATCACACGGTTCTTCGGTTCCTTTGGAACCGTTTGTGATAAAATTCGTGATACGAGCAGTTCTTCGTTAACAAATGCGTGATAATGGTACTCATCATGATGGTTCTTTATACGAATGTGTGAATTATCACTGAGCAGTTCGTATAAAGAACCGTCTGTGATTCTAAATGTTATCATGCGGTTCTTGATGAATCGCTGATGATAATTCTTTATAAAGAACCGTCTGTGATATTTATCACAGAAGGTTCTTTACAAGAACCGTATGTGATACAAGCACTATAAGTAGATGCTCCCGACAGGCCCCCTTTCCATTCGATTTGAGGCGCCAACACCCTGCTGCTGCTGCTGCCTCCTCCCTCCTCCCCATTGGCCACCCTGTTGCTGCTGCCTTCTCCCTCATTTTGAGCTGTTACCCCCACCTCCTCCTCCCCTATTGCGGCACCTCTGCTGCCTCCTCCCACATTGCGCCACCTTGGAGAGAAGGGTAACGATCTGTAACCCTTTATTTTTGCTCTAGACTAATCACTAATGTGTAACAATCTGTAACCCTTTATATTTGTTCTAGACTAATCACTAATGTGTTTGGTCATTATGAAGGGTACTTGCGGTTTATTAATATAATTTAACACTAATTAATTTATTACGTGCGTATACGTGTAGATGGACCGAAACTGGATGTACATTGAGAACCGTGTGAGTGAAGAGTATATTAATGGCGTGTTTGCTTTTAGAAGAGCAGCCGAGCAGGATATGTTGAAGAATGGGATAAAATTTATGTACTGTCCATGCATTGATTGCGGTAATATGAAAATGTTTAACAACCCGGTGCAGATCGAAGCTCACTTACGAAGGGGTTTCAAAAAAGGATATACATGTTGGAGCAGTCACGGTGAAGAGCAGATTATACCGGAAGTCGGTAATGACGACATCGTTGAGGAAGTCAACGATATGCAGGGTATAGAATGTGCTTTTGATGAGGATAGGTCGCATGATGACAATCTGGATCAGATGCTACGCGATGCAGAAGGGAACTATGGTGAGATAGAGTTTTATAAATTCGAGGGCTTAACGGAGGACTCGGGGAAACCTTTGTTCCCTGGCTGCAAGCCGGAATACACAAGGTTGTCAACCGTGCTTGAACTGCTAAAATTGAAGGCAAGCAATGGTTGGTCCGACAAGAGTTTTACGGCGTTGTTAGGACTCTTAGCTGACATCCTTCCGGAGGGAAACGTGTTGCCCAGCACGACCTACCAAGCTAAGAAGGTTATTTGTCCATTGGGAATGGAAGTAGAAAGAATACATGCATGTCCGAACGATTGTATCCTCTACCGTAAAGAATATGCAGATATGCATGTATATCCCGTGTGCAAAGCATCTCGATACAAATATAAGAATACTGCTAAGACGAAGCAATGACCTCCTGCTAAGATGTTGTGGTATCTGCCTGTGATCCCACGTTTGAAGCGTTTATTTGCGAACCGAAAGGAGGCAAGATTGATGTTAGCACTCAGAGGAGTGTAAGAAAGATGGGAAGCTCAGACACCCTGCTGATTCTGTCCAGTGGAGAAACTTCGATCGGAGCTTTGAAGAGTTCGGTGCGGAACCGATGAACATAAGGTTAGGGTTGCAGTGTCGCCAGCAAAAACAAGATCACCTATGCGCATTCTACGTATGCCATCATATGCAGCTATTGATTGCTTCTAGGACGCACGATCCCCAGGTTTGTCAATCTTGTAATAATTATCTCCTAATTATAAATTTAAATATATGCTTACTACTTTACTCGCTAGCGGATGTGGCTTGAACATAGAGTTAAATGCACTCGAGATGGACCAGGTCATGCACATTCGGGGGGAGCTCTGTGGCTTCATCAAGGTAGACATAGTTAACACCACCGGAGAGTTTCACGCCGTCGACACCGATGAACGACCTCAAAATAATTGATTCAATATTGTAATTCACTTTGACTGGTTGTAATTCAATTTGTAACTCTAGCGACAATATATACTTGAAACATTCTTTTGTAATTGATTTTGAGTTAAATGACCACTTTGAGTTGTCAACAATTATATGTGACATGTTTACGCGCTAGTTTTCAGAGGGCATGGCTAGCAATTCACGAGGCTAGTGAAAATACGATAAAAATTAATTAGGTCTAAATACTTATCACGAGCGGTTCTAATCACGAACAAATGCGTGATACTCTGAAATAACAGACGGTTCCAACCACGAACCGTGCGTGATACTCGAATCACTGCAGCGGTTCGTGGTTGGAGCCATCTGTGATAACCGCCTGTTATCACAGACATAAAATTTCAGACGGTTCAAAAACCGTCTGTGATGACTGTTACGAACCGTCTGTGATGAGCTTTTCTGTAGTAGTGAAATCACAACATGCTTATAGTTATATTGTAATTATTACGAGTAATACACAATAATTCCCAAACAAATAGAAAAATATCTCTAGAGAATCAAAAGTGCCTCAAATAACGTCTCTATAAGATAAGGTCGCTTTAGGAAGTGTAAAAAAATATCTCTACAAGATTTGTTGTTTTGACAATTTACAAAATGACTAAAAAATGCATCTACAATCCACATTTCATGTTCTTTATCCAAAATAACTCAACTAGTGTCTCTACATTAAAATCACATTCTAAAATACCGCAAATAGTATCTTTATAATATAATATAGCAATTTGCAGATACACAAAAAAATTTGTAGAAAAATGCCTCTACTCGATGTTTTTGTTGTAGCGATGGCTCGTTGACCATAACATCGACCATACTAACTAATGATATTGATTATTGATTCTTCTTCGAGTACAGTAGGATAGGCAACTAATATGATATAGGATAGGCTTTTATGATAAGCTAAATCGAGGCAACACGATGCTTAGTGCTATCATTAATATCCCATCCGCAAAGCTTATCCTACGCTACGTCCCTAGCTACTTACCAGTGGTGGTATACGAATAATGATTTTTTTAAAATAATATAATTTTTAATAGAATTACATAAATAAATATCTATTTAATAAAATTACAAAAATATATTTGTCATCATTTCAAATGGTGACATGGCATGTCGCCGGTTGGATTGGTGACAGGATCCATGTCACCAACTAAAATAGTATTAAATGTCTCTGTAGCCATTTGGAATGACGACATACACTAAATTGCCATTTGAAATGGCGGCATGATCATTTAGCCAAACCAATTGGTGATAAGACCTGGAAGTTTTTGCTTAGGAGAAAAAACTAAAATAAATTTTGACAGAATACATGTTCAAATTTTACAAGACTTTACTAAGTTATTTGGTAATTTTTTGTAGTGCTTAAAGAAGCAGGAATTTGTTGACTGCGTGGATAAATCCCTTGCACGCATTGTTGTTATGAGTGTAGTGTTTTGCACAACTGATTTATTTCGGAAAAGACAACGAAATATTAATTAGAGAATAATTTGTAAATTAAATTTAAAAGATGAGATTTCAACTGTGAAAGTAAGACTTTGCAATGTAGGTGCGAATTACACGGTACAGATAGTTGGTTAGTGCATCTGTTTGTCCTGCTACTTGTACAGTACACGAATCATCAACCCAATCTACACCAAGGATACATGTACGCCTTTTTGGAATAAAAAAAGGTGAATTAGAAAGAAAGCAGTCTAGATGGCCCATGGGTGCCTTTCCCTTGTCTCCTGTAGACCTGCGTGCCCGGCCAGTCCCGAAGGCAATCCTGTACTGGGCTTTTAGCATCTCCTCAGAAGTAACCGTCTGCTTAGCAGAAGCCACGAGGACCATGGGGACCATGGGTGTCTTTCCCTTGTCCGTCGTGTGCTCGACCTTGTATATTTAGTGCGAAAAATCTATGTGCATGTGAGATTCTCTTATACAGATATCTGAGCACATGTAGTACGCCCGGGCAGAGGTCGCCGGGTGTGTGGACTGAATGACATGTGTCGGGTTACTGTAGTCGCACTACGAGCGTGGAAACTCGAGTTGTACAGACGCATCCTTCATCAAATGATCTGGGCAGGTTTCCGCCTTCCTAGCAAGCCAGTTGCACAGCAGCTCCCCATAGCCTGACATATCCAAGACTAAAGCACTTATCTCCTCTACCTCTCTTCTCCCTCCTTTTTCTCTGTTGTGCGAAACTAGTTAGAGTGTAGTATTTATTGTGGCGGTGGAGTGTACCCTGCTTATATAAGCAGCTAGGGTGTAACGTTGAGGGGGTAAATAATGGCAAATGGTAGGGTGTGTTCAATTTGGTCTGAGAAGGTGGCGTAACAGGGTTTGGTCATTCATGTCTAAAAAGGTGGGATGTCTGGTGAGTGAAGTCTAATCATTAACAAAAGCTGGTCTGAGTTGTCATTTTGATCTGAAAAGGTGGCATGGTGGGGTGAGGTTAATGTGAGGACCCCGGTTTATTAAGCTTGCAATGCTTAGTCACCAGTTGATTCTAGCATTACAAACAAAATAACACGTGTCTTCGAGATATGTACACTTCCCAAAAATGCAGTATACACACCCCTTTACAAAATTCATGCATCAATTCTATCCAAGACATAGAACCAAAGCAACACTTAACAAATCAAAATATATACATAGTAGAGTTATTACAAAAGGGAGGCCGACCGGCTAAAAGACATACAATTAACTAATTAGACAGCGGAAGCGAAATGCCATAAGATGGCGATAACCAAAAGAGCCAATTAGTGTGCCTTTACCCACAAGGCAGCCAACCGGACCGCCAAGCTAGTCGTCAAACCCGCAGCACATCTCACAAAAGTGAGGCCCTTGGGGCTCACCTTCCTCCTCTGCAACAAATAGTTAAGCAAACCAAATGAGTATAAAAATTGTACTCCGCAAGACTTACTTGTAGAGTAACAGACCTATACATAGCTACATGCAAGCTTATTTAAGTGGAGGTTGTATGTTTCATTTTCAGCACAAAGCAGTCTTTATTTGCAATAATGTAGTACATTTAAAAGCAAGTTTACAATATATTTTTATTGTTCAAATAACAGTAAATGCAACATAATAACAATAAATAGATGACAACAACATCCTGGAAGTGACTAACCCAATAGTCACCACAACAATAGCATGAATTACCCATTCATACCACCCATGTCAAGTTTTAATTAAAGGTTGTAGTCTAACTCTTGGAAGACCTCTCCAAGCGTGTCCATAACCTAGGACGAGGCTATTCGAATAGTTTTGACCATGCAAGGGTGTACCAATGTACCCACACGTCAGACCGCCATTTTGACACTAGATTAGCACACTTCCTTTGGTATGCCGGCACGGCTAAGTCCTACGAGACATTTCCAATGAATGATGCTAATTACGAGCCGCAACCCACGAAGAGAAAGATACATTAGCCAGCTTATAGCCGATCTACTAATGCTCCCCTCCTATCACAACACAATTCTTTTAAAACACCCACCAACCAGCTCATAATTAACACCTTCCAAAGTACTTAGTCAAGAGAAGTCTCATATCCCTCTCGCGTGGTTAGCAAGCAAAATTTCTTGGTTTAGTGTAACAAGATGTTCGGTCCTTGTTGAATTAGGCACCATTCCATTCACACCAAAAGATCACACCAACATACCAATATGCCCAAGTCCAAATCAGTTCTCATTTTTAGTTTTTGACTTTACAAATTAACAAAGAACAAGTGCTGGACATAATGGAATAATAATTAGATTCGTGTGATCAAGATCATCAACTAAGTCGATGACCGCCTAAAACTACCGATAGCTAAGCATGTCTAAGCAATATTAACCCGTAATCTACTAAGTGACAAGAGTTCATCCAACGAACTCCAATCACAGCAAATAACCTAGGATCAGGTAGTAGAGGAATATCATTTACCTACAGATTATGCAACTATAGGATCAATTAATCAAACCATAATTTAACAACAAAATAGCAATGCATACATACAAGTTGCAATCAATATATTAGACTTGAAAATACTAGGATTAATATGATCAAACTGCTTGCCTTGTCGAAGTTTCTCGTTAAGTTGCTGAGGATCACTCTCATTAGCAATGTGCACATCGGAACCTAACGAAAGAAGTCGAAAGTACAATAAGAACGAATAATACCGAAAAAAACTAGAAATTCAAAGTCCCCCAAAAATCATGAAAAATTCACATAAGGTAGAGCATGATTTTAGGTGAATTTATAAATAATAATAAATTGATTTGGATGCTCTATGCAAAAGTTATGACAGTTTGAAAATCAGTTTTCCAGAAAATCCAAATAAATTAGAATCTATCATTGTATCTAAAACCTTCGCAAAATTTTCTGGAGTAGTGGTGGACATGAGGATTACAAAAATGGATAGAGAGTATTATTACATGACCAAAATAATTTGGTTCACCTTATTTGGAGTTTTTATGAATTAGTTATGAATTTTCAAAGTTATTAGCAATTTATAATGTATTAATAATTCAATTTTGGAGCACTCTCCACAAAATATATTTTCTGATATAGTGACAAGGTGGAAGTCTATTTCATAATAAAGTTCATTAAAAATGAAAAATAACAAAAGTGGTTTCACTGTTTTTGGAGCTAAAATGAATTAGTTATGCATTTTTGAAGTTAATTGTATTTTTCAGTGTATAAATAAACCTTTTCGGGGTTTCCAAATACATTAATACTTTTTTACCAATCCCATTCTAGCAGCAGCGAATGACAGGTGGGACCAGAGAACAGTGCATTTTCTAGTTTGATTTTTGAATTAACTGTGCTGACATGTGGACCCCACTTGTCATAGGGATGGCTCATGGGAACAGTGCATAGACCGAAGAGTCCATGATCCCAGTCCACGGTCTACCATTAAGTGCACTGTGCACTTAATGCGTGGGACCCGCATGTCAGCGACACACTAAGACGTTAAGATAGTCATTTACTTATGTTAACCAATCATTAGCATTTAATGGTAGTGATTAACCCTAATTAACTTGCTACAGTGTGTGTCGGCATTACGACAACAGAGCTTCCTCGGCCACGACTTCGCCGGGCGTCTCGCCGGCGAAGGAGACCCTGGCGGCGCGAGCTAGGAGCTAAAATGGAATACCCGACCTATTGCACACCCGAAGGTGGCCGGAGCTTCGCCGGAGAAGAACTCCAACGGCTGCGCAACGCGGCGGAGTGGAGGAGAATGTACGGGAAAAATGGCAACGATGATACGGGAACTTCCTAAGCCAGCTAATGCGCACATAAGCAACAATAGAGGTAAAGAAGCCTACCGACGTGTCGCGGAGAGGACGAGCTTGCTGGAGACGTGCTGTCGACGGAGAACCGCAGGGCGGTGAAGTGTTTACCGAGGGCAGCTCAACCGAGCAAAGTGGGTCGGAACTGGAGGTAGGAGGAGTATCAGGGGGTTCGCTGAGGTTGTACAAGGGAGGAAATGGGGAAATAACGCTCTTACCGGAAAGAGAGACGAAGGCGGCTGCTTTCGGCCGAAAACGACGAATTCGAAAATTCGACGGCTCCTGAAGATGAGAGAAGAAATTGACTTAGGGGAAACTCTTCAAGGATCCAGTGGCACGATATGACACGTAAAGAATTGGAAAAGAAACCCTGTGCCGCTGGAATGGCGTTGAGGACGACGGCGGAGCTTCGGACCTTCTCAGCTTGAGCTCGGAGAAAGAAATGGGTGGTAGAAAATAAAGTTATGGTGTCCAAAGAAGGAAGAGGAAGCTTCGGGTGCCCTTAAATAAGGAGGAGGGCAGAGAACGCAAGGCGGCCGTGGTGACGTGAGCTCGGACCATGGATCTGGACCAGGGCGAGCTGAAACGATTGAGCGACGGTGAAAAGACAGGAGAGAGTGCGGCGATGCGGCGCCAAGCACGTGCGTCCAAAACTGGGTAGAACCGTTAGGTGATCATGATGAGGTGAGGCCATGGCGTGCGCTCGGCGCTGGCGAGGAGCGAGGAGCGAGGGGCCGCGTGGAGAAGAAGACCTGCCGACGGGGCCCACACGTCAGCGATTGACGGAGGATGGCTGATTCGGCTTAGACCAGCGGGACGGTTTTGACCGTTAGATCAAAATCGGATGGTTCAAGTGAGTGGGGCGTTCACCGGTCCGATCGGGCACTCAATCCAGGCCGTTAATCTCCACATCGGACGGCTCCAGGTGAAGGGTTAAGGTGCAGTGCGGCTGAGCTGGTTGGGTTCGGTCGAGTCAAATTGGCTCGGTCGGCTCAACAGTAAAAAACTTATTTTTGGAAAAGTGAGGCTGATATGATTAGGAATTTTGCTGACCTAGAAGATTAGCTCAAAAAATTCTCAAATTTTTATGGAAGCTTCCTGACTCACTAATTAGCTTGTGAAATATTTTCAGAGTTTTTCAAGAAGTAAATTTTTCTACAAAAATGTTCTAGGGTTCAATCCTAGGGTTTGACCAAAGATTCAACTAGTTTGACTGGCCCTTTTAAAATAGCAACTAAAATCTAAAAATTATGAAATTTTTCAGAGGAGTTATAGATATGTTCTATAACCTAGGAAAAATAATTCTAGAGAATGTTCACAAGATTTGGTTAGAAAGTTTCAAAGGGTTTTGCTTCTTACCAAATAAAGCAATAAGTTTTTGAAATCACAATTCCTATTGAAAGAATTTCCAGAAAATTCAATTAACAATATGATGAAATAAAAGTTTTAATTTCTCCTCATTTTTATACATTTGAAATACAAACCATATTTTGGAATGTTACAAAAACTCCCCCCCCCCTTACAAGAATCTTGTCCCGAGATTCCCTTCACTCGGAAAAGAAAGACGGGTAGTCCGTACGCAGACGATCCTCCCGCTCCCAAGTTGCTTCATCTTCGGTATAATTTGTCCACTGAACTTTAAAAAATTTAATGGCACGATTTCTTGTTCTTCGTTCAGCTTCTTCAAGGATGCGAAAAGTACCCTCACGGTAGGTCAAGTGTTCTTGAACATCAGGACTTTCCAAGGGAGCTTCCCCGGTAGGAACACGAAGGCACTTCTTCAGTTGGGACACGTGGAATACATCATGTACTCCCTCAAGTGCAGCAGGAAGATCCAACTTGTAGGCAATAGCTCCTTTCTTCTCGATGATGCGGTAAGGTCCGACATAACGAGGAGCTAACTTGGCCATGGCGCCGAAACGTTGATGGCCCTTCAAAGGAGAGACTTTGAGATAAACAAAGTCATTAGGCTTAAAACTCAACTCCCGACGACAGCGGTCCACCTAGCTTTTTGCCTGGATTGAGCTGTGCGTAAGTGATCACGAATAAGCTGGACTTGACTCTCGGCCTCATTGATCGATCCGGACCGAAGAAAGGTTTTTCGTCGGTCTCAGACCAATTCAACGGGGTTCTACACTTTCTCCCGTATAAGGCCTCGAAAGGTTCCATGCCGAGACTGGCTTGAAAGCTGTTGTTATAAGAAAACTCGACGAATGGTAAGTATTTTTCCCAATGCTTCCCATAGGATAGGACACAACCACGAAGCATGTCTTCAACACTTGGTTGACCCTCTCGGTTTGACCATCAGTTTGGGGATGATATGCTATGCTAAAGGTAAGACGGGTTCCCATAGCCTCTTGCAAACTATGCCAAAATCGAGAAGTGAACATAGAACCACGGTCAGAAATGATTGTCTTCGGTATCCCATGCAAACTTACAATTCTAGAGACATAGAGCTCGTCTAAGAGACCCACGCGAAGCTGAGTCTTGACAGGAATGAAATGACCCACTTTAGTCAATCGATCGATGACAACCCAAATGGCATCATTTCCCTTGGGAGACCTGGGTAGACCGGTGATAAAATCCATCCCGATTGAATCCCACTTCCACTTAGGCACTGGCAAAGGCTGAAGCAGTCCTGCTGGACGCTGATGCTCGGCCTTGACAAGACGACACACGTCGCACTCGGCAACGAACTTCGCAATCTCCCTCTTCATTCGGGTCCACCAAAATCTCTGGCAGAGATATTGATACATCTTCGTGGCCCCGGGATGAATGGACAAAGGCGAATCATGGGCTTCGCAGAGGATCAAATTCTGCAATTTTATGTCCTTTGGAACCACAAGGCGTTGCCCGAACCTCACAACACCAAGCTCATTCTCAGAGAAGCACTTGGTTGTTCCGTTCTTGATATTTTCCTTGATGCGGTTCACTCCAACATCCGATTGCTGAGCGATCTTGATCCGTTCCACCAAGGTTGGTTGCATAACCAAGGTAGAGAAGGAACCCTGCTCAACTAAACCCAAGTTTAGACACTGAAATTCCTCCAAAAGGGTGGGCTGATGCTCCTTGAGCAATAAGGCATTGTAATGCGCTTTGCGACTAAGCGCATCGGCAACGACATTAGCCTTGCCCGGATGGTAGTGAATACCCATATCATAGTCTTTGATCAACTCCAACCATCTCCTTTGCCTGAGGTTCTGATCTGGTTGGGTGAACAAATACTTTAAGCTTTTGTGATCCGAATACACTTCACAACGATTACCGATTAGGTAATGTCGCTAAATCTTAAGTGCATGAATCACAGCAGCTAACTCCAAGTCATGGGTAGGATATTTGAGTTCATGAGGTCTCAATTGCCTATGGATAGGCCACGACCTTACCTTCTTGCATAAGGACACAACGAAGGCTCGTTCGTACTATTGAACTCCCTGTACCCCCCGCCCTGTGGCATCACCCTCTGGAACCTAGCGAGGAAGTTTGTGCGCCACATCGGAGAGGCGTTGCAGCGACCAGAGGAGTGCCCACGCAAGGCAAACCTGTGAAGTACGCAAGGTCCTGTAACGTAGGAGCCATCTCCTCGCACGGAAGGTGGAACTTGTGTGTCTCCGGCCTGCTTCCGCTTGCGAGGATGGTGGAGGCCATGTGAGAGGATGACTAGGACGACGACAGAAGCCCATTTTTGTAATGTTATCAAGTGGGCATTTATTTCTATAATTCTATTAAAAATATATTATTTTTAAAAATCATTAAACACACATCTAAAACTAAACTACACACGTCTAAAAAGATGTTCTACAACGAACTACACTACAAAACTATACATCTAAAACTATCTAATCTATTCAATTATTGCACTATAAAAAATATATATACGATTAACCACATATCTAAAACTAAACTACACACACCTAAAAAGATGTACTACAATGAACTATACTATATAACTATACATCTAAAACTATTTAATCCATTCAATTACTGCACTATAAAAAATATCTATACGATTAACCACATATCTATAACTAAACGACGCACACCTAAAAAGATGTCTGCAACTAACTACACTACATAACCATGCATCTAAAACTATCTAATATATTCAATTACGAGCCAACTAGTTTTATTTGCTAACCTATCAGGGTTTCAAAATTAAATATAAAGTTACAAAAAAATTACCTACAAGGTGAGCACCAGATTTGCTCCTCCCTCTCTCTCCCCTCATTTGCTACAGACGAACAGCACTTCGCTAGCTCCTCCCCTCCCCTCACCTCATCTCCCCACTTTCTTTTTTCTTGGATTAAAAGTGAATTTCAACCGATTTTTTGGGTCTTTTATAGGGCAGCTTCTGTCGGCATTTCAAATGGCGACATAGTCATTTACTACTGTTGGGTGGGTGATAGGGCTCCTGTTGCATATCCAACTGGCGACATGGGCATGTACTTCTAATTTTAAAAAATTGTATTATTTTTTTTAAAAAAAAATCTACTATTAACTTAGTGCCATAAGGTTGTTTTTAGTCAACCCCTTACATGTTCTTCTTTTAGTTAAAGAATATATATTTTTTAAAAAAATATCAGTTGAGTTCACACCATAAGTCGCAGTATCAATCCACCAGCAATTCAGGCACATCTTTGTGGCAGAAAAGAACCAGCCCCAACGCATCCTAGTGGGTGGAATAAGTGAGACTCATGTAGATGCCTATAGGTGGTGCTGTCGTAGCAACAAATTAATTGGGTTATAAGTTGTGTGACAAATTCGGGGTCATTTCGCATGCCATACATATGGAATATCACCAAGTGATGATATACTACTGATCCTTGTTTGTTCTTGGAGCCCAGTAGGATAAGCAACCAGGACACAAGATAGGCTGGCTTTTAGGGTAAGCTAGATCGAGGCGACATACGTTACGTACGTACGTACACACATACAACAAGAAGATCGAGCTAGCACCACTTTCAATTGGGTCGATCGCTGCTTTTCTTCTTCTCATCGCGTCGTCGGATCTCAGTCACTTGTCACCGCGCCTTTGGCCGGGCTAGGCTCCAATGCGGATAGGGTGACTAGATGAATCACTGAAAGGTCACTACGTACACCGGCCACTAGCAGCAGCAGCTAGCACGCACGCACACCATATAGCGCAGCACGGCATGCAGCGTGACAAGCTCTACCATACCATAGCTAGCTAGCCTTTCCATGGCACATCCATGTCCTAGGCAGCTATAGATTAGTATTACGTAACGTACTGGTGGTGGTGGTGGTGGTATATGGAAGCCAATCCCATCTCTCTCTCTCTCTCTCTCTCTCTCTCTCAAAAGGTTATAGACCATACTCCTGTATAATTCATTAAATCGAAGCGCTCGCCTCGTTCATCTTGTCTTAATGGTCCACCTATCCACACTTATCCTTTCCAGTTATTCTGACGTCGGTGCCACCATTCATTCACATTCCCCTGTTTGATCTAGGGTTAGATCTCTTTTGGTCTTTCAATTCCAGGATTCTTATTACATTCGGATGTAGATGAAGAGGAAGGGTTGGCCACATGTAGTCGAGGCGGCGGTGGTCGGTCCCGTTCCTTGGGCGTGGCCGGAGCGGAGGCGAAGACGGCAGTAGTCGATCGGGTCGGTGTGAGTCGGCGGTGGATCGTCCCGTCGCTTCAGCGCACCCTCAGTGATCGGATTAGGGTTGTGTGTTAGGGTTTGTGGCGGCGCCGGTCAATCTCGTGAACCGTGCCGCCCCGGTCCCCTTCTCTTTTATAGCGCTGGCGACAGGGCCCACCACCATCTTGGTCGGCGCGCCTCGATCGTATGCAGATCGAAGAGGATTGGGCATTTGGCCGTTGGGCCAAATGCCCGAGATCAACTCTAACATTCTCCCCCTTGATCTCAATCTGTGCTTTATCTTTAATTTACTTTTGACTTTACTCATTTCATCACAAATTGGTGCATAGAACGTGTCTCATCGTCACGATCAATCGCCGATAGATTCAACAGCTACAATACACCTCCTGCTCAAATAGTTACTTTAATCTTTTGGGCCATCTTTTAGTCCAGAATCATAGGCTTTCCCTTAAACCCATGCCGCTATATGTTCTCTCAACACGTTGGGTGGTAAGCCTTTAGTAAGCGGATCCGCTAACATCTTTTATGTACTTATATGCTCAAGACTTATAATTTGATCCCGAACTTTATCTTTCACAACATAGTACTTTATGTCAATGTGTTTGGCAAAGCACCACTTGACTTATTGTTGTGGGCATACATTATCGGGTTCATTGTCGCAGACAACTTAAGTGGTCTATTGATGTCGCCAACCACTTTTAAACCGGTATGAACTTCTTTAGCCGATTCACCGCCCCGTAGCCTCATAACATGCTACAAACTCGGATACATTGTGGACGATGTAGTGACGGTTTGCTTTGAGCTTTTCCACGATATAGCTCCTCCAATGAGAGTGAAGACATATCCGGATGTCGACTTTCTATCATCTCCGCAAAATCGAATCAGATACCCCACTATATGGAGTAAATCTGATCTTCTGTATGTCATCATGAGGCCTTTTGTTCCTTGCAAATAACGCAAGACTTTCTTTATCAATTTCCAATGTTCTATTCCAGGATTGCTCTGGAATCTGCCAAGTAACCCGGTAACAAAAGCTAAGTCGTATGCAGTAACACTTGAGCATCTTGTAAGCTTCCGACAATGAAGCATATGGAACCGCTTTCATTTGATCGATCTCATATCGGTTCTCGGGCATTGAAAATCCCCATATCGCCGCCTTGACTATAGGTGCAGGTGAAGGACTACATTTATGCATCCCAAATTTCTTTAAGACTTTCTCTATATATGTCTTTTGTGATAGTCCCAATATCCCTTTGTTTCTATCCCGGTGAATTTCGATCCCTAGAACGAACGAAGCTTCACCAAGATCTTTCATATCAAAGTTTGAGGACAAAAATCTCTTCGTCTCCAGTAGCAGACTGACATCACTACTAGCTAGTAGGATATCATCCACATACAGGATTAGGAAGATAAATTTCCCATCTTTAAACTTTGTATAGACACAGTTGTCTTCTATATTCTCTTTAAACCCAAATTTTCTTATTGTCTTCACAAACTTCAAGTACCACTGCCTTGAAGCTTGCTTTAACCCATAAATTGATTTCTTCAAAGCGGCATCCCATTCTTTCATTTTCTTCCATGACAAAACCTTTTGGTTGTGCCATGTAAACATTTTCCTCCAAATCCCCATTAAGAAATGCCGTCTTTACATCCATCTGATGTAACTCTAAATCATAATGTGCTACTAATGCCATTATGATTCTGAAGGAATCTTTACATGAGACTGGAGAAAATGTCTCATTGTAATCAATCCCTTCTCTTTGTGTAAATCCTTTTGCCACAAGTCGCGCTTTGTATCTTTCTACATTCCCTTGGGAGTCGAGTTTTGTTTTGTAGACCCATTTCTGACCTTACTGTTTTGGCTCCTTTAGGAACAATTTCCAAGTCCTGCACTTTATTAGTCTTCATGGACCTCATTTCCTCTTCCATGGCTTCAAGCCATTTTGAAGAATTTTGCTTCTCATGGCTTCTTCAAATGAGGTGGGGTCATCCTCCATTTGAAATTCCTCTCAGATGATAAATCGATAATCATCGAAATAGCCGATCTTCTTACTCTTTGAGACCTCCTGGCCTCTACATTTGGTACATCTTCTGCTTGAGGTCATTGTTGCTCCCCCTCATTTGTGGCAATGGGTTCTATAGGATCCTGAAGAACAGGTTCATCATTCTCATTCAATGTTGCCACAGGAGGAACAATAACAGTGTTGGCACCACAAGATCTTGTACCGCTCGGTGCAATGACAAAGCAGTAGTGAGAAGAGTGGCTCTTGAATCATCGGAGTGGGCACATATACCCGCTTCTCTTCAAGATCAAACTCTCGAGCTACCATGCTTCCCCTCATCATTTCATCTTCTAAGAAGACAGCGTGTCTCGTTTCTACAAACTTTGTATATCTGTCTGGACAGTAGAAACGAAAACCTTTTGACTTTTCAGGGTAGCCAATGAAATGGCAACTCACTGTTTTGGGATCTAGCTTCCCAAGGTTTGGGTTAAATACTTTAGCCTCAGCAGGACTCCCCCACACACGTAGGTGGTTTAGTGAGGGAACTCTTCCTGTCCACAACTCGTACGGAGTTTTGGGCACCGACTTACTAGGCACTCTATTGAGAATATGAATGGCGGTTTTTAACGCCTCCATCCATAAACTCAATGGGAGTGTGGAGTAGCTCATCATGCTTCGCACCATATCCATCAGGGTACGGTTGCGTCTTTCAGCTACTCCATTTTGCTGAGGTTCGCCCGGTGTAGAATACTGGGCTACTATGCCATTTTCCTGTAAGAACCTCGCAAAAGGTCCAGGAACTTGTCCATATGGGGTATGTCGATCAGTAGTACTCCCCACCATCGGATCGAACTATCTTAATCTTTAAATCGTGTTGGTTTTCAACTTCATTTTAAATATCTTGAATTTATCCAAGGCTTCATTTCTTTCTTTGATTGGATAAATATATCCATAACGGAGTAGTCATCGTGAATGTTATGAACGAGTCATAACCATCCACACTTTTCACAGAAAAGGACCACAAATGTCGTGTGAACAATTTGTAGAACTCTGTGCTTCTTTTTGCGCCTTTCTTAATTTTCTTTACATATTTTCCTTTAATGCATTCTCTGCATTGTTCTAAGTCGAGAACTCTAATAGGGAAGAATTTCATTCTTAACTAGTCTTTCTATTCTCCCTCGAAATATGGCCCAAACGACAAGCCATAATTTCGACGATTCATTATGAGTTCTCTTCGTTTTACATTTACGTCGTGAGACGAGGATTCATTCACTTTCGCACGCGACGTTCTCATTATCGCATACGACATTCACATCATCACACAATGATAACAAATAAAGCTCATTTTGTAATATGGCAAGACCAACACATTCTTTATTAAATATTATTTCGCACTTGCCATTTCCAAAATTACAATCATAACCATCTTTATCCAAATTGGAAACACTAATCAAATTCCTCTCAGTAAAGAGGGTACAAAAGAACATCTCTAAGTAAAAGATTGGAGCCATTAGCTAACTCTAATGAAAGATCGCCAACGGCTTCAACTTCGCTTGGACTCCATTTGCGACTTTAATGCATCTTTCGTTTCTTTGCGTAGTCCTCGTCGAACGGAATCCTCAGAAGGAATTAGCAACATGAACAGTTGTTCTGAGTCAATCCACCAAGTGGATTTCGAATATTGTACATACAAGCATTCATTTATGAATGTAATAATGTTCTCACCTTTCTTTGCCATGATCATTTTCAAGTAATCAGGACAGTTCTTCTTGTAGTGTCCTGTCTTCTTGCTGATGAAGACACCGATCTTTGTCTACAAAGAAATTTGTTCATTGAGGTTGATGGATGATGCTTTTCCCTTGTTTCTTGAGAAGGAGGTACTGTGGAAGTTCTTTTCTTGTTATCCTTCACATAGTTGATAGATCCACCATGTGAGGATTTAAACCTTTCCTCCTCTTGAACACACATAGCTATGCATTTTTCTAAGTCCCATTTATCGGTCAGATATTGTAATTGACAACAAAAGTGTCAAACTGTTTCGCAATGAAGCAAAAATCAAGTGAATAAGGAACTCATCCTTGAGTGCCAAATCCATTGGTTTGAGCTTGATGCCAAGTTGCTCATCCTCAATATGTGTTCTCTTATCCCACCACCGAATACCTCTCTGTCACAAGTCGCTTAATCACCGTGTTGCATATGTCTTTGAAGAGCCAAGAACCGACTCTTTATTTTATCAAGGTATTCGTGACAAGAACATAGTCATGATTGAGCCCACAATTGTGGGCTCAATCAGATTTTTATCACACACCATACATTTCTTGTTGGTGTGGTCCATTCTTATGCTCTAGGTCATAAGACATCCGTAAGGAGCATGATCTCTCCGTCTTTTCTCGCCAAGCAAGATCATCCTCGCTTGACCTCACCGGTGCCGTAGGCTCGGTGGGTCGTCTTGTAGTGAGGACCCATCCACCTCACCTAAGATAAACGCTAAGTCTATCTTTTCTTCCACTCTCCATAGTTATCTCCTTTGAGAGTGGGTATTTCTCGATACAACTCATCAAGTTGTATCCTCCCAAAATGTAGATCAAATAAAGTGAGAACGTAACATTAAATTATATGTCTTATTTCCAACGTTGGTCAAAAATACGACATACAACTAAAACAATTTTATCTATACATTAAAACTATATCACCGTTGGCGTAAATAGAAACAATGTATAAAAAAATATCAATTAGAATTATAATATCGTTATTATCAACTTTGGTCGAAAATAACAATATCATAATTCACAATAATTCTTAAAAATTAAATTCTCTCGTTGGTTCAATTTAATTAAAAGAATTAATCAATATTAACTTTTGTAATTATTCTAAAATAATCAATTATTAAATCGTAATTATTCTAAAATAATCAAATATTAACTTTTCGCAAGCGTAATTATTTAAAATAATCAATTATTCGAAGCATACAATTAATCTCTAAATAATAATAACACGTTGGTGCAAAATTTACAGAGATTTTAATTCAATTTTCTATTGAAATTCATTCAAAATTGCTTCTGAAAACAATTAAAATCAATTTTTCTGCGTTACTGTTCATAACCGGTCGGAAAAACTGTGCAAAACCGGTTTTTACTGTTCAAAACCGCCAAAATCGCTTAAACCGCCATTTGGCCCGCATCGTTTTTCGGCCCATCTTTATTCGACCCACGAGCCCGTTAGGGTTATCCCGACGCGTTTCAGCCGTCGGATTCTTATCCGACGGTTGGATTTCATCGCAGCCGCCGATCCGTTCCGCCTCAAGACAATCTCGGCCGTCGATTCGCATCGGACGGCCGAGCGTTGTTTATGGTGAACAAAACGCTGGCGCGAACCCCGGAAAACCCTAGCCATTCATTCCTCTTCTCCATCTCTCTCTCACTCTCTCGGTTCGCTCGGAGCGGCGGAAGAAACCGAGGCGACGCGAGCGACGGAAGAAGGCCGGCGCCGCCATGGATCCTCTTGCCGGCGTGCGCGCTCCCCTGAGAGGGAGCGCGCCGCCGTCAAGCGGCTCCGTGTCGGCGCCTCTCCGAAGCGCCAAGACGCCGGATCTGTCTCAAACTTCGACGATGGCCCGTGCGTGGAGCGCCGGCGAACCCGCGGCTCGACCGATCTCCTGCAGCCAGCGAGGTGAGTGATTTCTTTTCAGATCTAGGGTTTTCCCCTTCTTAGGGTTTCGGGTTCTTCCTTTTGATTTTCTTTTTGCCGTCCG
The DNA here is from genome assembly GCA_036346395.1 of Hsuehochloa calcarea. Taxonomy (NCBI): domain Eukaryota; kingdom Viridiplantae; phylum Streptophyta; class Magnoliopsida; order Poales; family Poaceae; genus Hsuehochloa; species Hsuehochloa calcarea. The sequence goes on along the minus strand of CM070593.1, from coordinate 77,610,657 downwards.
GATCTGAGCCAATCATGGCTCTGATACCATTGTTTGATCTAGGGTTAGATCTCTTTTGGTCTTTCAATTCTTTGGATCTGGGATTCTTATTACGGGTTTGAGAGAAACCGAGAGAGAGAGAGAGAGATACCGTCGGATGTAGATGAAGAGGAAGGGTTGGCCATGGTGGGTTGCGGTAGTCGAGGCGGCGGTGGTCGGTCCCGTTCCTTGGGCGTGGCCGGAGCGGAGGCGAAGACGGCAGTAGTCGATCGGGTCGGTGTGAGTCGGCGGTGGATCGTCCCGTCGCTTCAGCGCACCCTCAGTGATCGGATTAGGGTTGTGTGTTAGGGTTTGTGGCGGCGCCGGTCAATCTCGTGAACCGTGCCGCCCGGCCCCTCTCTTTATAGCCATGGCCTTGACCATCCCCGATCTCTCGAGAGGGATTGGGCAACTTGGGCCAAATCGAGATCTCAACACCCCCACCTTCCTTCCCCCTCTCGTTTTTAACTTCTCTCTCAAATTATACCCTCACATCCTTCAAGCAGCCACTGATGACTCACTCGATGCCGTGTTGTCCTCCAAGCAGCCACTGATGCTCGGCCACCTCGCCGCCTGACCTGCGCCTCCTCTACGGGGGAGGCGGCTCAAGCCGGAGGCCACCAGCGTCGTGGTCCGACTCCCGACGGACTCCACGCCGCACCTCGCCTCCCGCCTCCGCTCCACCCCGCACCCCGAGGCATGGCAGCTCGCGTCGCACATCGCCGCCACCGTCACCTTGTGTGGTTTGATGTTGTTGTTTTTCTAGTTCTAATGTTGATGTTGCGGTCTGTTGAAAATAATATTGCATCCTGTTGAAAATAATGTTGCATACTATTCTTTGAGATGTTACATATGTAGAGAAAAAATGTTGCATCTATATTTAAAAAAAAGTGTTGTATTTGTAGAAAAAAAGTGTTGTATACTATTCACGGTGTTGTTCTAATTTTTTTCAACACATTTTTTTCTTTTCAAATGCTTTGTTTTTTTATTCCGATGTTGTTTGAGATCATGTTTCACAGTGATGTTGATGATTTTATGGTGATATTCTTCGAAATGATATGTATGAATTTTTGATATATTATACATGTTTTGTTTTGAGAATCGAAGCCGATTCGGTCTTGCTTGCTCATTGGATATAGCGACTTGAGTCGAGTTGTCGATCTGATAATTTTCGCGCTGAGTGGAAGGAAAACAAAGGATAATTAGAACCCTTCTAGAATTGGGACCCAGCTAGCTATCATGCATGTGAATAATTTTGTTGGATAACACATCTTCTATCATGAAATACCGTTTGTCCTTTTCCTCCCGCCCACCCTCTCTCTGTCAAGCCGATACCATACATTCCACTGCTAGATACAGTGGGTGCTTCTTCATTTCTACTATTTAAAAATTAGAATTAACGATACAGTCCTCGTCGCATCGCTCAGTACAATGATGGTTGATAATCCGACGCAGCGGAACTACTATTTTTTAAAAAAAAAAAAAAGAAAAAACCATCTCAAAAGAATTTGTTGGCACGCACAGCAGCGCTCGATCGCTAGCTGAGGTGTGAGCTTGTCATTGGAACTGTACGTTGGACGTGTTTCGTTAGCATCCTTTCATGGATTCCTCGTTTGATTGGCTGCTCCATCTTTAGTTACACATGGTTCAATCATGTTAAAGCAGGGCATTTATGAGGACGAACCATATCCCAGGGCAATTAATCGATCGACCAGCTAGCTAGAGTAGTACTAGCAAGAGAACGCGTTGCACACAACCTGATGGAGGCTCACCATGTGGGCATTCCAATCCCCCAACACATATTGTCTAGGGACATTGTCAGGCCAGGGCCGGCCAAATATGACAAGCAAAACTGGGATTAGGAGACTTGTCCTCCATGTGGATGGCACATGATGTGGGGAAACCTACCTAAAAACTACAGCGCATAGGCGGTGTCGAAACATGAGTAGAATATATATATTGTCCATCTTTCCCCAACAGCTTGCTCTCTCAATCAGGAGGAGAGCTAGTCTGGTCGGTGCGCACGACTCAACAACCAGATCGAAATCGGTGATGCATGCATGCATGCATAAACATATGTGTGGGCTGACACTGTCTGTTCCAGATAGGTGTAGCCATGGTCCATGGAGCAAACTCTTCACTAATGGAAGTATTTGTACATACATAGGGTGTTAAAACCACTAGGAAACATTAGGACAAAGTGTGTGAGGGTGGTGGGTGGTGAGGGGTAATGTGATGTCCCATGGTGAGGTTGTGAGCTAGGGTGCTGGTTGGTAGCTACAAAGGAGAATAGGGAGGGGATGGAGTGTAGTGTCTCCTAGCTGACAGGACTACCGGCACTGAGAGCTCAGTGGAAAAGCATAGCTTGCATATATGCAGCAAATGAACAATGCTATGCAAGAGTTAGGCACTGGAGATTTTAGTTATATATTTCAGTATTCAAATGGGACAAGAACAACACACATTAGCTTTATGTGTAGCTAGCTAGGATCCCTTTGCTTAACAAAAAAGAGGAGACCGGCTTTAGTGTTTCTCAATCACCATCGATCAAAGACAGGACAGTTGGTTCAAAATGTGAGGTGATCGTTGCGAAAGAAAGCGGTTAGGATCGATATCTTTATGAATATGTGCTGCCTATCATGATGAAATCCTCGAGGGATGTCTACCTAAAGCATTTTCATTTCCCTTGACCTCCTTTTGCATCGTACTGTAGCGTAGACTAGTCAAATTTTGGCATGATAATTCGGTGCATTTTTTTTATATATGGAAATTTGTGTTTGTGTAAACATTCGGTATTTCTTCAACGGTGATACTATAGGCCTGACGTCGGATATACTCCTCGGACGGCCATCCAGTGGCCACTACACACATTCGTTCACAATACGTTGTCGTGGATGCAAATTTTTATCCTGTCAAAGTCCACTTGCAAGCTCACGTACGCCTGGTTACATCGGATACTTTGCCTCTCAATCCATCATTTCTCACACGTGTCCCCAAAACTTCCTCCACTGCTGCTCCCTCAAGTCAGTTGCTGAGCATCCACGTCATCTACTACGGTGAGCTCCGCGTAGCTAGCCACACTGCCATTTGTGCCACTCAGTGTCGAGCGACTGCGTTGGTTGCAGCTACTCAAACGCTCGCTCCAATGAGAAACAGAGGCGCTGCCATGGCACTGTGAAACTCCCCTCCAGGCTCCAGCACACTCAGCCACCATCACCACAATTCGTCGTCGTTTTCCAACACGTTGTTCCCCAGCCTCCTCCTGGCGCCACCCTCATCGGAGGATCGGTGGACGGCTGGCAAGGAGGCGACGACGTGAGCCAGCCACACCCCTGCTTGATCTGTGGATGGGTGCACAAGGCACCAGTTGAGAGTTGGTCTTGGCGAGCAGCATTGCGACCAAGTCGGTGATGTTGGAGTAATAGGCTTTTATTGTTGCAATAGACCTTTTCATTTGTTGCAATAATAATTTACTTGTTGCAAAGATCTATTAATATGTTGAGCCTAAGCTACTTGCTTGTTGCATTGGTTGTCATGAATTGTTGCACGAGTGCTTTCTTTTTGTTGCATCATGTGTTTTAGTTACTTGTTGTGCTTATTGTGTGTAACGTCCTCAAAATTTTCAACGGAAAGGTTTTGTTTGCAATATCAAAGTTTAAACTTTCAAATACTTTTCTTAAATTTCCTTGGAACTTTTGGATTTTTACCTAAGTTTTTCTACACCTTCTGGAGTTTTACCTAAATCTTCTAAAATGTTTTGTTGCATCAGAGGGTTTGTTTTGTTGCATAGCTGTATATTTTTGTTTCGCTATCTCATACTATTGTTGTTGCATTTGCTGTGTAAGCCTTTTTTTGTTGCATGTCAAACAATGTATTTGTTGCATCATATGGAGATTTGTTGTATGCTTACTAAATAATTGTTGTGCCCGATCAGATGACTGAGATCGAACATTTTAAGTTAGATTCGACGATGGAAAGGAGCGTACGATGGAAAAAACCTCATCATACGTCCGGCGCTAGTCACGATCCCTTTCTTCAACACATGTTTTCTAGTGCATAGTATAAAATACCTTGAGATGCCTAGCTTGACTGGTTTTGTAAATTTGTTGATAAATAATGATATATTATTTTCAAAATTGATCATTATATAATTCAATGCTCAAGGCTTCCAACTATTTTTACGGGCAATATAGCCAAAGTCCGATTTCAGAATGATTTAACGATTAGGGCACACACCATACATAGATTAATTTGATTTTTAAAAAGATAATTAGCTCAGTACCAACGCAAAAGAGGTATAATTGGAAAATTCCATCCAATGTAACGAGGACGATATGTGTGACACATTAGATTGTATTTTCCAACTCGGTGACAGCCTATTAGCCTCATCAATCTACTAGGGTCCCGCAAGAAGAAAAAAAACTAGAAGAGGACTAACCACGATATATAACCCTACATCAAATGCATCACAAAATTATTGCCGCCCTTGTTCTCTTGTTTTTTTTTGATGAGAAATAAAAAAATCTAGTTTTTTTTATGGCAATATAAAAAATAAAAATCTAGCTAATAGTAGTAATTAAAATCCTCGTCAATCGCAATCAAGCCCATTGAACGGAGGGGGCAAAATGACATGCTCAATTTGACAAGTGTCCCATTTGTCATGTCCGCTACTATCTATTGTCCACTGATTCATCCATATAAGCCAAGCCGTGCTTCATGTTTTGTATAAACTGCCTCCATCACTCTTATCCCCTTGTAGCTTCTTCATCAAGCAGGGGTCCCATAAGCCCAAGTGTGACTCTCCTTTTAATTCCTTTTCTGCTACCACAAGCACTGGACAAAGGAACACGATGCAATCGCCAAATCTTAGCTAAAATACGATGTGAATTAATCACTGCTTAATAGGGATAAAAGCAGATGCGATAATGTCTTCATGCTGTCTAAGCATGTACATATCCCCCCAGGTCTCACAGAAGGTGGGAGTGAGTGGTTGAGTAGTAGACATGATGATAGCTTACTTTGTTCGTCGCTATATATATATATATATATATGTTCGATTGTCTCTGTAGAAAATGCTCCCTCCTTTTGAAAAATTCAGTTGTGTAGTTTTTCTCCTTCTGTTGGCAAAAAGGGTTTAGGGTGTGCATGTGGAATTAATTAATTGTGCTATTCAATTTAACACCATATTCGATCCTCTCTGCCGCCTTGGCAGTACGTACAGAGCGCATGCATGTGTGCATGTCTCTATGTGCGTCTGATACGCAAGAGGGGGTGAAAAAAGATTTCCTCTGTCAAGGAATTACCGATCGCATCAAGCATTCAATATCTGGTTTAATATGTTTTTCGCTTACGTAATTGTACGTCGGAGAGAGACTGGACGGCTCTCAGTTTTGTTCAGGCATAAATCGCGGTTCTGACATCGATCGACTCAAAATCAAGTTGGTGTTTTGCGAGTGAGAGCGAGAGGAGCCTTGGCCTTAGCGTTGGTCTTTCTCTGGTCGTTTCTCTTGGAGCGAGCGTGTGTTGGCACCTACTCGTCAACTCGATCTGTGGAAGAGTGGGTGCTTGCTCTGCCCATCTCATTTTTTTCTACGGCTGTCTCTTTTCTCCCTTCCTGTGGATGAGACGAGATTAGCAGCAGCAATCTGCAGCTCTTGTCATCGTCTGCCCCAGCTGCCGCTGCAGGGTTCGTACCAAAGATCTAGTCCTAAGAAATGAGCTCGATCTGCTCATAATGCTCATCATTAACCCAATTATTACTAATACCAGCTAGCATATTATATTCCCTTGCAGCTAGCTAGCAGTGACAGCTACATGGGTGGCCCTGCAGTAGTCACACACTTGCCCTTTGCCATCAGGCCGGTGACCCGATCCCATCCATGCTCAGAATGTGATCGATCGATGTGATCAAATCCGGCAGGTATGGTGTCATGCCAGCCATACCATACCATACCATACCGTACCGTACATATGCAGCTATGCAAGCCTGTAAGCAACTCATGCATCTATGTAAATTCGGCATGAGAAAAAAACACATGCACGAGGCAGTCGAGCTCGATCGATCGATCGATCAACCGGGCTGTCCATACTTGACCATTGACCGGCCAGCCGGGATCAGCAGAGCAGCCTGCGGCGATCTGTCCTCTCTCGCTCTCGCTCTCGCTCGGCATGCGCGAACTGGCAACAATCGCATCGATCGATCACCCGATCTGATATGAACCGAGGGACTTGTACGTGATAGATAGCCCATGTAAGAAGGGCTACTAGCTACACCATAGCCCCCTAGACACTAGCATGCATCCGTCCATCGCCATGGATCAATCAATACCTCCAGTGGAAACGGACAACGAGTTAATTAGCCAGGGCGTACGGGTGATTGAATGGATGTGCATGCTCAATGATCCTGGATGGCCTGGGTAAGGCCGGCCGGCCGGCATGCAGAGCACTGAGCAGAAGAAGGCCACCCTAGCTCGCTGCCTACTATGCTACCTAGCCCACTGCACAAAACCTAGTGGTAGTAATCTTCGCACGTTGCACTAGTTGCAGCAGCCAAGTCAAAATAGCCGTCAAGCCGGACAGCCAACCCGGTTAAAAAACGACGCCAAGCAAACGGACAAGCGTTTGGTATTCGGAGCGTTGTTTGTTGGCTTTGCAGGCTGTCTGACATGCCGTGTGTGTGCAACTCACTAGTAACATGCCGATGCATCCTAATCATTTCAGCTCGTCGATCGATCTCGCTATCACAGTATTGCAGTAACAAAACAACGCAACATATCCTCGAACTGTAAAAATGGCAGGTACACACGCGCGCGAATGGATAAAGCTGGGGTGTAGTCTTGCTTGATCTGTTTCATACCTGATACCTGCAGTGCAGTCAGTGTGCAGTGCAGAGAGATGCTCCTTTTCACTCACATCAACCCATCCATCGATCTATCGGCCCTTTCACTTCGTCGATCAGCCAGCCGTGCCTTTTCTCCGTCCTTGGAAGCAGCTGCTACGTCCAAAAGGGCATCGATCAGGGAGGAGAGGACGGGCAATCAGCGTTGCCAAAGCGGTCAAAAAGACACGCAGTTGTCGAACATCCATAGGCGCAGGGAGGACGCTCGTGGGCGCGTGAAAAGTTCTAGGAATATTGAAGTGGAACCGTGTAACGACGGAGGCTAGCTAGGGTACATACATGCACTACTGCTGCTGCAGCTTAGCTAGTTCTCTCACATTATTTACCAGCGAAATGTTTCTGAACAAACGCGTGATCGATGCAGTACATTGTACATTGGGTTTGAATTGATGACGAGCAGCAGGCCTTATCTCCGCTGGAAGTTGAGGTACTTGATTGCTAGCGCGAAGACGACCGCGAAGAGCACGCAGAAGCCGACCACCATCGCCGCGACGATGCCGAGGAACTCGTGCCTGAATCCGAAGTGTTCCTTGAGGAACACCACCACGCTCGTTGAGGTGATGCCGTCCGCGAGGAGCAGAGGCTGGTCCAGGTCGCCGAACTGGGAGGTCAGGAGGCCATAGAGCGTCCATGACACCGGGTTGGCCCAGTAGTACCACCTCCACCAGACAGGAATCCGCTGCATTAGCCAAAAATCAGATGGTAAATTAACGATCAGTGTTTTTCTTCTTCTTTGATATGGGTAAACGATCAGGGCTGCAACAGTAAACTGCCAATGTACAAATAATGTGGCATAACGTGACATCAATGCCATGCTTCCCGCGTTCCAGGGCCTAAAAATACCCTCTTTGGGGGGGAAAATGTTCAACAAGCCCATCCAGTTGTTACGGTTGTTGTGCATAGTTATCTCACTGATCTATTAAGCCCAACATGGCCTGATGCATTCTGTAGAGCCCAAGTCAAACATATTAGGGCCCGCCTAGAACAACCAATTCGCGTTATCCTCTAAAAATAAAAACTTTACGTTAAAGCAATGTTTTCCTGGTATTCCACGAAATTGCTTGTGAACTCTTAGAATGGAATAAGAACAAAGTTCTTGCTTATATAATAACATACTGTGAAATACTAAACTCATCAGGCTGTCTCCCATACCTTTCTTGGGATCATGAATCCACTGAAGAGATTCCATAGAGTGTAGAATGGAGCAGCAATAATAGGTGCAACCGTATGGTTTGGAGTGATCGCCGTTGTCATCATGCCATAGAAGGTGAAGTACAGCAAAGTGAAGTACATGAAGAACAGATACCACAAGAACTTTACTGCTGTCCACTCAAACGAGCCCAAACTGTAGAAAATTGTACCATAGATAAGTGACTGCACAAGAATGTAAGGGAACTCCACAGTAACCTGCCGAAGAACATTGTGTTGTTAGTCCTATTCATGATATGGGCACCAAACATGCTGAGGGGATAAAAGTTCTGGACAAGAAAATACCAGAGAAAATGCAAAAGGTAATGCTGAATACATCCCAGCAGCTCTCTCTCTGTATGATACAAATCTTTCGATGGAAATCACAGGTTGAACAGAAGTAGCGTTAGTAATTCCTATGAAGAGTACTGCTGCATACATGGCACCCATGGCATTGAATATATCATGTTGGGTCTCCCTGGCAATTATACAACGACATTACACTCAGCTCACTGGAAGACAACTATATGTAAAGGTATGCAGGAAAATTGATGGCAGAACCATTGGTGGACATACCTTCTAGAGCCAAATTTCCAGCAAATTGTCCCAAACATCAAGGAAATGATGACAGTGTAGAAGAATCGAACTGCGGTGTATTGAGGATTCCTCCAGTATGATAGGTTATGCTTCCATAAGCAAGCAACATACTGAGAAAAGAATGGTTGAGAATACTTGGTAGCAAAAGTAAGTTCTTTTGATTCGCTGTTCGGTTTGCTCAGGGTCTCAACCATTTCTTTGGTCTGCCTGAAATACAATAACACAAACAGAAATGAGTAGTGAAAAAGTGACTCTGAAACCAATAGAGAGGTTAGAAGGGACTTTGTGTTTACTGAAATAATTTCGATTGCCGATAGTATTCAGCAAAATCCACTCCAAGAATGTGCTCCATTTGAGTACTTGTGATCTCCAACATCCATGCAGCGGGATTATAGCCATCCCTGATTTTAGGCACTCCTGGAATTGCCTGCTTGTAAACTTGCTGATGTAAGTACAGTGACCTTTGTCTAAGTTTTTGTCAGTGAGAAAACACATACTACCGAACATACCTCAAAAAACTCAACCAGATTGCGTGATTTGGAGCCTAAGGGACCAGCATATATAAGTTGCCCTCCACGCTTCATAAACAAAAGCTGAGCAGCATACACACGTAAGTTAGGAGAGGTAGCGTTAGTAATTCCTATGGTGGAATGGTGGAATCTTAGTACATACTAGTACAAGATAAAATCCTGTGGGTTCCACATGTAAGGTAAATGAAACTTCCATGGATGAAATTAATTTCTGTTTCACGTTCATTGTTAAAAACATATATTTTATAAAGAAAATAACCTCATCAAATGACTCGAATATGTCGATACTTGGCTGATGGATGGTGCACACAATTGTCCGTCCTGTATTAACAATATTCCGTACAGTTCTCATCACAATGGCTGCAGACCTAGCATCCAACCCTGATGTAGGTTCATCCATGAACACAATAGAAGGATTTGCCACAAGCTCCACAGCTATTGTCAGCCTTTTACGCTGTTCCGTAGACAAACCATTTACTCCTGGTAGGCCAACAAGAGCACCACTTAACGGATTCAGCTCAACAAGTTCCATCACCTCTTCAACAAACACCTATGAAAAGAACCAGCAGGGATCAAAAGGACAAAATGATAATGTCTAGTATAACCAAACACAGAACTTAAGCCAAGGCTTACCCTTTGAGTGTCAACATCAACATGAGAAGGCAACCGGAGGCATGCGGAGTATAACAAAGACTCAATCACAGTCAAGCAAGGTGAATGCACATCATTTTGTTCACAATAACCCGAGATCCTAGTGAAAGTCTCTTGGTTCTTAGGATACCCAGATATAGTGATGCTTCCTTCTATAAGTCCTCCAGTCTTCCGGCCAGCTAAAACATCCATGAGGGTGGTTTTGCCAGCCCCGCTGACTCCAACAAGTGCTGTTAGAATCCCTGGCCTAAATGCTCCAGTGACATCAACAAGCAACTGCAGGCAGTCTTCTGCTATACCCTGTTTTTTCAATTCCTGCTAGCAAAACTGGATTATGAATGAACAAATTATATATTTTTTCTAAGAAATTTCAGCATACATATGAGCCACCTCTGACGTACCACTGGTACATCAACGTAGTAGTTGATATTCTTAAAGCACATAGAAAGGGGTTGAAAAGGTAACACCATGCCCTTCTGTTCCTTGAGATTAAGCGCTGGAACACAGTCAATATACATGATTAGGAGCCACACTTGTAGAAGGGGAAAAAAGATCTTGTGGAGTAAGTACCGGGACCAAATATTTCATTTATCTAGTATTACCATTTAGTGAAGTTGAATGCAGGTAAGATCTTAGCTCTAGGGCTACTCTGTCATTCTTCCTCCTAGAATCCTTGTGCCGAATTACATCTTTGGACACAACAGCTTGCATATTCCCGATTGCTGTGAAGGAGCAACACTTTGTGAGAATGATAAACTATTTTGAATAAGTTCAAGTTGTCAGGGTCTTAAAAGGTAGTATAAACTTACGGTTGAGAAGTGTCAAGAACAATGCAAATAAGACATTCAAAACAATCGCATAACCAAACAATGCTCCAACACCAATCCAAAACCAGTATTTTTCCTTGAATAACCCATATCCAGTGAGTATCGCTTCACCTAATGTGATGTTCTGGTCTGCAAATTGCTGCCATTGTTTAAAGCAAGATACAGTGAGTATTACTAACAAATCCTGCACTATGTAAGGCTAGTAAGAACAATTCTCAATAAAAATGTCTTATTATAGGTCCATAAGAGGAATATTAATATATCTTAAGTAATTTTGGTATTCAGCACTATTGCACCCACAAATATCCATATGTATCTGTGTGTTGCATACAATCAAACTAAGAAAATATAACAGATTGCTGCCACAATGTGCCTTCGTTGACATCCTCAGAAGGGGATTAAAATCAAGAGTTACCTTGCTCCAAGAATGCCCATGGAATTCATTTACGGAAATAGCATTTTGTGCATACATCATAGGAGATACCCAATACCCCCAAATCCACCAGACTGGTATGCTTTCTGTTAGATATTCAGGAATTGATTGCAACATGTTAGATATATAATCTCGAAATATGATCTCAAGTAGTTAAAAGTGTCTCAGAGAAGTTCAACCTTTGGTTATAATGAATCCTCCAAGGATCATAACAACCAACAAAGCAAACGATCCAAAGGTATTGGCAACTATCATATTTCGGCCCAAAGATGCCATGACCCGGAAAAGAGCCAAAGATGTCTGGTGCAGAAAGAAAAGCAACAAAAACTGTCCCAGAAATCTGCAGATTACAAATTAAGATCAATCTTTAAATGAAAAGATCTCTGAAGCTCTGAGCAGAAAGCAAAATGAATAAAGCTAATGTCATGGAAGTTACCTTGTAAACTGGGGATCATAACCAACCACATAATATGTTACAAGTACCCACATTCCTGATTCGATAAGTGAGGTTGGAACGCTCAAGAGCCAAGAAGGAAGTGTGTAAGCCCATGGTGGGTAAAAGTGCAAGTCCCTGTGCTTGTAAAGAACAGGAAGCTTCGTGACTAACAGTGAGACTTCAGTAAAGCCGTTAAACAGAATCATCACTATTGCAAAATAAAGGGCTCCGAGATAAATGATCCCATCATCAACTGAATCATGGTGCATTGTTGATCGAAAAAACACCGTCATTGTGATAAGTGCAACAAGTAGAAGCTGCCACAAAAAGATCATGTTAGCACATCTTTGATAGATTGTGGACAGTGGACACCAGATCAGACCAACATCCATTGACAACAGATAGTAAAATATGCCATTACCATAAAGTTTGTAGTAATTTAGTCAAAACACCAAGATGTAAAGTCTTTACCTATCAACTCTGTGACTGGCTATAACATAACATTTAAGCATGCTAGGATAACATTCATGCACCAACTTGGAAAAAAGTACATGCAATTATGACAACACCACCCTTATCATTTCAGGGTGTGTTGATTTTAAATCAGCAAAATCAACAAATGTGTTAGCAAGGCCAATATAGTCTTTGGTTTCTATTCCTAGCAAGTTTTAGCCACTTTATTATGCATAGTCTTTCTGTGTCAACTTTCAAACAGTGTTACAGTTGCCCTATGCATGAATTTATTTAAAGTGTCATGGTGCTAGTTTGGTAGATGCATCTCTTAATTGAAACTACCTGAATGAATTTGAAGACATAGATGAATGAGTTCCTCTTCATCAGCAGACGCTGCCACTGGAAGTTGGACTTGAGAAGCTCAAGCCTCTTGACACCATAATTTGATGTTGAAAGAGCGGCAGGATGATTACGATGTCTATTGTATGGCACAGCTAATTCCTCATGCAACCTCTTACCAATAATAAATGTTTTAAAGGCTTCGGCAAATTTTGATACAGATACAAACTGGTATGGATAATTATAGCGACACCAGTATTGTTGTTGATCTTTCTTGGACAAAACCTGCAACACAAGAAACGTGAATGTATAAGAAAAACCCAGTTGGCATAAATACACAAACAAAGAAAGAGTAGAGCTGCCTACTTCTTGCAAAAAATCAGCCACATTTTTCCTTTCAGGGCACCTGAATCCCATAACAGCAAAAAATTCAACAGCATATGCACGCGGTCCCTGATATACAATTTGGCCTTCAGATATAAGAATAACATCATCAAATAGCTCATAAGTTTCTGGAGCCGGCTGCAGCAGGGATATGATTGTAGTGCCATCCAGAGCATGCGTAGAATGCCTTAGGTACTTGATAATCTGATATGTGGTTGCACTATCAAGGCCAGTTGATATCTCATCCATGAACAGAACGCGAGCAGACCCAACTAGCAATTCACCTGCAAAAGCAACCAATATCAGCATAGTTGAACACCACAAGAAGCATGCAAATATTGCAATTGTCCAAATTCAACAATCAACAGCACCAAATGCCCCTGATATAAATAGTAGTAACATGCAGCAACCTGTTGTCAGGCGCTTCTTTTGTCCCCCGGAGATTCCCTTGATCATCTCATCTCCAACAATGGTGTCGGCACAGATGTCCAGCCCTAAAATCTTGGCTAGATCAAACTTAGCAATTCAGAAATCTCACCAGAATCAAGTAATCAAGATGTTTTTTAAAAAGAACAATCATGTGGATGAACTTGTGAAAAAGTAAAAAGCCAAAAAAGAAGCACTTTCCCGTATATAAAAAAGCACACAAACAACCATTTTTTAAAAAAAAAAGAGTACTCACACTAACAATCTTTTAAATATAACAGTTTAAAAGGGAGTTTCACACAAGAAATTAGGAAAAAAATAATGTGACCAACAAAAAAGAATAAAAGAATAGGACAAGTGCCATAATATAAAAAAGCAAACATTTGAGACTAGCCAAACTAAATAAACAAACGACTGAAAGAGATACATCACATACCTTCATTATATACTCTGCCACAAGACTTGTCTGCTTACCCTCAAGAGCCAATGCCTGAAAAGTAGGAGTACAAAGTATGATACAATCGCCAGTGAATTAGTGTGTGTATGTCCAAAGCTAGCAGGATGTAATCTACCTTCATGAATACATCAAGGTCCTCATCGGGCTTTATCCCGGCATTCTTTTCTCTCCTCAAAAGTTCGACAAGCATATCTACAAGTCGTTTGATGTCAAAGAGGAACCTATCAAGGAACAAAGCCAATGACAATGTGGTGCAATTACCTACCATACTTTATTCCAACACCCTGACAGCGCCCAGCAAACTCTAGGGTTTCTCTGACTGTCATCTCCGAAGCATGCCAGTCTTGCTGACTGACATAAGCAGACGTTCGTTGAGGCACAAATTCGTTTAGATGGTGGCCGTTGTAAGTAATGTTCCCAGACATCTACAATAAATTGGGTGTTAATAATCAGTAATAATATAGTTTCCCACATATTGTACCATGATTGGTATGGTCATTATGCTTATCAGAATAGTTACAACATAGAAACAGTATTCTAATATGAGGGAGATGAGCGTTTGACCAGAAAACCATTTTCAGGCTACACGAGATACCAGTCTACCACTCCTCTTGTCATTAAGTGATAGATGCAGAATTGGTTGAGTGGGATCAGATAGCAAAGATTTTCCCATCATCTTTGAATTGCAAGAATTCGAAGAAAGAAATCTAATTGATATGCTATGGCACACCTTTAGTCCAGGTCCGAGCCGTCCGGCAAGGGCCAAAAGCAAGGTGGTCTTCCCAGAACTTGGAGGACCCAAAAGCAGTGTCATTCTGCAGCAAGAAAAAAGTTATCCAATTTATAAAGCTTATTTGATGCACCAGAAAGCAGAGGTTACTCTTCAAGTGTACCTTGATGGACGAATGATCCCACTAACATTGTCCAATATCGGCAATTTAACTCTTCCCCCTCGGTAGATCCTCAGATGCCTCAGAAATGCCTTTCAAAAAAATAAAAACAAGCATGTCAAGATCTAGAATCTACTATCTGTGCAGCCTCTTTCAAGAACTCCCTAAAAAGAAAACCTCTAGTGAACATTGGCAATTTGTGATGGGCCTCTTACAGATTAAGCCCCAGTTTTACCCAGAGTAAAACTATTGTGGTTAATTTACTGCTTAACCATTACTTTCACCGGGGGGGGGGGTGTTACTAGAGAACAAAGACAAGGGAAATTTATTTTGCACTTGTGTGGATCACAGGCCAACCTCTGTCATGTTGCAGATGAAGTTTGGGATGGTGGGCAGCGCCCTGCTCCCGACATGGACGTACGCGTCCACCGTCAGATCCTCGTACCTCACCTCGATCTTGGGGAACTCTATATGCACCCTGCAGCGCCCGGAAACGAAGAACAAAACACAAAGGCTTCAGTTCAGAGCCCAGATACAGAATTTACCAACAGTTGAAGCAAACTCGAATGTTTTACTCCAAACCATGACCAACACAAGCGGCAGAGCAAATCTAGCTCCAACTACTAATAGCACCACACTCAAGAGTCAAGACTCCAGAGTCCAGTGTGATCTAGCTGGTGGACCCGACGCATGCACGCCGCGCGCATCGATTTTGGGGCACTACGATACGAAGCAAGCATACAAAAGGACCAGGGACGCGGGGCCCACGTGTCAGCCGCTCCAACCATTCGCATCTAGAAGCTTCTTCTTTTTGAAACAAGGGCGTCTAGAAGCTTCGCGGCTTCGCCTGATCATGGAGCAACCTTTTCCGCAGCAGCAGCAACGCCCAGTCTCGGATGCGCGGGTTGGCCCCACGTGTCAGCCAAAGCAGCAGTGGGCCCCTCACGCCAGTCACCGCACATAACTGACCCAAGCAAGCGGTTCTAGAAGCTTCCACGCGAACGCCGGTCACCGCACCCAAGCAAGCGCTTCTAAAAGCTTATACACGAGCGCCCGCGCGCGCGAACAAACACATACGCCGAGGAGGCGAAGAGGACACGATGCTGATGATGCATTGCTGATTTGCTGGTTGCAAGAGCGAATGCACTATGTGTTGGTACTACTCACGCGTCGAAGCGGCTGCGTATGCGGCGGAAGAACCGCTCGGCGTCGCCGGAGTCGGTGAGGAGGCGGTCGACGAGCGCGGTGCGGTCGCCGGAGGAGAGTCCCGCGACGTCGACCTCGCAGATTGCGTCGTCCCCCTCTGCCTCCCTCGCGGCGCCGGCGACGGCTGGCGACCTGAGCAGCCCCCTCCTGGCGCGGGCGACGGTGGGGAGGCGCTGCAGCGCGGCCCATCGCAGAGCCTCCTGCTCGTCCTCCGCCTCCCGCCACGACCCCGACCGCGAGAACGCCGCCTCCGCCGCCCACATCTCCGCGCCCCCAAACCCTAGTCCCCCTCCCACTCCGCTTGCCGTAGCAGCGGTAGTAAGTGCTGGTGGTGGCAGGGTGGGTGGCGTGCGGTGGTGGTGGTGGGATTTAAGGAGGGCGTACTGGCCATGGCAATGCAGGTTGGGTTGGATCCACCGACTCGCCGCATTTATGACGCGCCTTCTCTCTCCTCGCTTCTCTCTCCGCTTTGTCTCTCTAATCCTTGGGGATTTAGCGGAAGATGGAAACCGGAAAGCGAGGGAAAGGGGAAGGGGAAGGGGAAGGACGCCTTCGAGTTTAGACTGCTCGGGTTGGTCAGTTTGGGCCATTCGTACGCGAGTTTGTTCCTCTCGACAATTTCTCGTGGGCCTTTTCCTGAGCCCGTTTAATATTACTCACTTTCTTTCTTTCTTTTTTTACTACTTACGGGCCCATTTAGTTATCCACGGTAACTTTTTCTTCTTCTCCTCCTCTCTCTTCTTGGGAAAGGTAGTATTCTACAGTACTTTGCATGGGTACTTGTACAAGAAAGTGGTGCCTGCGGGTATATGGCAAGACCAGTAACAGGTTGGCGTAATGCACGTGAATTAGTACATTTTTTTCCCTCTCCAACTCCTGTGATACAATGCTAGTCAGTACTGTTACGAGCTAGCTTTAGCTAGCAAACTGATATGATTGCATTTGCCTTCCTTTTGCACCCGGATGATGGCCCGTCAGATCAGCGGGGCAGGAGACAAGGACATTTCGGCTCTCTTCTTCTCGTTGTCAAGTGAAATGAAATCACTCGGCTGGCAGTCACGACCATGATGAGCAGCAGCACATGGAGTAAGGCACCAACAGATTAAAGGAGATCGAGATGGACATGATCACCTTGTTATTACTGTTAAGTAGGGGCACAAGAGGGGGGGGGGGGAAGAGAACAAGAAACACACATGCAGGTAGGGGGGTCCCCTCTCTCTTGGCAGTGGGGGGGAGGGCGAAATCGCCATGGCCATTTGCTGATTGCCTTGGACCCTACAGGTAGTACAGGCAGCTCGATCGATCGCAGCAATAGGCGAAGCGAGGCGAGGAGATGTTGAATTGCCGGGCGCACGCAGCACCGCATTCATAGCCTCCTCCAACCGTAATTGCATGCAGCAATTAATCCACCAATCAAGTTTATCATCGGTGGATCGGACCAGCAGCGGAACTAAAAAGAAAAACAACAAATCACTGAGTTTATATTGCGGGCGTATTTTTCCTACTCCCGGAAGTAGTTACTTCTTATTCTGTATCTCACAACGTAGCGAGTATCTTGCGCAACTAAGAGTATGTATGTGTAGTATACGAGTATATAAGATCATCTAAGTGGTATTCACACCTTTTCAGGGGTGGTATGTACAAGTTTTTAGATATACTCTTTTTTAGTACGAATATGAAGGTATTTACAAAATATGCTAAAAACTATGGACTCTCTTATAAATTTTTCATATGGTTCGCATTGGATTATTTTATAATTAGTATATAAGTATACCTAAAGTGATAAAGGAGTATGTCAAATTCTTTTAGGTGGTATATCAAAGGTGGGAGTAACTACACTCGGGAGTAGAAAGTATTATATATATATATATATATATATATATATATATATATATATATATATATATATATATATATATATATATAAAAGGTGGGAGTAACTACACCCGGGAGCAGAAAGTATTAATCATATGCAGGGTATTTAATGCAGAGCATTGGTGGTGGGAGCATGCAGGGTGTTTAATGCAGACGTATTAATGAAGGCGCATTGGAGGTGGGAGTAGGGATCGCAATCGGGCGCGACTGGTACGGGTAGTGTTCACCCATACCCATGTCCGCGACCCCGAATTCTCCCCACGGGCATACCCGCGAAGGACGACGGGCGAAAAACCTCGCCCATGCCCGTCGCCCGCGGGTATACCCGTTTACCCGCGAATAATGCATCGCCGCCCGTGGGTACCCATCGCCCGCGGACATGCTTGTTACCTTCGAGCAATGCATACATCAAGTTCATCATAATTCACACATCAATGGTGCATCACACATTCAACAAATAATAAAGTTCATCACAATTCACATATCATGTTCGATAAGACAACTAATCAAGTTAAATAAATAAAATAAAAATACAAACTGACATAGTTTCTTACACATGCGGGTAGGTTACGGGTAATCGGGCGAAGTGGGTACGAGTGGGACTTACCCATGCCCACGCCCGTTTACCCGACAGGCAAGGAATTGTGCTTGTTTTCATACCCGTGGGCAAAAAAAGACACTCATACCCGCCTCCATTAGGGTATTTGCCCGCGAGTATGCGGGTAATCGGGCACAATTGCCATCCCTATGTGGGAGTATGCAGGGTGATTAAATGGTTTGGAGGTGCGAGCCCTATTAATCTTGGTTGTTCAACCCAGATCCAACGATCAAGATTGCTATTTGCACTCCCAAACCTCTCTTGGATCCGCATATGGATCGGACTACTCCTGATAGTAATCTTTGTGCATATGGTATATTTAGATTTTATGCAAATTTGTTTACTTAGTCTTATAGTATTTAGACAGTATTCATTATGAATTCTAGAGTTTTTGTAGTATCCCTTCAAGTTACATAGAATCCTTTCTGGATATGAATTGTCGTTTACTCTCAATAAAAAAGCACCCTTGTAATCAGATTTTGTGAACAAGAGCAAGAGGAAAAAAACCACTATTGTTCTGGCGACAAAAAAAAAATCTTGTGTGCACGTTCTAGAGGTTCCATTGTGTTCGCGTGTGTTCGTCTTCGGTTTGAGCCAACAATTGGTATCAAAACTCTAGGTTCGAAGCTGCTGCCCCGGGAGGAGTGGTCTCCACTCTCGGGGTGGTATATCTGTGTGGCGACAGTGTGGCAATACCGAGGGCGTGGTATGGCGGTGTGCCATGGTGGGAGTGCGCGCGTGGCGGCTCCAATGGCGTCTTTGGCGCTCGCGCATTTGGGCATAACGGAGCTAGTGGTGACCACGTAAAGAATCTAGATTCGTCATTATGTGTTAATGGAGTATTTCAATAATTAATGACAATCATAATTTGGATTAACATTTTTCATGAGTTGGTAAAACAGGTTGAGTCTCATGATGATGAAGACTTTGGGTGGCATCGTGAGTTGATTATCATCAAGTCAAAACTCGGAATGAAGGATGTCATCATGTGTTGATAAGCATCAAGACAAAATCCTGAAGTAAAGAAAATTATTATGTATTGATGATATTCAAGATAAGATTCCGAAGTGAAGAAATCATCATGTGTTGATGATATTCAAGTCAAGAACTTGGAGTAAAGAAAATCATCATATGTTGATGATTGTCAAGTCAAGAACTCGGACTTGGAGAAAAGATGTTCGTCATCAAGTGATCACTCCAAGGTAAATGGTCAAGGCAAAGGTATGACTAGCATAGGCTAAGGATTTATTTCTTAGTCATTTTACCAGTCTCGGTGTTTGGTGTGAAGACCGGATTTCTAGTATAAGTTATCGTATTATTAAGATGGGTCTTGACTAGTAGCTTAAGTAAGTCATGTGTTGACAGCTCTTAGTGCTTGCTCTATCTCTCCGTGGCAAGTTGCCTATATTTACGAAGTTTGACAAAGGCTTGACTTTGATATGGATTTACACCTTCCAGATTTCTCTTTGTCTTGGTTCCTTCCACAATCACCCTCCGTATACAAACTATCGCCTCGAGAGCTTTTCCCTGTGTTCTACCTTCATTGATTATGTGCCAACAAAGCCATGGTAATCTCATCAACCTTGATAGTATTTTTCCGTATGTCAGAGTGGTGACCAAGTGTTTATAGGAAGGCGACAATGAACACAACAAAATAATCGTCTTGTCTTTGAACACAACAAAATAATCGTCTTGTCTTCTGCGATCTTCACCTCTAGACGTCCTAGATCAGTGATCACCTGATTGAAGACATTCATATGTTGTGCAAGATCAGAACCATGCAACATCTCTATCCCGTACAACCCCTGCTTTAGATCTAGGTTGTTCGCCAGGGATTTTGACATAAACTGAGTCTGCAACTTGTCCCAAATTTCTTTCGACGATTTTATATCCATCACATAATACATGACCTGATCCGAAAGGCACAGTCGTATGATCGTGGCCGCCTGCACCTTCAACTCCTCCCAATCGTCATCCTCCATTGTCTTTGACTTTGCTTTGTGCAACCCCTTGGAACATCCCTGTTGCACCAACTGATCCTTCACCATCGCCTGCCACAATTCGAAATTACCAATCCCGTCGAACTTCACCACTTCGAACCTAGCACCTCTCAACCTTTGCTCTGACACTAATTGTTGAAACTGGCGATAGCCCTTAGCACGAGAGAACAATCACAGAAAGCACACAAAAGACACGGGGATTTGTTTACGAGGTTTAGCAAAATCTACGTCACCGGGAGTCGAATAGTGATGGCTTCGTCCGTATGAGGAGTTTTTTTTTTCACGGTTAAGGTTACAAGATGTCGATGATATATATTTATATCCCAATTACATATTCGACTGGGACCCGTAGTCCGTACTGCTGATGCCTTCGCTCTCCGCACCCCTAACCCATAATATTTTATAACCCCACACGTCTGTGTCTCCAGCTCTCACCTTTGTTTCATCTTATCATATACGAGCCATACTCAACGTAATCACACACGCATTGATCCCAAATCCTCTTTACCACGGGCGTCCGGTACTGCTACTGCTAGCTCTCTCATTGAATTGGATGGATGAATGGCATGCAGTTATGGCCAAAGTTAGTGTACGTGATGAGATCTTGGGACCATGCATATACACACCACTGGTCACTGCTCACATGGCCTAGCTTTGGCTTGGCTAGCAACATTGTTGCAATAACAACTTGAGTACTGCTGTCTACTGTGAATTCTCTTACTCATGAGGAAGAGATCGGCTCGTTGGCAAGAAGAGACAGACGAGTGTGTGCACTATGGAGAGCCGGTCCTGCCTGTAAAAAGGTGAGAGCTATCAATGCTATCCTAAGTGTGGCCAGATCAACAAGACATGTTCTGCAATGGGACCTACATATGTTATAGTAGTAGTAAGTTTGAAGTACTACTATCAACCAGATAACTATTCCCTTTATTTGCCTTGCTATTCTTGCATGCATGCTCATGAGCCTTTGATTGGTTGATTGATCCATGCATTTATCTACTCCACAATGTTTGGCATTGGCAGAATATGAGCATATATATTTTTGGTACATTTGTTGCTTACTCCACTTCACTCATTTCCATCCTAAAGATTGATTATGACACAGGGACAGTAGGGGTTGTTTTTAGCCCCTGCAGATTAGCCTACAATTCTGCTCAAGAGTTACGAGTTAGTTGGGAGGCTTGGGAGTAGTTGACCTTTCTGCATCTGCAGACCACTGCAGTGCTCTGCACTGGCTCATAAACTTGCAAGAATTTGAGCAACACTGGTTAGCAGCAGCTTAGTAGATGGCATGAGAGGACGCCCAACCAATAAGAGAGCCCAACTTGATTAGTGTAGTAGTAGGAGGAGCACTTCATAATTCAGGGACTTAATGCATTAAATTGCATTGCAAGGACAAGTGCAGTGCTTCACCAGCTCACCTGCTTTCTTCTGCAAGCATTTACTCCTCGTAGCCCTCTCTTTGAATGCATTGGCCTGACATGAGGCGTCCCCGTCGAAAATGAATATCCTCTCTTGACTTGTTTCATCTGCCCTGGTTGCCATTTGCTATTGCAACCAATGTTCTTGCCAATTGCATTCTGACATTTGAAACTGGTGTGATCATTGTTGCTTGCTTAATTTTCTTGCCAATTCCTGCTGATATCTACTACACTTATCTAGTACACTGTCTTGCAAGTTGCAACCTATGTATGTTGCTGATACTATGTTTCTTTCAGTGTGAAGATGCAGTCATTTCCGTGTGCTCCCTCCCTAGTTTGGAAGGCAATTGATGCGCCGCTAGCGCACATCCCTCTCATGCCTTTCCAGAAAAGAAAAAGATTTGGGTGGGTGGGAGGATTGCTTTCATACTTTCATAGAACGGTGTTAATGTCGCAAGCCGATCACATGTCGCTATGATCGATCAGTGTACGATGAAAAGGGCAGACGGTTGTAGAAAAAGATACGAGTGAAATGTGACCAGCAAAAGACAACAAAAAGTGATACATATATGGACTGGAGAAACTAATCCCAGCTCTGATGTCTCAGTATCATGAGATCATATCATGCAGAAATTTGCAAGTTTTTTTTTACAGAATCTGAAGTTGACAGTTACTTGGACACACTAAAATCATAGTAGTCTGTAATGCTGATTCTGCATGAGAACAAATTATAAGAAACAGCACTTAGCAGTTTTCAAGCTTAAAGAAAAATCGCTAGCCAAGCTATGAAATCCACAGACAGCTCGAACAAAAGCACGTCAAGAACAGCTCATAATTCTTAATATTTATCTGTGTACAATTGATTTCATCAGTAAAAACGCGAGAAGTACCAAACGAAAGATACCCCTATCTATGACATGGATAATTCCACAAGCTGGGTGACTTTTATTTTGTCCCAGTTCTCAATCCACCAATTGCCCTTTCCATTGGCACCTCCAGCATGGTGCAATTCTATGATATAAAAACATTTCTGATAATCATGTACTCTTACAAATATGGTCCTTTTCTTCTCTTGAACTAATCCCAGTAGAATTATATCGTCGAAAAATTGGATTTCTGTAACGTGAATGTTAAATGTATTCTTCTTACACCCAATGGGCCGTTACTGTGCCATTCCATCAGTCACCAGTTCTTGCAAACCGCGCCTTAGCCTCTCAGCAGCGAGCCTTGTGTCTGCCTCCTTCAACCCTCCGAAGGAAACACGTATGTATCCAGAACCTCCGCTGGCACTCCCAGGGATCACAACAACATTGTGCTTGTTTGCAAGCCATCTGACAACTTCATAATCATCTGAGCAGTTATCGGGTAGTTTTGCCCAGAGGTAAATGGCACCTTCCCCACCCTTGACAGCATCCTCACCAAGTGGAGACATTGCCTCCACAAGCAACTCACGGTTTTTCACAAGATCTTTCACCCTTTCTCTGATCCACTCTGGACCGGCCTCTAATGAGTAGAGCGCCAGGTGCTGCCCAATGATGGAAGCACATATAGGTATGTTATCTTGCACTTTGAGGAGCTGCGCATGGAAACCGTCGGCTTCACTTGGATAGGCAATCTGCAGCAGTCAGCTGATCAGCTCTTGTAAGACTAACTGACCATCCTTACTTATACAGATTGCACAGTGACTCAGTTACTTATACCACATTCAGTAGTCCTAAATATTGGTACAGTAGAAATTTAAGTGCACGAGGGAAGTGTAAGAAACTGAAAGAGCTCAATATTGACTCCTAACACCAGCAGTTTGAGCCTAAGCAAAAATAAACAAAGAGAATGACACACTTACGTAACCTACACGCCACCCCATCATTCCATAAGCCTTTGAGAATGAGAAGAGGTTGACAATGTGATTATCCTCTAAGCAATAGTGCTTCATTTCATCATACATAAAGTATCTGCAAAACACCCACCGAATTTGCAACTAAGTTCAAGATCAAAGTCATACCAAAGCCAAAGATTAAATATCATAATTGAATTACAAGCAGCATGCAGAATTAATTTACAGAGTATAAGATCAGCCACTTTCTGTGCTTCATCGAGTCTAAAATCAAGAGCATTTCATCAAGTCTAAAATCAGAGCATTTCATCGAGTCTAAAATCATTAAAAAAGATAACAAATTGTCACAGCATGTTTGGATTTCATTCTTTATGCTACCATTTTGAATGTGAATTTGTATACATGCGCTGTAAAATACATATTATAAAAAAACAATAGGAGAATTGAACTTTTCCATATGACACTTTTTTCTATATAAACTCTACATGGTTACAGATGTCAAACTCTATTGTAATGAAATTAATAGTGGTGTGCAAACAAATGGCAATTTGTGCATCTAATATTTGCTATCAGTACAATTCAGAAGAAGGGCATAGCATCTTGAAACACAACATCAGGGAAAGGGCATGGCAAACTAAGATCAATCTTAATTAGTTAACTATTGTGATATGGCCAAGTTGCTGGTAGGCGGAGATATTCAAATCGCCCTCACGCTGGCAGGCTTGTCCTTGCCGATCGTGAGGCTCTGATTTGGCTACAGTTGCCGAATCAAATCTTTATTGTCCTCTCAAAGTATAGCCGGCATCCTTTATATGAGGAGCCCTCCCTAACAAGGCTTACTAAATATAAACTATCTATAACTGAATAACAACTTCCTAATCAAACCAATCTATCTATAGAATATATCCTAATAACCTAACCGAACTCCAAGCCGTGGCTGCAACCGAGATGAAGCTGTAGCCGAAACCGGACTGCGCGTTGTAGCTGTCATTGTATTGCCGAAAGGAACTCAGCCTGCTACCATGGTCTCCAAGTTGGATACAGCAGCCCGACACCGGCACTAGTATGTTTGTCCCACAAATGCGTCCACAACACTTCCACCCTCATTGCGAAACAGCTCGTCCTCGAGCTGGAATGTAGGATAGCGATCCTTAAAATCCGTCAACTTCTCCCAAGTAGCATCAGCAGAAGCACAGCCCATCCATTGCACCAATAATTCCCAAACTCAACGATTAAGACGCGCACGAACAATGTGGCTAGGTGCTGGAAATACACGACCATGAAGAAAATCAGGAAGATTAACAATATCAGAAGGGGGTGTGCCTTCAAATTTCTTAAGTAAGGCAACATGGAAGACATTGTGAATGCGAGCTCAAGCGGGAAGCTGAAGACGATAAGCGACCAACCCAATCCTATCCAGCACCTTAAAAGGGCCATAATAACGTGGAATTTAGAAGAACCATCTTTGATAGCCGAGGCAGTGCGACGATGAAGACGAAACCAAACCCAATCACCGACGGCATAAACCATATCACGCCGAGACTTATCATGTTGTTGTTTCATACAATCTTGAGCTTGCAACAAACGTTCACGGATCTCATCCAAGGACTCATCGCGATCGCGAAGCTGCCAATCCACAGCGGCAACTCGGGCTATCCCTGGCTCATAAGACAAGAGTAGGTGGATCTCGACCGTAAACTACTTTGAAAGGAGTCATCTTCAAAGCTGTCTGAAATGAAGAATTGTAACAAAATTCCGCCCATGGAAGCCATTGAAGCCACTGTTTTGGGTGATCACATGAAAGACAACGAAGATACATTCACAATAATGTGGTTAACCACTTCTATCTGACCGTCATTTTGAGGATGAAAGGCATAACTCAATTGTAGCTTAACACCAGCAAGACGAAAGAGTTCGGTCCAAAAATTGCTAGCGAACACCGATCACGATCACTAACAACAGAGGAGGGAATACCGTGTAAACGAACTATCTCATCGAAGAACGCCCGTGCAACAGTACTAGTTGTGTAGGGATGACCCAAAGTAATAAAATGTGCATACTTAGAGAAACGATAAACCACTGACAAATATGGTTAATGGTGAATTAGATTATGTACTTCTTTGTATAGCCGTTGCTAAATGCCGATTAAATTATGTACATACTGATTCTTCTTTCCTTCTGGTGTATTCTGAGAGAATTTAATGGCAGCACATCCAATATGTATTCTATCACTCCTCATTGTATAAGTTATTAGAGAGGATGTCATCCTGGACTCAGTTTCAAGAAGTCAGGGGTGGTTGTCTAATTGTTAATGATCTGTTCTCTTAAATTCTAACTATAATTTTACGTGATCATATCCATGTGTGTTTCTTTCTCTCATAAAAAGGTTTCATATTTACACTTATTTTTAAAAAATTAAGTATGAGAGAGGACTGAGTTTAGGAAGAACAAACAAAAAAGATACACATTAAACACATCATTTGATCAGTATTAACTTACTCATAGGTGTTGTCAACCACAAGCCATGCACCAGCATTTCTGCACAGGTCTGAAATTCTCTGAAATGACAATGCAATATTAGGAAATAGTCAACTTCAACTCCAAGCGTGCGCGTGATGAACAACTGATTGACGGAGCTCTTGGCAATTGATGTTGGTCATCAGTCTTCGTGTGTGTGTTGATGTTGGTTATCAGTCTTCGTGTGTGTGTGTGTGTGTGTGTGTGTGTGTGTGTGTGTGTGTGTGTGTGTGTGTGTGTGAGAGAGAGAGAGAGAGAGAGATGACCTGGAGCATAGGCTTGGGAATAAAAGCTCCGGAGGGGTTTCCCGGATTTACAACAGTAACAAGTTTAGGGATAGGGTTGTTTTCTTTCAGTACCTTCTCCAACCAATCTGCAGTTTTTGACATAATGTAAAATATGCTTATGTAATGAACTAATTTTCAATTAACCTGCATATAATTTCTTAAACCACACGTCTAGGTTGCACAACATTAATTGAACAATCCAAAGGTATATTACTCTTATGAACTACAAGATAATGTTGTGATAGGAACATATCAACTACCAGTGAAGCAGAAGCTCTCAGAACCAGCACTAAGTATGTCAATTTGTTTATATTACACTATAGATAATAGTCATCTTACCAACATCAGGATGAAGAGTCTTGGGATTGCTTGCACCTACTAATATGTCAGTGACGCCTGTCATCTGGAATGACATGTATGCATTAAAGTAATATGGTGCAAACATGACAACTGAATCCCCAGCATCACAAAGGGTGAGAACCAGGTTTACAAAAGCCTGCCCAAAAAAAAAACTTTGATGTAAGAGCACTTTATTTTACCTACCTAGTTGGAAAACAAGATTTAGGTGTAGCAGCCATACAGGAAAGTAAGAAGGTATCTCATAGAACTAAAGAAAGGAGACAAATTGGGGAACATAACCTATAGTCTGGCCGCTAAACAAGGAAAGGGGGTAGAGGCTTGAAAAGGCTGTATTAAACCAGATGGAAACTATATGTTTTACCTGATTTGCACCAGCGGTGACCATAACTGATGACTTGGTTAGCTTATTCTCTCTGCGTAGCTGCAAACAATTCAGTAAATATCAGGAAAAGGTATGCTAGCTGATCATAATCCCACGAAAAAATAAAGAGAAGTCAAGGACCATGTTAATAACAATCGAGTTTTATAATACTAATGCTTCTAAAAAGTTTTAAAATCTTATCACAATAGGCAACAAACAGTAAAATTGATTTAGAACATAATTCTACAGAAGGGAACACTTGGGATAATGGGTATTACAGAAGACACTCAAAAGGATGAAGGATCTCATGATTTCGTTACCAAACTGTTAGACGACAGCATTGCACAGGAAGTCCAGTGATACTTATATCTCTCAACTCTGTGATTTACCCCACCAGATTTTCAGAGGAGTCACCGAAATCAATATTTTTCTCAGTTAATGAATAAAGATAGTTATTATAAACACAATGCACATTCAAAGGATTAGATACTTCCACGAACTAACTCATCCTCTAATCAGCTACAATGAGATGACAAGCATACTTTCTGTCTGGAACCTTTTCTTTAATAAAATTATTTTCTGAATATTGCATCAAGTACATACGATTCCAGATATTACTCAGCATTAAGATCAAATTTCTCTAGTAAAAATATCTCACGTGATAATGGGTTAGCACTAGGCACATGTGTGCCTTGGCCTCACAGGGTAACGGTTTTGTGGTACGGCTTAATAGAAAGCACCATAATCTAATGTTAGGGAAATATATAATCCCAAATGCAAAGAAGTACCTTCTCGAGAAGTGCCTCTCGAAGTTCAGGAAGGCCATCATCAGAGCCATATTTACTGATTGACGGTTCCCATACAATTTCTTTGACTTTATTCAAAGCTGCCTCAGGAGGTTGCCAATAAACAACTCCCTACATTCAAGATTTACAAAAGTTAGGAAAAGAGTCAAAACAATTTCGGGGCAATACCACATGATCTGCTCGCCTTGGTAGGATGCTAGCAAACACACTTGTCACTAATTATAGTAATATCATGCCTCACTTCATTAGTTCATTAGCATAACCATTTGTAGGAACTAACCAGTACAACATATCAACCTCCATGCTTGGTAGATACTTGCGTTACATCAAACACAATTTTTATCATTTTACAGCAACAATATGGGACAAATTGCAATTGAGATGATCGCTTCATCAATCCATTTTGTTTCCTTTTGACTCACTTCACAAACAAATGGAAGCATAAAAAAATGCATGTGCCAATTAACCTTGCATCTTCCAAGCAACACATAAAGTCATCTGACATGTAAACCAAGAGTTGCGGGCAGATACCTGTGCAAGCGACATGACACCATTGGTCCCTCGAAGTAATTCTTGTATCTGAAAAAAGGGCATCAGAAAGAGCTCACCAAACAAGACCAAAGAAATCGAGAGGCAATATGCGATTTTTACGAGGTAGGATAGGACTAGGAATTCTCTATCACCTTCACCATGACCGGCGCTTCCGTCTCCACAGCCCTCTTCGCCAGTTTCGCGAAGCTACCCATGTCTCCTCCTTGTCTTGCTCCTTCACCCCTCCAAGAACCAAGAACTGGAGATTTTGGAGACAATCTGAGTCAGAGATCCAAGAAGACCAAAGAACAGCAGCAAGTCCAAGAAGCCATGGAAGAAGGGGGAGTTAAAGTATTCCAAGACAACAACCTCTGAGGTTTAGCCTCTCACGCCACAAGTCGGTCCCCGCCCCAGTAAGGCAAACATCTAAACGAAGGCACGGGGGGAAACCGACGAAAGATTTGGCCCTTTTTTACTGTTCTTTCATTTGTCTCTTTCTCTGATCTTTTTTGGCTTACGTTACGGGAGTGGTGGGAGTGCGGCGTAGTTGGAGGATAAGCATTCAGCTCCGCTGCGTTTAGGGATATAAAAATAGAGCGTCAAAAAGGAAAAAGGAGGAGAGAGAGAGAGAGAGAGAGAGAGGGCAAAAAGATTGCGTTTTTAATATTGCTCTGCAAAGAATTTGTCAAAATAATGGGCAATCGATGACCAAAATATTGTCACGTTAATTCATGGTCGTTTGGTAGACCAAAATAAAATATTTTGTGTAGGAACTAACGAAGGGTGGTGGTAGTGGTGCCTTTCTTTTTGGCAAATGGCAAGTAAGGAGAATCCAATGAACAATGACCAATCTGTCAATGGAGGTTGTTAACATAGTACTAATACTAACTTGTGCATCTGAAAGGGAAGTAAATACAATCAAAGATAATCTCACCACTTTTGCGAGTATATTAAAAAAATTCTTTGCTCAAAAGGAGGCCATCTTTTTCTAATTGGAACAGACGAATGCTCCACAACACACAGAGATCTT
The DNA here is from genome assembly GCA_036346395.1 of Hsuehochloa calcarea. Lineage (NCBI taxonomy): Eukaryota > Viridiplantae > Streptophyta > Magnoliopsida > Poales > Poaceae > Hsuehochloa > Hsuehochloa calcarea. The sequence goes on along the minus strand of CM070593.1, from coordinate 77,581,304 downwards.
CAAAACTTTTTGAGAAGAAACTGGTTGAGAGACATGGAGAAGAATCCAAGAAACACTAGTAGATCTCTGATCAGAGCCTTTCCAAAGGAGATTTGGAGATTAGTAGTATAATCCAGATACAAACAAGAAGGCTCGGGGAGGGAGGCAAAGCCATGCTTGGATGATTGGACCTTGGATTCTCGGATCAGCGCACACCCACCACCGACACACGCAAAAGGACGCAATCTAACAGCGCGAGGACAACGAGGAGAGGGGAGTGGAGGAGGAGTACTTCGCTTCTCGGTCCTCACCGGCGCAGCCTGGTCGTGCTCGATCGGCGGCCGGCCGCTGCCAACCCGGTCGATCCGGCGCGCGAGCGCGTTACGAGGAGATTGCTGGTGATGGCGCGGTCGGCGCACGTGGCTTTTGTAGCCGATCGAGAAGCCGCCTCTGCTAGTGCGGTGGTGCGTAGGGTCCTTGTCATTGCGTGCGTGCGTGCGTGAATTTCGTTCTCGGGGGCTTCTCTTTTTCGGTTTCGACCGTGGATGACACGATGACGGGCATCAAACACGCCATGGAACCGGTTCCGCACTTCCTCTGTTGGTTGTTGGAGCAACGAGTTGGTCATAGGAAGACCTGTTCATGGCAGCCCGGACCGGTCAGCCCGGCGACCTGCGCGTTTTTTTTAACGCAGGCCTTGATTTCTACCCGATAGAATTAAGTGAATGATTAAAAATATTACTTTTATTCAGGAAAATAAAAAATGATAGTTTATTTGGGAAAAAATAAAATATTTTTAAATAGGAAAAAACATGATTTTTTTTAGGTCAGACTGCATTCAGGCCTAGCCGTCTGTAACATCCCATCCTTTTGACATTTGAATTTCTCTCGATTTTATTCGGGACATTGTCGAAGTTTGAATTCTAAGAGACCATTTACTAAATTCAAACCTACCTTCAGTCAATGAAACCTGGAAACAAATTAAAACTTAAGTCTAAATTTAAATCGCCAAACCGGAATTTGAACATAAAATTTTGAAGTTAAAAGAAAAGAAAAGGGAAATGAAATAAAATCTCCAAAACCAGTTTGTGTACAAATTCCAGCCGACCCACTTTACCTTTTCCTTTCTTTCTTTCTCTTTTCTTTTCCAGGGCTGGCCCTCCTTTTCCCCTGCAACCCGCTTCCTTCTTTCCTACTCCTTGGCCCGGTCGCGACCCACCCATCTTCGTCCCGCCACCAGCCCAGCTGCCCGCATATCTTCTCCCCTTTCGCTCCCGAGCTGACACGCCGCTGCCGCTATGCCGAACATCATCTCCACAGTGCCCCAAGGGTAGGCCGCCAACTCCCACCTCGTTGCTGCCACTGCAGCCACGTCATCGCCCGTGTTATCATCATCCTCACTCCGCTACTGGCGCCACGCCGTCCTTGCCCAACCACCGCCCTAATGCCCACGCACTCACCTACTCTCGTCGCCTCACCCATGTTGTCGCCCACACTTGCCCCCATCGCGTCGATGCAGTTGTGCTCGCGACGCCATCCACAGCGTGCCTCACCTCGTCCTACTTAAGCCACGCCTCGGCCCCCATTCCCTCTCCTTCCTCCCAGCCGAAACAAGCCCGAGGAGCACAAGCTCCTCTGCTCCAGCCATCGCACGTCTCCCGCTCGCAACCGTCGACACGATTAGCTCCAGCCGCCACTGTCGTGTCCCCCTGGCACCACTTCTGCCACCTCCGTCCATTCCTCCCCTCCACCTCCAGCTCGAATCGAGCTTGTCGGTGTATTAGAACCGATCTTACGTAAAGATTATTTGATTCGGGGGGTCTCCTAAGGATGAGATCACGCAGAGTGGATTGACACGGATGTTTAGGCAGTTCAGCCTTCTCCGAGAGAATAATAACCCTAATCCTGTGTGTATGGTATTGTTGATGATCTAGCAAAGGATCAAACTATTACAGAGAATAGTGCTTGTGTTTCTACTTGACTAGCCCTTGTTTGCCGTTGTTCTTCTCTCTCCCTTTGTCTCTCTCGCTTGATGCCCTTATATAGTCGTGAAGAAGTAGCCGCTTTGCCTCTCATGAGATGTGCCTAATTAATGTAGTAATGGCGCATGATGGCGTAATTACCGGCGCCTTGACTTCTTCACGCCATCCGCAATTATCTTCCGAGATAATGGGGTATTTACACACCATTAATACGCGGAATAATAGTGCGTGTAGACCGCTCTGATTCCTTAATCAATTGGACCTACTCGTCTGTAGGTTTGATTATAAGGTGGTCGAGTTTTCCGGTCGTAGAGGACTTACGACTGTAGCGATCGTAGAAGAACTTACGACTATGTAGTGGTCGAGAAGGACTTACGACTATGTAGTGGTCGAGAAGGACTTACGACCATGATATAGTCGTAGCAAGGCTTACGACTATGGGGTGATTGTAGAAGAACTTACAAATCACTTGTTAGGCCTCTCCTTATAGATATAAGGGGTACTTACGGGACTATGTGACATCATATTTACCTATAATAAGAATTATAGATAAAAGATAAAATGAGGATTATTAGATCCTCGTCATCTAGCCCCCACTTTAAGTGAAAGTAACTTACTTGGTAAAGGTTTCAGAATGGACTTACGACCATGAACATGTCGAGAAAGATAGTCGAAGGAAAAACTCTTCCGATTGATACTTCCTTTGACCGTAAAGATTTGGTCAAGAAAGTAATTTTACTTGGAGGTGATGAAACGAACCTAACTTTCCGAACAGCCATCTGGGAATTGCAAACAATCTCTACAGATCTGTTGATGAGACGGCCTCGGCGATTGCAATCGTGAAGATTGCTTACGACTATCAAAAGTCAGAAACCCCTACGACCGTCGGTGGTCGTAGTAGGGAATCGGAGAAAAGCCTTCCGATTGATATTTCCTTCACCGTAAATACTTGGTCAAGAATGTAATTTCGCTTGGGGTGACAATACGCACCTAATTTTTCTCGAATGCACTATCTGGGAATTGCAACCGCTCTCACAGACTTGTCCGATGAAGCGGTTCCCGGCGGTACAACCAACTCCTCTGCACCTATAGACGAGACGGTTTTCAGGGCGCGAGATCGTATGGTTATAAAACTTACCAGAGGTAGACTTGGGTTTTACTTTTCCCCAAATCACTCACTGTTCTTCGAGCTCTTGCTTTCTTCGTCCTCGACTAGGTTTCATCTTCTCCGCCGCTAACCCAATCAAAAAGAACTTCTTGCTTCGGCGAAATGGCCAAGAGAGTTTCGAATGGGAGGAATCGGAGATGGATGCGCTAAGATCAAAATCTTGGTCGATGTCGGAAGATCCCGAGAAGGCTCGTGAAGTGGATTCCGCTATCGGGCAAAGATCGCCATCGGGGAAAATGGGCAAATCCCCGCCTTCCAAGCGACAGAGTGCGGCCTTCGATTACCGCCCACCCCTTTCTTAAAGAGTACTCGAACACTTTGGGGTGGAACCGTGAACTTAGGTCCCAATTCCATTACCATGTTGAGTGTGTTCGTATCTGCGGCGAGGCATACCTGGGATTCGGCGGATCTCGAGTTGTTCCAATATTATTATGGGATGGCTCGACAAACCGAATTGCTTAAGTCGCTGTCTCAAGCTCCACGACTCAAGTCGAAGGAGTACATTCGAGCTTTACCCGTCTTCGTGGTCGGTGGAGGAAGAGGTGGTTCTACCGAAGGTCACTCAAGACACCTTTCTTTCGTGGGGAAAGTCATTGAAAGAAATCTTCATGGATTCAACCTCGAAGATATTAGCGGATTAGCCCTTATATTCAAGCCATTAAGGATTTGAAGGAAGAAGGGTGACGGATGGCATGTGGTGAAAGATTTCATCACACGCCTAATTAGTCCTCTCAAGAAACGAGCATCTCCTATGTGGAGGTACTCGGAAGAGGAGACCCCACCGAGACTACGAGGAGGGTAAGCAATTGTTGACTTAACTCTCCGCTTGGTCTTTCTCAACTTTGTCTAATATTTTTATCTGCTTTACGGATCTTTCACAGCCGAGGTTGACTCAGTCGACTCATCCGTGAGAAGTCCCCGCCACTCCGAGGGGTGGTTCTCAAGTCATTGCGGTTTTGTCCGCAGATGAAAGGATAGAGCGCCTAAAGGTAATCGTAAACTGATTCTCTCTTTAGGATTTTATAGTCGAGAAGATACTTACGACTAATGGTGATCGAGAATATCTTACAATCAAGAAAAAGTCGAGAAAAACTTACGACTTGGTACTAGTCGAGAAAAACTTACGACTAATTAGTGATTCTTCTTTTTCTCGCTTTGCTTTACGTAAAGTAGGCATGGAAAATCGCCAGACGACGAAGAAGTCGCTCGATGACTATTGGCGCCGGGTTGTCGAAAGACAAAGACTCGACTCCTCCTCAAGAGACGCCGACTTGTAAAATCTGCCGACAAGGGGGAGCAAGTTCGAGTTCGGTCTTTCGACCAAACCCTCTACAAGACTGCGGCAAATTTGTAGTTGTATCCGCCGAGGTCGCACTGCCCGGCCGAGGAGGTTGAAGCAGCTTGAACCTCTCAAGCGCAAACCTCGCAAGGCTAAGGTACCCTTCTATTATGACACGGAATCTTTCGCAGCTTGGTGCCACTCCTAGTTTTATTAAACAACCGGAAAGGGAGAACTGGAAGGATTTTATGTCTTTTATGAAGGACGATGTTTGATCGGACAACTCGCAATCGAGGGCGATCTTTTCGAATGGTCGAGACACCTCTCGTCCATCCGTAAGATCAGAAACCGAGCTCGTTCTGTTCAAACTCTACGACTGCACGTGGTCGTAGCCGAGCCAAATGTTGAACCTCGACTGCACGTGGTCGTGGAGAAGAAGAGGTCCTCCGCTGGGAGGATTGCTCCAAAATTCCCGGTTAAGACCAGTGCAGAGGTATGTGAAATGTCTCAAGTGTAAGAAGGACATTTACCTTTTCTTTTCACAACTCGATTTGCTTTTCTTTATTTCATCCGACTTCTTGACCCAGGAATGCTTTCACGAGAAGTCCATTGCTATCCCTTCACCATCGGAGAGGTAGCAACGGAGGTGGTCAAGCATCACCCTTGGCCCGTGTGGCCGATGAAGTCGAGACTCCTGCAGTGTCTCCCACATCCGCCAAGTCGTATTCACGACTCTTGAGGTAGCGGTACATCGTTGAGGTGGCCGCCACGACCATCAAGTCGTAGAAACAACAGAGGCACTGTGGAAGCCTCTCGTCAAGGTGGTGACCACCGCGACCGCCTGGGAAGGAAATCGTAGGAGGCGTTCCTTCCCTACCCAAAGAGAAATCACGTAACCGTAAGGAGAAAATTTCAACTTCGTGGTGACTTCTTTGGGCCCGCCTCCATCGTAGGGTCTTTCGCAAATCTCGTGACCGAGTCCCCATCCCAAAGATATTCCCAATACGGATAATACTTTTGACAATGAGCGCCTCGAGAAGGTGTGGTGGGACAAAGTCGCGAGGATAGATAAGCGCAAGAGACCTGACCTTGTATATTCGATTTTTGCTAGAACGACTATGAATGTAAGTATCTTCGTAATACTTATATATGTGGCTTTCCTTCCTTCTCACTTGCTTTCTTTTGCGTAAAGCTCGAGCAAATTGTCGTTGTCGGTGAGTATCATCGACAACTTTTAGAGCTAAGACAAGAGAAAGAACTACTCGCAGAGGCGCAGAGGTGGTAAGTCACTTATAATTCATAGTTGTTTTTGACTTAAATACTGTAAAAAGTTTCACGAGAATAGTCATGGAAGAAACTCATGATTTAAGCATCACTAAAAGAACTTACGACTATTTATTTACTGTAGTGGTTGTAGAAAGACTTACAACCATATCTTAGTCGCAGAAAAACTTACGACTAGGTCAGTGGTTGTAGAAGTATTCACAACCATTCACCGATGTTTATCTTCGCCTCGCTTTTTGTAGGTTAAACAAGGATACGAAGACCTTAATGACTCACCGACCGTGAAAAAGAGGAGTCGAGGAGGCTAAGGAATGAAGTATTAGTTCTCTCGGATAGACTTCGAGAGACTGTCTCTGCATCTAAAAGATTGCAGGAAAAAATAAACAGTAAGTTCTGAACTTAAGACTGCTTTTGGTCTTTAACCTTTACTCGACCCTCCTTTCTTCTCCAGATAAAGAAAAAGAGATGCGGAAGCTCCAGACCGAAGTTCAAGAAAAATCTTTGGTTATTCAGGAGTTTTCCCGCATTACCGCGAATAAGGATCAAGAACTCGAGAGTTTTAGAACTCGATTAACAGGTAAGTAAATCTTTACCTGTTATTCTTTTTTGAGTATCTTCCTTTTCTAATGCCAATTTCTTGTTCGTAAATTTCGCCCAATTGAGAAGCCTCGAGGTGAAATCCAAGCAAAGACCTTAATCGCAATGAGTCCGTCGCATTGCTAAGATGAATGCAGAGGACATCAGAGCATGGGAGCAAAAGCATGCTGAAACTATTGCTTCCCATCGAGAAGAGGTCAAGAAATTGGATTCTCAATTAGTAGGTAAGAAAAGCTTTTACCTATAATTATCTTTGTGTTATCTTCCTTTAGAAGTATATCTTTGTTTGACCGATATTATTCTTTTCAGAACAAGTGGTCGAAAACAAGAAGCTTCGTGAGGCTTCGACTTGTACCCAACAGGAGATGGAGTCGATGAAGACTAGTCTTCAAGGCAACATCACTCTCTGAACAATGTGCTTAATGAGCCGCATTCGAGGGAAAACTCCTCGAGAAGATACCATAGCCGCTCACACAAGTACCATTGGGGAACAAGTCGGAAAATTGCAAGAAATGGTGACCACTCAAGACTAATCTGTCAATCGATAAGGGAAGCAATAAGTCTGCAGAAGTTACGCTTTGGCGAAACTTAAAGCTCAAGACCCCGCCTTAATGTTAAACCAATTGAAGCCGACTTGATCGTCCCGAATCGAGGCAAGTCGTCTGATTGAGGAAATGCATCGATTGGTAAAAGGTATGAGGAAATGCAACTAGGCTCTCCCCTTCGAGTAATCTTGTAACTACCTTGTAAGGCGGATAATTTTGTTAATGAGTAATATATGATCCGCTTCATTTTCGAAAATCATCTTGTCGAGTAGTTAGTAACTCAAAAGATAATAAACGAACGAAAGACTAAGAATTGAAGTCAAATTAATAACTTTATCCTAGCCCCCGACTATTTGTTTAGATTGTTTAGACAATCTAAATAAATAGTGTTTAAAAATGGGGTTTCTGAAAACAAAGAGAGGTTTATTTAACTTATAGCTTTTGTTACGGGTGTCAAGCACTGGTCGAAAGAGTTAAAACGACTCGTCACTAGGAAGTTCCTTCTAGTGGGCGTGACCACGTGCGTAAAGGAAAGGCTTCGACTAGGTGATGTTTTCATTTCCGACTAGTTTAATTGAACCAAGAACAAAGAACTTGAGTTAAACAGACGCCTTAGAGGACTTTAGTAATTGCTCGTCCTTTTTGGTGGACTTCGATAAGTCTTTTCCAAGAGCAAAAGTAGGAGACTCGAGCAATACTAGGAAGTTTCCTTCTAGTGGCGGTGACCACATGCAGAGAGGAAAGACTTCGACTAGGTGTGTCTCTTCCTTCGACCAGTTAAAACAAATCGAGTACATCAAAGGTGGTCGAACAAATGTAAGAAAGTGTACTCTACTTAGAATATTTTTTGAATTGACTGAAAAAATAGACTAAGATTGAGAGAGTTGGCTTTGAGAACATTTCGATTGGATAGAACGGGCTCTTTGTATTGGGCAAAGAAAATGAGTAACGAGTCGATGCTTGAAATTCCTTCTAGTGGGCGTAACCACATGCAGAGAGGAGAAGTTTCGCCCGGATGACGCTTTCGCCGCGGTGTAAAGAAAACGGGTGTTCTCATATCATAGTCGAAAGATTAAAAAGCACTACTCAAAATAAGGCAAAAAGAGGTAGAAAGAACTCGACTTTTATTGCTTGAGAAATCGGTCACACATAGAATTTGCGAATCGGGTCGATGTTCCAAGAGTTTGAGAGAACCCGTCCATCTTCCATTGCTAGTCGATGAGGCCTCGCCGAAGTTACTTCGACCATCGTAAGGACCTTCCCATTTAGGGAAAGTTTATTCGGTTAGACTTGGATTGGCGAGCCTCAATACTAAGTCACCTACAAAGAAGGTCAGCGAGGTTGGACCTTACGATTATAGTATCTGCGCAGGCTTGTTGGTAGACCGCGAACAATTAAGGCTAGGTTTCTCCTCTCTCGAGTAGGTTAATGTCATCCGCCGAAGTTGTTCTCGGTCCGAGTTGTTGAAGGTTTCAACTCGTGTCGATCGCAATTTTAGCTCCGAGGAAGCATGGCTTCGCCCAACACTAGAAAATGGTGTTTCTCCTGTTGCTCATTGGTGGTTGTACGAATCGCCCATAATATGGAAGGTAATTCTTGTACCCAAGCCCCGAGCGCTAACAAGTCGGGTCAAGACTCGAGTTTTAATTCTCGCATTATTTGGCCGCTTGCACGCTCAACCGCCCCATTACTTTGGGGATGTGCAGAAAGCATAGCATAACTTGGTACCCAATTCGCCGCAAAATTCACGAAATTTTGCACTTGCGAATTGTTTATTATTGTCTCGTAATTATCCGACTTGGTACTCCAAATCGACTAATTACGCTTCTCATCATGAACCTTTTGTCGCCTGCTGTTATCCGATTCATGAGTTCACTTCGATCCATTTTGTGAACGTGTCAATAGCCACAAAAGGAATTCAAACCTCCGGAGCTTTGGGAAACGGTCCTAGGATATCAAGCCCCTGTGTCGCAAAAGGCCAAGAAAGAGGTATTGTTTGTAATGCTTGAGTGGTTGGTGTATCGTCTACCATGAAATTGGCACTGGACACACTTTTTAACCACCTCTTTAGCATCGCATGTGGTCAGAGGCCAAGAAAACCTTGTCGAAAGGCTTTACCAACTAATGTTCAGAGGAAGCATGCGTCCCACAGATGCCACTGTATATCGTGAAGGAGTGTTATTCCTTCATTTTGCGGAATGCATCGCATGAGTATCCCTTGGGTTCCTCGCTTATAGAGGACTCCTTCAACCAAAGTATACATTTTGGCTTTTCGATAATCGATCGCCTCAAGATCATCTTGCACGGAACCCTTGCAAAGATACTCGTAGATGGGAGTCATCCGTATCCTCGTAATCTAATGAGGCCATCTCAAGAGGAGGTGCCTCGGTTCTTCGACTGCAGACGGTTTTGGAGTTGCTCCAAGAAAACTCCTTTGGTACTATGGATCGGAAGAAGCCATCCGAGCAAGTTGGTCTCATGAGGAAATTATCCTTTCGAGGGATAAATTGTACCTCGAAACCTAAAAATGTTTTTCTAGCTTACGACTCGATAAGTACCGAGCCATTGTTGAGTTAGAGCACCTGGTACTCTTTCCCAATTTGATTCACGACTAGTTGAGAGTCTCCTCTACGAGTAGTCGATTTAATCGAGAGTGCTTGCACTGTATGCCGCCTAGCAAACCTTGATTCTCGCCACATTGTTAGTGGCCCGAAAGTTTAATTGTATGGCATACTTTAAGGTTTCTCCTAGGAGATACCAGACCACCCCAATTTCGAGCCACTTAAAGTGAGTGACCCGTCAAAGTACATCATCCATCGGTCGTGGGAATCAGATCGGGATCCCGAATGTGTTCAGATTTGTCCATTCGGCGACAAAGTCCGCCAAGATCCGGGATTTTATGGCCGTCGACACGAATGGAGGTCGAACTCCCAAGTTCGATCGACCATTTTGCCATGCGCCCCATTGCTTCCTTATTATGGAGGATTGCTCCCAAAGGAAACTCGAGACAAGACACGCCTATTTTGTGCGCTCAAAATAATGCCGCAGCTTCTCAAGACATGAGGAGGGCATACTGAAGTTTTGGACCGAGGGTAACGCCCTTAGGCCCGTGTAAAACTTCGCACGTAGTAAACCGGCCGTTGTACGTTTTCACGCTCTACGACCAAGATCGCGCTTCTTCGCCGTGGCGTGGCGGCTAGGTAAATTAAGAGCGCTCTTCCGCTTTGGAGAAACCGAGCAGAGCACTCGAAGATACCTCTTGACATCCTCAAAGGCAATGTTTGCCTCGCTCGACCACTCAAAACCTTCATGTCTCCCGAGAAGTTTAAAGAAAGGTAGTCCTTTTCTCCTAGTCGTGCGATGAAACGACTTAAAGCCGCCATGCACCCAAAGTGAGTTTCGACTTCCTTTTTGTGTTTGGAGGTCGATCCGAGGATGGCCTTTATTTTTCAGATTTGCTTCGATTCCTCGCTCGGATACTAGGAATCCAAGCAATTTTCCCAAGAAATTCCAAACACACACTTCTCTGGATTAAGTTTTAAATGGTGCTTTCGAGGTTGTCGAATGTTTCTTGTAGGTCGCTGATATGATTAAGTCTCTTAATGCTTTTACGACTAGGTCATCAACATAGGCTTCCAAATTCGGCCTAATTGAGATGAAAAGTCGATTGCATTAAGCGCTGAAAAGAAGCACCAAGCATTCTTTAGACCAAATGGCATTTTGATATAACAAAAGGTACCAAATGGAGTAATGAATGCGGTCTTTTCTTCATCGCTTAGACACATATTGATCCGTGATATCCGAATATGCATCTAAAAACTTAATATTTCACAACCCGCAGAGAATCAACCACCGATCAATACGAGGTAAAGGAAATCATCTTTTGGACAAGCTTTATTAAGATCAAGAAAGTCACGCACATACGCCATTTGCCGCTTGACTTTTGACCATTACAGGTTAGCCAACCACTGGGTGATTGACTTCTCTTATAAAGCCCGCTTTAAGTAGCTTATCCAATTCGATTTAATAGCATCTCGTCGATCGGGGCAAATCTCCGTAATTTTTGTTTTACGGTACTTTATCGTGCCGTAAAGCTAGCCTCGTGCTCGATCACCTCCGGGACTCCGGCATGTCGGATGCTTGCCACGCCAAGACATCTGCGTTAGCTCGGAGGAAGGTAATGAGGGCGCCTTCCTATTTGGGATCGGAAGTCTCCCCAATGCGAGCAGTCTTCGAGGGTTTCTCTGCGCCCGAGGAACCTCTTTGACTTGGTCGCTCGGCTTTGGTGTAGCTTTTAGGCTTCACTTGCTAGTCGGTCGACTTTCATCTCGAGTTGGTATTTGACCAACCATCTCGAGGATCGTGATCGCAGACTATACGCCATCTTTTGTCACATTGAATTGTGATCACTCCTTTGGGACTCGCATCTTAAGACATTGATACCCATAATGAGTAGCCATTAAGAATTTTGCCAAAGTTGGTCGTCCGAGTATGGCGTTATATGCCGATCGAAATCGACCACATCAAAGGAGACTTTCTCCGTCTCGAAATTACTTGGCGAGCCAAATGTTAAAGGAAGAGAAACTTGGCCAATGGGTTTGGTCAAGACCCTGATGACGATTCCATGGAAGGAATATCGCATCGCCTTACCTTTGTCCCGGTACTTGCATCTCATCCAGGGCTTTGGTAAATAATATGTTCAAAGAATCGCCACCATCAACCAACACTGATTTACCCGACGCTTGTTGATGGTGGGTTCGACCACAATCGGAAATCGACTGATCGACTCATAGTGATCGGGCGGTCATCCTTCTCAAAAGAGATGGTAACTTCCACCACTTCGTAATTTATTGACAAGAGGAGTATGTATGGAATTTACCTCTCGTCCGCAGCCTTTAAGTTGTCGCTTGGAGTCGATGCCGATGATCCTCCATAGATATGCTCAACGGTATGGTGCGGATCTTGGAATGGCATCTCCTCATCATCCGACGACTTCGACCACTCGTATGTCCTACCGCCGAGAGTAGGAGCGGTGCTTTGTCGCTGTAGTAGTCCTCGAGCTTTCTTTGGAAAACTTCGGCGATTAAGGAGGTCATGTCCTTCCTTTTATGAAAAGGACACCATCTTGGTTTGTCGCTCCTACGATCGTATGCTTACCTTTGCCTTGATCGTGGTTCGACTTGGTGGTTTGGGGCTCTCTATCTTTACTACTAAAACCTCCTTGAAACCACTAGTTTGTGGCTTTTGACTTTTTATTTTCTTCTTGGACTTTTTGCTTTTTGTCCTTACTAACCTCACCGGCTCTCGAAGAGCGTGTGTTTCTCGATCGATAGTGTTATTCCACTCGACCGCCTCGTAAGCTTGCATATCGATCGCCATCTCAAAGAGTTCTAAGAACGGTGTTGGGAGGATTTAAAGCAATATCCTCTGTTATTCTTCTACTACGGACTCCTTGCTTAAAAGCCCCGATCACAGAGGAGTCGAAATTTCCTAATTGAGTTACGAACCCGACTAAAGCGCTTGATGAATTGACGCAAAGTCTCGTTGTTGTTCGCTTGATCCGGCAAGTCGCCTTCCTTTCCGTATGGTTGTATGTGCCTTGGAAATTTGCTGTAGAAGATCACAGAGGTGTTGCCAAGAGTAGATCGACTGAGTGGTTGGTTTAATAACCACGATCGAGCGGATCCTTCGAGCACGCTTGGAAGGTAATTCGCCATTACGTGCTCTCCTCCTCCCGCCGCCGGACAATGTTGTATAGATCTCAAGAAACTCGATGGGATTTTGAGATCCATCAAATTTCTCCATGTTCACCGGTCGAAAATGAGGTGGCCAATGAATCGCTCAAGGTCAGCGAAAATGCCCCAGATCCGTAATTATTTCTTGACGCCTTCTTTGTAGGAAAGAAGGGTTCATGTCGCCAGTGATCGATACGACGATACCCGCAACAGTCGACTGCTCATTGTAGGTCTCGCCGAGGGGAATACTCCTCGTAATCCACCGCTAGAATTTCTTTGCCGAGTAGTGATTGATCACCTCCTGAGGGCTACTTGATCATCACCGATCGAAAAGTATTTCTCCGAATAGGAGATCGATGTGACTTATGACCGTGTCGATTCCTACGCAGAGAAATATTCGATTGATCGTAGTCAAGAAGTCGCATTGCTACGACTACCGAATGTTGTTGACGAGGTACTTCCGCTTTGTCATCACAGTTTCAAGCCTTTGCGCAATCTCCTCAAAGAAAGAGATCGATCCCGCGCTCGAGCAAGCTCTTGATTGGGATTCTCAAGCAAGTCGTTGATGTCCCGGAGTTCTTGTACCTCCCGTGGATCGATATTGAATGCGCCCAGCAGTTCTTACGGTCGCAATTTTCTTTTTGGATGACCTCAAAATCCTCCCGTCCGATCTTTGAGGCCTTCTCTGGAGTGCGAGAATGTCGAGGATTTCTCTCGCTCATCGAGTGTTGGTTCTCTCTGTCACGGTGGTTCCTTGCCATTACTACGAGGAGGCGCAGCGTGATCTTCGGGAGGGTTCTCATTTCGTCCTCCATGAGATTGACTCTGATTTGAGGGAAGGACGAAGACCTCCCGTTGATGATTCTCACTTGCGCTTGAGGCCTCTCCGCTTGAGGAGTGCTCGAGAGACACCATCTGGCGACTTGGAGTAATCCCCTCCAGGTAGGGGAACTCCGGTTATAATCGTCTCCATCCGCAAATGAGATCTGCGGAGAGACGGTCAGATTCGTAGGAAAAGCATGCTTGATCCCACTATCTCTCGGAGTTACCCCGAGAGATAGGATCACAAGATCTTGGTGGAGTCTGGAATGGTGGCTTCGTGACTTGTCTCACTGTGTCGGACCGCCTTAAGGGAACTTGGACACTTAGAGGAAAAACTCTCATTGTGTCGTGAGTCCTCCCGGGTGCGGTTCGGTCGGATTGACCCTTGTCCTTGGAGGAATTGGCTCCTCTGCTGGACGATCGTTGTGGGGATAAGGATCCTCCTCAACTCCATTGATGGGATGGTTTCTCGAGAATAATCTCCGAGGCAACATCACCATCGCCGGATGCATCACTCGGCTCGTAGTCGAAACCGCATCCATGTCGACGTCACAGACCGCCAAGTCGAACCAGTTCTCCTCGCTCCATTCTCCGCCATGCTTGCATGAGATTGGAAAAAGAGAGTATGTTGACAAGAGATTACCTAAGATCCCCACGGTCGGCGCCAACCGTCGGTGTATTAGAACCGATCTTACGTAAAGATTATTTGATTCGGGGTCTCCTAAGGATGAGATCACGCAGAGTGGATTGACACGGATGTTTAGACAGTTCAGCCTTCTCCGAGAGAATAATAACCCTAATCCTCGTGTGTATGGTATTGTTGATGATCTAGCAAAGGATCAAACTATTACAGAGAATAGTGCTTGTGTTTCTACTTGACTAGCCCTTGTTTGCCGTTGTTCTTCTCTCTCCCTTTGTCTCTCTGCTTGATGCCCTTATATAGTCGTGAAGAAGTAGCCGCTTGTTCTCATGAGATGTGCCTAATTAATGTAGTAACTTGGCGCATGATGGCGATAATTACCCGCGCTTTGACTTCTTCACGCCATCCGCAATTATCTTCCGAGAGATAATGGGGTATTTACACACCATTAATACGCGGAATAATAGTGCGTGTAGACCGCTCGGATTCCTTAATCAATTGGACCTACTCGCCTGCGTAGGTTTGATTATAAGGTGGTCGCAGCTTTTCCGGTCGAGAGGGACTTACGACTGTAGCGAGCAATGAGAAGAACTTACGACTATGTAGTGGTCGAGAAGGACTTACGACTATGTAGTGGTCGTAGAAGGACTTACGACCATGATATAGTCGTAGCAAGGCTTACGACTATGGGGGTGATTGTAGAAGAACTTACAAATCACTTGTTAGGCCTCTCCCTTATAGATATAAGGGGTACTTCTGGGGACTATGTGACATCATATTTACCTATAATAAGAATTATAGATAAAAGATAAAATGAGGATTATTAGATCCTCGTCAGAGCTCAAGGACGCGTTGTGCCCGCGTTGGCCGCCACCACCACCTCACCATTCCCGTCGACCCGGTGAGTTACTCCCCTTTTTGTTTGCGTAAAAACATGGTCTCGAGCCTCCTCTCCATTCCCGCCACTTGATTTACCTTCTCGCTCGTTTCCTCTCACTTGAGGCATCGCATCGTCTTCCCTAATCTTCCCCCACCACTCACTCTTGCCCTCCTGTTCCATAGCATTGCCGCCGCATGGACCCATCCACGACGCCTCGAGTCTCCATCGCCGGCCCGCCTCGGCCACTTCCCGCCGTCGTTGATAGCTCCTGTGAGACCCTCTCACCTTCCTCATGCTCATTCTCACCCCCTTTTCTCCCTTCCTCCCCTCTAGCATCACCGTCCCTTTTCCTCCCTGTTGCCGACCACCATACGTCGCCGCTCGGCCGCCTCTTTACCGCTCGAGTCATGAAGCTACCACACTAGGGACCGCCTTCCCTCCACGGTTCCATTTTTCCCATCCATAACTGATGTCGTTGTCTCCTTCGTCGGCGCTGCACTTGCCACCATGCCACGACCACCTCGGCTTCACTACCCCTCCTCTCTCTCTCTCTCTATGCGTGTGTGTGTGTTTGTTTTCCCTATGTATGACATGTGGGCCCACCTAATTAAGTGACTAATTCAGATTAATTAGTAGGTTAATTAGTTAATAGAGTTACAATTAGCAATTTGCATTATCAATTGTGTTAATTAGTGGACAAATAAAGTAATTAGAGGTTAATTAAAATAAGTAGTGTGCTAATAGCATTTAATCTAAAGGGTAAACTTAATTAGGAGTTATATTAAATGGTCTCAATGCCCTAGACCATTGTTATAGTAATAATAATAAGGATAATAGGTCATTCAAATGGTTAATCGAAGATTAATAGGTTAATCAGATAAATTGATATATCAATTAACCATTACATTTTATAATTAAGGTAATCAATCCAGACAATCAAGTAGTAAATAGTTATCATTAGTGTGCACTTAGAATTTAATTTCAAGATGATGGAACATTAATTAGGGGATAGGTCAAAACCATTAATGTTGCTAAGTGTCCCAATAATGACTAGGTCCCCCTTTATTTAATATTAACTAAATTAAATAGTGATAAGTAACAGTTAAGGAAACTATTATTAGGAGAAGAGCTGTTAATTTTCCATACTTCAAACCCTGATCCAGATACTATTAAAATATAGTCTTGTATTTAGGAATGCCCAAAATGAACAATGGATCATAGTAAATAGTTAAATCAATTGCTCTAGTTAATAAAAACATGGTAAAAATTTTAGACCAAATCACCTAACTAAGGTTTAATTGGCCACTTGGCCCTCATTAGTTTTTGGGGTAAGAACTTATGGTAGTTAAATCAATTGGAGTATGGTACCTACCATAAGTAGTTTAGCAAGATAGTATTGACAATAAACGATAATAGTGGTAATAAGTCAAGGGCATATGGAACCCACTAGCAAAGTAAAAAATAAAATAAGAAATCATAGAGGCACACCCTTACAAATAAGCCCTCACCAATTATCGATTAGAAAAAACAATTACATCAACTGAAGGTTACCTAGGGTTGGATAATATGTCACTAACACATAGTGCCTAGGCAATAATTAGTAATAATAATGACTAGTTAAATACTACAATTATGATTAAGTTAGATATAATGCAAATACATCTAAGACCCACATAATTAGTTAGATATAATGCAAATACATCTAAGACCCACATAATTAGTCTATTAACTAAAACTGGTTAGTGCCATAGGATAGCTAGGGATAATTAGTATAACATTAGGTGACAATCCTAAGATCCCTTGACATAAGGGTTAATTAGTTTTAAAATACCAATTAAAATATAGCAGTGATAAACTTTAAGAGAAGCCAGTTAATATTCATGTTTAAATAGAATGACTAAATTACCATTTAAACCTATGTCATTAGCAAATGTTCAATTGAAGACAAATGTAGTCAACAAGTCCAAGCTAAACTAAAACAATTATTGGACAATTACCCCTCACATATAACTAGGTCTTAATTGGAACTAGAAGCTAAAATAGAAATGCATGACAGGTGAGTTTATTAGTACTATAACTATTAGTTAGGCATGAAAGTCAACAATAGTTATTACAAGGCTTCATTCTAGTTAATGATAATACAAATAATTAGGGTAATCACTAAACAAAAATTAGTAGACCAAAAATACATAGGACTTGTATAGTGAATAAGTAGTTATCTACTTAACTAAAAATAGTCATTAGCAGATATTATAGCTGAAGGTCAACCTATTGTGATAGGTGTACTCTAGTGTATGCCGAGCCCCATAAGTAATTAGGTTAAGTAAAGACCACCTCAATGATGAAACTCAAACCCGTAGGCACCGCTGATTAAATCATAAGGTCGATGTCTAGCTAATACCTGCAGGTTCCACCTTACTCATGGAACTTCCTTGATAAATGTAAATTGATAAGAAAAATCATTAGATAAACTAGGTCTCATGTGTTAGTTAAAATAGCATCTGTCATATATGGCCCATCGCAACCATACACAAGTCCCAGCTAAGGTTCATGGAACTTCCTCGATAAATATAAATAATAGTAAAGTGAAATGAGTAAGTGAGCTAGACCTCATGTGCCGGTGGGACTTATCTTTGTCATGTGTGAACCCTCGCACCTACACATAGGTCTTACCACACTATAATGGAACTTCTTTGATAAATAGAAAATAATAACAAGATAAATCATTAAATCAGCTAGGCCCCACGTGTGAGTAGCAATAAGGTATTCTCAAGGAGATGATAGTAATTCAACAACCAATCAACATCACGTAGATTCCATCTAACACCCACCACTATCTGCTTCCGATAGGAGAACAATTCGTAACATGAATATGGATCATTGGATCCTAATAAGGTAATCTCTCCCATCCAAATAACCTAGGAGGAGTATTTAAGTGAATATTCTATCTCTCCCATTCGTTCATAATTTTATTCATAGACAAACCTTCCAAGAGCCTGATCTCTCTCATCCTAATTCTGGATCAAATAGTTTCATGATCCTAAGTCCGTCTAAAATCCAAACCCCCATCCTTATAGCAAACGGATAGAGTTTGGGTTTATCTACTTTTGTTTGAAGTATTTCCTTCTTTCAAAATACCCTTGGATATATTTAATTTCGGTTGAAGTATTTCCTTCTTAAAATACTCTTGGATTTATTTAATTTCGTCTGAAGTATTTCCTTCTGCTTCGTGTGCCTTGGGATTTATTGGATTTCATATAATTGTATTTAGGCATTCTTGGGTTCGGTTCGATCATATTTCGCATAATTAGAATCTGAAGTCATGAAGGAGCGACAGTTCAGGCCAGAGCAAGAACAAGATCAAGGTTATCAGAACATTGAGCAAGGCGAGTCAACACTTCGATCATTTTGCACCTACATTTGAATGCAAATTATATTGTCTTACATTATGAAATTGTACTGCTATGCTTTATACAAATATGTTGACATAACTTCTAGTTAATACCTTAATGTTAATTTAGTATAAGCTTCCAATCCTTGAACTTGAACACTACTTATTGTCACCCTAGGAATAATTGTATACATGATTAGTTACTAAGTATGTATCTAAGTGTCATATTTGGACTTGCTTAGATACATTGACATGTGTGCATTAATTTGCTCCCGACATCATTCAAAATTTAAAACTGGATTTGGGCAGTCAAGGTTGGAGCCCAGATGGTTTGTTGAAACTAGAAAGGAATTTCAAAATGGAAACCAGAAAACTGTTTTTAGACTTGGGTGGATGGAAAGTCGGACGGATACACATATGAGTACGCTAGATGGGTATGGGGAAGTACCGCTCAAATCGATAAAGGACCGATTCCTATGATGGATTCTCGTGCACTAGCAGTGCAACCACAAGTCTATAATGGGCATGACCTGACTTACTAATTTACTTCGCCTCATCGTTACTTCATCATCCCGTGAAGTGGCGTGGTTGTAGTCACAGGGAAACCACCTGGAGGGTGGCGTGGCTATAAGGCAAAGTAAAACCACATGGCTCTAAAGAGCACCTCCAGAGGGTGGAATCCTAACGGCCATGAAACCTTAGCGGGTGGGGTTGCATTAGGGTGGGGCATTATAAATGCATTGTGGTGATTTTCTTAATCTCACGGCTATAGTTGTGTGTAGACATTATAAGATGACTGTCTCTTGTAGGTAAATTTGTACATCCTATACAGAGTGAAAAACTATCCGGATAGCCGTACCTACGGTCATGGGTGATGCCGAGAACTTACTTGATTAGATTTAGATTTTGTAAAACAGATTGTGGGTGGAAGGAAATGGCGGGTTGGAGCACGAGGATTTGATTTGTCCTGGTTGTAGCCAGTTGAAATGGCGGGGTGGATGCAAACATGGGATTTGCAAGAGGAATGCGGCCTGGGATTCACGGTCAGTTGCAGCCTAGATTTGGCGGGAGGTGCGACTTGGAATTTGCGAGTGGTGTGGTATGGGATTCGTAGGTGGTGCGGTCTGGAATTCACGGGTGATGTGGCCTGCGGAGTCATGTGGTTTCAACCCAAAATTGTCGGGTGGTCGCAACTTGGAATTGCCGGGTGGTCGTAGCCCGGAATTGCTAGGGGTATTCCACCTAGAATCGCCGGATGACAGCAGCCTTGGAATCGTCGGGTGGATGCAGTGTCATAGGAGGGCCCCAAGGGGTGTCCTGCCCCCTAGGGTCGTTGGCAATACTTAGATGCCCTTGGGAAAGTCATATGTGTGTATGGACTAGGCCCATGTGGTGTATCCACAAGAATGTACCTAAATAACCCCCGTCTCTTAATGTAAGTCAAGGGCAAGGAGGGAAATGTCCATTCTTGCCCCTATATATTGGCTCTAAGGGCATGTAGGGGGGCTCATTCTCTCATTCATTCACAACTTCACCAATACAACCAACACATTTGGCTCCTATCCTGTTCGGTCCTCTCTTGACTAAAAGGTACCCCGTACCCACTCTCTAGTTTCGATGCTACGACAGTTGGCACCATCCGTGGGGGCCTGAACAAGAAGTTGTGCAGGAAAATGAATTGAAAGTATCAGTTTATGGAAATTGTGGGGTGACGGCACTCCACCTCCGTTGACAACGAATGGCGTTGAAACCCCGTTCGAACCCCTTCGATTGACAACAAAGGGGGCAAATATGCCCACCTAAATCCACACGGGAAGGTACAAGGATTCACCCCGAGAACTTGCGAAGTCACCTGCCCCTTCGTCGAAGCTACCTCGGCCTCCAGCCCTGAGCCACCTCTGGAGCACTCGGAGCCACCTCAGCCCCGAGCCCTCCCTCAGCCTCGAGCACACTTTGGAGAGCCCAGAGCCACCTCGGCCTCGATCCCCCCTTGGAGTCCACCTCGGCCGCAAGCCACCTCCGGAGCGCCCGGAGCCCCCCTCGGGCCCCCACCATCACGACACCACCTCGCCCACGCGCACCCCGCATCGCCTCCAGAACACCTCGCTACCTCCAGAGCCCCTCTCGCGCTCCCTCGGACCCCCATCATGGCGCCGCCTCGCCTACGCGCACACCCCACATTGCCTCCGGAACACCTCGTCCCTCGCTACCTTCGGAGCCACCCTCAGCGCCCCCTCCGCTCACACACCGCCTCCGAAGTACCCGGAGCCACCTCGGCCTCGAGCCGCCTCCAGAGCGCCTAAAACTACCTCGGCCCGAGCCCCCTCAGCATCCACCTCGGCCTCGAGCCGCCTCCAGAGCGCCCAGAGCCCCTCTCGCACCCCCTTGGGCCCCACCGTCACGGCACCACCTCGTCTGTGCACACACCCCACCACTACCTCTAGAGCGGTGAACCCCTTTGGGTCCGCTCATTCCAGCCCTGCCACTGCGCTACCTCGGTGCGTCGCCGCCCTTCGCGGCCATCGAACGATCGGCGGCCCTACCTGTCTCCACCTTGCGGCCGCCAAAGACTGGTGCATACATAGTATGTAAGCAATAGCTTCAAAGTTCAGAGGCAAGTATTCCTGTCTTCAAAGAATTTTGTGCTTTCAAAGGATAAGAAATTAATTTATGCTAGATAACCAGAGGCAATGTTAACTGCGCGAGCATTTATATAAAGTAAGATGCTAGATGCTAGAGCCTATAGTGTTTACATCTTTGTGATTCCACGGGGGCATAGGGCAGCAGTATATAAACAGGAGGGCCATTGTAGTAATTGCTCATTACCAACCAATCTATAGGAACTTATAGCAACAACTAGTATTACTGCCTGTCGTTTCCCTCTCATATGCGTATTGCGCTAAAAAAAGAATCATTGACATATGCCTCCCTTTACAAAGGTAAATTCCATGCTAGCCCTAGTTGCAAGGCTTATATACCCGATCTCCTATACATACGTATAACACACACAAAAACTATAGTACTCAAATGAGTATAAAAAAGACACCGCGCATGGCTCAAATGCCTCGGTGCACACTAACTCACTCACGCGAGTGTGAAGTGTATAAATAAGACACCGGGCATGGTTCAAATGCCCAGTGCACACTAACTTACTCACACGAGTGTGAAGTGTATAAACAAGACATCGTGCATAATTTACGCCCAGTACATAGTGACGCCCCTCGTGGGCACAAGCGAATAAACAAGACACTGTGCATGACTCAAATGCCCCGGTGCACACTAACTCACTCATGCGAGTGTGAAGTGTAAAAACAAGACACGCGGGGCTGCCACGCTGAGGCATGGCCTTCGAGGCGGGCAACGCGTTGTGGCCACGACGCCAGGCTATGACCTCGAGGTGGGCGGTGAGGAGAGGCGAAGCTCGTGCGGGCAAAGTCGACGTGGGGCCACCGCGCCGAGGCATGACCTTCGAGGCGGACAACGCATTGTGGCCGCACCACAGAGGCTATGGCATCGAGGCGGCGCGAGGAGAGGCGGAGCCCGTATGGGCGAAGTAGACGCGGGGTCGCCGCACCGAAGCATGTCGTTCGAGGCAGGCGGCGTGTCATGGTTACCCCGCCGAGGCTATAGCCTCAAGGCAGACGATGAGGAGAGACGGAGCCCATGCGGGCAAAGTTGATGCGGGCCGTTGCACCGAGGCATGACCTTCGAGGAGGGTGTCGCGTCGTGGACACTCCGCTGAGGCTATGACCTCGAGGCGGGCGGTTAGGAGAGGTAGAGCCCGTGCGGGCGAAGTCGAAGCGGGGCCACCAAGTCGAGGCTATGGCCTCGAGGCGGGGCGGGGCACGACTCGCAGCTCGGCTCGAAGGCCATGCCTCGGTGTGGCGGGTGCGCGTCTATTTTACTCAGGGTATCCCGACTCCCGAGGAGCCAGGGGCGAAAGGATTGTGTCCGCTCGCCCCTTAGGACCACTGAACCTATCCTTGTGATCTTGGCCCTTGCAGACGAGGGAGTTGTCGTTGGAGGGCTCCAAGGGGTGCCCCGCCCGCTAGGGTCGTCAGCGATACTCAGATGTCCTAGGGAAAGGCATACATGTGTATGGACTAGTGTAACATCCTAAAAGTGCCCGAAGACAAGAATACGAGATTTTCAAAACATTTTGTGTATTATCTATGCCATCTTATTTACTTGCCCTTTTGGGAGTTATTTGAATTGTTTTTTCCTTTTCCCAATACAAGTGATGTAAAACAAAAACCCAAAATACGAAAACCCTAATTATATAAAACTCTAGAAACGTAAATTGAAGAAACAAAATATACCTAGAGTATTGACCTTTGGAATATTACATGAAATGAAAAACCTAAAATCGAAGACCTATTCAAAATCTAATTTTTTTTGAATGTACAAAAGCCCAATCAGAGTTCTCTAGAAAATGTTAGATTATATCTACCACCATGTGAGAACCTCTTAAAACAAATTGAAATGAGATAATGATAATTAAAAATCCAAATTGGGTGTAATTGTACTGCTAATAAAAATGGGGAAATATTATCAAACATATTTTTATACTTTCCTCAAATCAAATAATAAAGTGCAAGCAAATAGGAACTTAATAGATTTTTAGAGAGAAATAAGGAACAAATAGAATTCTGAAAAAAAATTAAAGTATGAACTAGACTTGGTCAGGAGACTCCCCAAAAAGTTCCATAATTGTTGGAGCTCAGCACCTATATTTAAAAATTCACTTAAACCATCAGCTATTATTCAGAAATTCTGGAAACATATGTCCTTTTTCCTTCCACTGACCAACCGGTCCCACATGCAGTCTTTCTACTCCACGCACCCAGCCCTGATGCCATGCATGCCATCACATCGCCCCTCTACCCATGCCGCCGACCACCTCGTTGTCTCCGTCACCCACCTACAAAAGGCAGTGTCGCAGCCCTCTCCTGGCTCTCTTCTTCCTCTCCCCGACCTCTCCTTCCCATTCCCCTTCTTCTCCAATCAAGCAACGGTGAAGAAAGTGTAGTGCCCGTGCCGGCCGCTGTGGTGAGCTCCGTCGCCGGCCGTCCGCGTCACGCCGCATCCCAAGACTCCACAAGAAATTCCCCACCTCCAATTCAGGACTTGAGCAACCGGAGCTCCGCGTTGGCTCATCTTTCCTGTTCCCGGCCAAACCCGCCTCCGCAACCTTTTCTCTTCAATCGGTAAGCCTCTACTCAATTCCTCTCATCAGGAGCAACCCCTTACCCTCCCCTTTCATACCCTACCTCTCAATCGAGCTCTCCCTTACCCGAGTGGTGCCCCCACGGCGGTCCCACCGTGCCGCCGCCAGCTCATGTCACCGGCTCGCAATGGACCACCTCCGCTTCCGTCAACCATACCGATGAGTTCCCTGTAGCCCCCCGAAGCTCGTGTGAGTACCCCTCTTCCTTTTCTCCCCCTCTGGCACCGCCGCCATGATTGTTGTGTCGCCATTGCCGCCGTGCCCCGCTCGTCATTCCGGCCGACCGAAGCCTCCCTTTCCACGCTGTGCGCATCACATCGTGTTCCAGGGCAAGTGGATTCAATACCCTCAATCAATTGCGTCATCCACTCACCACAGCTCCTTCCCCAAGCACGGCCGAAGCCGCCACCGTGGCCGATACTCCATGCATGGTGAGCCCCCAGTCAATCCCTCCCTTCTGGAGCACCCTTGAAGCTCCTTTGACCTTTCCCCATCTCCCTTTTTCGCCCTCCATCTCCGCAACACCACCGCTGTGAGAACCTCTTTGCACCGCCCATGGCGCACATTGCTAGACCGTCCTGGCTACTCCCCTCCACCACGACGGCTTTGGTAAGTTCCTACCACTCCCCTCATGCACATGCGCATGCTAGTTCATCTCTGACGAGGATTAAAATCTCTATTTATTATTTATTATTTATTATATAGAGACCATACGTCTTCATGGTCGTAACCTCTAAGGCTTACGACCTCACTGGTCGTAAGATTTTCAGAGGTTACATAATACCCAATCTGATCGGACATGGTTCTAAACCTAGTCTCCGACCAGTCAAATGCTCACAAGGTTTTGAACTGGTGTCTGGATCTAAGACCAGACATATACTTTACCGTGTGACGAATGGAACATGTGCTATATATTCCATACCACGCGACGCTACGACATTGGAGTACGGTTACATGATTCATTGACATATAACCGCACAACAGTTGATACATTATCAACTGACGCCTCTCTCCGACCAGACGCGCCACTTCTTAACAAACGCCTCTCCAAGGGACAACTGCCAACGTTTCATCAACTACATAAGGAGGACCGAAGAGGGACCGAAGAGAATCATCAACTGAAATCACTCTCAGAAGATAGTCAGTCGATTAGATCGCAAGGCCGTAGCAAGCATTGTGCTCCAGTGTTAAGGGAGTTAGTCTTTGGTCTAGATTACAGATACACTTTGTAACAGCCAGTTTATATCAATAAAGAGCAGCCCCATTCCTTACCAGGAGATACGTGCCACTTTTCTTCTTTCTTTTTATATACTCATAAGTTCGGTGATTTGATCATCGACAATCTCCTCCCCCTCTTCGGCGCCGCCGCGCCTTATCGCCTTCACAGCCGGACACCGAGCACCGCCGCCCGGCATCCACCCGCCACTCGCCACCCCTTAGTGGATCCATTTTAGCCACCTCCGACCATCGCCGTTGATCCATTCACTGCCGGTGAAGCACGCCCGAGTCACCTCTAGCCTTCCCCTGTTTCGGTCTGTGCTATTCCTTCTCTGTGTGCATCTATGTACGTATTAGTGTGAATGGCTGACCAGTGGGCCCTCTCATCTATCTCACTCACTCTCTGTGTGTATGAGTAGGAATAAATGGATGGTGATCCCCACAGTGACTAATTAAGTAATTAGCCAAAGCCATTAGAACGTTAGTTAATTGGTAGAGTTGTTAACAGACAAATCAAGTAACATTCATATTTTTCAATGGTTAATTTTAGGTTGCTAAGTTACATAATAAAATATCAGATAGTTGTTATCAGCGGTGAGATATTAGCAAGAATATTGCTAGCAAAAGTTAACTAGTAGGAGGTTAGTTACTTTCTATCATTTCAGTGAGCACCCTGCAAGTTCAATCCAGGATATAGGATAATTCAAAATGGTCAAGTATGTGAATAGCCCTAAACCTGATAAACAATTCTACTTAAAAAGTATACTACGACGATTCATGTAGGCCCTAGGCCATGGATGTAGTGCTGATAACAAAGAGATCAAGTCGATTAATGATTATTAAGATAATGCAGTCATGTGTAGACGACATACACACTTACTTGACCCGACACTAGTAAACCCTAGACCATTATTGTAATAATAAATATAATCATTTAATCAAATAGTTAGTCAGGGTGGTGAAGCAATTAGATAATAATCAAGTTCCATTAATGTATAGCCTTATATCTAGAAGTACCCAAATGAACATAGGACTGTATGCCAAGTCACGAAAGTAGTAAGAATAAGTATAGATCACCGCCACAATGAAACCCGCAGCGGCAGACACCACTAAGGATGTAAATCTAAGGTCCAGCCAATGCTTGGAAGTTCCAACTAAGGCTCATGGAACTTCGTTGATAAATATGAATCAGTAAGAAAACCATTAAATGAACTATACCCCATGTGTCAGTGAGACTTATGTCTACCCAGAGCGAACCCCGCACTTATGCATAAGTCTCACCTGACTTTCATGAAACTTCCTTGGTAAATAGGAAATAACAACTCCTTTGGACATATTTCGTCTGAAGTATGTCCTTCATCAACTTTCTTTGATTATACTTTCGTCTACAGTATTTCCTTTATCAACTTCCTTTGATTATACTTTCGTCTGCAGTATTTATTTCATCATCTCCCTTAGGTATGGTTAGTTTCATCTGGAATACTTCCGTCCTTCAAGATGTCATTAGATATGTTTACTTTTGTTCGAAGTGTTTCCTTTTATTTGAATGTATTTGGATTTGGCTTATTTTCGTGTGTAGATTTCGACGACTCCGAGCAAACCGATCTTTTTGAAGAGTTAGATCCTCAAGCATACGAGCAAGGTAAGTTACATCATTTGATCATATTTGAGCCTAGTATTTAAAATTATTAAAATTATGTTTTAAACTATTATTGCATGCTTATTTATATTCTAGTAATTTAAATTCATGTTTTAAATTACTAGTTAATTCCTTTACCGTTGTATAGCCAATATTGAATTTGAAGGTTTCATTCCCTTGTCACCTTAGAGGAAAATCTGGTTGGTACGTTAGTATAACTAGAACATATTGAAAAATTATGCTTAGTCGAAGTTTAGACCAAAAATCATGATTTGGAGAATTTAGCCAAATTATTCAGTCATAATTTAAAATGAGGCTATGGTATTGTCTTTACCATATAAATTTTAGCTTAATAAATAAATAAATACTGGTTTAGACTTGGGCGAAATGAATGTTTGGATGGTGCAAGTTGATGCACGGGATCGATTCATTTCTATGATTGAGCCCATGGGCTGTATGGAAAGTTGACTAAGTCAGTTAAGAACTGGTCTTCAAGCCGCATCTTGCAAAGCCCGATCATACTACCACATGTCCTGTGTGGACGAGACTAGGCTAAATAATTTGCAATATTTCGCTGGGGTTGTGCCATCTGGTTGTGTGGGTATCTGAGTGACTTATTATTCCCACATGGCGCTAGAGAGGGCTTCCGATGGTGAGTCTAAAGGAAGCGAAATCTTAGCGGACATAACTACGTTGGAATAGTGCATTGTGAAGGTCTCGTGATATTTGCTTAGTCGCACGCCTTCGGAAGCGTGTCTTGGCCGACATATTAAGCAAACTATCTCTTGTGGGTAAAGTTGTACAACCTCTGCATACTGTTAAAAACTATTCGAATAGCCGTGTCTACGATCATGAACATGTTGAGCAAAGACACTCAAAGTTAGACTTTGATTTTGTTTTAAAAATGAATTTGGCAAATGTTTTTGGATAGTTTATCCAATTGAAAAATTTAGGCAGAGAGCCTAGTGTAAGGGGGGCAATCTTTCACCATTTGTGCATGAAGATTTATCCTACACTTGAGAATTGATGAATCAAAATAAAAATTTTACTTTCAGTACAAGATAAAAATTCCTTGGAGCATAGTAAGTGTATTTCAACTTGAAAATGCAGCTTTGTACAAAACATCCATACACACCTTCCTTTGACATTATCCCGTATGCATTATATCTGTTATTGGTTGTAACTTTTGCTTCTATTGTATCTTACTTTTTGTATTATGTCCTTTTGTAATGAGCTTTAGTATTATGAATGAATCGTGTATTATGGTTATGCTATAACCTTTTGTCTGACTGTGTACACTAGCTACTGATCATGTGGCTAGTACTGTGTACACTAGCTACTGATCATGTGGCTAGTGTGGAATACACAGATAATCTGAGATCCTTTGCTCCCGGGTTTGATAATTAGGTCCATGTGGTGTATCCACAAAAATATACCTAAATACCGCTCTCTCTCAATGGAAAGCAAGGGCAAGAAGGGAAACGTCCCTTCTTGCCCCCTATATATATGGACATAAGGGCATGTAGGGGTGGCTCATTCTCTCATTCACTCACTACTTCATCAATACAACCAACACATTTGTCTCCTCTCTTGTTCAGTCCTCTCCTGACTAAAGGGTACCCCGTACCCACTATCTAGTCTCGATGCTACGACATGCAACCCTGGAAAAGTGATATAGCATGAAATGGGTGGGACTGGTAGCTACTCGTGAATGGATGAAACCTTCAGGTACTATTCACCACTAACATGTGGATGGAATATTCGCTATTATTATACAAAACCACTCAATTTCATTAAAAATTTGTTTAGTCAAAATGTTAAGTCTCATTATTTATCTACTACTTAATATATTTTAACAGTGGTGTTATGCATACAAAAGAAACACGAACCACCCCTTTGATCAACCTTGCATATATGATAACCACATTCTGTGCGTTGGCTCACGGAGTACGACTGTGTGCTTACACTTGCTCAATATTACCATTCAGTAAGTGAGAATGAAGAAGGTTATGTGGACGCTTAATCACATTCGTCAAGACTTGAAATCGAGAAGGTAAGGAACTAGGTCGCGTGCCCTAGTCGATTGTTTGTGGGTATATCCTGAGGGCCCCCTGTATTGTGTTTTAATTCTACTTCCACTGTTGTTCGTTAAAGGTATTTGACCTGGCCGGCCGTTCTACAAGTCAAAATTCATAAGATATGTTTTACGTATTATTTATTATTATGCAATAGCTTTACATTTACAAGATATGTGTCTGATAATCGATGATGTCACTATGTGCACCAGCTACTAATCTAGCGACTAGTGCTGGATATACAGAGGGTTTCGGGTTTCAAATTTGGGTCCTCACACCATTCAAGGCTAGGCTTTACAGGCCTGGCATGAAGCATGGCCTGGCCCAATGTTTGAATAGGTATAGTCATAGGCTATCTATCCATGATGACCAACGTGAACGATTTTATGATCGGGTTAGGCCAAGACCACGGTTCAAAAAATCGACCAAAAACTGGTCAAAATCGGTCTTATCGGTTTTACCAGCCACCCTTGGTAGATATCCAAGCCGGCAAAAAAATTGATTTTGGATGAATTTTGCCTAATATAAAAGAAATTTGAAACCATGTCTAAGCACATGTGCACATGTAGCTTGGTGATAAGGTTCTTAGCCTAGAAGGATGAGGCCTGGAGTTTAAACCCTCGAAACAACACTATTTTGAAGTTTTTTCCGTTTTAACTTCGACAAATTCATATTTTGATTTGAAAATTTCAACCAAAATATTCCGATTATTGGCCGTACCACTCCTGGTAAAAATCACAAACTAGTTTTTTATACCCTGGTTGCAACTGCCTTAAAAAAAATCAGACTAGTGTTTTTGAGGATTAGAAATCTATGGTAAATTATTGAGCAAATTCCTTGTTAGTAAAAAATTATCAGTTTTCCTAATATGTCATCGAAAAAATTGTGTTTCCGTCAGTTCTACTAGTGAACATTTTCCTATCCTCTCATGCCACTTTCGTCCACAAGTCTTTGGCTAAAATAGCACCGTTTCACAACAAAATAGCAAAAATAACTCCCTTGAATGATTTGGCAAAAAAGCACGCCACCCGGTACGCCCCCAGGTAGGTTGGTGACCTACCGCGAACTAGGGGTGTGGCAGGTCGCCTACCGTCCGCCGAGCGCCCAACACGTCACTCCCGTGCATTTTGAGTGCGACATAGGTGATATTTTTGCCAATTCGTTAGGGAGGCTATTTTTGTTATTTCAATTTAGAATAGTGTCATTTTAGCCATTGATTTTTTTCGTTCATTTGGTGTTATCCTCCTATAAAATGGGCTATAAAAAGACATAAATGTCTTTCTTCCTCCTCAGTCATTGTCTTATCCTCCTCCTTCCTCTTCTTTACTAGGGTGGAGTTGCTCTCTGACAAAAGATGTCACTGCACCACCGTCGTCGTAGGGGCGGAGTAGTAGGATCGGAGGCACCAGGGTGGAGAGCGAAGAGGTTGCCAACGGCCGTGTCACAGGCAACGGGGTCACGGGCCGAAGAGTGCTGGGAGCGACCGGTCGTCGGTAGGGGTGGAAACGAGCCGAGCTAAGCCGGATCGAGCCAGGCTCATTTTGGTTCTGGTGAATAGTAGGCTCGGCTCGATTCGGAACCGATCTAGAATGGAGGCTTGGCTCGGCTCATGATCAAGCTCAAGTTGGCTCGAGCAAGCTCGCGAGCCAAATGACAGGGATGAAGGGCGATGCACTACAGAAAGTTGGTGTTGCAGCCTTGCAGGATCATCCAGGCGTCGACGAACCCGCACCGGCCTCATGAAGCATCGCCGAAGTGGTCGATGGCGTAGCCCATGATCTGCTCCTCGAGCGCGACAACGTCGCGCATCCGGTGCATCGCGAACAATGCCTTGTCGAGTTTACTGATGAGGACATCCTTAGCTATGTTGTTTCATATAATATTTTCAATTCATTAAATACCTCAGAACAACATGAGCTTACTAAGAGAGTTGAAAAACAAGAGAAACTTATCCAACATGTGAATCTGTTCACTGAATTTCCTTTTAAATTAGTTGAGAATTTCATACTACCTAAAACTAGTGTTTTGCTTGTGCTCAGATTGGAAGATTCAATAATGTACGGAGATGAAGGATATGAGACTGTTCTTGAAGAAAGGCCGTCACAATGGAGGAGAAGCTCGTGGGAGACAAGCAAGGGGAGAGAAGCCCAAGAATCCAAGTCAAATTCGAAACTTCCACAAGCCCAACCAAATTCAAATTCGGAATCAGCTCAAAATTCAATTCGGATTCGGAATCAACAGGACAGTCCGGAGTAAAAAGGTCATAATTTTCTCATACGAAGTCGGATTTGAGTGGTTTTGGGCTTGTTGGAAAGCTAACTTCAAGCCCGATCCAACGGATGCTCCCTCACTCCGAAATTCATCCCGTATCAAAAGATATGATCGAAACAATATAACGGTTGTAAAATCAGAGTTTCCTTTTTTGTTTTGTAATGTATCGGAATTGGAGTAGGACTCCAAATCCGAATTAGAATAGGAGTAGGGCCTCTTGGCCAGCCATGAGGAGGAGAAGGGACACTATATATAGAGGGGTAGACCCCCATTGTAACCTCAGACCACGTTTAATATAATTTCAAAGCTTTTGCTTGATTCTCTGTTGTGCTTAAAGCCAAAGCAGAGGAATTGGGCATTGAGAATAAGGGGTCGTTCTTGCTTTTCATTTGGGAATTGAGGGTTCGACGATCTTCGCTTGTGGTCAGCGAGGATCCAATCAAGTGTGTGTTTGGGCGAATTTTCCATAGAGTTGCAAGTCCGTGCATTGGCGCGGGGGATCAGCTGGTGGTTCGTCAGGATACACAAGTTATCAGCTGGTGTGTCACTTGAGAAGAAGATCGAGCATGAGAATTTTTCTTCGACCGAGGTGATGAGTAGTGCTGCCCCGTCACAACCCGCAACACGTGAGGAGGTCGTGGTTGGTGGTAGTTGTGCCCTTGCTGGCCCACGGTCTTACAAGGATGAGATGTATCAAAACCCAAGTGAGAATGAGAGCCACATAGCCAAATTAAGTGAGAGTGATAAAAGAGTGAGTGTGTGAGTCCACCATATGCGAGGTTGAGAGCATCCCAATTGAGAGTGTGAGAGATACACCAAAGAAAAGGAGAGATAGATGATAGGACAAGTAAGATTATTTTTGAACCTAACAACTTACCCTCTATTTCTAGTGTTGTATCACACATTGTGCAGGTGGACCAAGCAAATAAGGAGTTGGACATTCAAGAGCCCTCACCATTGGAAGAGAAAGATGAAGATATAACCATGGTTGGAGAGGAACACATGATACCCGTCGTTACATGATGACATTACGATACCGCGGCACCTACATCAAGCGAGGAGGACGACAAAGGTAACACTATTGATGCTGAATCGATATATCATCAAGACAAGGTGCGTAAAACTGACAACTCCATTATTCCTTTGATGATTCCAAGTTCTAAATTTGATATGCTTAATTTGCATAATATGGAATTGATTACTCATACAGAAGTTATTACTAGAATATCCCTTAATGATTCTTTGTGTCATATCATATTCGATAAACCAAAAGAGGTAGTTAGTG
Source organism: Hsuehochloa calcarea (assembly GCA_036346395.1). NCBI lineage: Eukaryota > Viridiplantae > Streptophyta > Magnoliopsida > Poales > Poaceae > Hsuehochloa > Hsuehochloa calcarea. The sequence goes on along the minus strand of CM070593.1, from coordinate 77,549,287 downwards.
TTATTAAGAAGGTTCTTGAAATTTCACATTTAAAATCACTAGTAAATAGCTACGTACACACATATAAATTCAATTTGATCGGAGATTTTGGTGTAGACAACAACATGTTTCAAGTTTATCGAATATGCATTACTATTGATAATCTTGTTAATTTAAAATTACATGTTTTGCGCAAACCATCTATTGAACAATGTCACGGTGTCTTTAAGATGGGTTTAAATACAAGTGTCTATTGTTTAGAATGCAACATGATGCCTACTTGTTTATCTCTTAAATGTATAACTAATCAGAGTAGCGCAGTTGAATCATGGAATGGTATCAATTGGTTTTCACCCACTTTACTTGACTTTGGTATTGGGAAGGTGAAATTTTATCATATGAGTCGGTTGTGCAATTTGAAATGTGATTAGAGCTATCGATTGTACAAAACAACGCGAATAACACAACAATTGATTCATACATATATCACGTATATCGTTGTTCTCTTTGTTTAATACATGTTCGCAAATCATCATGCGCTACGGAACTTGTTTGGATGATAAATACATATACCATGCATATCGTTGTTTTCTTCGTCTAGCACATTTTGAGCTATCAAAAGCGAGGGCGGCTTTTTGAAGAAAGGGAGGATGATGCGGACATCCTTAGCTATGTTGTTTCATATAATATTTTCAATTCATTAAATACCTCGAACAACATGAGCTTACTAAGAGAGTTGAAAAACAAGAGAAACTTATCCAACAGTGAATCATTCCTTGAATTTCCTTTTAAATTAGTTGAGAATTTCATACTACCTAAAACTAGTGTTTTGCTTGTGCTCATTGGAAGATTCAATAATGTACGGAGATGAAGGATATGAGGCTGTTCTTGAAGAAAGCCGTCACAATGGAGGAGAAGCTCGTGGGAGACAAGCAAGGAGAGAAGCCCAAGAATCCAAGTCAAATTCAGAAACTTCCACAAGCCCAACCAAATTCAAATTCGGAATCAGCTCAAAATTCAATTCGGATTCGGAATCAGCAGGACAGTCCGGAGTAAAAAGGTCATAATTTTCTCATACGAAGTCGGATTTGAGTGGTTTTGGGCTTGTTGGAAATCTAACTTCAAGCCCGATCCAACGAATGCTCCCTCACTCCGAAATTCATCCCGTATCAAAAGATATGATCGAAACAATATAACGGTTGTAAAATCAGAGTTTCCTTTTTTGTTTTGTAATGTATCGGAATTGGAGTAGGACTCCAAATCCGAATTAGAATAGGAGTAGGGCCTCTTGGCCAGCCATGAGGAGGAGAAGGGACACTATATATAGAGGGGTAGACCCCCATTGTAACCTCAGACCACGTTTAATATAATTTCAAAGCTTTTGCTTGATTCTCCTGTTGTGCTTAAAGCCAAAACAGAGGGAATTGGGCATTGAGAATAAGGGGTCGTTCTTGCTTTTCATTTGGGAATTGAGGTTCGACGATCTTCGCTTGTGGTCGTGAGGATCCAATCAAGTGTGTGTTTGGGCGAATTTTCCATAGAGTTGCAAGTCCGTGCATTGGCGCGGGGGATCAGCTGGTGGTTCGTCAGGATACACAAGTTATCAGCTGGTGTGTCACTTGAGAAGAAGATCGAGCATGAGAATTTTTCTTCGACCGAGGTGATGAGTAGTCTGCCCGTCACAACCCGCAACACGTGAGGAGGTCGTGGTTGGTGGTAGTTGTGCCCTTCCGCCCACGGTCTTACAAGGATGAGATGTATCAAAACCCAAGTGAGAATGAGAGCCACATAGCCAAATTGAGTGAGAGTGATAAAAGAGTGAGTGTGTGAGTCCACCATATGCGAGGTTGAGAGCATCCCAATTGAGAGTGTGAGAGATACACCAAAAGAAAAAGGAGAGATAGATGATAGGACAAGTAAGATTATTTTTGAACCTAACAACTTACCCTCTATTTCTAGTGTTGTATCACACATTGTGCAGTGGACCAAGCAAATAAGGAGTTGGACATTCAAGAGTCCTCACCATTGGAAGAAAGATGAAGATATAACCATGGTTGGAGAGGAACACATGATACCCGTCGTTACATGATGACATTACGATACACATGGCACCTACATCAAGCGAGGAGGACGACAAAGGTAACACTATTGGTGCTTGAATCGATATATCATCAAGACAAGGTGCGTAAAGCGACAACTCCATTATTCCTTTGATGATTCCAAGTTCTAAATTTGATATGCTTAATTTGCATAATATGGAATTGATTACTCATACGAAGTTATTACTAGAATATCCCTTAATGATTCTTTGTGTCATATCATATTCGATAAACCAAAAGAGGTAGTTAGTGTTATTAAGAAGGTTCTTGAAATTTCACATTTAAAATCACTAGTAAATAGCTACGTACACACATATAAATTCAATTTGATCGGAGATTTTGGTGTAGACAACAACATGTTTCAAGTTTATCGAATATGCATTACTATTGATAATCTTGTTAATTTAAAATTACATGTTTTGCATAAACCATCTATTGAACAATGTCACGGTGTCTTTAAGATGGGTTTAAATACAAGTGTCTATTGTTTAGAATGCAACATGATGCCTACTTGTTTATCTCTTAAATGTATAACTAATCGAGTAAGCGCTTGATTGAATCATGGAATGGTATCAATTGGTTTTCACCCACTTTACTTGACTTTGGTATTGGGAAGGTGAAATTTTATCATATGAGTCGGTTGTGCAATTTGAAATGTGATTAGAGCTATCGATTGTACAAAACAACGCGAATAACACAACAATTGATTCATACATATATCACGTATATACGTTGTTCTCTTTGTTTAATACATGTTCGGCAAATCATCATGCGCTACGGAACTTGTTTGGATGATAAATACATATACCATGCATATCGTTGTTTTCTTCGTCTAGCACATTTTAGGCTATCAAAAGCGAGGACGGCTTTTTGAAGAAAGGGAGGATGATGCGGACATCCTTAGCTATGTTGTTTCATATAATATTTTCAATTCATTAAATACCTCGAACAACATGAGCTTACTAAGAGAGTTGAAAAACAAGAGAAACTTATCCAACGGTGAATCATTCTTTGAATTTCCTTTTAAATTAGTTGAGAATTTCATACTACCTAAAACTAGTGTTTTGCTTGTGCTCAGATTGGAAGATTCAATAATGTACGGAGATGAAGGATATGAGACTGTTCTTGAAGAAAGGCCGTCACAATGGAGGAGAAGCTCGTGGGAGACAAGCAAGGGGAGAGAAGCCCAAGAATCCAAGTCAAATTCGAAACTTCCACAAGCCCAACCAAATTCAAATTCGGAATCAGCTCAAAATTCAATTCGGATTCGGAATCAGCAGGACAGTCCGGAGTAAAAAGGTCATAACTTTCTCATACGAAGTCGGATTTGAGTGGTTTTGGGCTTGTTGGAAATCTAACTTCAAGCCCGATCCAACGGATGCTCCCTCACTCCGAAATTCATCCCGTATCAAAAGATATGATTGAAACAATATAACAGTTGTAAAATCAGAGTTTCCTTTTTTGTTTTGTAATGTATCGGAATTGGAGTAGGACTCCAAATCCGAATTAGAATAGGAGTAGGGCCTCTTGGGCAGCCATGAGGAGGAGAAGGGACACTATATATAGAGGGGTAGACCCCCATTGTAACCTCAGACCACGTTTAATATAATTTCAAAGCTTTGCTTGATTCTCTGTTGTGCTTAAAGCCAAAGCAGAGGAATTGGGCATTAGGAATAAGGGTCGTTCTTGCTTTTCATTTGGGAATTGAGGTTCGACGATCTTCGCTTGTGGTCAGCGAGGATCCAATCAAGTGTGTGTTTGGGCGAATTTTCCATAGAGTTGCAAGTCCGTGCATTGGCGCGGGGGATCAGCTGGTGGTTCGTCAGAATACAAGTTATCAAGAGGTCCTACGTCGAGAAGATCGGGAACCCCGCACATTTACTGATGGCCAGTCGCTGATGGTTCCTTGGCGAAGGGGCCGAAGAGGAAGCTGGCATAGGCGTGGGCGTCGGTGGTGAACCTGATATCGCGGCGGGCGCACTGGAGTGCCCCACTAATCGGCGACGGGAAGGCGAACACGCATGAAACGATGTTTGCGACAGCGCTGATGGACCCAGGGAGCTGCGGTCGCGCGGCAAACACACTGGCGACGAGCTTCGCGGCGGCGTCAGTGTTAGCCTTGAGGAGTGGGTCCGCGCCTTGTGGCATGACCTCGAACACGTTGACGAAGAAGGGGATCGGGAGGAAGGGGATTAGGTGGGGATCGAACGAGACTTGAGAGGACTAGCACTTGGCGGCCTCTGGATTTGACAACACTCGATGCCACCCACATTGGAGACCACCCCCGCCTCGATCTCCTCGTTGGTGAGGGAATCCGTCGGAAACCGACGGTGAGCGCGATGACGGCCTCTGCGGTTGGTTTGCGGTTGATCACTATGATGTCGGTGGCGACGGAGGTGGGGGTGGCGGGTGGGCGGCAGGGGATGCAGCGACCGGCACAGTCGGAGAGTCGGAGGGGACTTTGCGGCGAAACTTGCCGCACTTGTGCTTGCTGGGGAAGGTAGGATTTGGGAGGACAAGGGTGGGGCTGGTGGTGGGAATGGGATTTGGGATATGGTTATGATTCAGGGGGAGTGGAGTGGAGGAGATGAAGGGAAGGGGTGTGTAGGGGGCGGTTGGTCGGACATGGTCGCCGGCGGCGGCTGACGAGAAGAGTGCTTTCGCCTATTCGATAAATCTGGGTTTTAGATCGGTGGGACTCGTGCGAGTCAGAGGTCTGGACTGGGCTTTCGTGGCTGGTGGGCCACACGAGCCACCGAGCGACTCGGCTCAAAAAATCACGAGTCCGAGCCAGCTCGCGAGCCACGAGCTTTTTTTCAGCTCTAGCCGTTGGGCTGGATGCGGAGGTTGAGGGCGGCGAGATCTAGGCCTCTAAGGACAGCGGTGAGCCAGAGGTCAAGTGGCTAGCTTGAGCTCCTCGGATCCCCCACCCACTGGCCTGCCTCCAATGCCATGGTCGCTGCCGCCGCTCTCCTCTTCTCGATGTTGATGCTCCCCATGGCTATCGATGTTGCTCCTGATCCCCATTGGCCACCGCTCCTGCTAGTTCGGCTCGCACTGCTGCTCCCCTCCTCTACTGGTGGGATTTGGGGAGGAGTGAGAGAGATTGTTGAGGGAGAGAGAGAGGAGACAAGAGAGGAGGAGGAGCAGTACAATCATTTTCAAGAAATCTAACAAGTTTGATGCCACTAGTGACGACTAGCACCAACGGAGGTGACGGAAGTGACATATTTCGTCCGGTGGCACCCGAGGAAAGATCATTTTTTTCCAGTGGCATATCAAAGAAAGTGATGACGTTGGCATATCAAAGAAAGTGATGATGTTGCATTGCAGATAAAGAATTTTCTCTAATTTTTTTCTTAGAGGTTGTTTGCAACAAGAGAATGGTGTATGTATAAGAATTTCTTTGAAATTCCTATTGATGAACTATTCTATACGGATTTTGGAGAGTTTTTGGCCGTTTTGGCACATTTTCGGCGCGTATTTACTGAAATGGCTGTCCTCGGAATGTATTTGCAAAAATGCCATCGTTACCGCACGGCTGCCGTGCGGCAACCCCTCCTCGCCCACCACGTGGCCCGTTGCCGCACGATCGCTGTGCGGCAACACCTCCGCCGCTGCCATGTGGCCTCCCCCCAGCCAACCCCGCCGCCACGTCGGTTTTTTTCTTTTTTAAAAAATATATATTTATGCATAATTTTAGTAGGAATTTTGAAATATAGCAAATGAACTCCCAAAATTATAATTTTTTTTGTGGAGCTTCTTGACCTAGTGTACTTGTTTGTGTACTTTTTAAAAAATTTAATTTAAAAAATTAAGCTCGTTATGAATTTTTCTTGAAAAAGTAAAAAATAATTACTACATTGTGGTTGTCGCACGGTGGTCGTGCGGCAACCATGTACTATAGTGTGGTTGCCGCACGGCCATCGTGCGGCAACCATAATGTAGCAAATTTTTATTTCTTTTTTTAGAAAATTATTTATTCATAATTTTTGTATAAATTTTAAATATAGCAAATGGGCTTCAAACATTATGAAATTGTTTGTAGAGCCTCCAGACAAAGTTTATTTGCTTGTGTATTTTTTTTAAAAAAAAATTATACCTTCTAAATTTTTCTCAAAAATTTATTTAAGTATACTGTTTGTAGTAATCGTGTAATATAGAAAATGAGGTCCAAATATTATAAATTTTAAAAGGCTCTTACACAATGGACTCGATTGTGTAATATTTTCCAGATTTCATATGTTCTGAAAACGTCTCGAAAATTCAGGGTTTAGGTATCGAAAATTAGGGTTTTAGGTTTCAGAAATTAGGCTGCACCTTCATGGCAAACTATATTTGATTGTAATATGAAACATCTTTGTGAATTCATTTTCTAATAATGTCACTGAAGGCCACAATGCAACTGATAATAAAAACCACAATGGGACACACCTGAGTTTTTACTGTAATTTTGTACACACCTGATAAAAGCCACAATACAAATATTATCGGTATCATACTATTATTTTGTACACACATGATAAAAACCACAAATTTGCCATGAAGGTGCAGCCATGTTGATATACTACCATTATTTAGATTTTCGGTATCATACAATTTTTTCGCTTCGGGTAGAATTTGAACTCCCATAGTAGTACTAATCATACTGCCAACAATAGTAGTATAATTTGTACTACTCGGAGCGAAAGAAAATAATATGGTACCGAAAATCTAAATAATAGTAGTATGATTAGTACTACTATATGAGTTCAAATTCTGTCACTACTGCTATAGTAATCCTGCTGCAATTAGAGTGGTCCATGTGGTACCAAACTTTAGACATTACAAGTCACATGAAATCACGAAACTTAAATTTTCGAAATCTAAAAGCCTAATTTTTTATAGTTAAACCCTTAATTTTTGAGACGTTTTCAGAGCATATGAAATTCTAAAAAATATTACACAATCAAACCTACTATATAATGAGACTTTTAAAAAAAATTATAATGTTTGGACCTCATTTTCTATATTACAATATTTCTATAAATAGTGTACTTAAATGAATTTTTGAGAAAAATTTAGAAGGTATAATATTTTTTAAAAAAAGTTTACATAAGTAAGTACACTTTGTCAGGAGACTCCACGAATTTTTTTTATAATTTTTGAAGTCTATTTCTATATTTAAAAATTTCTATTAAAATTATGTATAAATAATTGTTTTTAAGAAAAAAAGAAAAATCGACGTGATGGCAGGCTGGCTGGGGGGCCGAATGATAGCGGCGGAGGCATTTGCGGCAACGGGCGACCCGCCGGGCGGGGAGGAGAAGCTCCCGTAGTCCCTCGCCGCCCGAGGGTGGCGCTTCCGTGACCCCACCGACGAGGCCATCCAAGCCCTCCTCCACGCCTCCCCCTCACCGTCGCCGGAGGCCGTGGAGGCCAATCTCCTCGACATCGACCTGAGGCTCTTCGGCAGAAAGTCCCTCCCCGACGACGCCGCCTCCGCTGCGGGGAGGCGGCTTTCTTACCTCCACGGGCCCATTGTCCTGCAGGTACTGTTGAAATCACCAAACCCCACGCTTGTTCTTAGTTTGCAAGGGAAAATGTCTCATTATGAGCTTTTCTTAGTTTTCTGCTCAATTCTGTGGTTGGTTATTTCGTGGTACGGCTCAGATAGTGGGAGGGGCGGGGATTGTACCGAGAAGAGGGGGGAAATGTTCTTGGCAGTTCTTTGGTGGCTAGGGGACAGACTTTTGTGAGGCAATGCCATCTATCTCAATGGTCACTCAAACAATGATCTCATTCATCCTGAATTTTGATTGAGTCTACATTCACCTAGCTTTTGAGGATTTGTTATTCTTGCGTCTTGGATTTATAAATGTATTTGGTTGTTTAATCCTCTTTTTATGTTAACCTGTTTGTTCGAACTTATGCAGGGGTAATCTCTGTAAGATATATATATATATATATATATATATATATATATATATATATATATATATATATATATAGCAGCATTGACGCCTCCTATAAGAACCCACAGCAACGGCGCCTTGTGCGGTTTGGTCTCAGTGTCTCACTGATGGGATTTCTGAAGCAGTAGCCTTAGAGTTTCCCCTATCCCGTCCATCACTGAAGAGATAGCTCCGGGTGCCAAGGTTAGTTGACCATATTCTGTCTCAAGGTTCTAGTTGCGCAGTTACAATTTCTTTCTACATTGTTTTATATTAGAGGCAATATCCCAGTTCTTTGTACATAGTTTAAGCTTGTCTATATATTGTCCTAGACTCGTAGTTCTATCTTGAATACCATTGCTGACGGGATTAGAGACTAGAGAGTAGCTTGAAAAATACTTAATTAGGCACCAAGTAGATTCGAAATTGTGAAGATAATAGGAATGCTCAGTTGACTCTTTACATGGTGTTATTCCATGCATCTAGCATGAATGTAACATAAACAATCTTTGAAAAATAAATATGTGAGAAGGTACTAAATAATGATATATGTGATTAGTGCGAAATCTTTGAGATGATGTGGTGTAGCATTAGGATGGGGTTGGGATATAGGGCCTGTTTTGTTTTTGACCCCAGGTACCCATACCAAAATTTTGGCAATGCCAAAACCTGGGGGAAAATGGTGTTTGGATCGTATCCATACCAATTCGCGGGCAATGCCAAAATTGGGATACAAATTGATGTGTTTGGATTGCAACCATACCAAAGTTTGTCAAAGTTGTGAGTATGACACATGGCCCCACACGGCATCTAAATTTTGTTTGCACCAAAATATAGTTAATATGGGTTCATAAGGAATACAATGATTCGAACAGATCACAAATCAGGTACATGGTGTAGAAAATATGATCATTTCAAGCTTGTTAATCAAACTAACCATACAATTAATGCAATCAGCCACAGCATGCCACATCAACCAGCCATGCTACCAAAATTTTGGTGAAGGAATTTTCCCATAAGTTGCCCAGGAGTTGGCTAGGACACTTTGGCTTTACCAAAATTTCAAGGGTAATGCCAAAATTTGTAACCAAACCAAACGTTAGCCAAATCTTGTGGGTATTACCAAGCTTTGGTAAGGTAAACTGGGGCTATAAACCAAACACACCCAGTATTCCTAGTTCACATTGGTTCTCTGTCCCACAATTTGTTCGAATTTGTATCCTCAAGTATTTTTTAGTACATCGTAAGTTTTGACTTTTGATTAGGAATAGTTCAAGATGCTTTTCAGTGCTCATTTACACCTTGAGATATTTATATTTTCTCAAATCTACGACATTTAAAATGTCATACAGTATCTGCAACTTAGAAGCTTTTGCCATTTGTTAAATTTTCACATTAGCGTGCCTTTTCTCCTTTCTTACAACTCTACATATTCATCTTGAGAACAGAATTCCAATAAATAATGGCATATTGTGCTTGAGTACAAAAAATGTGTGTCGTTGGGGGAACTGTCCAATCTTTGTACAAAGAATGGCACATGAACCAGAAATTCTCAGGATTTTCTCGCCCATCCTTGTGGTTGTCTCAAAATGACGATGGAAGTGGGCCTCCACCATTTGAAAAAATAGATATCGAAGCATGTCCGCTCAGGACATCCCAGGTGCAATCATATCCTGGTAACGATGCATATTTCCTCTTTTTCTGTTTCCACCGTTCACTAAAAAGCTCTCATTTATGTGTAGCTGTCTACTTTCAGTAAAGTATAGCATCTTAGTAAATAAGATTTTGTATTTGACTCTGCTGGTGAAATCCACATGCATTCCAGATTGAGATGTTCTGGACTATTTCCTCCAAGATACGGTGATTATGAGTGGTGTTGCACACTAGTAAGATATTTGCTATTTTGTTACTTGATGGGGACTGGGGAGTCATTGTCAAGTCCTGCAAAATTTTAACTAGCACCATTAATTGGATAGTGGACTAGTCCCTTGTCATTTCTGAAAAACGTGGAGCTGAAGTAAGCTTTGCGTCTCTTCACTAGGAAAAGCTTATCCTTCTTTGGTTTCTTACCTTTGCGGCTCTTCACTAGGAAAAGCTTATCCTTCTTAGGTTTCTTACATACTTGTAATATATGCATTGGGATTTCTCAACATTAGCTGTGAAATTTTTTGTACATCTATTTTTTACATTCTTTGGAGATGCATACAAAATTACCCAGGCAACTATTGCATGTTTTTGCAAAACTTTTGGTGATTTAGCTGTAACTTGTGAACCACCTTGACTTATTTATTACGTCGGTTCAAGTGATGTGAACAAAGAGATTACAGCAAGCAAGGATGAATCCAAACAATCTAGTTCAGATAGCAGACCAAAAGAAGGCTGGCATCCAAAACCTTCCTTTAATCTAAATTTAATGGACATAATTTGTTGAGCACAGTTAGAACTTAGAAACTTCTGCCTTTGCATCACGCAGTCAGCGAAACTGTTCCTGTTCAAAACCAAGCTGCTGCACAGAAGCTGCTCCAGAAAATGGCTATGCTCGAAGACAGGCATGGTCGGGGTCATAGATTCAAGGGCAAACGTAAGCAAGAAGATACTCAGGTCTTTACCCTCGATGAATGGGAGAGGAGAAAAGATGTCGGTTCAATGTCCACAGCAGAAAGCTACATACAAGATACTAGCCGAGACAAGGAGCTGGCAAGGCAGCTCCAGGAACAACTAGATTTAGAAGATATCCATGGTTTTAACTCCCATGTCATACTGCCTTCCTTTTCAAAGCATTCTAACCAGTCTGAAAATATCATTGTTAATGGCAATGCGATGTTTTTCAGGGGATGCTGGAGAGTTCGGATGCTGAAGGCTTACGGATGAGCATGTTCAGCTTCGGCAGCCCTGAAGAAATGAGTGGCGGGAGAAGAGATTTTAGAGGGCGTGGGTGGGGAAGGGGAAGGGGCCGAGGGCGAGGTGGGGGAAGATTTTAGTGCAATCCCAAAATTGTGGGGTTTTAGGGTTGTTTAGTGTACTCAGAGATGGTAGTAGTGTTGCCTGTAGTAGTAGTATGATGATGACATTCAAAATTCAAATCATGTTTTTTCCTCTCATTTTCCTCACCTGATGCTAGCAAATGTCAAGAATTCAGAAACAAACTGTACACTTACCTGGAAAGTTTGGTTATATTCATAGATGTATGGAATTGGCATATGTTCTGAACTTTGAACTGTGAATTTTTTCCCCAACTTTTCCATCACTTCTTATTCTTCTGTTTATTAGATGGCTAGTACACGAGGCTGAAGTCAGATGCTGTATGCTTAATCCTTTGTTTTCTGTTCACACTGAAAGTTTATACTTGTCAGAGCTTTGATTTGGCGAATCATAAACTTCTCTGTTATTGCTGATCAGTATGTCGATCGAAAAACTTCATCAGAAATTCTGGCTCACATGTCACATGGCATTGTCCGTCTAGTCGATGCTTTGTGGGCCCAACTTCTACTAAAAAGATGGGCACGGATTACAACCCGGAACAATCTCAACGTGGTTCTTGCAAAAGTTGCCAGACATATCGACTTCTTAAACCTGAAGAAATCTCGAGACAGTAGCCAAGAACCAGTTCAGCAAGTCACCTCCACCTTCGCGTCGCGTGCTGCTCCAATTAATCCTCGCAAATCGATCTTGCGACCGGCAAGATTAAGCAGTTGGCATCGGTGATATTGGTGGGATCCCCAGGACGAAGAGATCGCCGCAATGGATCAGGGCAGCGGCATCTGTCCCGGCGGGCGGCGCGATCGCGGCGCGCGCTGTCCGGCGCAAGTCCGTCGACTCCACCGCCGTCTTCGTCGGCGTCCTGGCCATGGTGGCCCACACCGTCGCTGGGTACATGTGAAAGGCACCTCCTTTCTCGTGGACATTTTCGTTTCCGGTGAGAGGCTCGTTCGTGATGGGATCTCGACTCGAATCTTTGTAGGTTCGCGGGGGTTCTGCTGGTGTTCTTCTTCACGGCGTCGCGGGTGACGAGGGTCAGCGAGGCGAGGAAGCGCGCGCTTGATGCCGAGTTCAAGGAGGGCGGGCAGCGCAACTGGTGAGTGAGATCGCTGCTTCTGTTATTCTTTTTTTTTTCTGTGCCAAGGACCTATTAGATGCAGTGAATCAATAATCTGGAGGGCTGGAGATATCTTGGAAAGTTAGTGTCTGTATTGTTAAGAGGTTTCGAACGTGTTTGGTTTTTATTATGGAGTATAATGGCGCGACAATTCTGCGGAAGGGATGTAAATTGAGTGCCAAGTTTGTTGCTTTATGTGTTTGGTGGATGAGGAGATTGTGTTGTGTTGTAGGATGAGGAGATTGTGTGATGGCCTTTGGGGTGGTGACAAGTTTGATGTTTTACGTCAATAGAAGAAGCTTCAAATGAGTTTGGTTTCGATTGTAGAGCAGGACAATGAGATAATTCTGCGGAAAGAGAAATTGACTCTGATTGGAAAATATCTGCAATTCAATGGTGGAACAAGGGAATTGATAGCCCGAGTAGTTTTTTATGTGTGTGCGCTTTTGATAATTTGATTATAGAGATGAATGGTTACATATGATTATGTGAAAGAAAGAAATTGGGTTTCGTTGAGTTAGATTTTAGTGTAAAGAAGAGCTAGTGTGAGTTATGGTAGAGTTCAAACCTGAAGCATAAAATGAGTTCACTTTTGATGAGTGGTTCAATGATGTATGTGAGTTGGAAATTTTGATGACAACTAGACAGCTTTCTTCTACTAGGAATTCAATTTGTGTAGTTGAGAACTTGTGAGGCCTTTATTTACTCTGGTTTAAATTGATCTTATTACATTGAGGTATGGCTACTTTCTTTCATCCTAGTAGCTATATAATTTATTGTTACATCAAGTTCAATCTTGCTTGAAGTTTTGCTAGAAGACAAACCAATAAAAATCATGAACACTCTACTTTGACACAATCTATTATACTTTCCCCAGATTTATCCGTTTTTCAGATTTGACTAGATATTTTTCAAAGGGAAAAAGAACTCTTGTTATGCATACAAAAGAGATGCGAACGATGTGCCTATGTTTATATGCCGCGGAGGAGCGCCTCGCCTTGGCCGTCGCCGCCCCTCGGTCTCACCGCACCAGCCGCCAGGTACGCCTCCGACCTCCACTCCCTCCCTCCCTATCGCGGCGCGGCCGACCTGGCGATCTCCACTCCCGCCGCGCCCACCGCCTCCCTCCCTACCGCGCTCCCACTGCACCTCCTCCCTCCCTCTTGTTCTCCTGCGCCGCCTCCCTCCCTCGCGCTGCCTCCCTCCCTTTGCGTTGCTCCCCCCTTTGGCCTCCCTCCCTCCCGCACTGCCTCCCTCCCTCTGCTCTGCTTCCCCCTCTGGCTCTGCCTCCCTCCCTCTACTCTGCTTCCCCCTCTGGCTTCCCTCCCTCTGTTCTGGCTCCCCCTCTGGCGCTGCCTCCCTCTGCTTCACCCTCTGGCCTCCCTCCCTCTATTTCCCCCTCTGCATCTCCCCTCTACAGTGCTATGCTTCGTTAATCTACTGATGTTCGGTAATCTACTGCTAGATGCTGATGTGTGATTGTGTGCTAGATGCTTCAGTATTTTGCTGAATGCTGATGTAGTGTACTAGTGTTGCTAGTTGTAGACTTGAAGTTGCTACTTGCTACCTTAGCTCGCCTCGCCTCGCCTAGAGGACGACTATGCGCCCGCCTGGACGACTAGGCGTCCTGGCGTCCCTTGGACGCCGTGATCGCCGTGACAACCTTGGTTCAGTACAGTGGGTACTGTAGTTTTCGCAAAAAGGTACTACACTCTCAGCAGTTAAGATTACTAGATGTCTAAATGCCCTAATCACCTTTGATTTTAAAGTTGATTTTTTAAAATTGTATTATGTTTATGTAGGTGCTCGGAGTCAAGGATCGAAAACCGTTTCCGGGGGAGATCCCGCTGGGCGGCCGGGAAAAAAACTGGCCGGTTACCGGTTTTCTCAGAAAAAACCCGGTTGAATTTCGCATGAATTCGCTTAAAAACCATCCGAAAATCAAATTTTAAAATTTGAATTTGCAAACCCCGGAAAAACCGGCCGGTCTTTAACTTCCCGCTACCCACCGACCGGCCGGGATTTCTATCCCTGGTCGGAGTAGACTGTCCAACAGTAACCAGGATTTCTGGAATGAACATACTGGATAACAACAGTGTCAATGTAGTATCTGTGTTCTTGACAACTCTGCTTACTGCCTTGGCATGCGCATACATCTTCTGTGGTGGACTAGTTACAGAGTAGTGGTGGTAGCACCACATCACATAGGGTAACTAGGAACACAATTGGTGAATTAGAACAGCAAATCTGGTAATAGTGCCATTATTCATTTTTATACTAACAATATTAGCAACTGTTGTCTTAGCAGTCAGTGTTTTACACTAAGTGCAAAAAATTTTATTGGACAAATTCAGTTGTGGTTATCCCATATAGATGTTACATCGAGCAGAGGGATCTTTGTATCAGAAAACTGTTGCTTTGATCATATAGTTCCCGTGTGTAGAATAGATGCAATTCATGTGATCTCCTCTATTATACACATGTATTGTCTATAGTTTTCTTAGAACTATTTATTTTGTATAGGCAGTTAGATCATTTTATCTCATGGATCATATAAGCTCACCTCCTTAGTTAACCAGGTCCTGAACTAGTTTGTTTGCTATATGAGAACATAACCAAAAGATAAAATCTTGTTAAATCTCAACCAAACTTCTTCATCTACCAAACGTTCAAAAAGATTGGAAACTTTGCATCTACCATGAAGTGGTTGCCCTACTCCATGCAAAGATGGTTGTAGCCGATTGGTTCCATCTAATTAACAAAATCCTTTCTAATACAGAACACGTAAATAATCACAAGGATGCATTACAAATACAATGATAAGACACGAGAGTACATAATTTTTTTAAAAAAAAATCACATATCACTGTCAACTTTTAAACACAGCTGGTACATGTACAACAACAAACATGCAAAATGTATTCACCAGCACATCAGACATCAGTACTTCTGTTTCTGAAACGAAGCATCACAAGACCTTTAAACACAAAATTTCAGCATGATGACGAGCAGATTAAGATTAGCCGCAGCAGCAGAGGCACTCGAGGCAGCACTCGCAGGTCTCGTAGCAGCAGAAACAGCAGCACAGGGTGAACAGACTGCAAAAGGAAATCACATTTGAAGGAAGTCAAGCAACCAATTAATGTAAAAGTAAATCCCTCTCCAATAGGGCATGCAATCTCACATGAAAATGACCACTAACTACTCCAATTAATCCATTTCTGAGTCCAGGAGTGAATTCATAGGATAGGTTAGATTTTGCTCAAACTTTTGTTGTTCTCAACTGTTGATGTTGCTAGCCAGATGCTCACATAAAGCCGAAATCAGCTTGCCAGAAGAAGATTCGTTTATGTATACAGATTGGCAGAATATGCAGTAATCTCGCCTAATTCACTTAAGAGAGAAAGATTTAAGGCACTAGCAACTTAGATCTCTCTATTCGATGTATCATGCATCTAAGGTAAACAAAAAAAAGGAACTATGTTTTGCCTTGTAAAAGCATCAACAAGAAGTATAAACTGAGCAGAGCATGTGACAGAAGAAGGATCACCATGCGTAGAGGCAGCCTTTGTCCTCATGGCGCTTCTGGACATGGCCGTAGTAGGACATGTCCTGCGCCGCCGGAGGGTTGTACATCTCTCTCTATCTCCCTGGCTGCGCAGCTGAGTAGCTAGCCGGAGAGGGAGACGAAGGCCAAAACAGTAAGGGAGATAGGATAGAAGGGTATTAATGGCTCTCGAGCATGGATCACATGATGCCCAGTTTCAGGTTTCTTTTATAGGGAGCTGAGCGCCTGAACCAGACAACCAGTCACTTGAAAACGACCTCACCAGATAACCATGTACTAACACCGACTTTGACTGGCGCGGGAGCAATAATTGCGGCGACTAATGCGTTGCTTAATCACACTAAGGAGTTAAATTATCCTTTTTAATCTTGTTTAACAGCGTGTGATATACACATGTTAACGAATGTGAGGAGAAACGTGGTGAAGAGGTGTTAATTAAGAGACACGGTGGCATGCATCCACAAGGGGAGAATTGGTTCAGACCAAATCCATGCTGAAAGAGAACTTAATTTACCTAATTTGTACTATGGCAGAACAGATACTGCCCGCTTGTAATCAATTGTCTCTCTCTTTTGAAAACTAAAGTTAGAGCTTGTATTCGTAAGACTAACAATCAATGTACAATGTTCTAGGCTCATCATAGCTGGATCCAAATGGTAAAAATTAGGTTCTTCTTTCGTTTAGAGAGAGAGTGACATTGGTGACATCAGGGCGCTACCTGCCTCTACTACCATTTTGTTCCATCATATATATCATATAGGTGTGAAATGATGAACCTTGTTCTACCGATGTTTTCATTTTCTGAGGAAGTGCTTGTCATGTATCATGAGGTGATTTGAGCATAGAAAGCACTAGAAAAGAGCAAGTAGATAACCCAAGCCAAACATTATGACAGATTTATTTTATGAGATCTCAGCTACTCTGTTGTTTTCTTCGTCCTTCCATTTTATGAGATCTCACCATTACAAAACACAGGAATTTCACGTGAAACTGTTCAATTCCTATAGAAATCTTAAAAAATCTCCGCGTTCCAAACGGGCCTTATTGCTTCTACTGAATAAGCTTAGATCGTTAGAGAAATGGATCTGATATTACACTGTAAAAATGCATCAATAAAAACAGACAAGTTCTTGCCCACGTAAAGAAAAAAAAACGGTTGCCACCTTGCCATTCTCTGATACAATTAATACTGTCCACACTTCACAGAGCACCTCAGGTAGAACCAATCAAGATTTTGCCAGGAAAGCAATGCCCATTACTCGAGAATACGCAACGCAAAATCAAGTGTCCTTTGTCTTCAAACCATCAACTATTAATTACAGACTTTGACAGGGGGCTTACAAAGGTAACAAAATGCCTTGTGTATCCCCAGAGAAGCAAGCAACTTCATCTAGCTAGCTAGCAAGGAAGTAGAATGGAGTATATTTGGACCCCATGTCATGTCACAGTGGGAGCTACCAAAGGAGCTGATGAAGGGGGCGCTGGAAAGCTTGTGTCGGTGATCACTAGTTGGAACGCAGCGGCAGCATTCCGCTCCAGTTGCTCCCACATAAGCCTTCGCCGCACCTCGGCTGCAGCTTGCTTCTCTTCTTCCGCTTGGAAATTGCTCTGACAAGCCAGGAGCAATCTCTCATCCATGTCAAAGAACATTTTCCTGACATTCATCGTAACATTGAGAACCGATTGGTTCCAGTGCCAACGAGTATTCCTCTCCAGAGCTGGATATATGAGTGGCAGTATCACTTGACGATTTTGGGAGATCATATCAAACAAATGCTCATTATTCCACAAGAATAAGGCTCTCTCAGCAACCTGCGGCAAGCAAGCAAATAACTCAGTTCTTTTAGTTTCAAAGGTAACTTTTTTTCGAGGGAAGAGAAATTTCAAAGATAATAACTTGCCAACAACTGCAAGAGGAAGACCTGCGATAACTATTCTAGAACATGGAAGTGACATGAACAAAGAAGACAGTAGTGCTAGGCCATTCATAATCTTACATTTATGTACTTCTCTAACAAACAGAAAGAGGAACATGGCATATTATACATAAAAATCTTCTGATGTTTTCTCCAGAGCAACTGCTATTGGTAATTAAGTATCAATCATTTCCTTTTACGTATTGATCTATCACAGCTCTTGTGATGTTTCAGTCCCAAGGATCCTCTCTTGTTCAAGCAGCACCAATAATGGACTTAATCAATGGATGGTTTTATCAGCTTGAAAATGATGTCATAAAAGGTGAAATATCTTATCAGTAAGCACTATGTCATAATAGGTGCAGGGGACCATGTAAGTGACAATAATAAATTAGAAAAGCACATAGAAAAGCAAAGAGATCAAACACATTCTTCCACTAAAATAAGCAAAAGAATCGACCAGTAAACAGCTTTGCAACTACTAGATAAAACATTTGTGATGACAACTTCTTATCAGAGAAACTCGTATTAAAGTATTAAATTCATGTTCCACAAGCATTTCTTGCTGGTATTTCTCAACCTAGCAATTGTTTGTTGCAAAGACAAAAGCGGAACAAGATAATACAGGGGAGACACAATTTAAGGATAAATATTAATCGGCGGTACTTCAAATTAAAGTTCTGGTTTTGGAAAGAAACTTACCTGAAAATGGGAGCTATTCAGGCAATTTGCAACCCTACGGAATAATGGAACCATGCACTTCTGGAACTCTGCCATGTCAATCAACTCCATCACCTCCTCCAACTCCCCCAAGAACATCATCTCCTTCTGACTATTTGTAACTGGCCAGTACTTCAACAGACCTCTGATTACAGTTCCTGCAAGCTTTGGTTCCTTCTCAATAAACTGTGTTATGCAGTACGTCAGCTGTGGCAGATATACACCCACCGTCTTTGGCTTGTGAAGCGGAATCAACGCTTTCCATAGAAACAGCTTATGTTCCTCCTTCAATGGCTTCGCAAACCCACTTATTACGCTGCCAAACACCTCCAACAGCTCAGCTATCCCATTGTGATGATCGGTCTCAAAGACGAACCTATAGAAGACATTACTCACAGCCTTACGGATGAAGGGTCGATTTCCCATGAACTTCCCATATATCCTATGCAATATTGTTTTCAAGCAGTCCCTCTCTCTCGGGTCATCAGAATCAAACAGGTCAAGCAGCCTCGAGATGAATGAACTGTCCACATACTTCCTAGCTACCTTGGGATCAACGAACGGTGAGGTCACGAACCGAAGAAGCAATTCATACACGACTTGCAGGTGGTACCAGGAGGGGTCAAAGAACGGCTCGTCCTCCTCTGTCTCCGACGCCGCGGTGCCTGACCGGACCTTGGGCGGGAAGACCCTGAAGAGATTAACAGCAAACATGCGCACGCACGCCGACATCATCACCTCCGTGAGGGGCTCCTCGGCAGCGCCAATGCAGTCGACGAGGGACATCAGGATCTGCCGCTTCCTCTCCTTCTCCGGCGAGTCCTTGCCCCGGTCGGAGAAGTCGAACACCGCGCAGCAAATGTTCACCTTCTGGACGAATGCCTCCTCCCTGGACCTCCCCTCGGCTCCGGCGACCCCTGCGGGCGGCGGAGGCGAGACGTTCGGCTTCCCCGCGGCCCCATTCGCCCCGGGAGACAGAGGCGGACGCTTCGCTGGCGGCGAGCCCCCTCCGCCACCGCCTCCAGAACTGGATTTCAGCGACTTCCACGACAGCTTGCAAATAAATTGCTTCCACATGGCGGCAAGATTCGGCTGCACCAATACCACATCAAATTCGCCCAATTAAACAACCATTGAGACAATCCGGCCCTCCCAAGAACACGACTGCACAAATCCCGGGCCGTAAAAACCCGCACTTGCAACGGCAACAGGCGATTGCAACAAGCCGTGGGTTCGACAGCAACGGCAACGGGAGACTGCAAGGTAGGCAATAACCGCAGTAACGGATCAATCCCTTGCCCCAAACCACTCCACAGAGCGAATGCGACGGATCAAAAACCAAAGAACGCACCCCAAAAAAAAAAGGCAAAGGACAGGCCACCTCAATAAACGGGGGCAGGTATCTGGCCGCACAAGAGCCAGCAGCGCAACGGCGCGGAGGGAGGGTGCAACCGCTGGAACGGATCCAGCAATGGCGGCCTCAGGGTCAGATCCGGGGGTGGGAGGCGGCCATGGATGGGATCTCGGGAGGAGGAGGGAGGGAAAGGAGTGGAGAAGTGGGGAAATTTTGGCGTTTTGAGGGGGTGGTCACTGGACGACAGTGCGAGTGAGAGACAGAGTTGCAGTGTTGCATGGACCCTCGTCTCATCTGGACCGTCGGATCAGGGAGCTCGAGTTGTGCGAGCCGTAGGATCGTTGAGCGGTTGTTTTTTGTAACATCCCAAAATTGGTTTGTGTTTCAAATGTAATAAAAATGAGGAGAAATTAAAACTTTTTCTCTGATCTTGATTTTTGTAATCAGTTCCATAATTTTTGTAAAGGAATTATGTGAAATCAAAAATCAAATTACCATTTGGACACCAACACAAATATCTTTCAGGAAAATCTTGTGCCCAACCTTTGGAAATACTTTTCTTGGGTCTAGGGTTGATGTTTGACACCTCAGAATTATTTCATAATTTTTAGAAATTATTTGATAATTTTTGAGGCCAGTCAAACCTTGGTCAAACCCTAATTCATCACCTTCTGGAATTTTTGGAGACAAATGCAGTGCATAAAAGTCTTTGAAAATTTTATATAAGGTTCTTCATGCAGTCAGCAAGCTCCAGTTAAAATTTCATAAATTTTGGAGTTTGTTTGCTATCCCAAATAATTTTTCAAAAATCAGCCTTTAAATTCAAACCCTAACTGGTTTTCACTGTTCCTTGGGTTCGAATCAGACTCGGGCTCGAGCCACTTGACTCGGCCCAGTCAACTAACTGCACCGCCTCGGTCGTTTGGGCGCGAGCGTTGTGCGTCGTTGGATCGGCATCGAACGGCCCACGATCGCGTGAACGTTCGGACCATCCGCGCGCTGAACCGTATGAGCCGTTGGATTCTAAATCGAGGGCTCAGATTCGCGGGAATGTTCGGACCATCCGAACGCCTCGCGCGATATGAACCGTAGGATCCAAATCAACGGCTCAGACTAAAATGGACGCTCAAACCGTTCTAATCACCCCGTTGCTTTTGGACCGTCCGATTTAAATCCAACGGCTGGCGGCTATCGTCTACCTCCGTCCGCTCGCGCTCGCCATGGTCAACAGTAGTGGGTGAAAATTTCAGAGCGTGGCAGCGTCGGGTCACTTCTCCTTTCGGCCAACGGCTCTTCCGCATTTAATGCTTCCGTCCCGCCGCCTCCGAAGTCTTCGTCCTCCTCGAGTGCACTTGCTCCCATCGCCCTCAGTCGACCTCAACACAGAGCCCCACCATTTTCCCTCCCGTTGCTTCTTCCTTGCTCCTTCGGCTATAAGACTCCCCGGTGGCTTCCTTATCCTCCTTTGAACACCCAGAGCTCTGACTTCACTTCTAGCGCGGAGTGAGCTCAAATTCAATTTTCACCTTCTGCGCCATTCCGCCATTCTTAGAGCTTTTGAGTTCTTGGTGAAAGTGGTGCTCGGTCTTTCTTTCTCAAATCCTCATTGCCTTAGCTCCTCTCCTCTCTGTGAGCAATAGCCCTCACTCAATTTTTCGTTTGCTTGCAGAGAGTAGATTAATTATGATTTCCTTTCCGGTAAAGTCTCCATTCTTCTTCGTTGGGTGAATCAACCCTTCTTTGTGCCTTCTTGGGGCTCGGGTAAACCCTCTTTAGTCCCTAGTTGATTGGCACCCGCTTGCTTGGACCGCGCAGAGCTCAATTGCTATTTTCGTTTTGACCGTTTTGGTCATCTCATCATCTCCGGCTGCCGGCGTTCTAAACGCCTTGGTGAAATTATTAGTTCCTTTGGGTGCGCGAGTTTGTTAGCAACCCATTTTGGGCCTTTGCTCGCACCGCCGTGACCAGAGTCGCCGGCGGCGAGCCGTTCTTCCCCGTCGTTTTGTCGGATGAAAACAGGCGCGAGTTTTGAACGTGAATTGATGTGGACCGTCGATCCTTAGATCAACGGTCCAGATCTGAGTGAACGTTCGGACCGTCCGAAAGGTTCGATCCGTGTGGACCGTTGGATCCAAGATCAACGGCTCCTATGCGTGTGAACGTTCGGACCGCCCGAACGTCCTGATCCACATGAACCGTTGGATCCAGATCCAACGGTGAGTGTTTAGGGTTTGTGGATCGCGCGTGCGCGCATTGCTCCGTGGACTTAGACCGTCGGATCCAAGATCGACGCTCCTCGTTCGTCCACGTCGATTTAAATTCTGATTTTCCTGAGAAGATTTATTTGTCAACTGAAAAATGTGATAGCTTGTAAAATGCATAACTAATTCATTTCAAATCCTTTTCGGTTGATTCAAATTTTGTTGGTTATGTTTTTAACTAGACTTTAATTTAAAAATGTTTCCAGACTCAGTATAGCTCAGAAAATTTTGCTAATGAATAGTAGCATTTTGATTTATAAAAGCTGAGCAAAATTGTTTTGGCCATATCTTTTGCATTAAGAATCCAAATCAATTGGTTCTTGTTGCATTAGTTCATAAAAATCATGCTCTTTCTACTGTAAAAATTTGAGAGCTTTTTGTTGAAGTTGGCTGTTGGATCTTTTCGGTTTCTTTTGCCTTATTGGTTCTTTTTGGTTCTTTCGATAGGATCCGAAGAGCACATTGATACGAGAGTGATCCAAACAACATCTTGACCATAACAAGCAGGCAAGCGGTTTGATCATGTTAATCCTATTATTTTACAAGTTTAATATTTTGAATTCAATCTGTATGTATGCATTGCTACTTTGTGTTAAATTATGGTTAGTTGATCCTATAGTTGCATAATCTGAGGATGTTGTTTATTCTCTACTACTTGAGCCTAGGTTATTTCTTTGTGATTAGAGTTCGATGGATGAACTCTTGTCACTTAGTAGAATCTGAATCTTTATGCTTAGCCATGCTTAGTTCGGTAGCTTTGGCGGTCATCGATTTAGTCGATGGCCTTGATCACACAAAATTATTATTCTTCCATTATGTCCAGCACTTTGTGCTTTGTTAATTTGTAAATCAAAAGCTGAAAATGAAAACCGATTTGGACTTGGGCATAATGGTATGTTGGTGTGGTGTTTTGGGTGTGATCGAATGGTGCCCAAGTCAACAAGGACCGAACATCTTGTGTCACACTCTCCAGCATTTTTGCGTACTAACCACATGAGGGATATATGGGACCCTCTTGACTTAGTACTTTGGCGTGTGTTATCTCCAGTCGCAGGAGGAAAAGTTTGTGTGTGTGGTGTGTGAAACACGCTGTGTGTTCTTGTGTTTGTGTTGGGTGTGCGGTGGTGGGGATTCTGGGAAGGTTCTCCACCTCGAGGCGTCATGATTGTCCAAGGCTTTACCGTGACGGGTAGTTGTCCAAGGTGGGCCACGACCCGACACAACGTATGGGTTTCTATCCATACAGGCGACTCGAGAGTTAATACATAATATTGGAAGCGTCTCGTAGGACTTAGCCGTCTTAAGCATACCAAAGGTAGTGTGCTTAATCATGTGGCAAAAAGGCGGTCTGACATGTGGGTAAAATGGTACACCCTGCAGGGATAAAACTATTCGAATAGCCTCGTCCTAGGTTATGGACACGCTTGGTTAGGTTTTGCAAGAGTTAGACTTCAACCTTTTAAACTAAAATTTGACATGGTTGGTATGAATGGGTAATTCATACTATTGTTGTTGTGACTATTGGGTTAGTCACTTCCAGGTTGTTGTGTTTTCTATCTACTGTTATTATTATTGTTCTTTCGGTTATTTGAACATTAAAAACAGATTTGTTAAATTTCTTCCAATCTATTACATTATTGCAAATGAAAACTTGCTTTATGCTAAATGAAACGTACAGCCTACTTTTGATTAAGCTTGCATATAGTATTTGTACAGGTTTGTTATTCCACACGTAAGTCTTGCGAGTACATTCAAAGTACTCACCGGCTTTTGCCTTTGCTTTTGTTCTGAGGGAAGAAGGTGAGCCCAAGGGCCTCACTTTTGTGAGATGTGCTTGGGTTTGACGACTAGCTTGGCGGTCCGGTCGGTTGCCTTGTGGGTTAAAGGCACCTTGATTGGTTGTTTTGTTGTAGCCATCTTATGGCACTTTTACTTCATTGTTTAATTATTATTGTCTCTTTTATTGTTGGCGGTTGGCCTCTCTTTGTAATGACTCGGTTTAATGTTATTAATACTACATTACTACGTGTTTCGGTTCTATGTGGATGAATGGAATTGATACATAAATGTTGTGATGAGGTGTGTATACTGCACTCTGGGAAGTATACATGTCTCGAGTCTCGGATTATCTGCTTTGTGATGCTAGGACCGAATGGATGGTTAAGCATTACAAGCGGATAAACAAGGGTCTCACAAGGTTTGGTATCGAGCCATCTTGACCGTAGTAACCCAAGCTGGTTGTCGTTTAGGATATTTTGGAAAATATTTTTTCAAAGTATTAAATGGTTTATGAAAGCTTAAGGAATTCTCAGATTTTATTCCTTACCTATCTTAGCTTTCTCCTCTTATCTTATTTCGATTTGAGTTTTAAAGGTTGTTTTCCTCTCATCTCCTTTTCAAAGATAGTGTTATCGATTAAATGGGTTTTGGGAACCAGAGTTTGGCAAATTGAAGTGCTTAGGGTTTTGAAGTTTCGGATGAAGATTTGGCTAGAGGCTTGGATCGCGAATCGACAAGACGCCTCAATTTCAGACAATGAGCTCAATGGTTTCGATGGGACCAGAGCTTGGCAAATTGAAGTATGCGATTTTGAAGTTTCTAGAATGGAAGACTTATTTGGGAGCTTGGATGCAAAATCACTGACAACCTCAATTTCCGGACGACAAGCTCGATGGTTTCTAATAGGGTGGAAAATGAGAGGATAATCAACTAAAACTTGTGGGGTTAAAAAGGGTAAGATGTGATACTAGTTAGCTAAGTATCTAACACTATTTTAGTTGGTGAACCTTGCTCTTTAGTGGTAATAGATCTTACCTTAATCTTCCGATTTTTATCTTCTCAATCAATTACTCGTTCATTCAATACGGGCTAGTTGAATTGGGAAGTTGAGTTTTAGTTTTATGATTCCTTACCGTTTTGGAGTCTTTTTATAAGCGAGGTTTAAGATTATACACATCTTGTTTTGGCTTTCGATTAGGGTGATGTTCCATTCCCTAGTCGCTAGCATTTTGCTTTCTTCGACTTTGTCCTTGAATCTAAGTCTTTTCTTTGCTATTAGTGAGCTCCTTTTACTCCATTGTTGGTCCCATTGCTCATTCGCTCTCTGGTTGGAGTGAGAGTCGACTACGAGTGTAGGGATGTTTCAATTGAAATTGAGGAGTAAGATTCTTAGCGAATCTTATCCTCCTCCCTTCAAAGAAGTCTAGATGTAATTCTTGGTATGGATTGGTTGTCTCAAAGATAAGGGACGGATCGATTGCGCCAAGAAGTGTGTCCTTCTATCTAGTCCTTGGTAGGCGGGTTCGCTTTTACCGGCATTCGCTAGGCCCGCATCTCTTCGCGGCAAGCGAAGCCCGCTCTGATATTGGTGAAGTCCCGACGGTTCGTGATTTCGTCGATGTCTTTCTGAAGATCTTCGGGATGCCACGATTCGAGACCTCGAGTTCGTCATTGAGTTGGTTCCGTCGCCCGATTTCAAAGAGGCATTATCGGATGCCACCGAGCGAGTTGGTGGAGTTGAAGAAGCAAGCCCGAATGAGCTGCAAGAAAAAGGATTCATCCGCCTAGCTCATCTCCGTGGGGTTGTCCCGCAATCTTCGTAAAGAAGAAGGACAATACTTTGCGCATGTGCGCGTTGATTACCGTCCGCTTAATGAAGTAACAGTAAAGAACAAGTATCCATTGCCCGCATTGATGATCTCTTTGATCAATTAAGCTGGAGCTCGGGTATTCTCCAAGATTGATTTGAGAATGGGATATCATCAAGTTCGGATCGACCGAGGATATTCAAAGACGGCTTTCTCTCGCTACGGCTTGTATGAATACACCGTCATGTCATTTGGCTTAACCAATGCTCCCGCCTTGTTCATGAACCTCATGAATTCGGTATTCATGGAGTATTTGGATAAGTTTGTCGTGGTCTTCATCGATGATATTCTCATCTATTCCAAGGACGATGAGGAACACGATGAGCATCTGAGGCTTGTATTAGGCAAGCTTCGTGAGCATCAGTTGTATGCAAAGTTCAGCAAGTGCGCGTTCTGGTTGAAGGAAGTGGCCTTCTTGGGTCATATTCTTTCAGCAGGAGGTGTAGCCGTTGACCCTAGCAAGGTCAGCGATGTTCTTTCATGGGTTCAGCCTACTTCGGTAACTGAAGTGCGGAGTTTTCTCGGTTTAATGGATATTATCGCCGCTTTATCGAGAATTTCTCCAAGATCATGGCCGCGACGGAGTTGCTCAAGAAGGATAAGAAGTTCTTGTGGTCCGATGCTTGTGAGGAAAGTTTCCAAGTGCTTAAGAAGCGTTTGACCACCGCTCCCGTCCTCGTTCTTCCCGATATCCATCGAGGCTTCGATATCTTTTGCGATGCTTCTCGGCGAGGACTCGGTTGTGTCCTTATGCAAGAAGGCAAGGTAGTGGCCTATGCATCAAGGCAATTAAGGACTCATGAACTCAACTATCCTACCCATGACTTGGAATTGGCTGCTGTGATTCATGCACTTAAGATTTGGCGACATTACCTAATCGGTAATCGTTGTGAAGTGTATTCGGATCACAAAAGCCTAAAGTATTTGTTCACCCAACCGGATCTGAACCTCAGGCAAAAGAGATGGTTGGAGTTGATCAAGGACTATGACATGGGAATTCACTACCATCCGGGCAAGGCTAATGTCGTTGCCGATGCGCTCAGTCGCAAAGCGCATTGCAATGCCTTGTTGCTCCAGGGATGTCAACCCACCCTTCTGGAGGAATTTGGGCGTCTCAACTTAGGTTTGGTTGAGCGTGGTTCCCTCGCTGCCTTGGTTGTGCAACCAACCTTGGTAGATCGGATTAAGGTCGCTCAGCAATCGGATGCTGGAATAAGCCGCATCAAGGAAAAGCGTAAAAACGGAGCGACCAAGTGCTTCTCTGAGGATGAGCATGGTGTTGTAAGGTTCGGGCAACGCCTTGTGGTTCCAAAGGACATGGAATTGCGGAATTTGATTCTCCGTGAAGCCCATGATTCGCCTTTGTCTATTCATCCCGGGGCCACAAAGATGTATCAAGATCTCCGTCAGAGATTTTGGTGGACCCGAATGAAGAGGGAAGTGCGGTTCGTTGTCGAGCGCGGCGTGTGTCGTCGTGTCAAGGCCGAGCATCGGCGTCGTCAGGATCGCTTGACCTTTGCCTATTCCTGAATGGAAGTGGGATTCGATCGGGATGGATTTTATCACCGGTCTGCCCCGAACATCCAAGGGCAAGGATTCCATCTGGGTTGTCGTTGATCGATTGACGAAGGTAGCCCATTTTCTGCCAGTACGAACGAACCTTAGTGTGAGTCTACTAGCGGACCTCTATATTTCCCGTATCGTCTGCTTGCATGGTGTACCGAAGACGATCGTTTGGATCATGATGCGCTTTTCACCGCCGAGTTCGAAGTGTTTGCAAGAGGCTATGGGAACCCGTCTCACATTTAGCACCGCATATCACCCCCAAACTGATGGTCAGACCGAAAGGGTCAACCAAGTGTTGGAAGACATGCTTCGTGCTTGCGTCCTCTCCTATGGAAAGAATTGGGAGAAATGCTTGCCTTTTGCCGAGTTTTCCTACAACAACAGTTTTCAAGCTAGTCTCGGCATGTCACCTTTTGAGGCCTTGTACGGGAGAAAATGCGAACCCGTTGAAGCGAGTGCGAGACCGCGAAAGATCATTCTTTGGCCGGACTCGATCAATGAGGCCGAGAGTCAAGTCCACTTATTCGTGATCGTTTGCGCATGACTCAATCCGAGCAAAAGAGCTATGCGGATCGCCGTCGTCGTGAGTTGAGCTTTGAGCCTAATGACTTTGTTTATCTCAAAGTCTCTCCTTTGAAGGGCCATCGCGTTTCGTCGTCAAGGGCAAGTTAGCTCCTCGATATGCCTCGGTCCTTACCGTGTTATCGAGAAGAAAGGAGGCTATTGCCTATAAGTTGGATTTGCCCAATTTGCACTCGAAGGGGTACATGATGTTTTCCATGTGTCCCAATTAAAGAAGTGCCTCCGTGTTCCAAGCGAGGAAGCTCGCTGGAAACTCTAGATGTCCAAAAGGATTTGACCTATCGCGAGCACCCTGCTCGCATACTCGATGAGGTGAGCGAAGAACAAGGAATAAAATCATTAGATTCCTCAAAGTTCGATTGGTGAACCATTCGAAGATGAAGCTACTTGGGAAAGGGAAGATCGTCTCAAGTGCGGACTACCCCTCCTTCTTTGTTGAGTGAGCCAAATCTCGGGACGAGATTTCGTAAGGGGAGGTTTTGTAACATCCCAAAATTGGTTTGTGTTTCAAATGTAATACAAATGAGGAGAAATTAAAACTTTTTCTCGATCTTGATTTTTGTAATCAGTTCCATAATTTTTGTTAAGGAATTATGTGAAATCAAAAATCAAATTGCCATTTGGACACCAACACAAATATCTTTCAGGAAAATCTTGTGCCCAACCTTTGGAAATACTTTTCTTGGGTCTAGGGTTGATGTTTGACACCTCAGAATTATTTCATAATTTTTAGAAATTATTTGATAATTTTGAGGCCGATCAAACCTTGGTCAAACCCTAATTCATCACCTTCTGAATTTTGGAGACAAATGCAGTGCATAAAGTCTTTGAAAATTTTATATAAGGTTCTTCATGCGTCAAGAAGCTCGATTAAAATTTCATAAATTTTGGAGTTTGTTTGCTATCCCAAATAATTTTTCAAAATCAGCCTTTAAATTCAAACCCTAAGCGGTTTTCACTGCTCCTTGGGTTGAATCGGACTCGGGCTCGAGCCACTTGACTCGGCCCGATCAACTAACCGCACCGCCTCGATCGTTTGGGCGCGGCGTTGCAGCGTCGTTGGATCGGCATCGAGCGGCCCACGATCGCGTGAGCGTTCGGACCATCCGGCGCGCGCGGACCATGTGAGCCGTTGGATTCTAAATCGAGGCTCGATTCGCGGAATGTTCGGACCATCCGAACGCCTCGCGATATGAACCGTAGGATCCAAATCAACGGCTCGACTAAAATGGACGCTCAAACCGTTCTAATCACCCGTTGCTTTTGGACCGTCCGATTTAAATCCAGCGGTGGCGGTATCGTCTACTCCTCGTCGCTCGCGCTCGCCATGGTCATGATGAGTGGGTGAAAATTTGAGAGCGTGGCGTCGGGTCACTTCTCCTTTCGCCAGCGGCTCTTAGCATTAATGCTTCCGTCCCCGCCTCCGAAGTCTTCGTCCTCCTCGAGTGCACTTGCTCCCATCGCCTCGATCGACCTCAACACGAGCCCACCATTTTCCCTCCGTTGCTTCTTCCTTGCTCCTTCGGCTATAAGACTCCCCGGTGGCTTCCTTATCCTCCTTTGAACACCCCAGAGCTCTGACTTCACTTCTAGCGGAGTGAGCTCAAATTCAATTTTCACCTTGATTACGCCATTGCTGCCATTGCCGAGCTTTTGAGTTCTTCGGTGAAAGTGGTGCTCGGTCTTTCTTTCTCAAATCCCTCGCGCCTTAGCTCCTCTCCTCTCTGTGAGCAATAGCCCTCACTCAATTTTTCGTTTGCTTGCAGAGAGTAGATTAATGCGGATTTCCTTTTCGGCCGAAGTCCCCATTCTTCTTCGTTGGAGTGAATCAACCCTTCTTTGTGCCTTCTTGGGGCTCGGGTAAACCCTCTTTAGTCCCTAGTTGATTGGCACCGCTTGCTTGGACCGCGTGAGCTCAATTGCTATTTTCGTTTTGACCGTTTTGGTCATCTCTCATCATCTCCGGCTTGCGGCGTTCTAAACGCCTTGGTGAAAGTATTGGTTCCTTTGGGTGCGCGAGTTTGTTAGCAACCCATTTTGGGCCTTTGCTCGCACCGTAGTGACGAGTCGCGGCGTGAGCCGTTCTTCCGTCGTTTTGTCGGATGAAAGCAGTAGCGAGTTTTGAGCGTGAATTGATGTGGACCGTCGATCCTTAGATCAACGGTCGGATCTGAGTGAACGTTCGGACCGTCCGAAAGGTTCGATCCGTGTGGACCGTTGGATCCAAGATCAGCGGCTCTATGCGTGTGAACGTTCGGACCGCCCGAACGTCCTGATCCACATGAACCGTTGGATCCAGATCCAACGGTGAGTGTTTAGGGTTTGTGGATCGCGCGTGCGCGCATTGCTCCGTGGACTTAGACCGTCGGATCCAAGATCGACGCTCCTCGTTCGTCCACGTCGATTTAAATTCTGATTTTCCTGAGAAGATTTATTTGTCAACTGAAAAATGTGATAGCTTGTAAAATGCATAACTAATTCATTTCAAATCCTTTTCGGTTGATTCAAATTTTGTTGGTTATGTTTTTAACTAGACTTTAATTTAAAAATGTTTCCAGACTCAGTATAGCTCCAGAAAATTTTGCTAATGAATAGTAGCATTTTTGATTTATAAAAGCTGAGCAAAATTGTTTTGGCCATATCTTTTGCATTAAGAATCCAAATCAATTGGTTCTTGTTGCATTAGTTCATAAAAATCATGCTCTTTCTACTGTAAAAATTTGAGAGCTTTTTGTTGAAGTTGGCTGTTGGATCTTTTCGGTTTCTTTTGCCTTATTGGTTCTTTTTGGTTCTTTCGATAGGATCCGAAGAGCACATTGATACCGAGAGTGATCTGACAACATCTTGACCCATAACAAGCGAGCAAGCGGTTTGATCATGTTAATCCTATTATTTTACAAGTTTAATATTTTGAATTCAAGCTGTATGTATGCATTGCTACTTTGTGTTAAATTATGGTTAGTTGATCCTATAGTTGCATAACTGTAGGATGTTGTTTATTCTCTACTACTTGAGCCTAGGTTATTTGTCGTGATTAGAGTTCGATGGATGAACTCTTGTCACTTAGTAGAATCTGAATCTTTATGCTTAGCCATGCTTAGTTCGGTAGCTTTGGGCGGTCATCGATTTAGTCGATGGCCTTGATCACACAAAATTATTATTCTTCCATTATGTCCAAAGACTTTGTGCTTTGTTAATTTGTAAATCAAAAGCTGAAAATGAAAACCGATTTGGACTTGGGCATAATGGTATGTTGGTGTGGTGTTTTTGGGTGTGATCGAATGGTGCCCAAGTCAACAAGGACCGAACATCTTGTGTCACACTCTCCAGCATTTTTGCGTACTAACCACATGAGGGATATATGGGACCCTCTTGACTTAGTACTTTGGCGTGTGTTATCTCAAGTCGCGGGAGGAAAAGTTTTGTGTGTGTGGTGTGTGAAACATGTGTGTTCTTGTGTTTGTGTTGGGTGTGCGGTGGTGGGGATTAGGAAGGTTCTCCACCTCGAGGGCGTCATGATTGTCCAAGGCTTTACCGTGACGGGTAGTTGTCAAGGTGGGCCACGACCCGACACAGCGTATGGGTTTCTATCCATACAGGCGACTCGAGTTAATACATAATATTGGAAGCGTCTCGTAGGACTTAGCCGTGCCGGCATACCAAAGGTAGTGTGCTTAATCATGTGGCAAAAAGGCGGTCTGACATGTGGGTAAAATGGTACACCCTGCAGGGATAAAACTATTCGAATAGCCTCGTCCTAGGTTATGGACACGCTTGGTTAGGTTTTGCAAGAGTTAGACTTCAACCTTTTAAACTAAAATTTGACATGGTTGGTATGAATGGGTAATTCATACTATTGTTGTTGTGACTATTGGGTTAGTCACTTCCAGGTTGTTGTGTTTTCTATCTACTGTTATTATTATTGTTCTTTCGGTTATTTGAACATTAAAAACAGATTTGTTAAATTTCTTCCAATCTATTACATTATTGCAAATGAAAACTTGCTTTATGCTAAATGAAACGTCTGACCTACTTTTGATTAAGCTTGCATATAGTATTTGTACAGTTTGTTATTCCACACGTAAGTCTTGCGAGTACATTCAAAGTACTCACGGCTTTTGCCTACGCTTTTGTTTGCAGGGAAGAAGGTGAGCCCCAAGGGCCTCACTTTTGTGAGATGTGCCGGGTTTGACGACTAGCTTGGCGGTCGGTCGGTTGCCTTGTGGGTTAAAGGCACACCGATTGGCTGTTTTGTTGTAGCCATCTTATGGCACTTTTGCTTCCGCTGTTTAATTATTATTGTCTCTTTTATTGTTGGCCGGTTGGCCTCTCTTTTGTAATGACTCGGTTTAATGTTATTAATACTTACATTACATTACGTGTTTGGTTCTATGTGGATGAATGGAATTGATACATAAATGTTGTGATGAGGTGTGTATACTGCACTCTGGGAAGTATACATGTCTCGAGTCTCGGATTATCTGCTTTGTGATGCTAGGACCGAATGGATGGTTAAGCATTACAAGCCGGATAAACCGGGGTCTCACAGTTTTCTCCTCCACTTTTTTTCCCTTCGGTTTTTGGGAGGGTATGATACTATTTTGGATAATGGGAAATCGGTTGTAACGGTCAAGAAATATCATATCATTTGGTAGCTTTTTGACCTTTTTAAAATAAAAAAGATTGTGATTAGTCTAGTTTGGTGTGATGCATTGTTGTTTACTTATTGTGTGGGAAATAGTTTTTGCTTGCGTCATTGCTAAGTTATTGTATCAAGAAAAATAGCTGTGGACGATGCTAACCGACGCTACTCTATTCGTGCATACTAAGGCCCTATTTTAAATGCAAAAAAAAAATCATAAGAAACAATCACATTTTCACATTCCAAACAGGACTAAATGCTCAGTAGGAAAGAATCCAAACAAAGTGTAATCAAAGCATAGCATAGACGGCCCCACAATTCGACGGTTTCCTCCGCGCAAATAGGCACATCTAATAATTTGCTTAGTCGAGAAACTAGTGACGAGTTCGTTGCTTTCCTAACATCAAATGATGGGTGTGTTTGACATCCCAAAGCTTTTAATCATTGCTCTCTTAAACTCTGGTTTGAGTAAGCATGAAGTCCTCCAAACTTTTCTTTGCCCCAAGACCATAAAAAAATATGACTGTCTTTATACCATTATGGCCGTAGAGCATCATTCGAGAGAAAGTATTAGGCCCCGTTTAGAACGCATTATTTCCGGCCTATGAAATGGCCATAAAAAAAATATGACTTTCTTGATACCATTATAATAGCCATAGAGCGTCATTTGAGAAGTATTAGGGCCCGTTTATGTTTAGAGCATATTATTTTTGCCCTATGAATTCAAACGGATATTATCAGCACTAAATAACCGGATGGTTCTGTTCACAATTCCATGATTTGAAGCATCGTAACTTACCGAGACTGAAAATATAGCGTCGCTTTCTCAACAAGGAAGAAGAAAGGAAGAACGACACTGACAGCCGCAGTATAACCAGACATGGATAGAGAGGTCGTTTTCCCCAGGGAAAAAGAGAGCCACCGGAGTTGATCCGTCGCTACCACGCCCCTTATTCAGTGGCAACGAGGCCACCTCAATCGCAAAACCAAATTTGCCAAAGCTGATGCCTTTACCACTCATCGCCCCCAACCTTTCACCCGTGTTTCATGCCTGGTGTATGCATCAAAACCCGAAATGATATATCTTCACCGGAACGACCCGGGGTGCCTGATCGATCGCGAAATCGGAGCGCTAACAGCTCGTCTTTGATTGATGAAATCACATCATGTTCCATTTGAAGGCAGAACAGGCACTCGACAGTGATCTCACCGTCGACCACTGAAAAGGAAACAA
The DNA here is from genome assembly GCA_036346395.1 of Hsuehochloa calcarea. Classification (NCBI taxonomy): domain Eukaryota; kingdom Viridiplantae; phylum Streptophyta; class Magnoliopsida; order Poales; family Poaceae; genus Hsuehochloa; species Hsuehochloa calcarea. The sequence continues at coordinate 77,515,690 of CM070593.1, read as the reverse complement.
AAGGAGGAAAACGACCTTTCAATTGATCTCATCTGATTTGGTCCAAAGCATGGCTGAAAGAACATGGCCTAGTCCATGATTCTTCGACAGATGAATTATTTTACTACCTTGGAAAACAGTGATCTCAAACAGTCAATACCACATGGTCACGTAGTCATCAGGGGCCTGTACTTGTTTATTAAGCCATGGCTAATGGCTTCATTTGGCATCAGCATGACATGGGTTAACAAACAAAAAACACTGTTGACTACATATTCACTAGGAAAGTTTAGACAACATTCATTCGTGTAAGTCACTAGGAAAGTTTAGACAATATTCATTCGTGCCCTCTTTCCGGAGCATACGTCCTAATATCAGCCCGAGATTCAGAGTAAAACATTGGCAGCCCGTGTAGTCACTAAGCGACACCTTAATAAGCATAACCATCACTTATCACGATAAAATTTACGGCAGTAATGCCAGAGGCCTCAACCTGTAGTATCACAAATAACCTAACAACAAGCAATCGACAGCAAAGAACACAAGTTCTGTGTCTGGTCTTATTCATCAAGAGACAAACTGTAGGCGTATATTTCAAGCTTCAGTGCTTCGTGATCTATATATGTAGAAACTGTTAGAAATAGCAACTTGTATTATCAGAGGTCAAAGGGCCAGTATATGTAGACAAATACAATATGCAAATAACCCCTCATAACAATGGAGAATAACACAGTGATACATATATCTCTAACACCACCCCTCAAACTCATGGTGGATCAACAACACTGAGTTTGGAGAGGTAGAAGCCGTGTTGTGCTCGAGTCTAGGACTTCGTGGAGAAATCCGCTATCTAAAGCTCGGAAGGCATATATTGAAGAGCAATCGCCTGATCATGCATACAAGATCTCATGAAGGAAGCATCAACACCAATATGCTTGGTGGGCTCATGTTTCACAGGGTTACGGGCAATACTGATAGCACCTGTACTGTCTGACAAGAGAGAAGTTGATGTAGTGACAGAAACACCAAAGTCCTCAAATAACCACCGTAGCCAAGTAATCTCTACTGTCAAGAGAGCCATAGCTCGTAACTTTCGACCTCTGACTCGAGCGGGATCTGCGATCTGTTTCTTCGTCTTCGGGCAATGAGAGAACCACCAAGAAAAACACAGTAAGTAGAGATAGACCGCGATCGGAGGATCGGCGCCCAAGTAGAATCCGAATAAGTCCAAGTCATGAACGAAATGGAGTGTGGGAAGAAGAGGCGAGAGATAGTCCCACGAAGGTATCGCGAGAACTTCGAAGAAGGTGGGTGTAGTGGACTGAGTGGGAGCGAAACGAATCGACTCGAATGTGGATGGATAAGTGATATCAAGGCGAAAACAAACAAGGTAGACAAGACTCCCAACAAGATGATGATAGCGAGTTGGATCAGAAAGAGGTTCGCCATCAGAGGGCTGAAGATGAACGTTGAGCTCCATGGGAGTCTCAACAGTACGCTGATCAGTGACAGAAGCGCGGTCAAGAAAATCCTAAATATACTTCTCTTGGGACATAAAGAAACCATCTGTAGTGGAAGTAACATCAATCCCAAGGAAGTAACGAAGATGACCAAGATCCGACATAAGGAACCGCTCACTCAGACGAGCCTTGACAGAGGCAATGTGCTCAGAATCATCTCCGGTGATGATCATATCATCAACATATAGAAGAAGAAGAGTCTGACCACGAGACGAAGTGTGGACAAAAAGAACATGATCATGATCACTAGCTGAGAAGCCAGCGGCAGTGACCACAGAGGAGAAGCGCTCAAACCAAGCACGAGGGGCTTGTTTAAGGCCATAGAGAGAGCGATGAAGACGACAGATCATGCCCTCAGGAACAGAATACCCAGGTGGCGGATGCATGTAGACCTCCTCACGCAACTCGCTATTAAGAAAGGCATTCTTGACATCAAGCTGAGAAACAGACCAATGGCGAACAGACGCCACCAAAAGAAGAGTGCGGACAGTGGTCATGTGGGCCACAGGAGCAAAAGTCTCATCGTAGTCACGACCATGCTCCTGTTGGATGCCACGAGCAACAAGACACGCCTTATAGCGCTCAAGAGAGCCATCAGAGCGAGTCTTAATCTTATAGACCCACTTACACGTGATGGGACAAGAGTGAGATGGAAAAGGAACAAGATCCCAAGTACCAGTACGCTCAAGAGCAGCAATCTCATCGGCCATGGTATGCTGCCACTCAGGGTGAGTAACAGCATCCCGGTAGGAGACAGACTCATGGGTAGCTGCACCAGCAAGACCAAAACGGGCAGGAGGCCGAATCGACTGACGATCGCGGATACCGTAGCGAGGAGATGATGGCCTATCAGGGGAAGATGGAACATCAGGAGAAGATGAAACATCAGAGGAAGATGGCTCATCTGGAAGAGCCTCAATACGAGGTCGGCGAGTGTAAAAGAGAGTGGGGAACACGAGGAGCCACGGGGGGGCGAAGCGGCGAAGCAGCGGAGAGGCCTCGGGAGGTATATGTGGAGACTCGGTGGGGCAAAGTGGGCGAGGTAAGACAGATATGGGTGTATCTGGAAAAGTCAAAAAGGACAGGGACTCCACTGAGGAAACCGAAGGAGAGGCAGGACGTGGGTAGAAGGGACGAGACTCGTCAAAAGTCACATCCCGAGAAATACGCATCCGTCGACCAACAGGGTCCCAGCATCGGTAGCCCTTGTGCTCGCATGTATCGAAAAACACACTCAACGGTCGAGCGATCGGTTTGGTGTGTTCTCGAGTGCAAGGAGAGCGTAGCAAACGACCAAGCAAATGACAAAGGCGAGTAGTGCAAGAAAGATCACGAGACGCTCAGCAGGGATCTCACCTGAAGAGCGAGAAGAAGGCTGAATGTTGACGAGATAGGTGGCAGTGGAAACGACCTCGACCCAAAAGTGAGGTGGAATAGAGGCGACAATCATCAGGGTACGAGCCGTCTCAAGGAGGTGACGATGCTTGCGCTCAGCGACACCATTCTGAGCATGAGCACCAGGACAAGAGAACTGAGCGAGAGTGCCCTGTGTTTTTATCAATACTCTTCATTTGGATATTTGATTTGTTTAGACATGCCAAAAGAGGGAAAATGCATGAGTTGTGTAAGCATATATTTACATATGTATTTTGTTTAATGCTTTATGTTTCACCTCATATGATGCATAGACATAGTTCATTAGTTTAAATTCTTATCTTATGTCTATGAATATCCAAATGTTGTTATTGATAATGGATTTGTCATCAATCACCAAAAAGGGGGAGATTGAAAGATCTAGACCCGCCATTATGAGTTAATGGATTGTTTTGGTGATTAATGACAAATCCAAATATGAGACTAACTCTTTTATCAAGTATTATCTTTGTGTAGTCTCATTTGGATATAAAGGTGAAACACAACGAGGTATGCAATCGACATCTCAATCTTATATATTGTTGCATTTCTCGGATCCAAAATATAGGATTGAACTCAACCTTAAGTTAAACTTGAATATGTGCATATGACCTTATTACACATTTGTGTATGCACACATTTAGGGGGAGTTTTATCCTATACTTTGTGGTTTCATTAGTATTGATCCATATTCCATTTTCCACATATATTGGGATCTTTACGTTGAAACAAAACCTTTGAGTATACAAAACTTATGTAGTTCGTAAATACTCATGTTATGAGTATATAGAACTTGTGTAGTTCTTGTATACTCATGTTAGATATATATAACTTGTGTAGTTTATATATACTCAATTGTTCTCTCATTTATCTTCATTAAATTTATGAGAATTTAAGTGGTTATCATCAATTACCAAAGAGGAAAGATTGAGGTATCTTGTCCCACCATTATGAGTTAATGGTATAGTGTGGTAATTAATGATGATCACATTGTGGAACTAACATTTTCATGAGTTGGATATATAGGTTATGTTCGGGATGATGAAGACTTGGGATGATCATGAGGTGATCATCGAGTCAAGACTTGGTGTAAATGATGATCATGAGTTGATCATCCGGACAAAGAAGACCAATCATCATGTGTTGATGGAGGTCAAGTGAAGGAATGCATCATGTGTTGATGCATGTGAAGACTCGGGATGGAGAAATCATCATGTGTTGATGATGTTCAAGACAAGATCCCGAAGTGAAGAAATCATCATGTGTTGATGATTGTCAAAGTTAAAGACCCGGACTTGAAGTGTTGATGTGCGTCATCAAGCTTCAAGAAGATGCAAGGCAAAGGTATGACTAGCTAGGGCTAAGGATGTGTTCCTAGTCTTTTCCGGTCTTGGTGTTTGGTTGGAAGACCGGATTGCTAGTATAGGTTGCGTACTATTAAGAGGGTCTTAACTAGTAGTTTGAGTTAGTCATGTGTTGATAGCTCATTCTTTGAGCTAAGAGCAAGTCTCTATTCTCTTTTGTGCATGTGTTGCACTTGGTGAGATTAGAGAGCAAACCCTAAGTGCATGTGTTACCTTAGGTAGTGGATTGTGTATTGACACTTGATTAGTTCAAGTGAAAGTTTGGATTTGTTACTCTTGGTGTTTGTGAGAATCCTAGAGCGGCGTGGGCGTCGTGCTCGGTGACCTTCTCAAGAAGCTTGTGAGAAGGCCGACGGTTGTGAGTGGTTTGGTGCTCGCCATCTCGGAGTGGAGGAAGAGCAACCATAGTTGAGCGAGTGTTGGTTCGGTTTGGAACCGGTCCAAGTGTTGGACTTACCTCGGAGGTGTGTGCTCATTTGAGGGCCGGTCCAGCGGGTTGGGCTTACCTCAGCGTGGATTAGGGAGAGGCAAGTCTCTGAACACCACGGTAAAACATAATCGTGTCATCTTGTGTTTACTTGTGCTTTACTTTGAGCAATTTACATTCTTACTTTAATTGCTTATATATATCTTGTATGATTGCTCATATTGTATTGTGTTCATATTGTCGGTGCGCTTAGTTGAGCCTAATTGATTTAGGTTTTAATTGTGCAAAACCAATTCGCTATTAGCTTCCGCATTTATTTATTGGTTTAGCCCGATAAAATTTTTAAAACCGCCTATTCACCCCCCTCTAGTCGGCCACCTCGATCTTACAAGTAGTATCAGAGCTTGGTCTCTCATTTATTAGACTTAACCGTCTAGAGAGTAAAGGATGGCGACTAGAGATTTAGTGCACCTAGGTGAAGCACCTATATTTGATGGCACAAATTATGCTCAATGGAAAATGGAATATGGATCAATACTAATGAAACCACAAAGTATAGGATAAAACTCTCCCTAAATGTGTGCATACACAAATGTGTAATAAGGTCATATGCACATATTCAAGTTTAACTTAAGGTTGAGTTCAATCCTATATTTTGGATCCGAGAAATGCAACAATATATAAGATTGAGATGTCGATTGCATACCTCGTTGTGTTTCACCTTTATATCCAAATGAGACTACACAAAGATAATACTTGATAAAAGAGTTAGTCTCATATTTGGATTTGTCATTAATCACCAAAACAATCCATTAACTCATAATGGCGGGTCTAGATCTTTCACCCTGCTCAGCAAGGAAGCTGCGCAGGTAACGAGAGAGGTACTCGCCAGCAGAGTCAACACAGAAGACTCGAATAGGAGTGGAGAACTGTGTGCGAACCATAGCGGTAAATTGTTTATAGATAGACAAGGCATCACTACGGGAATACATAAAGTATATCCAAGTGTGACGAGAGAAGTCATCTATAAAAATGATATAATATCGATGGCCCCCTTTCGAAAGGAAGGGAGTCGGACCCCAAACATTCGAATGAACAAGATCAAAAGGACTGAGATACTGACTAACTAGGAGAATAGAGAAGCAGAATCTGTTTCCCTAACTTACAGCCCTGACAATCTAAAGATACATCTCCTAAGACAAACCCTAGAAGACCACGACGAACTAAGGATGACAGACGAGATCCACACAGATGACCAAGTCGGTGGTGCCCTTCTTTGAAAAAGATTTGGTAGACGGAGTGGCGAAGCGGAGGCTAGCGGTGGCGGTGGCGTGGAAGGAAGGTGGAGCAGTCAAGCTCGAGAGACGCCGAGAGTCAAGGCGCCGAGGGTCGAGAACCAACCGAGCCCGTGTGGCGGTCCTGAACACAACAAGAGTCGGAGTCAAGAATGACCCGACAACCAAGGTCGATGTCGCCCATCGGAAAAGAAGTCGCATGGTTAGGCGAGGAACATGAGCAATGAAGGAACATGAAATGATGAGTTGCTAAGAGGTCCTCGACTGAGAGACGAAAAGAGGTACCATCGGCAGTAAGCACAGCGGCGGGGAATCAAGAGGTGTAACAAAAGGCAGTGGAAGAATCGAAGTCATGTGAAAGATGCTCGGAATCAAGGATCCACGGGGAGGTACTTTGTGTAGGAAGTGGTTTCATTGCAGAAGAGTCGAGCGAGAACCCGCAGAACACGCCGAGAGGAACACGGCGGCAAGCAGGCGTCGAAGTCTGGCTATCTCCTACTCAGTGAGAGAAACTGTTGAAGTAGTCGATGCAGACGTCGATGTAGAAGTACCGGTGCCAGTGCTAGGAGAAGAACGGCGTGAAAGATGCCGCTGCTTCTTATAGCACTGGGACTCAATGTGACCAACTTTGTCGCAGTAGGAGCAGCGAGGACGGCCACCACCAGATGGATGGCGGACACCACCACCTGTGGCAGCCACTGGAGGAGGTAGTGTACTGAAGCGTGGAGCAGTCAGTGTAGTAGGTGGACGAGCGGTGAGCACAGAGGGGAGTGGCATCAGACCAGCACCACTCGGACAAGTCTCCTCTGCATGTATCTCGGTAAGGGCCTCCAGAAGAGTGACACGAGGGTGGCGTGCAAGAAGCTGGGCACGCCTCTGCTCTAACTCAGGATGAAGGCGAGTAAGGAACTCGTAGACACGCTGAAACTTCAGGTCAGCACGTACAGCCAGGAAGCACGAAAAGGAGCGACAACCAGCAGTACAAAGAGAGTCTAGCTGACGCCAGACAGCAGAACTCTGAGCGTAGAAGGTGTCAACAGTAGCATCACCCTGCTGAAGAGAGTGCTCCTGGCGAACCAGCGAGCGGTGAGAGGCATCCCGGAGGGTTCGTAGGCCGACGAAGGTGAATCCACATCCGACGGTACCAAGAAAATCCCACAACCTCGTAAGAGAGGCGAGGTCGACACCGGCGATGAAGACAAAGAAGCACCGACCGGCGCCGTCGTCGCACCACTGAGTGTAGGCGGTCAATCGATCCATGTAGGAATCCAGAGCCTCTTGGTAGGCAGAGGCAGTCTTCTCATCAGCAAGGCCAGCAGCCTCAACAACAGCCTTGTCGGCTGTCAAGGATAGCGCAACAGACGTAGGCTCTGTTAGAGGAGTAGGACAAGGCGGGCAGGTGACATCGCCAGAGAGGACGCCCTAGAGACGAAGACCACGCATGTGGATGCGCATGTGAGACACGAAGTCGGTGTAATTAACACCATCGAAGATCACCGGGCAGCGAGGGAGGGAAACGGTGTCCATTGGTAGGCGGCGCTAGACGACGCGGCGACCAAGGCAATGAAGTCTAATAGGTGGCGCGACGGTTAGAACAACATTTTTTTTTGTCGGTTCACTATTCGGCCAAAGTCTTTTTAATGGGCTAAGACGCCACCGCACGTGAGTTGGGGAATAGGGTTCCTCGGTGGATGGCGGTCGGAGCTTTGGAGGCAACGGCGGCGGCCGAGCTGAGCGGCGGCGGTAGCCGGTAGAGGTATGTGGCGGCATCCGAGAAGCGACGACGGCGGCTCGCATGAGATGGCATGAGAGATAGCGACAATGCCCGCGATTCGGGAGGCCGGACGGTGGTGGCTAACGGAGAAGGAAGCGGCGGCCATCGCAAGCCGTCGTGAGGCGACGCAGCCGCGAGGAGTCGAACGGAGACGAAGCCGGCATGGCTCTGCGAGTGTCTGAGGCGGCGGCGGGGCCCATCGCGGAGGAGTCGAACGGAGGCAGGCCGGCGGCCAGCTCTGCGAGCCCGTCGCGGAGCGGCGGCGGCGCGCGGAGGAGTCGATGATGCAAGCGAACAGTGGAGAAGGAAGCCGGCTGGCGGCTAGACTCGGAGGAGGCCATGAAGCGGCAAAGGCTGCCGATGGCGGCTAGGTCAGATGAGAAGAGGATGAGTTGCGCGTCCGGGAGAGGTAACCCTAATGGGCTCTGATACCATGTTAGGAATAACAACTTGTATTATCAGGGGCCAAAGGGCCAGTATATATAGACAAGTACAATATGCAAATAACCCTCGTAACAATGGGAGGAATAACACAGTGATACATATATCTCTACAGAAACTACAGACAAGGAAACTACAACCTTTTCTCAACTCAATAGCATAAAGGAACCGAAAGTAGTAGGCGACAACTGTACACATTTCTATCTCACATGAAGAACCTCAGCAGAGCAAAGTTTCCTCTTTCTTTCAGGCAGCCCATTCGCAAGGAGATGGGGTGTGCCTCATTGAGCAGCTCTTGGTGCTGTAAACAACAGAAAAGAAATTGAGTAAATCAAGATGGCTGAGAGTGAAAGTACAAAGAGAATTAACAGCTCTAGCATAGTAAGATGTGGAAGAAATGCGCATATACCTAAGTTAACAGCCTCAGAGCTTTTCATGAGACGAAGGCGTTGGCAGGTTTCCACAAACATCCTGCACAAGCATTAGGATGTTAGAAGATTGCCAAAGTTTCACGGGAACATATTATGTCAATTGCAAATTTGTATGTAGCACTAATTCATTGCGACCCGACTAAGCAAGAAGATAGAAAAGAAATTAGCCAGGATCAAACCTTCTTAGCAAATTAGCAATCATATTCCCTAGAAGGATCAAGAAGCTATTCTGACTCCTCACATAGCCTGTAGGTCAGTGTACAGTGCAATCCAGTGCAGTCGAAAACAAAACTAGAAAGATAGCCACATCCAAAGTAGCCTATCTTAGCAAAGTGGATTCTTTTTATTATACATAGGCCTCATGGGTTGCCCTGTAGTGGAGAGAAACTGTACATCAAAGCTGCTTAATTTGCTAGGTATAACACAGTATACAATGCAACAAAAATCAAACAGGAAATTCCTGTGATTGACCCACAGGATCGACATTTCTAGATGGAACGTAAGCTCAAAAACAAAGAGGCAGAATCGGAGAAGCTACTCATCTTTTCATATGCTCTCATGCTACAGGCATGCATTGCATTACCGCCAACAACCACGAACATCTCCCGGGGATCTCACTATATCACTGTCTCTTGTTTTAAACTCCAAGCAAAGCAACCTTATTGTTTCCTAGTTCCTACCCAAATCGTAAAGCATCAATTCATATCAGCCATGTTCGGTTGTGGATCTCAATCAGCGCAATCTAATCCCAACAAAAACACTTCTAGAAATGGTACCCAAGTCTCTAAAGAAATGCATAACTCTACCCTCAACATCCTCCATACTCTCAAATCAAAGCTAAGGCATCCAATTTGATCAGTCCAAGAGCCTAATCAATAACCATCCACTATGTCTATAAACAATCATCCAAACACATACTAAAAGCTAACAATAGAACACGAACTGCATAACCAATGATGGATTAAAGGGATAGCAGGAGGAGGGAAAGAAGCTCACTTCCAGGGGACGTCGCCGACGAGCATCCAGTCCCCGTCCTTGTCCTCGTAAGTCGGCACGTACTCCGTTCCGTTCACCGCGTCCACCAGCTTCCTCTCGTCGTCCGCAAACTTCCCTGCGCGTAGCGAATCCAGCAGTCCTCCACATCAGCTCAAACCATCAAGCAAGCAACAAGAGCAACGGCCGGAGGCAAGGAATACTCACGGATGGTGAAGTGGGAGAAGAACTTGTCCTGGAGCGCGCGGAGGAGCTGGTCGTAGCCTGCGTAGGCCTCCAGGTTCACCTTCCGCAGGTAGGGCGCGCCATCCACGGCCACCTTGACGAACTTGGCGGCCGCCTTGCTGGACCCTGCGACGTCGGCGAGCGCGTTCTTGCGGAACGACCTCACCGGCGGCCACCCCACCACCCGCGCCCTGACCATCCAACCAAAGAAACAAACAACAAGCTCGGGTCAATCCAAAATCACCATAATTTCTCGCAAGAAAGCATTTTTTTACTTGGGGGCCTGGACCCTCGAGGTAGTACTTGGGGGCCGGGGGAGCATCGGAGGAGGCGGCGGCGGCGAGGGGGGAGTGGTCGGCGTCGGGGTCGGCGTCGGCGTCGGAGGAGGCGCGCTTGCGGTCTGGGTCCGGGAGGAGGAGCCGGGGAGGCGGAGGGTGAGGGCGGTGTCCTCGAAGTCGAGGCCAGAGGCGGCGGAGGACTCGATGGAACTCCGTTCCGTTGCCACCGACATGGACGGCGGCGGTTGGGTTCTGCGCGCGGCGGCTTCTGACGCTGCTGCTTCCGCTTCCGCTTCCGCTTTGTGAAGGCGAGATGGGGGAGGAGCACTCTGGAAGAAGAGAAGAGAGGAGGTTAGTTATAGACGGCTGCGGTCAACCGGCGGTGGGCCCGGGCTGCCGGTTGGGCGCCCTGCAGCGGCCCCGGATGCAGCGAGCGGCTCCACGCCAGCCCACACTCCCCGCCGCACGATCCCAAACCAACGGCGGCATTTTAACGGGTCAGAGTTAACGGGTCAGAGTCTGGTATGTTCAATCTCTACTATTAAAAGAAAGAATCGATAGCGGTCTATTTCCTCTTATACGATGTGAGTCGTTATATTTATCTTTCTTTGCGAGATGTGATCTGTTGGATCTCGTTATTTCTCAGTTCCTCCTGTGCGTATGGTTGACCACCCATAACCTCCTCTCCACTCCCCCTACACTCCAACTGCTCAAACTGATGCGCAAGAAGCCCAAAGATTCCATCGATCTTTCCGAGAATAGGTTACCGGCCAATCACTTGCATTGTAGGCTGAGCACAACGATGATTGATAAAATATAATATTTTTTTATCCGTAACAAAACATGAACATTGGACTAGTGTAATCACAATCCAAAATCAAAATCTCTCCTGATATAGTAGTGGAGTTTGTCCATCATCCTTCTTTCGCACTCCTACAAAAAAAAAACAGCTAAGAAGACTAAAATAAGGAAAGGAAAGAAGCTGATACCCCACCACGCCACTCTGCGTATAGGCATCGTCGCTCCTCCCCAACCGTTGTAATCCTGACCACCACGCCCTTCCCTCAACTGATCACCACGCTTCGTGTCCCAACCGATCGTAGCAACTCTCCCCCGATCCTCCCCCTCCACCATCACCTGCCGGGTCCGCATCGAGCGGCTCTAGGTAGCCCGGATTTGATAGCTCCTCTCAACAGTAATGCCCGGATCCGATAGCAATAGGATCATGGGAGCCCTAGCTAGGCCTAGTCTCGGTCGATAGGAAATCACACGCTCAAATCGGAACACGAGAAATATCAACAGGCATCGATTAGTACCGCCACCCACTAGTACTACTAAGGGTTTTTTAAAAACTGTGGTACTACTAAACTTAAATTAAACAAAAGCAAGTACTAATACGCGTACGAGTAAACGAAACGAGAAATGGTTGGGTTAGGGTGTGCATAGCAATGCCAGGCCGTACCATAAAGCGGGGACATGTGAATGTGCCGGGCTGTCGGCCGCTTGTCCCCCCTACGTGCGGCGCCCACCCGTCGCTCCCCCGTCCACCCAGCTCCTCTCCTTCTCTCCGCTTCGCCTCTTCATCGCTTGTTGATCGTTATCGTTATCGTTATCCTCCTTTTCTTTTCTTTTCTTTCTTCTTTCTCTCGGTTTGAATGTGCAGCTTTGATGCGCCCCCGCTTATTCTCCGGCCGGCACCGGGCACCGCCGCCCGCCATGCTGGCAGGCCGGCCGGGCACCGTACCGTACGTACGTAGCGTGAAAGAAAAGCTAGTATTAGTACTAGCAGAAAAGTTAAAGAGGGTGACATGCTCTGCTCGCCGTCCGGATGGTTTGATACGGCTGTGACGCGTAGAACTTTTCTGGATTCATGCAGGAATTGAGCCGTTTCCTTTCCTGCGAAAGTCACCACCGGCGGGAACAAACTAGAGTGCATGTACTAGAACTAGTCGTGGTTACGTGCAAAATGCTAAGCCAACGCTCAAATTTCTGCAACTTTTCATGATTCCGGCGAAGAATAAAAGGGCGCGGTGGCAATGACATGCAGGCAGATGTGAAAGATTTCCAGCCGCGAAAGAAAGTGCAGAATACTCGCTAGCTGGCTGGAGATCTGGACATCATGTCCAGTTCAAGCGCGACAGAATCAGAGGCCGGCATCCGATCAATCGTCGATGTCTGCACATTACAGTTAACCTCTGCTCATAACAGACCAAGGCAAAAGATCTCCATGGATCAGAGGTTACAGTTGCACACATGCATGCATACAGTTGCGAGCATCTTCATTCTCAACTAGAGGGGTTAACTAGCCACTACTGGGAGTACCATGTTAAGATCCTGTTCCAAGAATCAAATCCTTATGATTGGGAATTTTCTACCCGAAACCGGCCGCTCTGCCCCTGTCTCTGCCTCTGCAGTATCCATTTGATTATGAATCTTGGATGGCCAATTAGCTAAAGAGGAGAGGACTCTTGAAATGCAGGACACATGGGCTGACGGGCAGGGTCGTTATTCCAAGGACTAGCTCGCGTATCTTCAAACAAGGCTGCGATGCGTATTTTATCTTTTTGGCCTGAATGGTGATCAAGTGCCAAAAAGCAGGCAGGAATTTTGTAGAATAATGTCTAATCAAATGCATGGTTGTCTGCTGCTTCTTTTTTTAACACTTCCTGCTCAAGCTATTATTCAGATGTAGAACTTTCCTACCTTCTGCCTCTCCATACACATGCATGCTCGATTCTCTCCCTTTTTTGAACGAAAATGCTCAATTCTCTTTTGAAAGGAACATATGCTCAGTTCTTTTGTGTGGGGGCAGATGTTTTCTTTAGACAAAAAGGAATACTCCATCATTCATATTTTCTTCGTTTTATATAACTAGTAAAAAGTTGTACTACTCCATTACACTGCACCATACTCCATGTGAGAGGAGTAATTTGGACACATCACCGTCTCTCTCTCTCTCTTGTTGTTAGAACATTTCACTTCTATCTTATGTTAGCCAGTTTGAGGATGTTTTTGGAAAAATAGCATGTTTTTCGTAGGATCTTCACATTTTTTATTTATAGTTTAGATGTTGAATCTAACTCTAATACAAAGTTAGATTCGACTCTAACACGACTCGTTATTAGATCATAATACTAATTCACTGACACTTCATCTCAAGATGGGCCGAAGATATCAATCATGTCCATTTTGTTATATATTGTAGCACCCTCGCTAGTAACTAACGCTTTAGTGAAACAGTCAGCCAACTGTTCACTAGACTTAATATACTCAAACTTCAGCATCCTGCCATCGAGCTTTTCCTTGATGAAAAATATACCAATCTCAACGTGCTTGGTACGATCATGTTGAACTGGGTTGTTAGCAATGTTGATTACAGATTTATTGTCACAATACAACACCAAGATATTATCCCTCCATACCTGAAGCTCGGACAATAAATCCTTCATCCATATTATTTCACTCACACTCAACGCCATTGCTCTGTACTCTGCCTCTACAGTAGATTGAGTCACAATCTCTTGCTTCTTGCTTCTCCATGACACAAGATTACCTCCCACAAAGATGCAATATCCAGAGGTAGACCTCCTACCATCCACATTGCTCGTCCAATCAACATCGCAATATCCTTCCACATTCAGGTGTTGATTCTTCCTGAACCAAAGTTCTTTCCAGGGTTACTCTTCAACTATCGTAGGATTCAATAGACAACATCCATGTCTCCTGTTTTAGGATCATACATATCGACTAACCACACTCACTGCGTATGAAATATTAGGTCTGTATGATACAAATAGATGATACACTCAACAAGCCTTTGATAAGCTTCCTTGTTAATTAGATCTCCCGACTCAGCACATAGCTTGTGATTCCTATCAATAAGTGAAGTAATAGAGCGAAACCTAAGCATGCATGTTTCTGCCAGCAAATCAAGGTCATACTTCCTTTGAGAGAGAATTATACCCTTCGAAGAACGGACAATCTCGATCCCAAGAAAGTATCAAAGAGCTCCAATATCTTTCACCTCAAATGCCTCTCCTAGTCTTTTCTTCAAGGATTTGATTTCCTCGACATTATCTCCAGTTATCACAATATCATCAACATAGACTGCTAATATAATAATATGTGATCATATATGCCTATAAAACATAGTATAATCTCTATTTCACTGAGAATAGCCCATACTACAGACCGCACGTCTGAATCTATCAAATCAAGTCCTTGGAGACTGTTTCAGACCGTATAAAGACTTCTTGAGTTTACACACCTTACCATCAGTCTGTCTGTTCTCAAAGCCTGGAGGAATCTCCATGTATACCCCCTCTTGTAAATCACCATGTAGAAAAATATCTCTTCACATCCAACTGATGTAGGAGTCATCCAAAGTTAGTTGCACAGGATATCAACGTTCTTACCATGCTCATATTCGCTACTGGTGCAAAGGACTCATTGTAGTCTATCCTATATGTTTAACTATAACCTTTTGCAACTAACTGTGCCTTATATCTCTCTATATTGCCTTTAGGAGTTTGCTTAATCATAAACACTCATTTGCATCCTACTACACTTTTTCCTACTGAAAATGGAACAAGATCACATGTCTTGTTCTTCTGAAGTGTACTAAGCTCCTCCTTCATAGCATCCTTCCACTTAGGATCTTGCTTAGCAGTTCGTCAATGCTTTGGAATATGCATTGTTTGAAGAGATGCAATAAATGCTTTGTATGCAGGTGAGATATTATAATAATATGAGATGAAATTAGCAATATCATGCTCAAAGCCATACCAGAAAGGTGGATTTCCAGCATTAGCTCTACTTTACCTACGTTGTGCAAGTGGTAACTCTAAATGGGGGTTATTAGAAGGAACATTACCACTCGTCCCAAGGAGGGCAAGGAACTTAATGGAGAGATACTCGAGAAGGGATTTAGGAATGGATCAACTGGCAAGGCTAGATGTTCAGGTTGTGGTTGTTCTAGTTGCGCCTCTGCCAACTCCGATGGTGGCTCAGGTACTGACTGCTTGTCCCTCTACTTGTCCCCTTATTTTTTCAAAGCGTCTTCGCTGATAAACCTTCAATTCTTTTGGGTTATCACGTCTCTCGCATATTTCGTAGGACTTGGGCACGAAATTATCCCCACAATGACTTCTTCTCGTTGATTATCACTCTCCCCCTTTCGACGGTCACCCTCAGTGATAGGAGGGAACTCCTTCAAAAACTCTCCAAGAGTACCTCCACTCGTGTAGTACGACTCAAACTCCCGGAAGGTTACAACCATACTCACGAACAGCCCTTGCTTAACTGGATTCTAGGATCTATAGCCCTTCTGACTTAATGAATAATCTATAAAGATACACTTCAATGTCTGCTGATCCTGGTTGCCAACCGCTGGTTGGTGAACCCGTACAAAGCACACACAACTAAACACCTTGGGATGCATATTGAACTCCTGCTGACCCAAAAGAAGTTAAACTGGAGACTTCATCCCAAGTATTCGAGATGACATGCGATTGATGACATACGCTTCCGTCATCACTGCCTTACTCCACAATCTCTTTGGCATATTCATTTGAAACATGAGTGAACGTGCTACCTCCAACAAATGTCGATTATTCTTTTTCAATCACTCCATTCTGAGGTGGGGGTTCCTAGACAAGTAGTTTGATGAAGTATCCTCTCCACTGAGAGATATATTGCAAACTCCTTGTTAATATACCCAGTTCCATTGTTTGTTCGAAGAATCGAACCTTTGCATCAAACTGGGTAGTAATCATCCTATGGAAGTCTTGAAAACACCGAAGAACTTCGCTCTTGTGCTTCATCGTATAAATCCAAGTCATACGAGTATAGCAATCAATAAATGTGATAAACCACTTAAAACCACTCACAAGTAACTGAGCATGAACCCCAATCATCACAATGTATCAATATAAAATGTTCATAACTTTGAAGAACAATGCTACTATATGTAGAACGTGTATATTTTTCAAACTCACAAGCATCACACATAAGTTTACTCTTGTCTGCTTTATTGAATAGATCAGGATATAGCTAACTTAAACTCTCAAATGACGGATGTCCCCAGCGACGATGATGTAAAAAAACTTCTCCCTCAACTCCGACAACTACAGCCAATGCCGCATCAACCTGATCAATGTACCACAACCCATTACACCTTATTCCAGTCCCATTCCTCTTCTTTTGGAACAAACACAAATCTTTATCAAATGTGATAGTGCATTTGAATTGGTCAATGATAGAACTAACTGAAAGAAGATTGACTAGAAAGGACGAAATATGCAAAACTGAGGATAAAGCAATGGATGTTGTGCACTCTACAGATCCTACACCCTGAATAAGCTGGGATGTTCCATCAGCTGTTTGGACAGTTTCAGAATGAATATATGGAGTGTAAGATGCAAATGCACTAAGTGAACATGTGACATTCTTGGATGCCTCTGAATCTATGATCCAATCAATATTAGAGTGCTTATATGTGTATGCAAGTGCATGTGCCTAAGTACTTTCACCCACGTGGGCGTAGTTGGCAAAGTTACCAAAGGAGGTGGAATCATGAGAAGTCACCAATATCTTCACATGCTGTCACTTCTCCCACTGCATAACTTGCTCGCCTATCAGAGTAACAGACGTGCTCTCCGTTGTCAGGACCACATTAGCCCTGGGGCCAACTCGGTCCTTTCCTCGACCTCTATAATCTCCACCTCCTCCTCCACGACCTCCACCTCGGCCTCCATAATCTCCAGTTCGGCCTTCGCGACCACCACGACCTCCATCTCGGCCTCTATACCGTGGAAAAGGATAAGCATGGCTTAGATGTCCTCCCACCCCATAGTTGTAGCACTCTCTATCATCAGGCATGACATATCAAGACCTAACAGGGTTGTTGTTCCCCCATTACTCGTAGTCGAATCTCCTCCTACACCATAGTCGAAATAGTCTCCTCCATAGTAGGCAGGTTTGCCAAGTGAAATATAGCGGCCCTTCTACTCTCGAACTTTGGGATCAATCCCTTCAAAAAGTGTGTAACCCATCTGCGTTGCAGCCACACCCTGCAAGTCTCAATACCACCAGCACATGTTAACTGCAGTGAATCATAGTGATCTAAATCTGCCCACAACTGCTGCAGTTCATTAGCATACTCCTGGACAGTCTTCTACTCCTATTTCAAGGCCTCCACCTTGCCCTGGACCTCTACCATCATCGCATTTCCTGCCCCAGAGTACAAGTTGCTCAGCATCTTCCACATCTCCGGTGCACTCTGCATCATTTCCACCATCCGAGAGATAGATGGAGATATCGAAATTAACAACCAAGCCACCACTACAGAGTTAGTGGTGTTCGACACCCTCCAATCCAAGCTCATATTGTTTACAGGCTCAACATAAGTCTCCCACAGGTTGTGCTCCACCCCTTTGTCATCAGAATTAGTTGAGCTCTTCTGGACTAACTCGGGTAATTCTTGCTTCCTTCCAACTTTACATAATTTGGCATCAGCTCTAGCTTTAATTTAGATGACCCTGCACCAACTCTCTGACCTATCATACTCATCACAAAGAAGTTCTATAACATACTTCTCATATCACCTTGCGTACCAGCGGAGAAGTAGTCTCAACAACTGTCTTCCTCTTTTCTTCTACCACCCTCGTTGCGGTTTCTTCCTCCTCCTTCCTCGCGGCTTCAATTTCCTCAGGAGTCAACTTCTCAAACAACGGTAGCAATGTCAATCACTATCAAAATATACTGCATGTATCTCCCACGATCACGACAATCCTTCATGCATCAATGTTGTACTGAATCTCAATATCTGACTTACACACACACACACACACACACACACACACACACACCTCTCTTCGACTGAAACAGAAACAAAACAGAGGCATGGCCTCTCTTCGGCTCGGCAAATCCTTTCTTCCTCTAGCCAACTTAGCGTCGAGAACCTTTTGTTCCTCCGGCTTCCACCGGCGATGGCTTCCCTCCTCCCCTTCTTCCTCCCGGCAACAGCGCGCTTCTCTCCTTCCCTCCTTCCTCCTCGACGGCCACCCTAAAAGGAGGCGATGGCGAGGCTCCCAAGCGAGGCACGGTGCGGCGGCAACAGAACTCGAACTCCCGAGCGGCAGCTGCCCACGCAGCGCGGCCCGCTTGGCGGAGGCGACGGAGTCCCGCATGCCCGTGAGGCGCAGTCACAGCGTGCCCGAGCAGTGGGCGGCGGCGACGGCTTTGGATGAGCGGCGGTGGATCTGGATCTCAAGTACGTCTAGGAACTAGGGTTTAGCTTTGATACCATGTGGATGTTTTGGGAAAAATTGTGTGTTTCCCGTAAGATCCCAACACCCTTTATTTATAGTATAAAAGTTGAATCCAACTCTAACACAACTCATTATTTGTTCCTAATACTAACTCACCAACAGAGTTGTTGTTCATATCTACAGTGTACTACTACACTTCTTTCTAATCTCCTACCTACATAGCTATGCCTACTTAATTGGAGCATAATACTACCTCCGATTCCAAATGTAAGTCGTCTTAGAATATGTGTTGGTCAAATATTTTTTGTTTTGACCATAAATACATATAAAAAAAACTACTAAGTTTGACAAAATTAATTTGTTATTACTAGATCCATCATGAAATATATTTTCATAGTGTATAACTACTTTTATTTGAAACAACATATTTCCATGGAAATTGATGGTTGAAGTATTACTTTGAAGACCGTATCAATATCGAAAATGACTTATATTTAGGTAGGCCATTTGCACACTAGCCCAGTCAATTATAATCTTCTTTGCTTTGAAGTTGGGGCTGATTTTGGTCTCCCAGTTAGGGCTAAACACTCCCATCTGGTCCAAGCGGCTTGCTTGGTGTGCTACTAGCGCTCCTCCATCTCTGATTTCTCATGGAAAGATGGACTTTTTCTTTGGCAATGACTTATCTTCGAAGATGGAGTGAATCAGGGCTATGCTTGGTCAGTCAACCTACATCCTCTCTGCTTAGTGAGGGGCATCCAATGACACTTTGCAAGCAACACCGCATAGTTTGTGGTGTTCTATCAAGGTATTAATACCTATAGTTCGTCGTCGAAAAAAAGTGGGCTAATAAATTTTCAGTCTGTGTGGGCACCCTCTCCTAATAGCTTGATACTAAACCTTGCTACTAGAGGAGGGAAAGGTTAAAGAGTATTTTAGTAGAGAGACTAGGTGAGAGAGATGGATCAAACTTCTCTCTCCTACCTCTTTTTTCCACCTTGTCAAAAAGCTGACATGACATGGCATAGACTAAGTATCAAACAATTTTGTTTGTTATGAGTGCCATAAGAAGTTTTCCAAATAGCAGCACTGGAACTTTTAAATTAACTCGATAATTAAATACATGCACATTTGAATAGGTAGTGAATTAGGGGGGCAAGAACTAGTGGGGGAGAGAGAGAAACCAGAAGTGCCATGTCGCCGCCTTTCGCAGTCAGGAACAGCATCCAATCCACCTGAACATGGACGGGGCCACGGAGACCAGAAATGTGATTACGCATTCCACCCTACGAAGAGCCACACGTACGGGTTGTTTCAATGAAGCACGATAGTCTGCTGTGAAGCTAGCAAAACATAGGAGTAATAGTTACACTACACACTAACCTGAATATTCGATTTTCAGTCACTACAAAGTACAGATATGAGATAACTTCATCCCTATAAAACAAAGATCAGCATGACGCTATGTCCCATTATTGACAAATGACAGAGATTTATTCCAAAAAAAATTGTGCAGGTGTGCAGCACAACGGACTTTTGGTTTCTTTGGCATGATCAACCACAGTACAACGCGCTATGTCATTCATATTTTTGCGTCAAGTGTCCTATACTCCATCCAACTTAGCTATGTGGCATTTCAGTTCACTGTTATGAAAGTTCTATTGGAGTAGCACACAGCTCACCAATCTCCTCCAAAAGCTGCACGAGATTTGCTCCGGTCCGCCTGTATTTCCATTATCCAACCATTAGTTGTTGCATCCCAATCAAACCTAGAAGGCCCACTGCAAACAGACATATACATCATCTTAGATAAGAATCAACATGAGTTACAAATCCAGACTGAAGAGCTTTAGGATACAATATTTAGAGAAGTGAAAATTTGAAGACATAAACGTATGACATCAACCAGAAGCTTTTGAAAGCGCAATCTTTCAATGGACAAATAATTTAAGAGCCAGATCAAAAAAGCACAGAGCCATACTGGAGAAGTATCAAAACCATAGATGGTAATGCCCATACTCTTACACATTTTTCAAGTACTTTGTGGATGTGAGTCTTGTAGTAGTAGTAAACTATAATTGAAAAGTACAGGTTTAACAACAATAGTGAGTTCCAAGTTGAAAACGAGGATTGTGTACTTATTTCCATCTTATTTGTTGTAGTGTTAGTGTACAATAGAGTCCTGCAGTTTAACAAATAAGAGGATTGTAAACAATCAACTGACCAACATTACCATACCTCACAGGTGATGATAGCCGGATTTGTCTGTTTGGTGTTTGCTTGTTTACACCATACGTCCCCAAATTCCCTAGCCTCACTGTCAAAACTTAATACTGCAATGTCAAAAGAAAAATAAATAAACATTTTCAACAATCCAATTGATTAAAAACACACATAATAGCGAGAGATCACATGGCGCTTCATTGCAACCAACCCCACAGTCTATGTCAAAGTCATCCACCTGAAGAGAATCGCCATAATCCTAAAACAGAGCCACGGAAAAAATATATTAGCCAAATGTACTGATTGAACTGGTACGTTCTTAGCAAGGCTTCTAGCAATTGCAAAAAATCTGAAGACATATAAAAAAGGATCCATTACCTGAAGTTTTCGAAGCAACTCATGTATCGTCTCATCTGCTAATTTATTGAACTCATCCTCTGAAATTACCGACCTGTTGAACGCACACAACCGACAACCACAAACAGTCCAATCTCCAATGGAAAAACAAATATATCTAACTATAAATGAATCACCAAAGGAAGACCAGAATTTTCTCTAAACAGCCGCAATCATTTTACATCAATAACTAGCACAATAATCCCCATTTCAATATTTTCATGAACATTTTCGTGATTTCAACCACTGTAATCATCCTTTTGAAGGCTTGTTTGGGAAGTCCATTCCCGGCCGAAATCCATGTGGACGACCCATCCACGTGGATGAGCAAAACTTTTGGTCCAATTAAACAGGATGTGAAATTGTATACCAAAATAGAGAGTGCTTAAGCCTTTAAGGGTCTGCTTTAGGGTTAGCAATTGGCAATTGCCCCACGAAGAGTGGAAGACGATTATCACAAAATCACAACATGTTGTGGTATTAAAACTTTCCCGATGTATTAGCATCTCGATAATTCCCACATTTCAATTGGTGACAGGGATCCCGTAAGTCCTTAAATTTTTTAATATTAAAATTTAGAAAAATCGTCATTTTAAATAGCGGTAGGATCAGGCAAGTCCATATCGTCATTCTAAATGGCGGCACAATCAACCGTATAAAAGATCTCAAAATTCTAGAATAACTCACTTTTATTCAGAAAAAAGATAAAGAGGAGAGGGAAGGGAAGGGAGAGGAGTAGAGGGGGAGAGAAGCTAGCGAAACACTGACTTTCAGGTAATTTTTTTAAACCAAATGGATTACATAGTTTTAGATGTACGGTTACGTAGTGTAGTATATTGTACATAATACTTTTCCGTGGGTAGTTTAGTTTTAGATATATGGTTAATTGTGAAAATCTTGTTTACAGTGTAGTACGTCAAATAAGTCGAACGCCACCAATTTTAAAATTTATTACGGTCAGGGGACTATTCTTGAAGGTCCCGATGAGACTGATTTGCGTTATTTTCAATCAGTGACCGTGACCCTAACAATACTAGAGCAACGTACATGGGGCGTTGTGATGCGGTAGTTGTTTCACACATTTGATTTGGACATTGTTGTGTATGATCTGAGATTGGGTTGTCTTATCAACCGAGTACAACAAGGCATATATTGGGAGTTAGTGCAGCTCAAAGGAACAAGGTCATGGCAGTCATATGTACGCAGGGCGAGAAAGGAACAGTGGGATTTGGTCCTTCTGGCCTTGTGTAAGATTGAGGGGGCCGATTAGAGAGGGGTGAATAGGCGGTTTTAAAAATTCTTTCGGCTAAAACCAATTAATAATACGGAAGCTCATAACAAATTAGTTTTGCACAAATAAAACCTAAATCAACTAGGCTCCACTAAGTGCACCAACAATATGAATGCAATTGAATGAGAGCAATCATACAAAGATATATAAGCAATTAAAGCAAGAATGTAAATTGCTCAAGTAAAGCACAAGTACAAACCAAGATGATACAATTATGTTTTACTGTGGTGTTCGGAGACTTGTCGGTCTCCCTAATCCACGTTGAGGTAAGCCCAACCGAATTGGACCGGCTCCACTAATTAAGCCAACACCTCCGAGGTAAGTCCAACCACTTGAACCGGTTCCAACACGAACCAACACCTCGCTCCACTAGGGTTGCTCTTCCTCCACTTCGGAGATGGCGAGCACCAAACCACTCATAACACGTCGGGCCTTCTCACAAACTTCTTGAGAAGATCACCGGTCACGACGCCTCCACGCCGTCTAGGTATCGGCAAACACCAAGAGTAACAAATCTCAACCCTCACTTGAACTAATCAAGTGTCTAAACTCAAGTGGATACACAATCCACTACCTAAGGAAACACATGCACTTAGAGTTTGCTCTCCAAGCTCACTAAGTGCAACACATGCACAAAAGAGATGAGATGCTTGCTCTTAGCTCAAAGGACTCAATAGAGGTTCAACAATAACAGTAGCAACCTTTCCCAATCGGCCAAGGTGGGTGTTTATAGCCCACACTCAAAAACTAGCCGTTGGAGGAAGGATTCTCTCGAATCAGTGCAGGGCCGGTCAGACCGCCAACTAATGGCCGGTCGGACCGCCCATGCGCCAACGGCTATAAAACTAGCCGTTGGACTCACGGTCGGTCGAACCGCCAACTAATGGCTGGTCGGACCGTCGCTTACCGATCAGACCGCCCGAGGAAAATCAGCACAATCCAAAAATGGTGCTTCTCTGGAAAAACCGTACCGCGAGAACTCCGGTTCTTCCGCTCTCCGGTAGTACCGTTTGTTTAACGGTGCTACTACCGCTCATAGAATTTGCACACAAGGCCACTGGTTCGACCGCCCAACACATGGCAGTCCGACCGATCTGGCACCGGTCAGACCGGTCCACACTAGCGGTCTGACCGCCAAACCACAGAGACCAAACACTTTGACTTCGCTCAAATGGCAAAACGCATTCGCTCATTTGAGTGCAATTCCAACAAGGTTTAAAGGTGATATTCTCAATAAGTTGCAAAACATATTTGACAACTTTTAGAATCAACACCAGAAGGAGTAAGGTACATGGACTTACACCATTTGCAAAACACATTTGTAAACTTAAGTCACATGCTACAAGAAATCAAACATGAGCATCAACTATTTGCAAAACACATTCGCAAATAACAACATCATGCCACAAGGCTAAGGTGCATGGACTTCAATCATTTGCAAAACATATTTGCAAACTATAATCCCATGCTACAAAGATTAAATGCATGAGCCTCGACTATTTGCAAAACACATTCGCAAATAATAGCTCCATGCATAGATGAGCTAGAGTAAACACAATGAGCTATCAACTCATGCTACTAGTCAAGACCCCTCTTAATAGTACGATAACCTATACTAGCAATCCGGTCTTCCAACCAAACACCAAGACCGGTAAAAGACTAGGAACACATCCTCAGCCCTAGCTAGTCATACATTTGTCTTGCATCTTCTTGAAGCTTGATGATGCACATCATCGTTTCAAGTCCGGGTTCTTAACTTGATAATCATCAACGCATGATGACCTCCTTTTCTTCAAGTTCTTCTCTTGAATATGCATCAACTCATGATGCATTCTTCACTCGACCTCCATCAACACATGATGGGTCTTCTCTTGACTTGATGTGCATCAACACATGATGCATCCTTTACTCCAAGTCTTGGTATGCATCAACACATGATGCATCCTTCATTAGACCTCCATCAACACATGATGGGTCTTCTCTTGACTTGATGATCCACTCATGATCATATTCTCTTCTTGAACATCATCGACACACGATGATTTTCTTTTTCTTCAAGCTTTTCATATGCATCAACACATGATGCATCATTTACTTGAATCTTGACTCGATGATCAACTCATGATCATCCCAAGTTTTCATCACCCTGGCACATAACCTATTCATCCAACTCGTGAAAAATATTAGTTCCACAATATAATTATCATTAATTACCACACCATACCATTAACTCATAATGGTGGGACAATATACTTCAATCTTTCTCTTTTTGGTAATCGATGATAACCACTTCAATTGTACATTAATTGAATGTAGATAATGTAACACAACATGAGTATATATATAAACTACACAAGTTATATATACTCCAACATGAGTATGCAAGAACAACACAAGTTCTATATACTCACAATCATGAGTATACCAGAATCACACAAGTTCTACATACTCAAAACATGAGTATACAAGAACTACACAAGTTTTGTATACTCAAACGGATGTGTTTCAAAGTAAAGATCCCAAATATGTGTAAAACGGAATATGGATCAATACTAATGAAATCACAAAATATAGCATGAACTCCCCCTAAATGTGTGCATACACAAATGTGTAATAGAAACATATGCACGTATTCAAGTTCAACTTATGGTGGGGTTCAACCTATATTTTGGATCTGAGGAATGCAACAATATATGAGAGTATAAAGTTGAATGCATACCTCGTTGAATTTCACCTTTATATCCAAATGAGACTACACACTAGATATAGCAATAGAAATATTAGTCTCATAATTAGATTTGTCATTAATCACCAAAACACTCCATTAACTCATAATGGCGGGTCTAGATCCTTCACCTAGGCCTATGCCAAACTCACTCCTGCATCGGCGGCTGAACAAAAAGGGGTGGTAATGCCGAAGAAGAAGTAGGGAACTCCAGCCACAGCGCGACACACACAATGGCCGAAGGTCTGGAGTTGCTAATGATGTCGAGGAAGACCCTGTGGAAGGAGCTCCTTCAGTCGAGCAAACTAGTGGGCTTGCTGACGAGGGTGAGGAACTAGAAGCCCTAGTCCAAAGGATGGATCTCGAAGGCCTGGACTACATGGCATTGTTAGAAGATGACGGATCTGACGACGAGTATGTTGTGGAACAACAGGTGGTTCCTTCTGAGTGGAACACATACCAGTTCGACAACCTCGTCGTTAACGAAGGACCCCGTGTGCCATGGGAGTACGACCAGAGCGAGGCCAGACAAGGAGCTATATACAAATGCAAAGAGGTTGTGCAAGAGGCGGTCAAATTCTGGGTCTTATCTGTGAGACATACATTCACAGTCGTCAAGTCTAACCCAAGATGCTACGATGTGAAGTGCGACATAGAGGGATATCCTTGGCGAGTGCACGTATTTCAGTCTAAGTGGGACACCTACTGAAAATACTCTATAGCTATCCCTCACACATGTGTCGTCGCTGAGTCAGTGCCGTCCCACAAGAACATCAAGCTTCACCACAAACATCATGTACGGTGAGATCGTGGATAATCTAGATTTTGAGCCACAATCCATCATTCGAACAATTGAGGCAAGATTCCAATACACAATCAGCAATGCTAAGGTGTGGATGGAAAAATAGAAGGTATTGGAATCAAGATTCCGTACAATCAAGAACTCCTACCACAACCTCCCCAGCCAACTCCGAGTCATACAAGACAGGAATCCCGGCACTCATGTCAACATTCAAGATTCCACGCATCTGAAGTGGGGCAATAAGAGGGTACTGAAGCGAGCATTCTTCGCATTTGGTTCATGCATCAATGTATTCCGGCACTACCATCCAATCTTGTGCGTGGATGATGCATTCCTGACTAGAAAGTACAATGGACCAAATTCTCACTTCAATAGCGACGGACGGGAACAATCAAGTTCTTCACGTGGCATTCGCATTCGTTGAAAGCGAGAACATGGACAACTGATTGTGGTTCCTAAGGAATTTGAGTATTTATGTTGTACATGTTTGTACTAATATATGAATCATACATGATCGGCATACAGGCCTGCTGAATGCAATAACTCAGCTACAATAAGAAGAGAACGAACTACTTCGATGGGTGGATCTGCAGAGCAGGTGATGCATGAGGCACTTGTTGAACATATAAGCATTTTTTGAATTACTTTAATCCAGAAATATACTGGATGAATCATAGACAATACTCTAGCTTTTTTCATAAAGCAAATGATCATGAACACCATAGTCATACTAATTTTCAGAAGAACAGAAAGTAGTATTTCTATCTCAGTGTTCAAGATAACAACAGATAATAAAACTAAACAAACAACAAGTGAGAGATTGATATACCCAGAACCAGTAGATGGAACCGCGGCAACAGAAGTGTTGGTGAGGTCGTCGTTCATCATGGCGTAGTGGACGCCGTGCAGATGATGAAGACGAAGCAGAGGACCGGATGATGATGAAGCAGCGATCGGATAAAGACGAATCAGCGAGCAGTCGTGCGAACGCTTCCCAAAAACCTTATTCGTCCTCGCTCGTGCAAGCCTTCAAGGACGGGGTTCCGGAGGCCTGCTCTCACGGTTCGACCTTGCACGCACCTTGCGGGATGGAGATCGCCAGACACAATAGCAACAGACCTCGAGAATCTCTCTCAGTCTCTCGTGGGAATGAATTGGAAGAACCATAGAACACGAACCGTTCTCTGCTTGTAATAGCCAAAACCAAAAACGAAGAGGCAGAGACAATAGGAAACGGTTGCCATCAACCAATGCAAAATGTAGCCATAACTCACTGGTAACTGAACAATCATTAATGTCATTACTTCGAGTCGGTGCGTTTCGATTTTCGAGTAGATAAAGAAAAATGTGCACGCACCCGACGTGCCTGCGCGCACACGCACACGCACACGCACTCACACCGCACCGCACGGCGAGGCGAGGCGAGCGAGCACGCGCGTGTGTTGGCCTCCTCCAATTCCACAAGGGGGGCTACCACGTTCCACCTTATAAAGTGGTGTAACTCTCCTTCAACTCTCCATGTAGGACTAATCAATTTTAGCATGTGCACATGGGCCTTTGAGATTCTCCAAAAATTAATTAGAATTAAAAACAGGGCCCAACCCGTATTAATTCCTACAATCCCCCACCAGATCTCAAAGACACATGTCAAGTGCCTTGATCCACAGTATTGTTTTAATATACCAGTCTTTCGATGGAGACCGAATAAGGTTGAACATCCATCTAGAACAAAAGCTACACTTATCCACAACTGCACAATGGACTAAGCCTTGAATTGACAGTTTTGTGTGAATAAGTTTCACTTAAGTCCTTAACTGATACTAGGCTGTCAGGCATCCCCGTGGGTTGGAGCATATAATGAAGGGTTAAGGGTAGGCTACACTAGCGCAAATTAATAAAAATTCTACCCGTAAACCAAGATCACTGCAGTTATAGATCACGGTCTTACCACTAGACGCGCGAGTCGCGAACCGATGCACGAGACGTCGGGCGAGTAGTCGTACTAAGTTGATGCAACGTAGCGTCGGGCGAGTAGTCGTACTACTTCCTCGTCCTCGTCGCGGCGTCCCACGTGCGACTCCCCTCTTGCGGTTCGTCCAAGCGCTACGATCTGGCGCCTCAAAGGTATCCACACGTCACGGGAGAAAGCGGCGACGCCGGATTGCTAGATCGCGCGGCGACTAGGGCGTGGGAGAGGTGGCGGCGAGGTTTGAGGTCCGAAAAAGCGCCTTCAACTCGGCGCCCAAGCCCTCCTTTTATAGATGTCCTCACAATGGGCTTCTACCAATAGAGGCCCATTAGGACTCAATGCCCACTCTAATTCGGATCTAATCCGAATTAGGCTTCACCCCCTTAAGTGTGTGACCCTCTAGGTTCGCGTACGTTTAGACATGACACGAGTGCACATACTCGGTCAATAGTCGGTAGCGGCCTCTAGCAAGGCGTCCCAACTCCTAAACGTACACAAAGATCATATCGGACGAACCAACACAACGTTATGTACATGCCAATCCCTTTGCCTCACGATATTCGGTCGAGCTCCAAGCTGACCACTCTTTCTCGATCTTGTGATCCGGAATCCCTTACTAGGTTAACTCTTAACCTTAAGTAGCATGGCCATGCATTTCTGGATCCGATCACTCGAGGGGCCCAGAGATATCTCTCTCAGGTAGAGAGGGGCAAATCCCATCTTGACTGACCATGCCTCGCATCATGCTTCATGACAAACCCGAAAACTACCTTTATAACTACCCAGTTACGGAGTAGCATTTGATAGCCCCTAAGTAGGTCGATTCACATCTCAAGTACATGCGACAATCTTAGGTCTAAGGACAAGGCGTACACGTTGTGTAGAGAGAACCATAAGTATAATTGTTATGTCTCATGTTGGGTCGGTCCAACCCCATGTTCTAAACATGTGTCCACATTATTGGTTTGACATCTCCATGTCTATGACCTGTGAAACATAGTCATCAACCGATACATGTGCTAATCCACCATTCACGTGTGTCCTCACATGAACTCCGACTAGGGACAACTTTAGAATAACCATACAAGTAAAGAGTTTCACAAACAAGTCACATACTTGTTAATCAACACAAATGCAATATTCAAGGAACATTTATTAAATCATGGATACAACGAAATATCATCATCTCTATGATTGCCTCTAGGGCATATTTCCAACATATAAGTCATACTCCTGGCCTATTCATGAGTGTCGTAGCAAAAAGACTAGACAGTGGGTAAATAGTACCCTTTTAGTCATGAAGGGGCCAACTAGAGGAGGAGCCAAAGACAATGGTGTCCTGAGTATTCTCTCTTGAGTGTGAATCAGATCTCCCCCCTTTCTCCTATGCCCTTGGGGCTCTATTTATAGGAGGACAAGAAGGGACAATTACCTTCTTGCCCTCACAATATTGAGAGAGAAGGGATATTCGGGTACATTCGTCCATAATTAAACCATATAGACCTAGTTTAGATAGCGGCAGTGCCTCTGCCGGTACAACGGTATTCCTGACGACCCAAGGGTGTGGGGCACCCCCGGTGCCCGACTACGACAACTCCCTCGTCTGCTTGTTCCGAGGTTGCGAGGACTGGTCCCGCGGTCCCGAGGGTCGAGCGGACGCACTCTCGTCGCCACCGGTCCCTCGGGAGTCGGGATACCCCGGAAGAGATCGACACGAGCCTTCGAGACGGGTGGCGAGCCACGGCGGAACCCGCGGGGGTGAAGTCAACGCGGGGCCGCCACGCATAGGCATAGCCTTCGAGGAGGGTGGCGAGCAGCGACGGAACCCGCGGGGCGAAGTCGAATCGGGGCCGCCACGCCGAGGCATAGCCTTCGAGGCGGGCGGCGAGCAGCGGCGGAACCCTCCGGCGATGTCGACGCGGGGCCGCCACGCCGAGGCATAGCCTTCGAGGCGGGCGCGAGCCGCGCAGAACCCGTGGGGCGAAGTCGCGCGCGGTCGCCACGCCGAGGCATAGCCTTCGAGGAGGCGGCGGCGTGGGCCGACCCGCGGGCGAAGTCGACGCGGGCCGCCACGCCGAGGCATAGCCTTCGAGGCGGAGCGGCGCGGCGGCGAACCGCGAGGGCGAAGTCAACGCGGGGCCGCCACGCATAGGCATAGCCTTCGAGGAGGGCGACAGCGGCGGTGGAACCCGCAGCGCGAAGTCGACAGGGCCGCCATGCCGAGGCATAGCCTTCGAGGCGGGCGGCGGAAAGGCGGAACCGCGGGGCGAAGTCGACGCGGGCCACCACGCCGAGGCATAGCCTTCGAGGCGGGTGGCGCGCGTGCCGGAACTCATGAGGCGAAGTCGTCGTGGGGCCGCTGCGCCGAGGCATAGCCTGGTACCGTCCCCCCTCTTGGGCCACTCGTCAAGCGTGTCCGTGACTCAGAGGGGCGTGAAGGGGTTTATTTTTGAAAGGATTGGGCTCCGGGGGGCCCACTTGCTTACTACGCGAGGGGGAGGCGAAGCCTGCGCCGTCCCCTACGTTTTGAACACCCATTTACATTCTACAGGTTTACGACCATAAGGACGCTCGGTGATCTCCCAAGTTCCATTAGAGATAATGGAATCCATTTCACTACGCACTGCTTCCTTCCAGTATTCCGCATCTGGAGAAGCATATGCTTCAGAAATGGTACTTGGAGTATCATCTACAAGGTACACAATGAAATCAGAACCAAAAGACTTTGCAGTCCTTTGTCTTTTACACTTCCTCAGAGTTTCATTGTCTTCCTCCTCAGGAATTTACTCGGGGATTTGCTCAAAATATTCCATTGGAATGGCAGATTCAGGATTTGGTAACATGGGTCCCTGGTCCGGTTTAATCCTCCACGGTCCATTCGACGCTACATTGTTCAGTTGACCAGTACTTGTTCACAAATCACAATTGAAGAAATGTGTGGCTTGTATGGCCTAAGTGTCAAAGGATCTGTGATAAAACGCGTGGGCCCGCATAGATGATAGGTTGGGGGTAAAATGGACATTTCTTCAAAAAAAACAAGTATACACTATTGACATTGACCAAACGATGACTGGCGGAAGTGACAAAAATGGGATGAAAGTTGAGATTCAATGTCAATAAAGTGACGAACAATTTCGCGATGACATTCTAAGGACCTAGCCAACTTCCAGTGGCAAATAAGGAATTAACCAAAAAAACAGGCAAAGACCCCTGTCGCTAGTTAGAGTGGTGATAGGGCTCTGTCGCCATTTTGACTAGCGACATGGATCTCTTTGCACTGTTTTGAACTCTATCGTCATTCTCTAGGCTACTACTATCGTCATTCTCTAGGCTACTATCGCCTTTTGGAATGGAGATAGGATAATTTCGTCATTTCAAATGACGACAGTAGCCTAGTTTGTTTTTTTATAATCTATTTATTTTTTATAATTTTTTTAAAAATAATATTATTTCAAAAAAACCCACCCAAATGGTTTGTAAAATCTTTTAATTTTGGAATTGTTTATTTATTGCTTCGTCCTGCCATAGCTAGGAGTCAAATTAAACAGGGTGATGGTCCGGTGCTTGATTTGCTATACATCATTCACGTGTACACATGGTGTTTGTGTTGGATAGTACATGAAATTGAATCGAAATATGGATACATATCTTTAGCTTAGTGCCTCCAAATATTCATTTTCACACACAAATTTAAAAACGCGTTTCCTCTCCATTCAAATCTGCCTGGCTAGCTAGCGCTGTATCGTCATCATTTCCATTTCTTTTGGCGTCCCACATGAATACCTTACCATGTCTGCGTGCATGCACGTAATTACGCGTATATGCAGCTGGTACGTTACACTAATCTCCCTATGAATACTACCCATACAGTACACTACACCAAAGCCGATCATACGCTGCAGTAGCAGACTAGCAGTAAGACGCCATTAGCAAGCAGTGACCATTAGAGTTCAGGATCGAGTAGGGCGCAATGGAAGCGACCATGTCTCGAGTGCTTTTGCTGGTCTTTGGCCTCCCTCCTCCTTACCGGGAAGCTATGCGGGTGCACGACGTGCGGCGGCGGCGGCTTCAGCGTCGAGTTCATCCACCGGAACTCCGCCAAGTCGCCGCACCACGGCCCGGCGCTCACCACCCACGGCCGCATGCTCCCGGCCGAGCGACGGTCCACAGCGCGGCTCGCGCGCTCTTACGGCGCCGCGCCCTCCGCCAACGACGTCGTGTCCAAGGTTATCTCCAGGTCGTTCGAGTACCTGATGGCCGTCAACGTCGGCACGCCGCCCAGCCAGATGCTCGCCGTCGCCCCCCGTCTTGTTCGACTTTGGATGATTAACTAAAAATACTAAAATTTTGCCTTCGAATTTGGATGATTAACGCGACACGCACAATCGAATCTTAAAAAGGGTAAGAGAAAATTGAGAATCAACATGGACCGAGGTACTACGGCCCATGATCGTACACGCCCAACCCAATCAATTGACAACAGAGTTCCCCAGACACATAATTTCATTCCCAAGTACTTCATCTTTATTTTCTTAACAAAAAAAGTAATAGGCGTGCCGAGTATGCACTTAGCCCATCGGTGTTTAAATTCTAGACTCTTCACTTAGGACTGTGCATAATTACACCGAACCAAAAAAAATCGAGTCGTACCATACGGATCAACTCCGTTTGATCGGTATTCATTCGGTTTTCGAATTTTTTTTCTTCTAAAGGTCACAAAAAAAAAACGAATGTTTGCTGGCCTGCTGTGATGCCCATCGAGAGATCCATGTAGGGCTGATTCAGAAGTACTGGCCCAGTGGGCTGTTCGCTAGTCGCTACTTCGTTGCGTATGATGGCAAGCCACAAAGCTCAGACACCCTGTGCAGTGTGCAGTGCATGTTTCATTAAGAAGAAAAGAAGTTGCTTAATGACTAATGAGTAAAGGGATAAATGCACATAGTTGTCAAGTACATTAATGCTTAATGAGTAAAGGCATTGAAATTGCTCAATGAGTAAAGATACATAGTTATCAAGTACATTAATTCAAAAGGTCGAATGTTCTGCGGTGTATCACGGTAAATACTTAATGACCGCAAGTTGTGAACTCGCGGTATCGTTAGCAATTCACGTCAACTTTAGTAAATATGATATTTATCGATATCGAACCGAAATAAAATGGTATTTACCGATATCAAATCGTATTTTAAATAATACCAGAAGTACTATGCTAGTCGCTACTTCGCTGCGTCTGATGGCAAGCCAAAAACCGAATGAACAACCACTTCACTAGTGTCCACCGAGTTGCTTAATTTTAAAGGGATAAATGCACATAGTTGTCAAGTACATTAATGCTTAATGACACACTGTTCTGCGGTGTATCACGGTAAATACTTAATGACCGCAAGTTGTGCATGTTTAATGGGAAATCGATATCGAACCGTGTGCCCGTATTTTAAATAATATCGTATACACCGTATTTACCGTGAGACATTAGGTGCCTTCGAGACATTTTCAACTCATGTAGAGGATGCACACGTGTATATAAGGTATGTAGTGTGTTGAGTGTTGAGTGTAGACGTCTGTCTTGTAGTCTTAACATTATAATTCATCTTTCACTCTCTCAAAATTACTTCATCTTTCTTCTCTACAAAAGTACTTCATTTTTCTCCCTCTCAAAAAAAAAGAAACAAAATACAAGCTCTAGGTCGAGCACTCAAGTCTCTCTTTTTTAAGACTCAAGAGTCAAATCTCCTCTCAGAATGGCATGATTGCACAGTGCAAGTGTGTAAATCCACGTTTTTTCTAAAGTTTAACCACAGAACTACCCTCTACGAAGAACGAGGAAAATGTGTTCTACACTAGCCATTTGTTTCAACTAACATTAGAAAACCAAAACAAGTCGAAGCAAAAATTATCTTTGTAATTCTTAACCTGGTAGTACTAATCCCACACGATTTTTTTAAAGAAAAACAATAGTAAAAAGAAGAAGAGAATTTCTAATTCTGCACGCGCTGACGAACTACTCCTTCCTGACCGTCCGATCTTGTCGTGCGGACTACACAAGCGGCTATGATGCACATGTCATAAATTACCAAACTACCCCTGCCTGACCTCTAAATGATCTGTTCGTCCCTGACCGCTGACCTGCAGATTCCTACGTAAGCGAAGCCAAAAGGAATAGAGAGATAGAGGCAAAAAGTGGAGTGGGAAAATTGGCAAGCGCGATTAGAGAAGAAAACTAGCTCAAAGCGGCTTGAGTCGAAGCTTCGATTCTTACCTGGTATGCTTCTCCGGATTCTTTTGCTTCCGCTTTGATATAATTTTTGTCCCGCCTTCCGATTGTCAGAATGGGGTTTCTTCATTCCGTTCAGACCAATATAGACCTCGCAATTCACCGATTTCCGTTCAGGATTGTTTATTCAATCTTTGCGAGCTATGCGTTTGTTCCTGTTGGTGTGTTCTTGCGAATTATTGGCATCATTTAGCTACTAAATGGGATAGAAACGCTCCTTTTTTAGCCGATGCTCCTGGGGCTTGGTTGCCTATCGCTATTGTTTTACATGTGTTCTTGATGGTTCAGGTGATTGGGAGAGTGGGTGAGCTTTGATGATTAGGAGGGACTTTGTTAATTGTTGCGGCATTTTCTTGAGGTATGATGTTTCTTCCTTCTCCCTGTTGCGTTCTTTTGAACCAGTATTTGGAGGTGGTACAATTGGATGAGTACTTGGTTTCTAGGATTGATGTATTAGTTGATACCGCGCTTAGGTTCCGAGGCTGCAAGTAGTGAGATATTGTTGTTTTGTTGTATTACATTGGGTCCACTAATCCAATCCTTCCTTAGTTCCTAGGTTACATGCAATTGGGATAATTGCCACTGAAAAAAATGTTGTGTGTTGACTTCTTGTTTACCTCTGGATTAGTCCTTTCCTTGCATGACTGATTTGTAATCAAGTTCTAGGATTGCGGGAAAATAGTGATGAAACAGTTAATTCTGAAATGTGAAATACTAGAAAAACAAATGGGAATTGGGAATGGAAAACGAGCTTGCCTTAGAAAAAACGCTCTGGTCTTTAGCAATCTTTCATAAAATCAGATTCTGATCTTTCCTTCTAATTTACTTCTGTCTAATGATATATGATGTCTTGACTTATACAAAGGCTTTCATAACTTAAGCAGGCAGATAGGCAGCTAATCAACGTCTCCTGTTAACTTTCCTTCCCTTCAGGTACACTAAAAGTGACCTGCTGGTGGTGTAGAGGGGAAAGCATATTAGTTCAATGTGTGTGAGAAAGATATAGCGTCCAGTCGAAAAACTGCTGCATATCAAGGAACGGTATCAAGCTAATGTGCTGAGTGACTTTCTAGTTTATGGCTGTTCCTCCTGTTGAATCACAGCGTGAAGTTCAAGCAGATAATCATCCTTTACTAATGGATCACTCAGGAAATGTCAGTCATCGTGATCACACGATCGACATACAAAGGAATGATGTTACCTCCCCATCAACATCTCATCAAGACAATCACAATGACTTGGATGAGTTGCACCACAACAGAGGTACCTCAAATGAAGTTCCTCCTGTCCCAGAAAATTCTTATGGGACAACCGCTGCATCCAACTCTCGAAATGCATCCTCTGCAAGAAGAGATCAAGGTCATCGTCAGCAGAATCCTTTGAATTCTGGCTTCTGGATCTCAAATGAGCTTATCGTAAATTTAAGCCAGATTATAGCAGCTATTTCTGTTCTGTCAGTATCAAGGAACGAGCATCCACATGCTCCATTATTTGAGTGGCTTATCGGTTACACAGTAGGTTGTATTGCTGCTCTTCCTCATCTTTATTGGCGCTATCTCCATCGCAATCGCCAGAACACAGAGCAGGAATCAGCAAGTCAGGCTTCATACGAAAGGAACATATCTGAGCCTAATTCTTATGCAGTAATTTCATCTGCTCACTCATCAGCAGTTGACGGAGCTAACAGTACTGGTGTCTCAAGAAGTAATTTACCGATTGCAAGTCCAAGGTAACATTCTATTCCACGGGAATTTATCCGAGTGTATATACCCTGCAATGTGTACCTCCAAGGTGCATCGCTAATTTGAAGTGGAACCACCAATGCTACTGCATAGCAACCAGTCAACCACCTATATATTTGAGCAAAATGTTGCAGTATTCAAATTTCAAATGATCATAGCAATTTATTCATGATGATTTCACGGTACTGCCAACCTAATAACCAAAGAAAACATTAGGGCTTTCCGTATTTCCAATACTTTACATTATGTCGGATCCGGATTTTATAATTCAGAATCCTCTGTGAAAAACACTGCGCTACTCCCTGAATCAGTAGAAAGCGCTCACAGAATATATTGCTGAATCATCTCGTACATAACGCAGAATAAACCATACATGATATTACAAATATTAGAGTTCAAATAGACCGCATCAGGTCAAGTTTACAAAAAGGGGGCATACAGGCCAAATGAGTTCAATACATCAAATGCAGAAACGGTAGCGGAAACAAAAGGGTGGAGCACGTCTCTCCACAGGCAAGCGACTAGGGTAGTTTGTGTAGGATCGATATTCACCAAGGACTTAGGGAATATTGGTTGTACGCAAACACCGGTGGAGCCAGCTAGACTGGGGCGAGACCTAAACTAGGAAACTAATCTACTCTTCGTCATTGTCTTGTCCATCCACACCTTGATCCTCATAGTAGGCGTAGTCTCCATGATCCGCGAGTTCTGAGGGTTTGGGGAAAGAGCGAGGATGGGTACAACTTCCGTGCTCGCGAGTCAACAAACAGGTGCAATAATATATATGCAAGGTTTAACAAGGATGGCCCGGGTTCTTTTATTTGCTTAAAACAATATTTTTAATTACAGTAGTTAGAAAGTCCTATCACTAAGCATTTTAACTAAATCACATTTTCTTAAAGAGAACATTTGTGCAATAATAATAACAGCAGAGGTTACCTCCACGTTATGCTTATTTTTATGATTGTTACATCCACCTAATTTCAGCACTGGGTAAGACTACCCAGGAAAGATCCAAAACAAGGGCTAGGTGGGTCCGACACATTATTCATCCCACCCACAAAGTTTTATAAATAAAACCAACTCTTGTAAGTTCTCATGCCTACTCTTGACTATGGGCACGACTGTTCGAACAGTTTATTACTCTACAGAGACTATACACTTTACCCACAAGAGATAATCATCCTGATATGTACACATGTTCCCTTAGACATGTGAATTAAGGGGAGATTACCACAAGGCCTTTACAAGGCACCTCAAAATTTGCTACACCCGCTAAGGTTTCATCTGCGTAGGGTTACGCTCACGGAGACCCGTCAACCCTTACCCATACCCCCTCTTGCGCCATACGGCTTACGCTCACAATGACTCGTAAGTCGTACACCCCAACCCGTAACCCCGAAGGCTCACGATGAAGCGGGTCCTTCAATGGTGCAACTCGTACAGATAGATACCAATTATTTTAACAGGTTGTTACTATTATTAGACTTGTGGTTGTATTTTTTTACTTTGGGAGGTCATCACGGGATTAAGTCCTTAAAGTTATCTGGGCGGTTCATTCTACATACCAATCACATACCAACATATCCTGAGCTATATTAGTACCCATCAACATATCCCCCAACATACCATCCACGCAGATGTGGTATTAGCAAGTTTTTAGGGTTTTGAGGAGTGTAAACCAAATTATCTCAACCATACTAGCCATTTCTCCCAATGACCGTCCAAGACCAATTTTTATGTTGAATGGGTGATGATTGGGGTAGTTAATACCCCAGTACTTAAACAAGACTAACATAGCGTTTAAGTACAACTATAACTAGTAAGTTACCACATAATTACTAGGGTGACAAGGATTAGGGGATTCCATCATTAAAGGAGAGATATAATAATTATTTAATCATCAAGTTGGCATTTAACTACCTTAGGATCATTGACATACCTTTGCATAAGAAATTAAAGCATGCAATTTGATATTTTTAAAAAAATATAATTTGCATAAAATGTAGGTCCAATATGATCAAAGTATTGACTCGCCTGGGTCAAAGGCTAGAGGGTCTTGGTATTTTTGAGCTCGATCGAAATGGGGGTCTCTGGCTTCTTCGAACTTACTCGGATGAACGTACCAGAAAAGAAAAGACAAGCAAACAAAGAAAATAAATACTAAATAGATAATAAATGAACTCCAAAATTAACCAAACCAGTACCAAAATTTAGAGCTTGAATTTACAAATTTTTAGGCATAAATTTCATAATTTTTGGAGTTATAACAAAGGAGATATGAATTTTTGAAGCTCTTCAAATGAATTTTTAATTGAAAAGAAAATCAGAAAAAGGAGGAGAGAGAAAGGCTGATGGTGGGGCGCACGGTGCAGCCTCTCAGTCGTACAGGATTCCACGTGGACCGAGTCCATGTGCGGGCGTGCACGGGCATACGTGGACCAACCCGCGGCCGAGCCCACGCGGCATTGACACAAGGCAACAATTAATTGGGTAATTAAACACTGTTACTTAACCAGCTAATGGTTGCTTTCCTTAAACAGCTGACAGTGATTCGGTATTAAACGCAACGCTGTTCAAAAATCCGACTGGCGGAGCAGTGGGGAAAGCCAGGGCGGCGCGACTCGTCGCCGGCGAGGATGTCCACGGGGGCGGTCGGGAGTACCCAAAACGGATACCCTCGGCCTTGCGCACCCGACGGTGCTGACGGCGGCGATGGAGGAGGCCCGGTGCAGCAGCGCGATTGTGAGAAGCGGCAATGGCGAACTGGGCGACGGCGACCAAGGTGGTCCAGCGAGGTTTAGAGTGGGAGAGCGGGAGCACGAGCAGGAGTAGAAGCACAACGTGGCGAACTCACCGAGAGCGAGAATGAGGTTGGAGAGGGACAGAGGGTGGAGAACGGCGGCGAGGAAGGACTCGACCAGGGCTGGGGAAGAAAGCAAAATCCGGCGGCTCCTTTGAGCGGAAGGTCAAATCGAGGTGGGGGATGACTTCCTCGACTACTAGAACACGGGATGACGGCGGTGGAGAGGCGATGGCTTCACCGGAGCAGCAGGTCGTCGGTGGGGGCACGACGGCCGGAAACAGTAATGGCGGTTTTCAGTGTTCTTGAGCGAGTGAGCGGGTGGAAGGGGAAAGCGGCGAGGCTGGGGTTGCTCATATAGCCCCAAGAGAAGAGAGAGCGGTTGGAGAGCTCTAGTGGCCATGCGAGGTCTCGAGGCGGCAATGACAGGCGAACACGGGGGACCTGGGACGCGACCGAGCGAGAAGAGGGGAGGAAAACTAGGGATGGGACTGGACACGGCACAGTGACGGAGGCGCAATTTGGCAGGCGTTGACGCGGGCACTCGTGCCAGCGGGCAGGCGCGGAGAAACCGGGATGGGATGCGACGGGGGCACGCTTTGGCGGATGGTCCGCCGATTAGAGCGGAGAAGCCAGGGCTGGGGTGCAGTCGCGGAGCGGAGAGCCGGGATGGGACGGCGAGGCGATGCAGCTCTGACACGGCAGTGCGGGTGGGGAGCTGGGAAGCGACGTGCAGGCGCCAGCGCTCCAGCGCGGCCGGGTGGCAGAGGGGGAGGGGGGTAAACGGGGAAGAAAAGGGGAGAGAGAGAGGGGGGTTTTGAAATTTGAGAGATTTTGATGTTTGAAATTTGTGTGAACTTTTGAAATAAAAAACCAACTCTGAAATTACTATCAAAATGCTGCAGCCATTTGAATTTTTCCTGTCTAACATTATGAAGTAAGAATGTATTTTCTACTTTGTAGGATCTACGCATTGGTCGCCTGCTTTAAATTGGCTCTGGATTGTTTCTTTGCTGTGTGGTTTGTTGTGGGGAATGTGTGGATATTTGGTGGCCGTTCCTCTGTCCATGACGCTCCCAACTTGTACAGGTGTGTGCTGCCAGGTAGTGGTGCTGTGATACCTTCCTTACTTCTCACCTTACATGTTTGCTCATTTGTTTGCAATCATTTTCAGGCTGTGTATAGTATTCCTTGCATTCGGTTTCATTGGCTATGCGTTGCCTTTCATTCTCTGTACAATGATATGCTGCTGTCTACCCTGCATAATCTCCATGATGGGCTTCCACGAGGATTTGGATCCAAACAGAGGTGCTACCACAGAAGCAATCAATGCCTTGGTGGCATACAAGTTCAAGTCGAAAAGGATTCATGATGGAGATGTGGGAGAGGACAGCGGCGGAGTCTTGGCTGTTGGAACCGACAAAGAGCGAGCTATCTCTGCTGAAGACGCTGTGAGTTTCCTTGTGCTATCCTGTTTGCGCACTTCTTGCACTTGGAATCTGGCATTCCTGCTTACACATCTGTAGCACATCACGCTTTTGAGAAATTTTACTGGTAGTATAAATTATATCTGATCATTGATTTGTTAAGAGTATAATAGATTTTTCTTTGTATTTATAATTTTATTCGTGAGAGTATTATAGACTTTTTCAACTAGGGTTGAAAATATTACTCTTGTGTCATACGATCCTCATATGAACAATTACAATTCTACCATATCGGGATTCTACTACTCGTACTAACAGATGTAATATAACTAAATCCTAACAAATATGAATTATTGGATAAAAAGAATGGACGACTCGTATTGAATTGAGTGTATCCTATAATATCTCACTTTTAGTTGACACCTACAAATCTCTGGGCTCTGCAGGTTTGCTGCATCTGCTTGTCAAAGTTCTCGAACAACGAAGACCTACGAGAACTCCCCTGCGCGCATGTCTTCCACATGGAATGCATCGATAAATGGCTCAAGATAATGGCATTGTGCCCTCTGTGCAAGGCTGAGCTAGGAGACTCAACAAATGCTCCAGACGCTAGCTCTGGGGGCCATCATAACAACGACAGAGTAGGAGACGACGTCGAGTCACAACAATAGCTGCTCTTCTGCTTTCTCCCTTGAGCATGAGGATGGAACACGCCCTTTCTTGTGGCCTACACCGATTAACTAGTGAATTAACATGATAAACTACAATTAGGTATACCACTCCTTGTATGTTCCAACAAGTCCTTTTTTCTGATGAACTTGTCTCGTATTGCCAATATAGCGTTTTCTGCCTACGCCGTTCGGCTGTGTTCACTCAGGATTTCTTATACGTTGCTCCATGCAATGTTCTTACCCGGAGTTATCTGTTAAAACCATGCTTTACTAGCTGGTGTTGGAATGGCGATGGTGGTGAATGGTGATCACCTTAGCTGGGCACATTGTAGGTTGTTGATGTTAACCTCCTATGCTGTTAAAAGCTTTCTGACTGTCTCCTTGTACAGAAAATGGCTATCTTGGCTATCTCCTTTGTATCTGACCAACTTGCATGGTTGCACCACTGCAAATCCTGTAGAAATCTCTTAGTACTTATCAAATGTGACATTCACCAAATATGTAACATTCACCATTGATAATTTGATATCTTAGTACAGATCCCTACAAGGCTATAATCATTGAACAAGTGCAAGAACAGAATAATATATACTATATCTCCCCACGTTTATTTAGCACACATGCAGATCCAACAACTTAATGCTCCAATGTATTGAGCTGCGAAGCTTTATTATTCATTGACTGCATTATTAAAGCAACAATCTAATTAATGGATGTTTGTCCTTGCATCCCCCAAAGAGAAAAGATGATCTCCAATTATTGGTCCTCTCTCGTCTGCTCTGATACTGTGCAGACAGTACAGCCGATGACAGTTGACAACCACTCTTATGTTCCTCTCATCTCCTACATTGTTTCTGGATCAATTATAGTGAGTTGAAAAATGCAACTAGTCAGATAAATAAATAAATAAATAAAAAGGGTGTTCGCTCTTGCAAGATAGCTTGTGTTCTTATGACAGGAGTAAAATGGCATGTGTTTGATGGTTTCGTAGTTATGAACGCATGTGCATCGTGCATGCATGCTTCTCAGTAAAAAGAGGGGGGATTGATAAAATTTCACTTAAAACATGAACTTGACAAAATACAACTCAATTTGGTGTTGTGTCGGACCTGGATTTTTTAATTCCGAATCCTCTGTGAAAGCACTGTACTATTCCCTGGATCAGTAGATAGCACTCACAGATACATCACTGAATCATTTCATACATAGCGTAAAACCATACCATTTAATAATTTAACACATCAGAGTTTACATAGACCGTATCGGATCAAGTTTTACAATAAAGGCCGAACAGGTCAAAAGATTACATTACAAAAGTAGCAGAAGCGACAACGAAAGCAAAAAGGGTGAGGGCACATCTCTCTATAGGCAAGCGACTGGGGAAACCTGTGTACATCCGATATTACCTAAAAACTCATATAATATAGGGGGCACATAAGTACCAGCGGAGTCAGCTAAACTGGGATGAAACTAGAACATCTAAGCGGCTGGGAAGAAAAGAAAATAGAAAGGAGGGAAAACGGATGAGCTGGGAAAAAGGGCCGGGTCCAGAAAATAAGGGGAGGTAAAAATTGGAGTGGGGGCTCAGAATTTAGAAATGGAGAATTCAACTTAAAATTCGAATTTGAATTTGAAAGAAGGTTTGAAACACAAACCCGAGCTTAAGAGGCTGAATTTTTAAAAATAACACCAAATTTGAAGTACGAGTGAAAAATCAAAATAAATAATAATTATCGTCCAAAAACGGGACATTACATGGTGGATCCATCATCCATTAAGTGTCATTCTTCTTTTATTTTCCTATTCTTTGGTTAGTACACCCCTTGTCACCTCTGTAAAAAGAAATGGCTTGCGACTTGTAAGGGGGACTGAAGTACTGAACTGTGAAGAGTGAATTCTACATGGCATATTGGGGGAGAACCAGCTCAAATTAATAGTACAACTACAGAACCTGAAAGAGCACTTACAAGGAGACGATAAACTAGTAGCACATGAAGATACCAGCAGGGAACATATAATAAGCTGTACAAGCCATATATCTTTTCTCTCTCAAATATGTATGCAAGAATAAGCAAAGGAATAATAAATACATAAGCATCCAAATAGGATATATCTGAATCTGGTCAAAACTCAAAAGAGGAGAGGCATCTGTCTGTCAGTACGCGATGGGTCCAATTTCACGTGCCACCGGCCCTAGCTCATGACTGCTTGCTGGTCTAAGCCGTATCACATATTGTCTTTGAAAAAGGGGAGAGAGATCCACTGCGTTACAGCTCTCAATACAAAAATGTTATAACGCATAGTATGATCACTGGGAGCACTCTTCACCGTCTGATCGAAAAGTGAAGTATGAATACTACAGTATTTTCTCCACAGTAGAATCATCCCAATAATTTTGTTGGGCTTACAGTGATATGGCAGAGCACTTAATTTTTACTGTACATATCACATTGTTGCTACAGCAGTGCGACACAACCCTTTTCGTGTTGTATTTGCTGCAGTGATTTACTACAATGTCACATGTCTTTGTATTTACTGTAGAAGATCCGGATAGAAAGATAGATTCTCATCTGTCACGTGTCAAATTAAACTAACTAGACTAGGATGGCAGATCGCTGGCAGGACGTGTGAGCAGCAAGCAACCCACGAGGGGTGTTTGGTAGGTGCACCTGTACAGTACACAACCGCACGCACGCATGCAGATCAAATGCACTCGGGCGTGTCACGTACTTACGGAGCTCACAGAGCGCAGAATACACGTACCAAGATACTCATATTCGTACGTACATACAGTAGCTATGCACGATCTATTTTGCTATTCTCGCTATGTGCATGTTCGTCTGTCGGTTAGCGTGCGGGACACGCTAAAGGGACACGTCTAAAGCAGTGTGCGGCACTCGGCAAAGACTCTACTTTGCGCCCCGCGACTCGGCAAAGTCGGCACTCGGCAAAAGGCCTTTGCCGAGTGCCCGCACTCGGCAACTACCGCACTCGGCAAAGCCTATCTTTGCCAAGTGCGAGCACTCGGCAAAGGCCTTTTGCGAGTATCTTTGCCAAGTGCAGGCACTTCGGCAAAGGTAGGCAC
This sequence comes from Hsuehochloa calcarea, assembly GCA_036346395.1. Lineage (NCBI taxonomy): Eukaryota > Viridiplantae > Streptophyta > Magnoliopsida > Poales > Poaceae > Hsuehochloa > Hsuehochloa calcarea. Next base: position 77,471,872 of record CM070593.1, on the reverse strand, counting down.
TCGGCAAAGGTAGGCGGGGCCTAACGGCATCCGTGGGCGTTCTCTTGCCGAGTGCCCTCCGCTTGGCACTCGGCAAAGAATTTATGTTTGAGTGCCAACCTATTTCGACAAACTAAATTTTTTTTGGTTTTTGGCACAATTTTTTTGAAGCTTTAGTACACTACAAACAACATGTTTAAATTTGGGATATTTTCATTGCCTTTTGGCATATTTCTATAGTTTATTTTGTTTTGTTGAATTTTTCCAAAAATATGTAAGTTTGAGCTATGCGTGCATCGAATAATGGATTACATTCGTTCAAAAATGTTATCCTTGTTTCTTAGTGTAAATTTAGGCTAAATCCGAGGCGTCTGAAATTTCGATCAACGTGCTGAAGACTTGCGTGGGAGTGGTTTTTAATTATATAAAATCGAGCAACGAAAATCATGAAACTTGTCGAGTTGTCGCGATCGTATGCATTATCTGTGGAAAAATTTTAAAAAGTTTGAACGCATTGTCACGTCGATGCTCACAAACGAGGAGATCAACGTGAGATCTCCGGTTTGTGAGCATTCCGGGAGTCAAACTTTTAAAAATTTTTGTGATACGCATATAATACGGCGACAACTCGACAAGTTTCATGATTTTCGAATCGCTCGCATTTTATATAATTAAAAACCACTCCCACGAAGTTGGCGGCGTTCCCGTGAGCACGCTGATCAAATTTCGAGACAGCCTCGGATTTAGCCTAAATTTACACTAAGAAATAAGGATAACATTTTTGAACGAATGTAATCCATTATTCGATGCACTCATAGCTCAAACTTACATATTTTTGGAAAATTCAACAAAACAAAATAAACTATAGAAATATGCCAAAAGGCAATGAAAATATCCCAAATTTAAACATGTTGTTTGTGGTAGTGTACTAAAGCTTCAAAAAATTGGTGCCAAAAACCAAAAAAATTTAGTTTGCCGAGTGCTAGGGTTGGCACTCTCAGTAATAACTCTGCCGAGTGTCGCCACCGCGGCAAATAGAAACTTCACGAGCGCCTTATCCTTCACTGCGCCCGGCCGCGCTCTCCAGACTTCTCTCATTTCTCTCCTCCACTCTCTCTCCTCGCCGCCGCGCGCCGCCGCTCACCCCGCCGGCGCCGCCCGCACCACTGCGCCCCCGCTCGCCGCCCGCCGCGCGCTCGCTTCGCCTCCTCCGTGTTCACCGGCTCGATCGGCTCGGCGATTTTTGCGTAAACGCTCGAGCAATCGAGTAGCCCTTTGGTTCTCCCTTTATTAGCTACCAGTTAGCCTCTTTGGTGTTGGATCGGATGCGAAGAACAAGCGCTTTTCCCAGCCTTGATTCTACCGCTTCCTTTCCGATTGACTTTGGGTTTTGAGGTTTCTGGAGCATTGAGTTAGAATCATTCCTTGCTCTTCCATTGGTTCTTCTTGCACGCTTTCGTTGATTGGGTTCGAGGAGGTTCCACCGAGGAACCCTCTGATCTGAAATCGTGGAAGAAGTGTGGCTTGATCTGCTTTGGTGCTCGTGTGTTGCCTCCTACCAAGCAACATCTTGGGGATCTTGTGCAACAAATCTTCACATCCTCGGCTTCTTTCTTTGGTCGGTTCCAAAGGAGGAAGTTTGGCATTTATCTCGAGTATCATTGCTCCGGTGAGTATTGTACCTTAGTGTTACTTGGTGATTCTTGCGTATATAGTTGCGGTGCTAGTTGATATTCTTGATTTGTGTTAGTTCGATATCCGAATCTAGCTCGAGATATTGCAAATTGATGAGTAGGCTCTGTTATTGCTCGATGATGTAAATTGTCTTATCTTTGAAATTGGTAAGATTAATTAGTCCGGACTTGAGCTCTAATAGAGTGGCTTATTCTTTGTCATGTTGTCTCTAGTGATTCTTTCTGTATTGCTTAATCTGATCAACTTGCAAATAATTCTATTGGTTATTCTGGTAGCTGAATTGATCTAATGCTGATCACTGTGATGTGCTTTCTCTGAAAAGTTAATTAGTGGTCTGTTGGCTTATAGACTGGAGTAATCAATTATGTGATTCTTTGTTGATCTACTCTTGACAGAAAGTGTAAGTTTTAGTTTTGTGCATGAGGTTAATTTGATCAGATTAGTAAAGCATTAATTAGAGCTCAAGGGTGCATTTTCACTCAAATCTGAGCAATATATGCTGATTTGTATCGTATACATGTGGTATTTGTTTAGCATTTCTTTCAATTTTAACGACTTGGAGGATTTACATTTGATTATGTTGATTTGGTCACTTAAATACTTAAATGCTGGTGGGTTAATGCTTTATTATCTTATGATTATGCTGGAATTGTTTTTTTTTATCATTTGTTGAATTTATACTGTTTACAACACAATCTGCTGCTTAATTAATTTCCAAGTTGGTTAGTTTATTAGTTGCGGCAATCTGCTGCTTGATTAATTTCCAAGTTGGTTAGTCTATTATTGCTCAATTTGTTTGATTGCTTGATAAATTCTACTAGATCAAAGGATTATTGTATTGTTCGCTTTTTCATGTAGTAATACTGGCTTGGAGGAAGCCATGCATAGTATGATAATAATTTAGACATGCAGTAGTGTATTGTTTGAGGTGGAACCGTCAAGAGCATGAAATCTTAGCTTCTGCCTACTTTCACTTTGAATTAAGGCATAGACATGACGTCAGATACTCATATTATGAGAGGTATGCGGCAGTTTAAGCGACTGTGTGACTTCAACCATATAGGGCATAAAGAGCAGAGACATCATGCAATAAGAAAAATCTTTGATAGGGTATGGCAAAGATTGCTAATGTTGTAATCCACCATTTCCTTGGCTCGGTATGGCATACCAACACATATTTGGTATAATGAAATACTATTCATCATCTTCGCTTGTATTGCTTCTCAAATGCAATAATGATATCATCAATGGTGTCATGATATGTGTGGTGCTATGAGTTTCCCAACCATCTACTGCTTAATCTACTGCTTAATCTTTCGCTTGTATTTGCTATTGATTGAGTTAACTAAAAGTGAGTTCATTACTGTGTTAATATTTGCAAGTGCACCTTGCAAGAAGTTAATACTCTAAGATGTTAGAATTTATCGCCTAAACATCAAGGTATTTGTTGATGTCATGATATGTGTGGTGCTATGAAAAGAAGGGATTGCTAATGTTTGTTGGTGTTCTTCAAACAGAGATAATTTATTTTGAAAGATGTAACCTTAACACTCCTTAGTGTTTGTAGTGATTACCACCAAAATGTAAAATGTATTGATGTGTAATGAAATCCATTGTGCTGCTTACGAAGGTTTCTGCTTTTGTAGTTTTGTGATTGCATAAAATTTCGTTGATGTTATAAGTGCAATAATTAACGAGCAATTATTGTACGCTTGATTTTTGTTGACGATTTCTTGCACGAATCCTCGAAACCGAACACCATAGTGCTCGTGGGCTTATGGCGATGGCAAAACTATTCTTTTCTACCGGTAATTATCTGTTTTAATTGTTCCAGATATGTATTGTTCACTTTTTCATGTAGTAATATCGCTTGGAGGAAGCCATGCATAGTATGATAATAATTTAGACATGCGAGATCGCTCGCACCGCATCGCCGCCATCGCACCGACACGCCATCGCCCGCTAGCTTCGACTCCACCGCCACCCTAGGTATAACCCCTCCTCCTTTGCATGCATGTTTTATATGGTCACGTAGCCGATTAAGCGTCTCCGCTCGAAAGAGATACGGTCGGAGGTATGCGAGATCTTTGCATATCTGCCATCGTATCTCTTCGGATTGTCCACGATTTTGGATAGTTTACGGATGCGTAGATGAGGTTAGTTTCCATGGTTCGCTCGGTCAAGAGCGAGACTTTCGGCATCACCTCCTGTTGTTCTCGGATACACACTCTCCCTTGCGGACGTGTATCGGAGAACACATGGGAGGTCCGCCAAATTCGATCTCGGATAGGAGCGAGCATTGAAATCGACCTCATCTACGCATCCGCAGTGGATTAGGACCTATCCTCACCTATTAGATGGTAGGAACGCCAGGCGGATGCAATTGCCGGTTATATTACTCGCTACATATGTATATGCGGAGGATGGAGAACCGTGATTGGATGTACACGGCCACGCAAGTATGACCCCGAATGGATGACTAAGACTAATGCTTTCTTGGAGCATTCATTTGGCGAGGTCGCTAGAGGGTCGAGTCGGATGTCGTGTCCCTGCAGCAAATGTGACAACCGTGTAAGAAAGAATAGGAAGAACGTGGGGGAAGATCTTTGCAAGTATGGATTCACGCCAAACTATACCTTTGGATCCACCATGGTGAAGCCGATCGTATTAGAGAGGAGGTGGTGAGACCACGCCGAGGCTTTTGATGGAGATCTTGGGGTAGCGCGATGGATGGATGACTTTCAGGAGGCACGGTTCGGTGAAGGATTAGAGGACGAGCCAGAGGAATCCGCAAAGGCATACTACGATATGTTGTCTTCGGCACAGAAGCCCCTTCACGAAAAGACAATGGTTTCGCAACTGGATGCCATTGGACGCCTAATGGCGTTCAAGTCGCAGTGTAGCATGAGCCGAGACAACTTCGATGGTATGTTGGCAGTTGTTGGATCCCTGCTTCCGGAGGGTCACATTCGAAGAAGAACTTGTACGAGTCACGAAACTTCTTCGTGCCCTTAAGATGCCGTATGAGCACATCCATGCTTGTCCGAATGGTTGCGCCCTATTTAGGAAAGATCACGAGAAAGCAACGACCGCCCAAAGTGCAAATCCTCTAGGTATCCGGAGGTCGACACTAGTGATGGCAAGAAGGAACGACTTGGTATCCCGCGAAGGTCCTCTGGTACCTTCTGTCATACCGAGGATCCAACGGTGTACATGACAGAGGAGTCCGCTAAATGATGACATGGCACAAACATGGCAAAAGATACAATGCTGACAAGATGGTACACCCATCGGATGGCGATGCATGGACCCATTTCGATGGCATACATCATGGTAAAGCTGAGGAGGCTCGGAATGTACGTGTAGCGCTGGCAACAGATGGGTTCAACCCCTATGGATTGCTGGCGGCCCCGTACACTTGTTGGCCCGTGTTCGTGATCCCCCTCAATCTCCCCCCCGGCGTCATGTTTCAACCCAAGAACGTATTCTTGTCACCGATAATTCTCGACACCGGGAACAAGATGGGTTTGTTCATGGAGCCTCTCATTGATGAATTGATCCTTGCTTGGGAAAAAGGGGGTACTGACATACGACCGAGCTACAAAGAAGAACTTCACAATGCATGTGTGGTACCACTACTCCCTGCATGACTTCCTGGCGTATGGCATATTTTGCGCGTGGTGTGTTCACGGGAAGTTCCCATGCCCAATATGCAAGACAGCTGTGAGGTTCACTTGGTCAAGAGGGTGGCAAGTTTTCTTCGCTTGACCAACATCGTCAATTCCTCCTATTGACCATCCATTCAGACGAGACGCCAAGAACTTCAGAAAGGGTTCAAGTCACCGACCACGCACCTCGGATGATGACCGTGCCGAGGTCCGTGTTGAGATAGAGGCTCTCAAACATGATAAAGAGAAAGGTGGTTTTATTGGATATGGTGAGGAACACCAGTGGACTCATAAATCGGGCTTGACTAGGCTCCCCTATTTCAATGACCTTCTTCTTCCACACAACATTGATGTAATGCACACAGAAAAGAATATCGCCGAGGCGCTTTTTGCAACACTCATGGACATTCCTGATAAGTCAAAGGACAACGTTAAGGCTAGACTGGACCTGGCAACGATGTGCGATAGGCCAAAGCAAGTGATGAAGCCTCCCGCGCCCGGCAAGAAATGGAGAAGGACTCCGGTCGATTTCGTCTTGAGAAGGGACCAAAGGAAGGAAGTACTGCAGTGGATCCAGACGTTAATGTTCCCTGATGGGCATGCGGCGAATTTGAGTAGGGGAGTGAACTTGTCCACTATGCGAGTCTTAGGGATGAAGAGTCATGACTACCACATATGGATTGAGCGGCTCCTTCCTGCGATGACCCGGGGATACGTCCTTGAGCATGTGTGGCGCGTGCTGGCAGAGTTGAGCTATTTCTTCCGCCAGCTTTGTGCCAAGGAGTTATCTCGGGACGTGATTGATGACTTAGAGAAAGTGGCACCTGTGTTGCTCTGCAAGTTGGAGAAGATCTTCCCACCCGGTTTCTTCTGGCGATCAAAGATCGATTTTGCACCTACCGTGACGAGGCACGAATGGGGGCCGTGCAGCCCGTTGGTGCTATACAATTGAGAGATGTCTAAAGATTGTTGGAAAAAGTGTAGAAATAAAGCCAAAATTGAGGCTTCGTGGCGAGGCATTCATTCGGAGGAGGTCTCAAACTTCACAACAAAGATACTATAAGGATGGCCTTCCCAGCAGGCACAATCGTCCCCTCTCATAACGCGGACGAGTTCATCGAACCTCGGCCTTTTCAAAGGGCAACTCGGAAGGCAAGCACATCGGGCACCAAGACCTTGCGGCATGATGAGTGGCGCACTATCATGTCAGTATGTGTTGTTGAACCTTGACGAAGTGAAGCCTTATGTGCGAGAAGTTCTCAATGAGCTTGTTACATACGCCTTGTCACTATCCTCCATCTATCCAACCCCTTATCTCTTGTTTTTCAGTGGAATTTCGAATAAATACAGAGAGGGAATAGGCTCCTTCCTCAAGAAGAAGATAGTCTTCTCAAAGATGGTGTGCCCGATTTCATATCTGGTTCGATACGAAGGTACCGCCCAATTTACCTCGCTCAATCTTTGATATCCCACTTTGCTCCTACGAGCGAGTAATGTAACGATCTATCCTACCCTTGCAAAGCCCGCAAGGATGCGAAATGGATGTTGAGTTGAAAGGGCTCGCCAAAGGCTTCGCCTACAAGGTCAAGTCATTCACCGCTTATGATGTGAATGACTATCGCTCACACAAGAAACTACGAGCTGAGTCGGCCCAATCGGAAAACCACGAATACCGGAGTTCGTACGCCCGGCACCGATGAGCGCGACTACTACGGCATAGTAGAAGAAATATACGAGCTCAATTTTGAGTGTCGCAAAGCTCCTAATCCAGTCGTATTCAAATGCCATTGGTTCGATCCTAATGTCACGAGAACACCCACGAGATTGGACAAGTCGAAATTGACGAGGATTACATCTATCAAGGAGAGGATGTCTATATTGTGGCTCAACAGCCACGCAAGTTTATTATCTCCCATGGGCATGCCAAAAGACCACAATCTTATCGGTTGGTACCTTGTGCGCTTGGTATCGCCGCATCAGAACCTGTCCCCAAACGATGAGGATTACAACTTTGACCCAAACACACGGGAGTTCTATCAACCGAGGGGCTAGAAGGAGGTTTGACATAGACATGTTTTCGCTGATGGGCATGGAAGTAGACAATGACATTGATCAGGATGGTGGAGATGAGGACGACGGAGAAGAGGTGCAAAATGCTAAGGACTTACAAATGCTTGAGCGATTACAGTTAGGCGATGACAATGATGACAACGATGGAGATGAGCCCGATTTACTCGACAATATTGATAGTGATGATTTACACCTATGATCCAAATTGCCGATCGTGAAGAATATTTCTAATTCATGTAATACTATATTATTATTATTATTATTATTGCAATTATGTTTCGTTCATTTTGCATCTCTTTATAAGTACTTGTAATTTAACTGTGTTAATTGGTTTACTCTTTGAAATTGCAGCACTCGATAAAATGTCGAGGCGGAAGGCAGGCCGTCGGGGTCAACTCCTCTACATGAGGAGCGCCACCACCCCACGCCGAGGCGACCCCTTGCCGGAGCCGCCGACGAGGAGGACGAGGAGCGCGCGCCGCTGGCCGTCGAGGACGAGGGTGCGGCCATTGCCACCCCGTCGGTGGGACGAGGACGACGGTGGTGGGCTCGCACATAGGAGGGGTGGCACTTCCTCGACTCGTCGCACCACGGGAGGCGGCGATATCGGCAGATGGGTTCCACTTGCACCGCCTCTGCTCTACCTCGTCGGAGTCTACTTGCGCGGGCCCTCGCAGCTCCCAGTAGCGGCCGATCCCACTTCACCGCGCAAGACGGTGATTCGACCAATGGCGACAAGTAAGTATTATTTCACTACTATTTCATATGACATGTTGAAAATCGAATTGAGACTAACAATTCTTCTTAATGACTCTTGCAAGAATCGAAGTTGTGTCCGAACGGCCGTAAGACATCAATGCCACCGGGCCTTCGATTCGGCAAGACTACTACGGCATGGTCACCTACGCCTCGGTGACTTTGCCCCCTCTGGACGTGGGACCACTTTCGCCGCCGAGGACGGCGAGTTCGGCACCGTTGCGGCGCGGATCAAGGCCGAGTTCGGTGAGTCTTCATCGCACTAAATTGGTCAATACTACGCATTCATCGGTCGTTCTTGAAATAATGAAACGATACATGATGTCTCAGATGCGGACTTCTTCAGTGCGACGAAGGGTTTGAGGACCGGCGGCGCGAGTGCAGGACAAGGTCCAGAGGTCCCGACTCTCGGACTGTACCACGAGACGCGGCCCGGTGCATCATCAACTACAGCCACCGACGCCCTTGGTCGTGGTGAGGAAGGCCGATGCGTGACCAGACGCCACCAAGGAGCAAGACCTCTCTGTAAGTACGAAACATTAATACCGACTCCTTCCATGAAGAATAGGTAGGCTTTATTTCATCTTTCGATATATCAATAACTTGATGGCATGCAAGAATGTCCTGATTGGTGCGCCAGCACCGCCTCGCTGGAGGCCATTGTGGGACAGTGGCTCTCGGAGGAGTGGGCGAGAAGCACAACATCCGTCGGGATCGCCGCTGCAGATGGGGGGCGCCACACCACCAAGGCAACCGAGCCTCGTGCGCACGCCCTGCATGGGTAATCTTCTTTGTGTTTTCATCTTTATTTATTTATTCTAACGCTCAATTCTCATTACTTGTAATCATCTTTGTGTTTTCCTCGCAGCCCCAGCGCACCAAGGCGAGAATGCAACGAGTTCATGGCGACGCCAGCACACAAGGGCAAGGCGACGGCCCGAAGTCACCTACAACCCGGCGGACGGGCCCGAGGCGACACCAACGCGGCGCCCACAAGAAGCTTAGCGAGTACACCTCGGCCCGCGGCGCCATGGGGAGGACTTCGATCCGCCACCCACCCCGGACACGCACTGGCCGATGAGGCGGGAGGAGGGGCAAGACGGCCCGTCTTGGATGGCGGACAAGACAACGGTCGACTCGCCTGCTCCCACCTCGCCGAGATTCGAGCAAGGAGCACGAGCTCCTCCCTCCCCATACGCTCTCGGCAGCAGAGCTCATGCAGCAGATGGCGAACTCGTGTTAGTACTTGTTTTATCTGGCTGCTCATTGCTTTTACACATCTACCTTGCCTTTGCATTGTTTAAACATTGCGGGTGGAATGTTGCAGCCGACTTATGGAGGTTGGAGGCCCAAGCGCCAGTGGGGAGGCCCACCTACCTGGAGGTGGAGGCCCACCGGTGGAGATGGAGGTATACAAGCCCAGAGGGCGGCCGAGGGGCGAGGCCGCAGGACATGTTGGCTTCATGGCGAGCCTTGAGCCTTGCAGTGTGGTCAGTGCCCCCGCCGCCGCTCGCTCCATTGTGGCTCCTCCTCCCCTGTAGGGACTCCGGTGAGTATATATGGTTGTTTATTCCTTTAGCTTGTGCGGCCCTCTGTAGATACTCATGAATTCGCTTCTCCTTTGTGGCACCACAATGGCGGGTTCGAACCCGACTCCTCAAGGTGGCCCTTCTCCACAAAGCCAGGTGGCCAACCTGCCTCCTCAAGGTGGCAGTTCACACTCCGGGTGGGGAGGCTGGCAGTAGGTACCGTTTATTTGTTTCTTTTCATGTTGTATGGACTTGTGTTAGACTTAGCCTTATGTTGGACTACTACTAGAGACATATATATATTGTGATGGATATTGTCATGGATGATGCGAATGTATGTGATGGATTATGGACAATGGATTTGTATGTGATGTATTATGGATGGTGGATGTGTATGTGATGGGTTATGGATGTGTATGTGATGGAATATGGATGTGTATGTGATATATCATGTGCTGTGTGTTGATATATATATGTGATTTCTTTGTTTGTGCTGATGGAAAGCAAAACCCAAAAAAATAGTATTTTTTCCCTCTTTGCCGAGTGCCACACTCGGCAAAGAGGGCTTTGCCGAGTGCCGTGCCATAACACTCGGCAAAGTCGGGAAGCGTAAACCAGATTTCAGCTTTGTTGAAGTCTTGAGTGCCATGACACTCGGCAAAGCTGGGAAGCAGAAACCCAAATTCCCAGCTTTGCCGAGTGCCATAGCGATGGCACTAGGCAATATTTTTTAAAAAAACGAAAAAATTTCTTTGCCGAGTGCAATAGTATGGCACTCGGCAAAGAATTTTCAAAAAAAAAAGAGAAAAAATTCTTTGCCGAGTGCCGCTGAGGTGGCACTCGGCAAAGAGGCCGTCAGAGTTAACGTCGGGTTTTTTTTTGCCGAGTGCTGACGTGACACTCGGCAAAGATTTTACCGAGTGCCCGATATGTGGCACTCGGCAAAGAAACCTTTGCCAACGGGTTCTTTGCCGACGGCTCTTTGCCGAGTGCGGCACTCGGCAAAGCCTTTGCCGAGTGCAATAGGGGCTTTGCCGAGTGCCCTAAGCACTCGGCAAAGAGCCCGTCTGCAGTAGTGAGTGTGCGACCATTGGTACTCGAGAAAATTAGTTGAAAATAAAATAGATTGAGATTTGTGATTGATTGAATGTTTGATTGCTATATTTGAATAGTTATTTTAGAATTGTATCGTGTGGATATTGAAGACCGTATATAGTACTTACCAAATGTGTACAGTATTTCCGGGGGAGTTTCGGTTTCTGTCACGCAGATATATATGTATATATATATGCGCTAGCTTAATTGAGATCGATTAGATTTTGAGGTGAGTGGAATGGCAGCACGGCGACCCGGCGAGCAACAAATAAAGTGGGTGCGTATGTGAAGTAGCTGTCATCTGAAATGCAAGCGTGGTATGTATCGATCGACCACACTGCAACCAGTCGTACGTGCACGCACGCATGCACGTGCATGCAGATTGAGCGCGCTAGTGAACCTGGCCAGCCACATGATAGAAATACATCCTAGCTAGTTTCCCCGTAGATATCTCCGTGAGGCCGCGATTACATTTAATAATTACATCGTTGGTCCTTGAGAAAGGAACGGCGAAGTAGTGGGCGCGGGGGGGTGCGTGCGTGCGTGCGGCGGTGTGGGCGCGGCGCACAGTGAGGCGATAAGAAAAGGACGTACGCTGGGAGGAAACGTGGTGTGTCGGGTCGAGGAAGACGACGCCGACCGCGCTCTCGCGGTCAGGTACGGTCCCTCGCCGTGCCGCGCTGTGCTGCGTCGTGCGGTGGCCACGTGTCCGCTTGCGCCCGCGGTGGACGTCGACGGGTGCGCGCGTGATGGGGCCGGCCGGAAGGACGACGGCCACCGATCGATCATGCGCTAGCCAGCTAGCTCACCTTGCACCGGCATTCCAACTCACGTGGGCCCTGGGCCTGCAGACCAACCGGCCCGGGCCTATTTATAAACACCGGCATCACTCTTCATTCCTGAGAGCTCACACACTACACTCTCCATCCATCTCAAACCATCCCTCTACGAAACACCTCTTAATCTCTCAGCTCGCAGCGCTTGTGCTGTTCTCTTCTAGCTCGATCATCGACATCTCACATGGAGCTCTCCGCCTCCGTTTCCCATTCCGTCTGCTCGGCGTACTGCCACCTGTCGTCGGAGTCGGCGCAGCATTCCCGGCGGCGGCGGTCCGGCGGGAAGCCCGTCGTCGGCCGGTGCTACGCCGTGCTGAAGCAGCACAAGACGAGGCTGTACATCCTCGGGAGGTGCGTGTCCATGCTCCTCTGCTGGCACGAGCGTGACTCCGACTAAGTCGCCCGGCCCGGACGCGGTCCCGACGATACTGGATATGTCCATATGGACCGGGCTGGACGGCCCATCGTCGGCCCGGAGGCGAGTTCTTTGGTTATGTATTTATAGGCAAAACTTTATCCGAACAACATTATAGAGAAAGGGAGATGAGCCGAACATGAAATGCGATGTGTACATTAGTTGGTTATTAGATGACGACACGAGTGATGAAACTGCTAAGTGTGAGAGTCTTTCGGAGTCAGTTGGTTAGCACGGTGGGCTAGCCAACTTGGGTTCAAATCATTCCTTTTAAAATATATTGTACGAAGAAACAAGTTTTATCCATTCACACCAGTTTTTTTTTAAACGGCTAAATTGTAAATGAATGGAGAGAATATAATTTCTTTAATTTTTTTGTTTGAGTAATTCTGTAATTATTGTTTGACTCGTCTTCTTCTCCCTTTCGGTGCTTTATGCTACTGCTGGTGTGCATACATACAAGGGCAGACTCAGGATTAATTGGGCCATAGGGGGCAAGAGCTCTCGAGAGAGACGTGAATTTGTTATCGTCTTAACATGATGTAGATGTTTTAAGTTACTTACAAAAAAAAAATAGAAATTTTCTTAGAAGGAAAATTTTTATATGAAAAATGAAGTAGAACACTCTCGTAGCAAAAATGCCAGGCAGTAAGAGAAGGGGACCCCCGGTACACTCAGAGAGACCAAAGAGTCCTCAGAAGAAGAGACAAGTTGTCGGAAAAATATATGTATTGATTGCTCCAAAAAACTGAATCTACCATTTACATGGGGGATATTTATAGTCTCCTAAAACAGGGCACTTACATTACCATCTTAACCCTAGAAAGTATTGTACGTCGTCTCACGGTGGGTCTTTCTGGGTCTGGTCTATCTGAATGATGCACCTGGTCCACCTGCTCCCGATGTGCTCCACCTTCGGGCTTCTCCTAGTGTGGTCCCGGAGGACCTACTTCTTCGGGCCTCGCGGAACTTCGGAGACCCTTCGGAAGGGCTTCCGGTCTTCCCCGAGGTGTCCCCAGAGAGCCTACTTCTTCGGGCCTCGCGGGGCTCTGGAGAACCTTCGTAGGGGCTCCAGGTCTTCCCCAATGTGGTCCTAGAGGACCCACTACTTCGGGTCTCGCGGGATTCCAAAGACCCTTCAGGGAGGCTCTGGATTATCTCCAAAGCATCCCAGAAGGGACGCCTGACGCCCCTAGGGAGGGTGGCCTTTGTGCTCGTAGGTTGCGGGGTCTGTCCTGCGGACTTCGTCGAGTCGTTGGGGCCGGTGGGGCCGCCCCCACGACAAACACAAATCATGAGCATGGTGGATGATAGGTTGAGTTTGGTTAAGTTTGACGCACATGCACACTTCACCGAGTTATGGATGGTGTGATAAAAGCTAGAGATAAAAAGAAGTGTTTGATCAAGATCTAACTACGTAAAATGGTGAAATATGATGCACTTGTGCGGTTAAATTGGACTCAATGCTATCTTGAAAATTTGAAAGAAAATAGAATCCACGTGCTACATCTAATGGATTCACGCCATAAATTAACTCCTTGGGTTTTAATTTCACCTTAATTATTACTCAATCACATAATTGAATAATTAAGGGCTTACTCGTAGCAAATTTTCAATGGCCTCGACAAGTTTGCTTGAGCTGTCACATGGGTGTACCGCGTCTAGTTTAATTACGCATTGCGCTGCGATGGCCAATTTCGTTTGGATTTCGGCGACCAATTATTGGACTCAGCTGTACGCTACGAAGAGCAACAGATCGAGAATGCATATATACTACGATGTGAAGTTAATCTGTGGATAAATAGTTCTTGGTTAAGTCCTCTATGTAATCCGGTAATTCTCTTTCAGAAGGTATAATAAACTAGCAACTCCCTCGCACCTTGTATACACGCAGGGCGGAGCCACGGCACGAAATAATCCAAATGTTGAAGGAACGAGCGTTCGTGCAGCGATACTTAGTGTGCCCACGTTTGGGCCAATCCGCCAAATACGTCCGCAAGATAGCAATCCGTAGGCGTGCAGAGACCTGTGTTCAGCCCATTCCCAGCCCAAACCGATCTCCTCTCATCGCCAGCAAAGGCTTCACCAGATTTCCTCCCTGGTATCGATCGCCATGTGATGGATCGATGTGAGAGCACCATTCCCTGTAGGTCTCATCAGTCATCAGCACTGGAAAGATTTTTCATGTCGAGATACGAGCTGGGATTAACATGATGTAGAAAACTACAAGCTGGGATTATTTGCACGTCAGCTAGGGAGAAAGTAACTTCAGTTATGGTTACAGCGTTAAGTTCTTCTTCGATGACATATATGCAATCTGCTTACTTGTATCAGGTGTTGGATCCGGATTTTGCAAACACAAATCATCTGTAAAAATAATGTGATATTTCATGAATAAGTAGATAGCACTCACAAGCACATTGCTGAATCATTTCATACATGACGTGAACTAAACCGTTCAAATATATTACAAACTTCAGAGTAACATAGACCACGTCGGATCGAGTTTTATAAAAGGGCAGAACATGCCAAATTGATTACATTACATAAAAGCAACGTAAGCTACAGCGGAGGCAAAAGGAGTAGAGCTAATCTCTCCATAGTTAAGCGACTAGGGTAGCCTGTGTACGACGGATATTAACTAAAGGGTTGGACAATATCGGTTGTACGCAAGTACCGAACGAGACCACTAGACTGAGGTGAGATCTAGACTACTCTTTATTGTTTCCTTGTCTGTCGACTTCTAGATCTTCATAGTACGTGTAGTCCCATTGATCCACATTATCTGGAGGGTGTGGGGAGAGCGAGAATGAGCACAACTTCCGTACTCGCAAGCCAACACACAAGATGCAATAATAACATGCATGGCTTAACAAGGATGGCTCGAGTTCTTTTATTTGCTAAAGCAATATTTTCAATTATCATAGTTACAAATTCCTACGACTTATCATTTTAACTAAATTGTATTTTATTAAAGAGAATAATTGCAAAATTAAATAACAGTAGAGATTCCCTCCATCGGAAACTCTACAAATGCTTCATTGGATTGGAGCTACCTCCAATCATTAACACCACTGAGCTCGACGATTCAGGAAAAATCCAATCTCAGGGCTAGGTGAGCCCGACCTGATTTTCATACCACCCACGAAGATTTTTGAAATAGAACTAACTCTAGTAAGTTCCCACGTCCGCCTTTGACCGTAGGCACGGTTGTTTAAACAATGTAGACTCTGTAAATTTGTACACTGTACCCACAAGAGACTGTCATACTTGTTACCCCACATGATTCCGTAGTCATGTAATTGAGTGATCATCACAGTGACCTTTCGAAATATTTCACCCCTTCCGTCATCTCACCCATATGGGCCACGCCCATAAGTTTGCGGGATATTCACCTCAGCAACCAGCGTAGCTGGGTTACCCACAACGCCTAGCACGACTAGCAACTTCACCATGCATTGGTGTCCCATTCAAGCCGGACCAAGTCCAGTGCTTGCATGATCCCGCTACCTCTCTAGCGAGATAACATTCGGAGTTTAATAAATTTATTAAGCCAAGTTGTACTTTACAGACTTGTGGTTGTACTTGTTTTACACGGGAGGTCATGATAAGATTAAGTCCTTAATCCATCTGGACAGTTCATACCACATACCAACCACTCTCGTGCACGACGACACCCACCACCCTTTCCATCCGCCCAGATGTGGTAATAGCAAGTTGCTTAGGGTTTTGAGGAGTAACACCAATTATCACAACACGCCAGTCATTTACCCGCAATGACTGCCCAAAACAACTTTCATGTTAAAAAGATGATGATTATGACATTTAATGTCCCGGTACTTAAGTAAGACTAGTATGTCGTTTAAGTACAAACTATACTAATATTTACCACTTAGTTACTAGGGTGACATAGAATAATGAATTCAATTATCAAAGGATGGCTTAAGAATTAATTAATCATCAAATGGGTATTTAGCTATCTTAAGCTTTAACATACATTTGATTAACGAATTAAAGCATGCAATTTTTGTAATTTAAATAAATATAATTTAAATGAAATGTAGGCTAAAAATGATCAAAGTGTCGACTCGTCTTGGTTAAAGTCAAGAGAGTCTTGTGCTTGATCAAGTTGGAGATCTCCCATTTCTTCGAACCCTAATCGGACGAATGTACCGGAAAAAGGAATAATAAGAAAAAAGAGCAATAAATGCAAATGACATAATAAATGAACTCCAAATTAAACAAGACCGATGACATTAGCAAGATCTTGAATTTAGACACATTTAGAAATAAATTTCATAATTGTTGGAGTTATAACGAACGAGAACGGAGCTTCCGAAGTTTGAATTAGAATTAAACCGAAAAATAAAAAGAGAAGAGAGAAAACAGTAACCGATTGACACGTGGGGCCCACTGTACAGTGTTGGGTTCACGTGAACAGTGCGTGGACCGGAGGTTATCACGCACTGTGCGGGTCCACGGTCTACCGGTCCACATGATAGTAATGCGGTGGGGCCCACTTGTCGGCCACAGAGGGGAATTAACCGGTGTTTACTGTTTTGCAGGCCTGCTGGTCAGTGACTAAACACGGCGGTTAAGGCATCATTAAAAGTTAAATGAGTGATTAGGGTTTTAAAACTATCATTAGCGGTTAATGACGCAGGCACAATGCTGCTCAAAGCGCCAGCATAGGGAGCTTCCGGGTGCTGGCGGCCACGGCTCGCCGCCGGCGGAGGGAGGGATGGCGGCGCAGAGGAACTACCAAAATGGAAAGCCGGCACTGCGGCGAAGCCAATGGTGGTGGTGCGACAGAGGTGAGTGGCGGTGGAGGCACGACCATGGCGGCTCGGGCGGCCCGGTGGTGTTTTGAGCCAGGGGAGAGGAGAATGAGCATCCTGGAGGTCCATGGAGCTCACCGAAAGCAAAGGTGGAGCCCGGGGATGCTTGAGGTGGGCTACCGGCGATGACCGTGGTGGCGGCGAGGCGGGCGATGTGGAGTGCTTGCCGGAGAGGGAGATGGAGCTCGGCGACGCTTGGGTGGCTTCTGGGCGTCGGTGTGGTGCTCTCAGTGCTGGCGATTTGGCTGAGGTGGCGAAGAGCTCGAATGCTGTCGAATAGGGGAACTCGGCCAGAGAGGAAGAAGAACGCCAGATTTGGGTGTTGTGGTGGACCAAGCTTCAATCTGATTGGGGTAGAGCTTCCTTGTCTTCGGGGACGCACTGTGACGGGGATGGCGAGGTGGTGGCGGTGCTGGAGCGGCGGATTGCCGGCGGAGGCGGCTCGGCCGAAAGGGAGCATCGACGATTTTTCTTTGGTGGAGCTTACCAGGGCAAAGGGGTGACGGAGGGGGAAAGCAGAGGGAGCTTGGGGCTCTTTATAGGCGCGCAAGGAGCTAGGAGTCGTCGGGGAAGGAGCTCGGTCCTGATGTGGCGTGGGCGGGCTGGCAAGCCTCGGGCGGGGCGACGACTCGAACGACTGGCGAAGAGACGGGGTGATGGCAGGTGAGCCCGGCAGGGAAGTGACGAAGGAGGTAGCGACTTGCACGGCCTACTGGCATGGGCGCGAGGTCGAGCGCAACCCATTCGGCGCTCTGGAACGGTGATGGCGTCACGGGTGCGGTAGGGGTGAGCTGGCGACAGGACCAGACAGTGGAGGGGAGCCAGGGTCTTGGGCTGTAGAGGGGCAGGTGCACGGCGGTGACTTCAGCGGCCTGGGTGACACGACGTTCGCGTGGTCCCGAGGCAGCCCGCATGGCGAGCGCAGAGCGACGGGACGGGGTGGCTTGGCTCGGCGACTTGGGAGGCCGGGGCAGATGGGAGCACAGGGCTGCGCAGAGGGAGCTCGTGGGTGCAGCAGGCTCTGGCCAGGCGGAGGCGATCGGGCACGGGTGGCGCTTGTGCTTGCGGCCGGGTGGGGGAAGAAGATAAGGCAGGGGGAGGAAGGGAGCAGGCCAGTAGGAAAAAACTGGGTCGGGAGGAGGGAGCTGGGCTGGGTGGGCCAGAAGGAGAAAGGGCCGGTGGGAGCCAGGCTGGGTGAGCCAGAAGGAGAAAGGGCCAGTGGGAGCTGGGCCGGCCCAAGAAGAAATGGGCTGAGCCCAAAGAAGAGGAGGGGAGGGGGGAATTGAGAAAATGGTCCAAAACCGAAAAGGAGGATTCAAACTTAAATTTGAATTCGGGAATTTGCAAAAACATTTGAAACACAAACTCGAGCTTAGCTAGAAGCTAGAAGATTTTAATAATATAAGCTAATTTGAATAAATGAATAAAAATCGAAAACCAAATAGTAAACACTATTTACCGTTCGAAAACGAAAATATTACACCAGTGATAATAGATTCATAGTTATTTCAGTAGCTTCTGCAGATAATAAGTAGTATTAGAGCCTAGTATCGAGTTTGCCAAGATCAAGTGGATTCTTTTTTGCACTTGATCGATGAAGCTACTGGTGCTGGTGCTACTCGATGCCTTCATGTCGCACGGATGTTTTATTGCACACGATTATTTTTAGGGTTAGCCTTCGGAATCTCGATCCGTTTCTCATGGTGGATCAAAATGGCTTCGGATCCTGAGGATAGTCAGAAGGATCAACCAACCACAGACTGGACGCTATCAGACAAAAGGATTAGCCAACCGGAGACTGCGCATCACCATTAATGTTGGGTTAGGATGAGCACCACTAGATAACATCTTTATATGCTAGACCAATTTTTTACTCATTCCCGACGTTTTTTTTTTCAAAGTTAACTAGATGCTCATTTTTACTGCTAAATTATCTTATTGTAGATTCAAAATAAATAGTAAAAGTGAAATATTACGAAAATATTTTTTATGACAAATTCACTCGTAACATGATCATTCATCCAATCCAAACTATAAGTTTTAAATAATATCTTTGGTCAAAATTAGTAGGGTTTGACTGCGCGTATTCTAGGGTTTAGATCGATAATGTACTATGATCTATGCTATTGCTGGATCAAACCAATTAAATGGGGGGTTTCTAATCATGCATGTTTTTTGGTCTTCTTTTAAGCCGCCAATAGTCTTGTTTGGTTGACATTGTTTTGCTAAAGCAAATCGGGTTTCTTTCTGGAACTTTGAGTAAAACTGGTTAGATTTTCTAGTGTGCCAGACAGAATGTTTTGACAAATTCTTTTTCATGCAGAGTAACATTGTTAAAGATAGCAAAACCACTGACAAATAAAACGATTTAAGTGTAGCAAGGTTGCTAAGTGGAACCATGAGGAGTGTGCAGATCTGGTTCCTGCAAACAGTGACTTTTTTTTTTAGATAAAAGGACATTAGCAGACAATTTGACTGGCAATCATTTATATAGGACTCATCAGTTTGAGGCGTATGAGTGTGCCAGCCTGCTGCTCATCAGCTAAAGAATTTGCACCGCATAAAATTTTCTTCCATAAGTGTTTAATATTAAGTCCACTTGGAAAAGAATAATAAGGAGATCAGTGGAACTGACATATCAGAAAGAAAGGATTCAGTCGGGTTTGATACTGTGCCCACTAAACCTAGAGTCAAATGCAAACAGGCAAGCACGGCTTACATGCTGATCTTAGTTTTCTTCGGTGCAGGTCTGCACCCTGATCTGAGCTAGCTGGTCTTTTATTGGAGCAAGCTGCAACTGAAGATCTATAATACGTTATGTATACAGTTAGATGCAGGTAAATAAATTAAAATGGATGGCGATAGGATTCAAAATCAGGTGATGGAATGCATGCCATGAAGTCATGTTCTGCTCTGAAGGTGTGCTTCGGTTCTTGCGTTGCCTCGTTGGCTCTGCATTGCATCTGCAATGCAAGCATCAGATGCTTCTTTTATCTGTCAGTGATAACTGAGTGGCTGACAAGAGAATTTCTGCTGATTTGACCCTTTTTTTATAAGTCACAAATACAAAGGGAATGGGACAAAGAAAATACAAAAATATGAACGACTAACATCACTCACTAATGCCACCATGGATTTGACAATTTGAGCACTCACCATTCAGATACACCTCGAACTCTGAACAGAACTAGAACTCTACTAGGTAGCTGCCTAGCTGGTATACTTACACATTGAAGAAGAAGAAAATTCCAAGATGTCACAAAATTAATTCTTAAACTTCATGAAGGACTAGTTTAGTTGGTGGCTTCCCACCAATTCCAATCCAATTTCCATCGATGAATCAGAACTCCCAAAATTCAGGAGTCGACTTGTTTATTTTCAGGTACACTACACACCACCAAGAACACCAACCCATCCATATAATCAAATCAATACAAATCCCCAACAACCATCTCTAATTACCCACGTAATCACGTAATTAACCAACCAGCTGCCTTTCGCCTTCGGCTTCTTTGACGACTTCATCCAGGCCTTGGTCAGTTCAGTTCATGTCGAGCAAGCCCTCGTGGAAGGCGGCGACGCGGTCAGGGGTGACGCACTGCGTGATGAGCCGTGCCCCTGGCTTGTGGGCCCACGGCCTCACCAGTATACACGTGGCGATATAGTCCAGGTTCGTCAGTGGCACGACGTGGGCGGGCGGGCCCCACCCATAGTCCACCTCGGCGAACCCGAGCCGCGTCCAGTCGGACACCAGCAGCGTCCGGTAGTCCGACGTGATCTGGTACGGGTCGCCGGCCATCTCCCCCGCCGCCCACCGCGCGAACTCGGAGGGCATCCGCCTCTTCCCGTCCTTG
Organism: Hsuehochloa calcarea; assembly: GCA_036346395.1. NCBI lineage: Eukaryota > Viridiplantae > Streptophyta > Magnoliopsida > Poales > Poaceae > Hsuehochloa > Hsuehochloa calcarea. The sequence continues at coordinate 77,451,137 of CM070593.1, read as the reverse complement.
ATGATCTTGATGACGTCGGTGACGGAGGAGCCGGCCACCTTCCCGGCGGGGGCTGACACGCGCATGATGTAGTAGCAGTTGCCGTAGAACCCGGCGCCGCCGCGCGGGAGCGAAGCGTGTAGCAGCGGCCGCGCGTTCATGGCGAAGCAGAGGTGGACGGTGGAATCCAGTTCGAACCCCGCCGCGCGGGTGCGGCTCTGCCACGCCTTGGCGATCAGCACCTCGAACGCCGAGCACCGGGCGCCGCCGGCGTGCGCCGCGTTGTACTGATTCTTGAAGTGGTCGATGTAGTCCGCCGAAATGTCGATGGCGAGGTACTCGAGCCGCTTGGCGCCCGCGGGGTCCGGCAGGCTCCCGACGACGGCGGTGGCCGGGTCCGGGATCGCCTCGCGGCCCCACAGCGGCTCGACGGTGATGCTCTCCGCGCCTCGGGAGATCTCGCCGACGGCTGCCATGAACTGCGCCGCGCCGGGGCCGTCGGCCACCGCGTGGCTGAACCGGAAGCCGAGGACGAAGCCGCCGCACGCGAAGGTGGTGACCTGGACGAGCAGGACGAGCTCGCGCTCGTCTTCCTGGCTGGGCGTGGGCGGGAGGAGCTCGTCCTTGGCGATCATGAGCGGGTACTCTAGGTAGTCCACGTCCTCGAGGCTGCATGTGGCCGCGGCCTCGATGAACCAGACGCCGGCGTTGCTGCAGTCGACCTGCACCTCGCCGGCGTCCGAGAAAGCCAAGCGGCCCGCGAGCGGGTAGTAATGGACCAGCGCCTGAGCTAAAGCCCGCTCAATGGTCCTGGCCGGGCCGACGGCGTCGCCGCAAGTGGCACGGTCAGGCGCCTGCTTGAACACGTGTAGCGACTCGATCAGCGCCATCTGGGTGGGGTACCGGTCGAGCCACGACAGGCGGAGGGGCCGCCTAGCGTAGGCTCGGCCGGGACCACCAGGCGCAGCGCGAGCCGCTCGATGGACTTGGCGGCGGTCATGAGGCGCAAAACGGAGTTGCTGAGAGGAAGAAGCGGGGGGTGGTGGAGACGGAGGAGGGAACTGACCGGGTTGCTGGCTGCTGCTCCTTTGTTTGCTTGGTTTGATTTGGTTGCGGCGCGGTATTTATAATTATAGGTGATTGGGAGTTTAACGGTGAGCGATGTGCCCGGGTTGGGTGACGAGGATAGGAGTCGGATGGAACGAGTCCACGGGTCCACCTGTCCAAGATTTCTGCTCCTGTGAGTTCCTACGTCTGGGTCAAAAGGTGCCGGAGTTGTGCTTTCCTGGCTAGCTCCGTCCAACTCCGTGCTCCATAGACTAAACCACTCTAGTCATGTTCTTTTCTTCGGTTAATTTCTTCTTGATGTGTCCAATCATTTGTAAGATACATGTACTAACACTCGCGATTTCGGTATAATTGGCTAGCTATTCAGCCTAATAATTGGCCGGTTAGGCAGTGAAATCTAGTAACCGATATATTACCGGTTACCATTTTTAGATCATCGATAGTGACAGAAAACTAATACATCTATCTATTCTGGCATGCATAATGCTAGCTTTTATTTATAAAATGGTATCTATATATACCACGTACGTATCTTTCTCCATCAGTACGTATCCATTGCAAGAAAATTTCTCGATCAACAGATGATTCAGAGTTGAGACACATTCCGAGGTGACCGGGGCACGAAAGCTACCGGGTCCCTGGACGTGGTCCAAATTAGACGCGTTAATCCTCTTGGTGAGAAGCCAGTGGCATATGGCTGGTGGCGGATTAACAAATTAATTAATCATTTGCGACGGATTAACGAGGCATATGAGATATCTGATCTGTTCATCCAACAATTAACGACCGTTCTCGCACCCACCTCCCACTTACGCTACATTTGTTAAAATCTCTTCGCCTGAAATCTGACTAGAATGGGGTTTTCGCAAATGTGGCAAAAGTGGGAGATGGGTGCGAGGACGACCGTGGATCGCTGAATAGACGGGTCGAATGTCTCATATGTATATGTCTATAAAATAGTGTATGTGAACACGATATGTACTCGCTAACAAGAGAGCTCAAGTGCCGTACTAATATCTATCACGAAAAAGGTTGTGCGTGACAGTGTCGCTGATTAAACTATAAAGTATTGTTGTAAATAATGTACAGAAAAAAGAAACGGAAGACGCGTAAACTCAACGAGTAAAGTGCTACAGTGCAGTGACTTAGTTTGGTGCATGCATGCAATTCATAAGCAAAACCTATATATGCGTTAGACTGCTAGAGTACAACAAATTAAAGATACAAATTTGATAGGCGTTCTGGAGGAGTCGTTGATTTTGTTTCCGCCTGCGAAATTCATGTGAAATTAATTCTCGAGTCGGTGTAAAAAGGATTTGTACGGACTCTAAACATACTCATATGGTACGTGTAAAACTATTGCTCAACGAAGAAAGCAATTTAATTATCGCCCAAAACATATGGAGATTATGCACTGTATTTCCCCTCCAAGTGAAAGCACAAAAGGGAATATTGACTGCAAGTTCGGTACATGGATGGAGCTTTCTGAATCAAGACGCCTTCCACTTGTGTTTGTATCAAAGCGTATGATGATCGATCTAATAATTGATTGGTTTGAACAATAGTTAAGTGCAGCTCTGCTATCTGGTCAGCTGAATAAACAATCCTACGCTTGGCTCCTAATTTTAGCGCTTTTAGGATACTTTTCCATAGTTAAGTGCAGCTCTGCAAACTCGAGAGAAATGTTTAAAAAAAGTGTTCCTGATTTAGACGGGCGATCTAACAGTAGATATCGATCGATCTTCCACTGCAAAAAAAGGTTATAATTAGCTAGCCTCTTCCACTAACTAATCAGGCATCAAGTTGTTGCCTTTTCAATTTAACACATGGATGAGCGGATACTATATAGTGGGTTGGCAGACACAGGACTGGATACCTAAGTGTTGTAACAACATTGGAGATTTGTCTCATGTATGAAACAGAAAAAAGAATTCTAGGCTCAGTTCATGCATTGGTGTATACGACTGTGCATCCTCTAATTAATTAAAAGTGGCCCTGTGAGAGAATTCAAGCATGTGTTCATTGCTCTGAATTGATGTGCATGCATCCATGGCTGCCTTTGCTACAGGAATATGGCCTACGTACACATCCATCTATGATCTATCTACACATTAAGAATGCATGCACCAGGAAGCTGCTCGCTAGCCTCATCGTGTTTAAACTTGGATGGACTGCTTGCCTAACCAACTAATGCCTCCCTCCTCCAACGTGGGTGGCTACGCAAACGAGCTCTTTTACAGTACACACTTAATTTAATACAAGTTGTATATTTTTTATCCAGTTATTTAGATTTAGAATTTAATTATACTACACCCGGTAGTATGAGTAGTGAATCCTAAGAGGGACAAATTTGTACTTGACCGTGTGGCGATCAGATGGCAAAAGAGTAATATGTTGAACTATAGTTGAAAAGTCTATAATACCCTCACGAAAAAGGTTATAAATGAAAAAAAAAGTCTATTATACCCTTAACAACTCAATGATCGTATTTAATTTATACTACAACCATATACTACTGGTAAAATATGTTGCAAACTTTCTCAAGCAGATATACCTACCCCTCTCAGAAGTACATCATTAAAAAAGAACATGTCGGTGTGCCCGGTATGCACACGTACCATCGTACGGTCATAAATTTCAGCCTTCCATCACTTTGTAATGCATTTGTGAGTATGTAAGGGCCTGTTTGGTATGACTCCAACTCCCGGCTTTTTAGTTGGAGTAGGTGAAGTTATGCCAAACGGGCTAACTCCACAAAACTAATGGAGTTGGAGTAGCCTGGAGTGGAGCAGCCCTCTAGTGCAAATTGTAGGAGCAGACAAAACCTTGCTCCAAATGGGGAGCTGTGGACTAGTATAACAAAATACATATAGAAGTTACAAATATTTACCCACAAATTGCCACTCAACTATACCCATCCCGAATTCACAGCCCCCTCACCCCCACCCCCTTATCGGTTCGCCTCCCACCGTCTCCCTCCCGACCCCTCCGTTGCTCCCCTCCCCACCCCTGTTTCCTCGTCGGTTCGCCTCTCACCCGACGCCGCCGCTGCTCTCCCCACACCCCTTCCCTCCATGGCTCGCCTCCTCTCCTCCGCCTCCCGCTCCTGTCCCCGTCCCCCACCCCCCTCCACGGCTCGCCTCCTCCTCCGCTCGGCCTCGGGCTCGCCCCTACCCTTCCCCGACGCCTCCATGGCTCGCCTCCCTCGCCTCCCGCCTCATGGGCTCCGCCCCACCCTTCCTCCCTCCTCCTGCTCGCCGCCCCTCCTCCGCCTCCTCCTGCCCGCCCACTTCCTTCCTCCTCCTCCTCCCCTCCGCCTGCCCGCCCGCCCCTTCCCGCCCCCCCTCCCCTCGCCTCCGCTGCTCACCCTTCCCCCTTCGCCTGCTGCTCGCTTCACCCCTCGCCTCGCCTCCCCATTGCTCCTAGTCGGCCAGGGCGGTGGGCGACTCGTCCCCGACGATTGGTTTTTCCTCTGCGGCCCGGTCCTCAGCGAGCTCCCCAACGGCGGCTCTTCCTCCCCGGCGACCCTTCCTCCCTCGGCGACCCGTCCTCCCTCGGCATCTTCAAGGTAATTGTTCTCCAGATGCAATGTGATTGTTCTCCAGATGCTGTTTAAAGTTGGGGCTTATGAATCCAGATGTATGTTGTTTCTGTACATAGGGCAAAATTTTACTTCATATTCAGGATCCAAGTATAAGGCCTAATATAAATCGTTGTTTAGAGTTTGGGCTTATGATGCTGTTGATATTTGTTTAGGGAAGAATTATATATGCAGTTAGTTTTGAGTTTCTGCATAAAGTGCTAACTACAACTCTTGTTGATTGCAGCCCCAATTGCTTACAGCAACCAAGTTCATAGCACACTTGGTTAATCAAGTGTTGCGCATGAGCTTGTGGCGCTTGAGCTTATTTTGAGCACATGGCTTGCTGAACCTTTTAACTTGCACGGTTGCACCACTACATACATATTTTGGATTTAAGACACAATATTCATTTCATTTATGGACCATCAAATTGTTTTACATAGGAGACATGAATTGTATATCATGTTTAAAATTTTTTGACGCCAAGAGGATTTTTAGCTAAACGATGTGATGCTGTGGATTTTGGCTGAAACCTGGAAAATGATTAGCTTTAACATATATTGTTCTTCATTTGGTTGGTTCTGGAAAAAAAAAACACATAAGATGTAAACTGATGTAAACAGCCTATGGGTGTGCTGTTTTTATGCTGGATGTAAATTCTGGATGTTGGATGTTTGGTAGCTTCCCTCTGTATAGTGCATTGCAATTTTATCATAAGTATCATAAAGTACCTCTTCTTCTTTTGTCAAGTATCATAAGTGCTAGATGGTTAATCTCTATTGTTGTTTGGGAATTGGGAGAATACATTATACATGAACCATTTTATGTGTTTGGTTAGTTTATATTGATGCAAGTAGGAATGTTACAACATGCAGATGGCAGGTTACGTCGAGTGGAATGATGAACACCTTAGGGTAGTGTGTGAGTTGTTTGCGGAACAAGTTGGGATTGGGAACCGGCCAAACACCCACTTGAACATTGTAGGATATGCCGAGGTAGCTAAGGCGTTTAAGAATATAACAGCCTCGATTACACTAAGACACAATTCAAGAATAAATGGGATAAGTTGAAGTCCGATTACAACATTTGAGAAAAAAAGTCACCACAAGGGAGACCGGTTCTGGCTGGGACAATGAGAAAGGCACAATTTCTCAACCCCTTCTATGGTGGAAGAAAGTTAACATAGTAAGTGTTTATATATTGTAGGACCGATAAAGGCGACTAGGGGGGGGGTGAATAGGCGCTTTCTCGAATTCTTCGCCTTAATCAAATTCAACACGAACTTTACTCCTTTAGCTATGAAAGCTAAGAAGATTAGTAAGCGCACAGAGGAAGCCTTGTGCTGAATTCGATAACCCCCTCAACCACAAGACACAAATGTGGAGAAATAATCTCACTGATCTGTTCTGGGCACTGGCGGTCTGACCGGCTACCAAGGGGCGGTCTGACCGGCTACCAAGGGGCGGTCCGACCGATTTAAATCGGTTCGACCGGCCGTTAACAAGCGGTTCAATGTTGTGGTCGATCACAGATAAAAATCGGTCCGACCGATTTAGTCTAGAACCGAAATGCCAAGCCCAAATCTAAAACAAAATTTGGTCCAACTTTTGATTCAACCAATGAAACTTGACCAAATTTGGAGCACACCTCCCTAAGGATATTAGAGACCTATTTCTAGCGACGATCCTTCAGATCCACTTCATAGAATCGATCTCTCAAGGTTTTACCAAAGAAGTGCACAAACCCTAGAAATACGAAAATCTTGATTCAAGACTTGCTTGTGGGGGTTGATGGTCTAGATGATTCTAGGAGTATTCCCACACATCAAAGTAAGATAAAATAGGTCAAGAGACCAAGCTTAAACGCTTGAATCAAGGAAGCACCAAACTCATCAAAAAGAGAGAAGAACACAAAAGAGACAATCGATCTCTTAAGCAAGCATCACAAGATTGATTGATCTCACAAGATGCTTACAAAGCCACTCCAACAAGGAGGACAAGAGCTCAACCAAGAGCACACACAATCTCTCCAAACCTCTCCTCTTCTCTCAAACCCTAACCCTAACAAGGGGCTTTCCAAATGAGGGCTCAAAGTGCTTGGGGGTTTTTCCTCTCCCCCCTTTCTATTTATAGGAGAGGCCTAGGGTTTTCTCTAATGGGCTCCCATGAAGGCCCACACACACATGGGACCCACTCACACATAACTGTTGAAGCAATCACCTGCTTCACCACGTGTAGGTTGATCAGCGGCTCTTATCACATCGCCAAGTCTCTCCCGTCCGAATTCCATCGGAACCTCCCAGAGACTTGCGCCGACTTCCGCACCGCCTGATCCAACCAGCTGCACCGAACTACCCGTTCGATCCATCTTGCCCATTCTGCACCATGCTTGAGTCACACGACCTCACCCGGCATCCATGATCGTTCTGGACCTCAGCTCTCTAAGCGTAGTCCCGATCCACCTTACCATTGACGTCGTTGACCTGCAAGCCACCTGCACAGCAATAGACAAACAAATCATCTCCGGGAACAAGTTCTTCACAACTTGACCCACGTTAGTTCCACAATGCAATATGCAACAATAAAGCATTGAAATCTATACATAAAACACATCCAAATCACATCAATGCCAAAAAGGCTAACCTCCAAGTGATCGGCGGTCTGACCGCCCCACACACCGGTCCGACCGATTTCAGGCCGAAAAGACTTAGCCAAAATTCCAACTTGAAAATCCGAAACCTTCTGGAATTTTCAACTGAATAGAACTTTTGACTGGGAGCTCCAAAAATTGTGCAACCACATCCAGGAGACTCACCTCACCTGCCTACACAACCTATTTTTGGATCAGCTCCAAAATCCACTTTTAGGCAAACCCAGTCGGACCGGAGCACACGGCCGGTCGGACCTCCCCTGCCACCGGTCAGACCGCCTGTGGTTTGACAGACCTGAAGCAAAACCGAAAACGCGAGATTTTGCAAACCAACAAAGCCATTGCCAATTGACTCATCATTCTAAGATCGTGCACATATCCTTACGATATCCACATATATATATATATACTTTGGCAACACATACTTTTTATTTATACTAATCGGTGTCCCATTTTTCATAGGAAATTCCAGGGGCAATAAAGTTTCACAAAAAAGGTATGCAAAATGATGGCCTTCTAAGGCAGATGTTTGAAGATATCACCAATGATGGTGCAGATCATTGGTCTCCGGCAATGGGTATATTGCCTCAAACACAAGCTGATAATACTCAAGCTGTCAACCTTGATGCTGAGGATGACATTGAGGATATGGATGATACCGAGCTTGAGGACGAGCCCCCCTCGAATGGCAAAGGCAAGAGAGTAGCAAGTGCACCTATTGGGATGGGCAAAACCTAAGTCAAGCTCAGCCCAAGTCATGCAAGACCAAATCATAAAGATAGCTAACATGGCTGAGAAATCTCGGTCAACATTGGAGTCATTTGCAATAAAAGATGACCCTTGCTCCATAGATGTTGTGATGAACTGGGTGGAAGAATGCGGTGCCTCTCTAGGTAGTGATGAGCACTTCATTGCCACTGAGTTATTTTTGAAGAGGGAGCAAAGGCAAATGTTCAAAACCTTGCACACCCCACAAGCTCGTTTTGAGTGGCTTAAGAGGAAGTACAAGAAGGAGTATGGGAATTAATTATGGCATGTTACGTTATTGTATAAACTTTATGTTTGTTTGGTTTTTTATGTTAGCTTCCTTCTTATGTTTGAGAACCATATTCTATCTATGTAAAACTGATAACCCTATGTTTGAATATTGTATGAACTTTATGTTAGCTTGCTTCTTATGTTACCTTCCTTTTTTTATCATTGTCTATATTGTAGTTTGCATTCTCACGATTGTTCTAAAATGTACAGATGTCGTCTTACGAAAGTGATAGTGATGAAGAGAACAAAGCTGGAGAAAAGGTCATACGAGCAAAGCATGCTATGGATGTTATTTCTCTAGCCGGGGCATCCATTGTTGCGGAGTACTATTCAACCTATATGGATAAGGCGGAAGCGCGGACTTCACGCCTCAGTGGGATGGGTTGGTTGAAGGAGACATTGGCTACTCCGGGGGAGACTCATAGGATGCTTCGTATGAACCAAATAATTTTTTTTGACCTACATGATTTGTTGGTGAGTACGTATAAGCTTAAAGCTACCAAGAATATGAGTACATTAGAGGCACTTGCAATATTCTTATGGGTATGCGGTAGAGGTGGATCCAGTAGGAAAACACAAAACCGGTTCAAGCACTCGGGTGAGACCATTAGTAGGAAGTTTCAAGAAGTGCTAGAATGTGTGGTTGCAATGTTTGTAGATTACGTGAAATCAAAAGATCCAAACTTCTCCACCATCCATAGTAGGATTAGAGATAATCGAAGGGCTTGGCCACATTTTAAGGATTGCATAGGTGCTCTTGATGGGACTCATATACATGCAACTCTTCCACTAGAACAACAAGTGAGATACATTGGAAGGTCCGGAAATCCCTCTCAAAATGTGATGGCAGTTGTGGACTTTGATATGCGTTTCACTTATGCATCCATTGGTCAACCAGGGGCTATGCATGACACTAGTGTGCCATATCATGCATTGAGAGTAGACCGAGGTGTCTTCCCACATCCTCCATTGGGTAACTCTATTTGCTTTTGGATAAATTACTTCTTCCTAAAACATGTTGTGTCATTAACTTTATATTACTTTTGATTTAGGTAAGTATTATCTTGTTGATGCTGGCTATCCTAATCGACTGGGGTACCTAGCCCCATACAAGGGCGAAATGCATCACGTTCCCGAGTTCCACAGAGGTGTTGAACCAACTACTGCCAAGGAAAAGTTCAATAGGGTACACTCCTCTGTGCGTAACATACTTGAGCGAACATTTGGTGTATGAAAGATGAAATGACCAATTCTACTCAAGATGCCAAGCTATCCAATGACCAAGCAAAAGATGATTGTTGCGGCTACCATGACACTCCACAACTTCATACGTGAGCATAGTAGCAGGGATTGGCATTTTCGTAGGTGCGACCGAGATTCTAATTATGTCTCTACCATTCCTTCTAGATACCGAAAATATGTAATTTCTCAACATGCTTTGGATGGGTCAACATCACAATCAAATGATAGGTATATGGATACATTTCGGGATGAGCTTGCTACTGGCATAGCTACTTCTTTGTGACTTGGTATGGTATGAAAGTCAGTTAGCAAAGATAATGTGAGTTCTCATTGATTTTCTATCGAAGACATATGTTAGTCTTTGTTATGACCTTTTGTTATGATACTCATCGATTTATAACCATTGTTATTTCTTTCGTATGTTTGAGTTTATGGATTTTCTCTATGATATTCGTTTATATTTATGCAAAATTTATGACATTATATAGATTTTCTCCTTGATCAATTCACCACTGAATTTCGTCGTGTTAGTACGTCATTGTATACGTTAATGTCATCTTAAATTAGAAAGACTATTTATGGCATACTCATGAACTCCGATAGTGTGTAACGAGTACGTGGCGTGTTACTCATAAAATCACGTACGAGTACAAGTATAACAGGCAAGTACAGATGCTACAGTAAGAATATACCACGTGAACAGTAATAAATATGATACAAATACACTTCACGAATCCAAGGGTACTCTCGTCTTTTTACATAGATCATTCTCATTCATGGAGTGGGAGTTACCTTTCTAACCAAACACCTCCTCAGACTACTCCAACTTCTCAGAGGAGTAGATCTAAGAGTGAAGCTGGAGTTGGAGTTGCAAAAACTTGGAGCAAAGCCATACCAAACAGGGCCTAAGTTAGGATAGTGTGTACTGCTGCTCACGAGTTGCATTACACGATATGTAAGTGCATAACTGCATATGCGTACTTTAATCTTGGATCATAGTGGGCTTATTCCGTAATCTAGTTGTATAGATTAGATTAAAGAATCATCTATTTAATCATTGCATGAGATTGCCGGTCCGAAGCCGACCGACGTCACCACGCCTCCATGGACGCGCGTGCCGCACACTCTAGGAGCTGCTCCGTGAGCGTATGAAGCATCTATACTCTTAAAAATAATCTTTATAATTAATAATGGTAATGTATTAAAGGACTAACATATGTGCTAAGATATTTTAAAGATTTAGTCCCTGATTATGGATGACAGCACGAAAATGTCAATACAGAGACAATAAATGATTGACATGACTCAAGGCAAAGGTATTGTGCAGCCTAAGGATTCTTTTATAGTTTTTACCGGTCTCGATGTTTGGTGGAAAGTCTGGATTTATAGGCTAGATGTCGTACTATAAAGAGGGATCATAGCTAGTGGCTAGAGGATTTATCTTGTGCCATTTTGATCAACTAAGAGTCATGCATTGCATTTAGAACAGCTTCTGGAAAAAAGTTACAGTAACAACGGTATGACAGCAATTGAGTAGCGGTAGTACCGCAGTACGGTATGACCGATTATTAGTTGGCGGTATGTAAATTCTAGAGAACATATTTTTAGAAGTTTTTCCTTCCCTGAAAATCAGTAGTTTCAATTGAGCCAGCAGTAGCGGGCCATGTAAGTGTGGTGGTACCGCACCAGCCTGTAACGGCTAGTAGAAGCATTAAATGAACAAAATGCAACCGTTCAACAGTAGGTGCAGTTGTATTGGCTAATCAATGACGGTAGTACCACACCTTCTAAATCTTTTTTGAATTTGCTCCAAACGATCGAAATTGTGGTTGGGGGCTATAAATACCCCTTCACCAGCACCAAGCTCAGTACTTTGATGTAGCATCAAGGATGACCGACTAGGGGGTGAATAGGAGGTTTCTAAAATTTTTGAACAACAAATCAATTTTATGTTGTATATCCTACCAAAGTTTTCTAACACAAATACAAGAAATGAAAACTATGTTATTTAAGACAATACCAAAGCTTATGTCAAAAACTAAATACAATTCTAGCTAAGCATTTTTCACAAGTAAATTGCTAGAAATGTAAATACGAAAATAGTAATGACAAGAGATAAACCACAATGGAAACAAACGATGTTTTCTCGCGGTATAGAAGACTTGCTAGTCTTCACTAGTCCACGTTGAGGAAACTCGAACGAATCAAGTCTGCTCTACACGAGCACTTCTCTCGATCACTAGAGTTGCTCTTCCTTCTCTCCGGTGATAGTGAGCACATGACCACTTCACAATTCTTTGCGGGTAACTAAACAATATTCTTTGAAGAGATCACCGCACAAAACCTTCTTCAAGTCGTCTAAGTGTCGGCAAGTACCAAGAGTAATAAATCACAGCTTTTGCTTGAAGAAAACAAGTGCCAAAATAATCAACCGATGATGCAATGCACTTGAATGCTTTCAACTACCTTAAAATATGAATTATGATCAAATGGGTAGAGGAGAGTGCACTAGAGGCTCAAATGTATTCAATGATGCTCAATAAGTCTTGCTGGTTCCAAGGAGGTTCGCCGTGAAAGATGGAGAGCCCCAAACCACCAAGTCGCACTCGATCAAGGCAAAGGTAAGCGCCGATCGTAGGAACGACAAACCAAGGTGGTGTTCTTTTCATAAAAAGGAAGGACATGACCTCTCAGAATCGCCGAAGTTTTCCAAAGAAAGCTCGAGGACTACTACAACAAAAGCACCACTCCCTACTCGGTGTAGGACATACGAGTGGCCAAAAGTCGCTTGGATGATGAGGAGATGCCGCTCCAAGATCCGCAACATACCGCTGAGCACATCTACGAGGATCATCGCAGATACGACTCCAAACGACAACTTAAAGTCGCGGACGAGAGGTAAATTCTATACATACTCCTCTCATCAATAAATTACCAAGTGGTCGGAAGTTACCATATCTTTTGAGAAGGATGATCGCCCAATCACTACGAGTCGATCAGTCGATATCCGATTAGAATGAACCCACCATCAACAATCGTCGGTCAATCGAGTGTTGGTTGATGGTGGCGATTCTTTGAACATATTATTTACTAATGCCCCGGACGAGATGCAAGTACCCGTGACAAAGGTAAGGCCGACGATACTCCTTTCATGGAATCGCATCGGGTCTTCAACCAAACCTATTGGCCAAGTTTCTCTTCCTTTAACATTTGGCTCACCAAGTAATTTCAGACGTCTCCTTTGATGTGGTCGATTTCGACACGGATATAACGCCATACTCGGACGACCAACTTTGGCAAAATTCTTAATGGCTACTCATTACGTATCAATGTCTTAAGATGCCAGTCCCAAAGGAGTGATCACCATTCAATGTGACAAAAGATGGCGATAGTCTGCGATCGTCGATCCTCGAGATGGTTGGTCAAATACCAACTCGAGATGAAAGTCACCTTCGACTAGCAAGTCGAAGCCTCAAAGCCGCACCAAAGCCGAACGACTAAGTCAAAGAGGTTCCTCCGACGCAGAAGAACCTCAAGATCTGCTCAGACGGGGAGACTTCCGACCCCAAATAGGAAGACGCCTCATTACCTTCCTCCGAGCTAACGCAGATGTCTTTGCGTGGCAAGCATCCGACATGCCCGAGTCCCTGTGGAGGTGATCGAGCACGTGCTAGCTTTACTACCGATAAAGTACCTGTAAAACAAAATTACGGAGATTTGCCTATGATCGACGAGATGCTATTAAATCGAGTTGGATAAGCTACTTAAAGGTGCTTTATAAGAGAAGTCAACCACCCTGAGTGGTTGGCTAACCTCGTAATGGTCAAAAAGTCAAACGGCAAATGGCGATGTGCGTGGACTTTACCGATCTTAATAAAGCTTGTCCAAAAGATGATTTCCTTTACCTCAGATCGATCACCGTTGATTCAACCTGCAGTTGTGAGATATTAAGTTTTTAGATGCATATTCGATACCACCGATCAATATGTGTTTAAACGATGAAGAAAAGACCGCATTCATTACTCCATTTGGTACCTTTGCTATGTCAAAATGCCATTTGGTCTAAAGAATGCCTGCTTCTTTTCAATGCCTAATGCAATCGACTTTTTCATCTCAATTAGGCCGAATTTGGAAGCCTATGTTGATGATCTAGTCGTAAAAAGCATTAAGAGACTTAATCATATCACCGACCTACAAGAAACATTCGACAACCTCGTAAAGCACCGCTTAAAACTCAATCCGAGAAGTGTGTGTTTGGAATTTCTTCGAAAATTGCTTGGATTCCTAGTATCCGAACGAGGAATCAAGCAAATCTCGAAAAATAAAAGCCATCCTCCGATGCGCCCTCCAAACACAAAAAGGAAGTCCGTAAACTCACCGGGTGCATGGCGCTTTAAGTCGCTTCATTGCACGACTAGGAGAAAAGGACTACCTTTCTTTAAACTTCTCAGAGACATGAAGGTTTTGAGTGGTCGAACGAGGCAAACGCGCTTTGAGGATGTCAAGAGGTATCTTTCGAGTGCTCCTGCTCGTTTCTCCAAAGCCGTAAGAGACGCCTTAATTTACCTAGCCGCCACGCCACGTGCAAAGAAGCGCAAGATCGGTCGAGAACGTGAAAACGCATAACGATCGGTTTACTACGTCCGAAGTTTTACACGGGCCTAAGGAGCGTTACCCTCAGTCCAAAACTTCTATATGCCCTCCTCATGTCTTCGAGGAAATGCGGCATTATTTTCAGCGCACAAAATAGTCAGGCTGCCCGAGTTTCCTTTGGGAGCAATCCTCCATAATAAGGAAACAATGGACGCATGGCAAATGGTCACCGAACTTGGGAGTTCGATCTCCATTTCGTGTCCCGAACGGCCATAAAATCCCCAGATTTTGGCGCACTTTGTCGCCGAATGGACAAATCTCGAACTGCTCAGATCCCCAAGACGATTCCACGACGCTGGATGATGTACTTTGACGGGTCACTTACTTTAAGTGGCTCGGGTCGGGTGGTAGTCCGTATCTCCTACCGGAGAAACCTTAAAGTATGCCATACAATTAAACTTTCGTGCCACTAACAATGTGGCAGAGTACGAAGGTTTGCTACCGGCATACGAGCCGCGAAAGCACTCTCAATTGTCGACTACTCGTGAGAGGAGACTCTCAACTAGTCGTGAATCAAATCGGAAAGAGTACCGGTTTCTAACTCAACAATGGCTCGGTACTTATCGTATACGTAAGCTAGAAAAACATTTTTAGGTTTCGAGGTACAATTTATCCTCGAAGGATAATTTTCGCACCAACTTGCTCGGATGGCTTCTTCCCGATCCATAGTACCAAAAGGAGTTTTCTTGGAGCAACTCTAAAACCGTCTCTCGGTCGAAGAACCGTAAACACCTCCTCTTGAGATGGCCTCATTAGATTACGAGGATACCGGATGACTCCCATCTACGAGTATCTTTACAAGGGTTCCAGACCAAGATGATCTTGAGGTAGATCGATTATCCCGAAAAGCCAAAATGTATACTTTGTTGAAGGAGTCCTCTATAAACGAGGAACCAAGGGATACTCATGCGATGCATTCCGCAAAACGGGAATAACACTCCTTCACGATATACAAAGGGCATCTGTGGGACGATGCTTCCTACTGTAACATTGGTTGGTAAAGCCTTTCGACAAGGTTTTTATCGCCTACTACTGCACGATGCTATGGAGGTGGTTAAAAAGTGTGTCCAAAGTACAATTCTATGGTAGATGATACACCAACCACTCAAGCATTACAAACAATACCTCTTTCTTGGCCTTTTGCACTGGGGCTTGATATCCTAGGACCGCTTCCCAAAGCTCCGGAGGTTTCAATTCCTTTTGTGGCTATTGACACGCTCACAAATGGATCAAGTGAACTCAGAATCGATAACAACTAAGCAAAGAAAAGGTTCATGATGAGAAGCGTAATTAGTCGATTTGGAGTTCCGAGTCTGATAATTACGCATAATGGTAAACACTCGCAAGTGCAAAATTTCGTGAATTTTGCGACGAGTTGGGTACCGTTATGCTATGCTTCGCTGCACATCCCCAAAGCAATGGGGCGGTCGAACGCAAACGCCAAATAATGCGATGAATTAAAACTCGAGTCTTCGACCAGCTTGTTAAGCGCTCGGGGGCTTGGGTACAAGAATTACCCTCCATATTATGGGCAGTTCGTACGACCACCAGTCGAGCAACAGGAGAAACACCATTTTTTCTAGTTTTGAGCCGGCCATGCTTCCTCCGAGCTAAAATTGCGGTCGACACGAGTTGAAACCTTCAACAACTCGGATCAGAACAACTTCGAGCAGATGACATTAACCTACTCAAGAGAGGAGAAACCTAGCCTTAATCCGCTCGGCGGCCTACCAACAAGCCCCTCGCAGATACTATAATCGTAAGGTCCAACCTCGCACCTTGTCAGAGGTGACTTGGTATTGAGGCTCGCCAATCCAAGTCTAATCGGAATAAACTTTTCCCTAAATGGGAAGGTCCTACACGATGGTCGGCGTAACTTCGGCGAGTGGCTCAGACGACTAGCAATGGAAGATGGACAGTTCTCTCAAACTCTTGGAACATCGACCGCCACGCAAATTCTATGTGTGACCGGCTCGTGCAATAAAAGTCCGTGTTCTTTCTACCTCTTTTGCCTTATTTTTGAGTAGTGCTTTTTTAATCTTTCGACTATGATATGAAAACACGCAGCTTTTTTACACCGCCAAAAGCGAGAAACGCCATCCGGTGAAACTTCTCCTCTCGCATGTGGTTCTCGCCCACTAGAAGGAATTTCCTAGCATCGACTGCTACTCATTTTTTCCGCCAATACAAAGAGCTCGGGTTTTATCTAGTCGTAATGTTCTCAAAGCCAACTCTCTCAATTTAGTCTATTTTTCAAGAAATTCAAAAATATTCTAAGTAGAGTGCACTTTCTTACATTTGTTCGACCACCTTTGGTGTACTGATTTGTTTTAACTGGTCGAAGGAAGAGACACACCTAGTCAAGTCTTTCCTCTCTCGCATGTGGTCCCGCCCACTAGAAGGAAACTTCCTAGTGTCGCCGTCTCCTACTTTTGCTCTTCGGAAAAGACTTATCAAGTCCACCAAAAAGGACGAACGAATAACTAAAGTACTCTAAGACGTTTGTTTAACTCAAGTTGCTGTTCTTGGTTTGATTAAACTAGTCGGAGATGGGAACATCACCTAGTCGAAGCCTTGCCTCTCTGCATGTGGTCCTGCCCACTAGAAGGAACTTCCTAGTGTCGAGTCGTTTCTACTCTTTTCGACCGATTGCTTGACAACCGTAATAAAAGCTATAAGTTAAATAAACCTCTCTTTGTTTTCGTAAACCCCATTTTAAACACTATTTATTTAGATTGTCTAAACAATCTAAGCAAATAGTCGGGGCTAGGATAAAGTTATTAATTTGACTTCAATTCTTAGTCTTTCATTCGCTTATTATCTTTTGAGTTACTAACTACTCGACAAGATGATTTTCGTGAAATGAGGCGGATCATATATTACTCATCAACAAAAATTGTCCGCTTTACAAGGTAGTTACAAGATTACTCGAAGGGGAGAGCCTAGTGCATTTCCTCATACCTTTTTACCAATCGATCAGCATTTCCTCAATCAGACGACTTGCCTCGATTCGTGATACCAAGTCGGCTCGATTGGTTTAACATTAAGCGCTGGGTCTTGAGCTTTAAGTTTCGCCAAAGCGTAACTTATCGCAGCCTTCGATCGCTTCCCTTATTGATTCGACTTGATTAGTCTTGAGTGGTCACCATTTCTTGCAATTTTCCGACTTGTTCCCCAATGGTACTCGTGTGAGCGCCTATGGTATCTTCTCGAGGAGTTTTTCCTCGTAATGTAGCTCATTACACATTGTTCAGAGAGTGATGTTGCCTTGAAGACTAGTCTTCATCGACTCCATCTCTGTTGGGTACAAGTCGAAGCCTCGAAGCTTCTTGTTTTCACCACTTGTTACGAAAAGAATAATATCGGTCAAACAAAAATGTACTTCTAGAGGAAGATAACACAAAGATAATTATAGGTAAAAGCTTTTCTTACCTACTAATTGAGAATCCAATTTCTTGACCTCTTCTCGATGGGAAGCAACGGTTTCAAAGATGCTTTTGCTCCCATGCTCGATGTCCTCTCAGATTCATCTTAGCAATGCGACGGACTCATTGCAGATTAAGGTCTTTGCTTGGATTTCAAACCTCGAGGCTTCTCAATTGGACAAACAATTTCGAACAAGAAATTGGCATTAGAAAAGGAAAATACTCAAAAGGATAACAGTAAAGATTTACTTACCGTTAATTGAGTTCTAAAACCTCGAGTTCTTGATCCTTATTCGCAGAATCTGGAAAACTCCGAATGACCAAAGCTTTTTCTTGAACTTGTCTCGAGCTTCCGCATCTCTTTTCTTTATCCGAGAAGAAAGGAGAGTCTGTAAAGGTTAAAGATCAAAAGCGCCTTAAGTTCGTAACTTCATCGCTTATTTTTCCTGTAATCTTTTAGATGCAGAGACAGTCTCTCAAGTCTATCCGAGAGGACTAATATTTCGTTCTTAGCCTCCTCGACTCTTCTTTTTCATAGTCGAGTGAGTCAGCTAAGGTCTTCGTATCACTTTTTAACCTACAAAGAACAGGAACGAAGATAAACATCAGCCGAATGGTTGTAAGTACTTCTACAACTACCGACCTAGTCGTAAGTTTTTCTACGACTACGATATGGTTGTAAGTCTTTCTACGACCACTACCCTGGTGTAAGTAGTCGTAAGCTTTTTACGACTAGTACTTTGTCATGAGTTTCTTCCATGACTATTCTCGTAAAACATTATACGAGTATTTAAGTCAAAAACAACTATGAATGATAAGTGACTTACCACCTCTCTGCCTCTGCGCAGAGTAGTTCTTTCTCCTGTCTTAGCTCTAATAGTTGTCGATGATACTCACCGACAACAGCAATTTGCTCCAGAGCTTTCTGCAAAAAGAGAACAGTGAGAAGAGAAGGAAAGCCACATATATAAGTATTTTGAAGATACTTACATTTATAGTCGTCCTAGCAAACATTGAATATACAAGGTCCGGGTTTTGCAGCTTATCCATCCTCGCGACCTTGTCCCACCACACCTTCTCAAGGCGCTCGTTATCAAAAGTATTCTCCGTATTGGGAATATCATTGGGATGGGGACTCGGTCACGAGATCCGTAGCGTAAGACCCTACGACGGAGGCAGCCCAAAGAAGTCACCACGTGGTTGAAATTTTCTCCTTCCGGTTACGTGATTTCTCTTTGGGTAGGGAAGGAACGCCCCTACGATTTCCTTCCCATAGCGGTCTGCAGTCGGTCACCACCTTGACAGAGGCTTCCAACCGCCTCGTTGTTTCTACAACCTCGATGGTCGAAGCGCCACCTCAACAAGAATACCGCTACTTCAAGGGTCGAGTTACAACCTCGGCAGATGTGGAAGTCACTCGGGAGTCTCGACTTCATCGCCACTGGTCAAGGGTGATGCTTGACCACCTCCATTGATACCTCTCCGGTGAATGAAGGGATAGCAATGGACTTCTCAGTGAAGCATTCCGGGTCAAGGAGTCGACCAAATAAAGAAAAGCAAATCAAAGTTGTGAAAAAGAAAAAGGTAAATGTTGTTCTTACACTTTAGTACATTTCACATACCTCCGCACCGCTCTTAACCAGAATTTTGGAGCAATCCTCCCACGGAGGACCTCTTCTTCTCCACGACCACGTCCGGTCGAGGTTCAATAATTGGCTCACTACGACCACCACGATCGTAGAGTTTGAACAGGATCGTGGCTCTGTTTTCGATCCTCCGGATGGACGAAATCGCCTCGACCATTCCGTATAAAGATCGCCTCGATTGCGAGTTGTGCCGATGCAAAGATCGCCCTTCATAAAGACATAAAATCTTTCCAGCTTCTCCTTTCCAGTTGCTTAATAAAACTAGGAGTGGCACCGATCGCGAAAGATTCCGTGTCATAATAGAAGGGTACCTTAGCCTTGCGAGGTTTGCGCTTAAGAGGTTCAACCGCTTCAACCTCCTCGGCCGATAGTCTGCGGCCTCGGCTTCAGATATAACTACACAATGCCGCAGCCTTGTAGAGGGTCCGGTCGAAAGACCGAGCTTGAGCTTACTCCCCTTTGTCGCAGATTTTACAAGTCGACGCCTCTTCGAGGAGGAGCCGAGCATTTGTCTTTCGACAACCCAGCGCTAATAGTCATCGAACGACTTCTTCGTCGTCTCCGACGATTTTCCATGCCTACTTTCGTAAAGCAAAGCGTAAAAGAAGAATCACTAATTAGTCGTAAGTTTTTCACGACTAGTACCAAGTCGTAAGTTTTTCACGACTTTTTCTTGATCGTAAGATATTCTACGATCACCATTAGTCGTAAGTATCTTCTACGACTATAAAGTCCTAAAGAAAGAATCGATTCTTGATTACCTTTAGGCGCCTATCCTTTCATCTGCATGACAAAGCCGCAATGACTTGAGGAACCGCGCCTGAGTGGCGGGGACTTCTCACGATGAGTCGACTGAGTCAACCTCACTGTGAAAGATCCAGATAAACAGATAAAAATATTAGACAAGGTTGAGAAAGACCAAACGGAGAGCTAAGTCGACAATTGCTTACCCTCCTCGTAGTCTCTGGTGGGGTCTCCTCTCCCGAGTACCTCCATATAGGAGATGCTCGCTTCTTCAGAGGACTAATTCGGCGTGTGATGAAATCCTTCACCACATGCCATCCGGCCACCCTTCTTCCTTCAAGTCCTTAATAGCTTGAATATAAGGGCTAATCCACTGATATCTTGTGGGTTGAGTCCCATGAAGATTTCTTTCGGCAGCGACCTTCCTCGCAAAAGAAAGACTGCCTTCAGAGGTGACCTTCCAAAGAGAACCACCTCTTCCTCCAAATTTCCGCCACGAAGACCGGGTGAAACTCAATGTACTCCTTCGACTTCGAGTCGTGGAGCTTGCACCGCAGCTTCAGCGATTCCGCTTGTCGAGCCATCCCATAATAATATTGAAACACTCGAGATCCGCGGAATCCCTGTGCACGCCTCGCATGCATACACGAACACACTCAACATGGTAATAGAATTGGGACCTAAGTTCACCGCCCACCCCAAAGTGTTCGAGTACTATCAGAAGAAAGGGGTGGGCAGCAATCAAGGCCGCACTCACAATACGCTTGGAAGACGGAATTTGCCCATTTTCCCCGATGGCCAAGTCTTTGCCGATAGCCGAATCCACTTCACCGAGCCTTCTCGAATCTTCCAGATCAACCAAGATCTTGATCTTAGTCGCATCCATCTCCGATTCCTCCCATTCGTAAACTCTCTTGGCCATTTCGCCGTAAGCAAGAAGTTTTTTAATTGGGTTGGCGGCGAGAAGATGAAACCTAGTCGAGGATGGAGAAAGCAAGAGCTCAAGAACAAATGGAGTGATTTGGGGAAAGGTAAAATCCAAGTCTACCTCCGTAAGTTTTTATAATCAAGACGATCTCCGCGCTCGAAACCGTCTCGCTATAGGTCTATGAGAGATGGTTGTACCGCCGGGAACCGCTTCATCTGACAAGTCTATGAGAGCGGTTGCAATTCCCTGATGGTCCGCTCGAGAAAAAATAGGTGCGTATTGTCACCTCCAAGCGAAATTACATTCTTGACCAAGTCTTTCTAGTGAAGGAAGTATCAATCGGAAGAGTTTTTCTCCGATTTCTACTACGACCACCGCACGGTCGTAGGGTTTTTATGACTTTTGATAGTCGTAAGCAACCTTCCCGACCAAGTAAATTCTGGTCAAAGCAAAGACTCAAATGTCGAAGAGTTTTTCCTTCGACTATCATTCTACGACATCCTCATGGTCGTAAGTCCATTTACTAAACCTTTACCAAGTAAGTTATTTTCACTTGAAGTGGGGGCTAGATGACGAGGATCTAATAATCCTCATTTTATCTTTTATCTATAATTTTATTATGGGTAAATATGATGTCACATAGTCCCCGTATACCCTTATCTATAAGGGAGAATATGCTCAAAAGGTTTTGAGCTAGGCACAGGTGGGGGTGTATTTATAACCCCAACCACAAACCTAGCCGTTTGAACAAAATCAATGAGAAAATCGATTAGGGTTCTCCGAGAAGGCATCTAAACATCCCGTGTCAACTAGCGTGATTTCATCTGTTGAAATCTTTACGTAAGATCGGTTCTAATACGACAATGCTCAAAATAATTGTTCAACAAAATGACTATTGCTCATTAAATGACTATTGCTCATTAAATGCGTCTGAACTAGCCGCTATATAAAGATGCGGTCGTACCACACTCACAATATCCGGTACTACCGCACACCGGTAGTACCGCTCGGCTAGATCGAAACTACCGATTTCCAGAGGAGCAAAAAACACGAAAAAACACCCTCTCTGGAAATTACGTACCGCTATGTAAAATTCGGTAACCGCACTTCGGTAGTATCTCTCAAAAAATACATTCATACTAGTTTTTCAGGGGAGATGAAAACTCCCAAAACACGCTCTTTGGAAAAAACATACCACCAATTAGAATTCGGTACTACCGACCTGCGGTAGTACCGCTCAATAATTGCGGTCATACCGATTTGTACTGAACAGTTTACAGGAGTTATTCTAAATGCAGTGCATGACTCTTGGTTAATCAAAATGGCATAAAATAAACTTTTAAGCTACTAGCCATGATCCCTCTTTATAGTACAACATCTAGCCTACTAACCTGATCTTTTCTCCAAACACCAAGGCCGATAAAAACTATAAAAGTATCATTAGGCTATACAATACATTTGCTTTAAGCCAAGTAGATCTTTTACCATCTTGCATTGTCTTTTTTCATGTCATCATTCAAACTTCGGGACTAAACCCTTAAAACATCTTAACACACATATTAGGCTTGTAACATATTGTTGACATTAATTACCAAAATTATTTTTATGGGCCTAAATGTTTTCACTTAGACCTCATTGAATACATGTGAGCATTTGGTACACTCTCCTCTGCCCATTTGCTCATATTTCTCATTTTGAGGTAGTTGAGAGCATTCAAGAGCATGTGTATTATTAGTTGATCTCTTTGACACTTGATAATCTTCAAGCAAACACTGTGATTTGTTACTCTTGATGCTTGCCGGCACTTAGACGACTTAGATAAAGATTTGTGCGGTGATCTTTTAAAAAGGTTGTGAAGAGGCTCGACACCGATTGTGAGTGGTTCGGTGCTCACCATCTCCAGAGAGGAGGAAGAACAACCCCGAGAGAATCGAGGTGTTGGTTCAAGTTGTGAACCGGTCCAATTTGTTTGGACTTACCTCAACATGGACTAGTGAAGACCCGCAAGACTTCAATACCATGTGAAAACATCGATTATCTTCATTGCATTTCTCTCTCTCTTATCTTTATTATTTCTGCATTTACATTTCTAGCTATTTTTGTGTAGAATTGCCTAGCTAGAATTGTATTTAGTATTGACATGTCTTTAGGGTGTCTTAGTGTATCTTGGTATATATCTCTTGACTTGTGCTAAAAATTGTTAATTAGATCATTCTTGGTAAAATCGTTAATTAAAGCATAAGATTTTAGAAACCTCTTATTCACCCCCTCTAGTGGCCCATTATTGATCCTACAAGTGGTATTAGAGTAAGATATCTCTTTGTTTTTAGGCTTAATTGTCTAAGAAAGAAATGATGGCTAGTGAGAGTATGTCCATAGGTAAAACACCTTTATTTGATGAATCAAATTATACTTATTGAAAAAATTAGAATGTCTATTTATTTAAAGGCTATATGTCTAAACATAAAGAGAATTGTAAGTGAGGATTTCGTTATACCACTCGATCCTACACCCTACATATCTTGATGAGTGAAACTTCCACTTTAATGCTCAAGTGATGAACGCTCTTTTTGGAGCTTTGAACACGAGTGAGTAACCTTGAGTACGCTCATAAGATATGAACTACGCTCTCAAAATTCATGGAGGCACATCTACGATCAAAGAAGCCAAATTGCATAGGCTTTAGATTAAATATGATACATTTACAATGTTGTCTTATAAAATGTCACCGAGATGTATTATAGACTTAACAACATTGTAAATGAGCTAAAGGGTCTAAGCACTAATATAACCAATGTTGATGTTGTGCGCAAAATGTTTAGGACTCTACCAGAGAAATATGAAACGTTGATGACTCTATTCCTCAACTCACCCGAGTTGTCAAGAATAACATCAACCGATCTTTTAGGCAACCTCATTACCAATGAGTTGTACAAGAAGGATACAGACGAGTTGTGGAGCAATACTCCTCTAAAAAGAAGGTTACCGTAAAAATAGAATCAAGTGATGAAATGGAGGGCAAAGAAAATAATTCTAAAGGAGTTCGCTCTCCTTGTCGGGAGAACGAACAAATTAGTAAGAGAAAACGCTCAAACCGTTAATTCACGATCGGACGGAAGATGCCGAGCATAATTGCACGGTATTTGCAGCAGCGGTGAATAGGATACATTCCCATCCCGGCGATCTCAACTCCATAGTCCATCCTCGGATTCTCTATTCCTCACGGCAGGAAAGACTCTTTTAGAAGCCTGGACTATTTTAGCCCCGTTGTGCAACAAAAATTTCAAAAATAGCCCCTATAATTCTGAAATTCCCAAAATGGACTCCTCCTCAGATTTGTCTTGTCCGACTCAAGACTTAGATTTGGCAAGACTTTGTAATCGCCCCACGTGGCCAATTTTTTTAAAAATAATTAATAATATTTGTTAAACGATTTTTTAAATATACAAAATGAGCTCAAACAATTATGAAATTTTTTGTGGAGCCTCCTGGGATAGTGTGTCTGCTTGTGTAATTTTTTTTTGAAATTTTATGTATTCTTATTTGTTCTCCAAAATTCTTTAAAGTATAATGTATGCAATAATTTTATAATATAGCAAATGAGGTCCAAAAATTATGAATTTTTTTTACAGACTCCCTACACAGTGGGCTTGATTGTGTAAATTTTACATAAATTTATATACTCTGAAATTATCTCAAAAAATTCAGTATTTAGGTCTCAAAAATTAGGACGAGACGTTTCAGAAATTAGAGTTTCATGATTTCATGTGACTTGAAATGTGCGAAGTTTGGTACGGCATGACTACTCTTGGCCGCTATGGTTCTTGATCACATTTCTTCTGTACGGTGGAGTTAAAGCAGAGTACAGAAATTAACTTAACTGAAGGGGCTGAGAACGTTCCGATTACGGAGAAGCCCTAAAACATTGAAGAATCGATGTCGATGTGAATGGTTATCTCTGGAATTCTACCAGAAGAGGCATACTTTGATGGCTCACTGGAGGCACAACACCAGAACTACATTGCAGTCCGCGCGCGGACAGAAGCACGTTACATGTGGTCACATGGCATGATGGTTCGGCTAATCGCTTTAGTCATAGACGTTACTACTACGGTAACTTGCGACACGAGCTTCCGGACCATGTAAGTACGCATGCCTACTACGGCTAATCTCTAGATCGATCCACTTGCGGTAGCCACATAGCGGCTCCGAGGCAGTGTGTTGTCACATCTTACTTTGCAGATGGTGGTCACGTCCTGCTTTGCAAGATAAGTCGTGCGGTCTTGCCATTGCGAAAACTAAGTATTCTAAAATTGTCTGCAATATTACAGATTTAGGTCTAAAAAATTTAGAATATAGGATTTGGAATTTAGGGTTTGATTAATTCGCACGTAAAGTATTCATAACGGAATTAGATTGAGGCATACATGATACAAACGAGTACAACAACGCCGCAAAGGCATACATCACGTAGTGCAGGGATCTATAGATAAAGAGTGGATATTACAATCTTATTAAAACTGAACTTCTACTTGGCAAGAACAAGAAATAATAGAAGAAAAACTGCCAAACTAGCTATGTTAACTAATTTCTGAAGTATTTTCTCAACCCTTTCTATCGGTTGATCCGATGGTTGATCCGATGGTTGAGGCACTTGACGAAATGCAGCAACACCACGGGTGTCCTCTTGCAAGGCAGTAATTTACATTGCAATGTCTCGAACCTCTGGCACAGCTTCATCAGCCCACAGCCAGAACCGATATGTTGTGTTCTGTAAAAATAATTGCAACTGCAAGTGAAAAAACATGCTATTTGGAAAGAAGTTTATTGGGGATGATCAGGCACAAGTTACCGTAAGATTTGAACACTTTATGAACACTCGGGATGGATTCGCTGGCGTATAGGAGGTAAACACATTCACCGGATCCTTGCAACGAGGTCAAACCAAGTGCTGCCGTAGTGTTTCTAATTGCCTGCTCACTCGAAAGTTTGATGAGGCCGTAGACATCCCGTTTAAGACTGGAAGAATGGAGAAGAGGAAGCGAAGAGTGAGGGCAATGGCAGCCAAATCATGCATATATATAGCCTGCGGGTAAATTGTAATTTTGTTGAAGAAAATTCATGTCCGCGAGGTAGCGGGGCCGAGGAGGGATCGTGGGGCAGCATTGCGTTATGTCTTTAAGGTTTAGTAAGTTAAAATCGGAGGTAGAGTTGTCGTTTGTACTATATATTTCGGAGAACATTTTGCGTACATAAATCATAGTGTCGTAATGCACAGGGACATTACATAAATCACAAAGGCGGAATGCACAATGACATTACATAACAAGTTTTACACGCCCATGACATTAGTTAGGGCGCATCGTCGTGTCGCTTGCCGGGACGGCGTAGTTTATCCTCAGGGAAGGTGACCTGTCCGGGGAGCGGCGTACGTCTCGAAGGCCGTAGTAGGGGCCCTGCCTGGGAGATGAATCTGGGGTAATCTCATCGTGGGGGTCCGGCTGAGGCATAAGCATATCGTCAACCCACTGGTGCTCTTCCTACAGGAAGGGTAGGGGGTGAGTTAGTCATTGGTTTTGCGCAACGGAAAAATCGGTGTAACTACGTTCACACGTACCTAAGTAGGCTGTTGTGTGGAGGAGGATCCTCCTGGCCAGTCTGAGCCGTACGTGTCGCCGAACCACTGGTCACGCTCCCGCAGGTGTGATTGAACGCCGTGCGTCAATGAGCCGAACCCTTCGTCCCCGCGCTACGGTGAGTCAGGGTCGCGTGTGGAGGGCGGTGCCGACGGAGGTGCCGAGGGCGGAGGTGGTGGAGGGTGCCCTCCGTGTACGCGATGCTGTGCGTGAACGTCGCTATGGCGACCACAAGTTATGGATCTAATCGCAACCTCGCGTCCTCGCCTATGGTGCGCATCGCGCCTAGGAGACGATCAAAGGTGATGTTGTTTCCACGGCGTAGAGCTTCATCACTCTCACGCTAGATACGCTCCAAGTGGTAGTATTGCAAGAAAACCGATAGTAAGTGCGAAAAGTGTTGCCGGACGAAAATTATGCGAAGAATATTTTATCGTCTCGTCGAGGCGGGCCGCCCGGTGACGGTCTGGACCAGCTGGTACGATGTCGTCGTGCATGTCGTCCACTGAACGCTACGGCGTTGGCCAAGTAATCCTCCACCTAGTGCGCGGAACGTACCACCGTAAGTACATAGCGTACGTCTGGATGGCGTAGCCGCGAAGCTCCTGCACCACGTCCGTCGTAACCCTCTCGGTCCACAGCTGCTACGTCTGCCTCCAGTCGTCGCTCCTCCGCCCTCTCCTCGTTTGTCTGCAATTGAATTGAGATGTCAGAAAATCTTATTCAGATATGCTCTTAAAATGACACCAAAGAATGGGATGTCTATACTCTGTTTTAACTCCACCGTACATAAGAAATATGATAAAGAACCATAGCGGCCAAGAGTAGTCACGCCGTACCAAACTTCGCACATTTAAAATCACATGAAATTATGAAACCTTAGTTTCCGAAACGTCTCGTCCTAATTTTTGAGACATAAACCCTGAATTTGTCAAGACAATTTTAGAGTATATAAATTTATGTAAAATTTACACAATCAAGTCCACTGTATAGGGAGTCTGTCAAAAAAATTCATAATTTTTGGACCTCATTTGCTATATTATAAAATTCCTACATACATTAGACTTTAAAGATTTTTGGAGAACAAATAAGAACACATAAATTTTTGTAAAATTATACAAGCAGACACACTATCCCAGGAGGCTCCAAAAAAATTTCATAATTATTTGAGCTCATTTTGTATATTTAAAAAATTATCTAACAAGTATTATTAATTATTATTAGTTTTTATTTTTTTGACCCACGTGGGGCGGCAGCAAGGTGCTGCCCCTGGAGACAGCACCAAGGTGCTTCTGTCCCCGACGAGAGGGGATCATTTTGAAAATTTTAAAATTATATGCTGCCCCCGGAGACAGCACCAAGGTGCTTCTGTCCCCGACGGGAGGGTATTATTTTGAAAATTTTAAAATTATAAAGATTATTTTTGTAATTTTTATTACGAAATAGTCCACACTTCACTCTTCTAAGGCATTTTCCTCGCTGATCTCCCCAATTTCCAGCTCGAACGATTCCCCGTCTCTTCCCACCAAATCGCGCTCCCCTCCTCCTCCGCATCTCCCCATTCGCGTGCGCTTCCCCCTCCAATAATCCTCGGAAAAACACCGCGACCAAATCCATCACCCACCGACCCACCCGCCGAGGCCGAGATCCAGATCCAGATCCGCCCGGCGCCGGCCATGAACTCGACGCGGCCCGCGCCGGCGTCGTTCCGCGACCGCACCAACGAGTTCCGCGCCGCCGTCGAGAGCGCGCGCCGCCACGTCGCCCCGTCCCCCTCCGCCGCGGCGTCGGCCAGTAGCAGCGGCGGCACACCCCTCGATGGGTCGCGCGCGACCGCGTCGGCGCACTCGGAGTTTAACCGCCGCGCGTCCAAGATTGGGCTCGGGATCCACCAGACCTCGCAGAAGCTCGCCCGCCTCGCCAAATGTATAGCTTCCCTTCTCGTTCCCTTCCATCGATCTCAATCCGTTCGTGCTTGCGTCGGTACCGATTAGTTGAACTGGTGGTTTCCCTCCGCACTATTGGCATGGGATCTCGAGATGCGCGTGGTGTAGACTCTAGAGCTCGTGTTTGATGGATTCGTAGCCTGGGAACATGCCAACGTTTGTGGACGATTAGCTGGTACTTTGCGTTGTAGTTGCGGATGATTGCTAGTTGTTTGTGCTGTCAGTTTTCGTAGGGATAGTGAGACGTTTTTATCGTAGGCATGTTCCTTAGTTGGTGTTTGTATGATATTTGGCTTAAATGTCTGCTGTTTTGTTTGGCCCTTTAGTGCTCATGTATTTAGTGGAATCACGTATTTGCGAAGTTCGCTGTGTAGGTATCAGGATGAGTGTTCTGCACTTGTGTTTCGACGATATCAATAAGGGCATTTGTGTCATGTTGTGCAGACTTTTGTGCATTACTAGATCTGATAGTTGCTAGTAGGTTGCTTCTTTAATCATTACCATGTACTGAACGAAGCTGAGATGAGCAGTCTTTCAAGTCTCAGTGAACTAGATGTGTCAGTGGCGTGCGTGTGTAATGCGGGTGCATGGATATTGAGTGTTAACTGGTCTGGGATGATTTATGAAATGTTTGCATATCTGCTCAAGTACTGTGCAGTGAGGACCAGTGGTTGGCTGGAGCTCTTGTGATACTGTCAGACAGTCAGAGCCAGGATTATGGATTCCCTTTCCTACTAATACTTTTTGCCACTTTTAGAGTGAAGTGGCTAGCTCCTCTTGGGTTTAGATGTATTTGGTTGGTGCATACCATAGTTACCAGAAACGCGGTACGGGATTCGGGTTCGTAGTTCGCCATTTTTTCTTCCAATTTCCACTGCGAACACGAACCCGTACCCTAAACTGGTTCGGGTTCGACGAGTCCAGTTCGCAATTCGAGGGTTTTATAGCGAATCCGGTAACTATGGTGCATACCTTCCTTAGAAGGTGTTTTAGCGCTGTCATTAATTGAATTTCAGTGGTAAAAGGAAGAAAATGTGGATAGATGCACGCCAACCATTTTTTGAAATGCAGATTGAATATAGATGCTACTTATTTGCACCATGTCGTATTCACATGAATTAGACGTAATTGGGATTGATGCTGACTTTACAACATATCTGTTGCAGTGGCAAAGAGGACATCTGTTTTTGATGACCCTACCTTAGAGATACAAGAGCTGACTGCAGTTGTCAAGAAGGATATCACTGCTTTGAATTCTGCTGTTGTAGACCTACAAGTTCTCTGCAATTCACAAAATGAGAGTGGGAACCTTTCCAAGGATACAACAAACCATTCCACCACAGTTGTGGACAACCTAAAAAATCGCCTGATGAGTGCAACAAAAGAATTCAAAGAAGTTCTTACCATGCGGACAGAGGTCAGCTAAAAATTGATAAGTGATTGTTTGATTAAGATATATTGCCTTCCCTTTTACCTTTTCTTTTGCATAGCGTCTTCATTATAAATGGATTACATATCGACTTTTGTCCTTAACGTGCAGAACTTGAAGGTTCATGAAAATAGAAGACAAATGTTCTCGTCAGCTGCGAAAGATGCATCCAATCCATTCATTCGTCAACGTCCCCTTGTTGCCAGGGACACACCTGACTCTTCGCCCCCAGCACCATGGGCCAGTGACTCTGCATCTACCCCATTGTTTCAAAGGTATTGTTGCAAATGTTAAACTTGACTGTTATGTACTTTCATTTTTGAGCAGCCATGCACAGCCACGTTAGTTTAGGCCTTTCACATTTTTCAAAAAAGGCTTTCACATCACATCACATGCTATGATAGTTGGTGGTAGGGCTGCCAAAGCTGATACCCGCTGGGTACCTATATTGTCTGGTGTCTATTTATGTATAATAACACTAACTGGTGCTGTAATAAACTAAATACTTCTGCAAAAATCTGGGTGGCTGCCAAAACTGGCATTTTGACTGGTCTCCAGAGAAACTTGGTAGATTCTCTCTTTGTTTGTTTTATTATTGTGAAAATGATTTATTTACATGCAAGAATATTACTACATTTACTCGAACTGGCACAAAGTTCATCTATAAAAATCCTACTTGAAGGAATGTACCCGTAGAAAGCCGTAGTGGCAGTAGCCTACTGGTTTGTTAGCCAGTTCTAGAATTCCAGTCTGGGCTAGTAAAAGTGTTTTGCAGTTACACATTGCTTACTGAGTTATTTTCCCCCAAACAGCTGGTTGCACCAACAAGCTAATTGCTAACTACTAACTCAATGCTGTTCCACTGGATTGGCAAGCAATTCCACCCCTTATTTCAGGCATACTTCTGACTATATCTGCTGGAGGATGAGTATGTTTTGAGTTGCTTGTATGATGGAACAACCTCAATACTCGCTCACAAACATATATAACAAGTAACAATTGTCCTAGTTTTTTCCTTGCTCTTGATTTTTTTTAATGACTTAATGTACATGGTCGACTCAGGGCAGTGCTGTGGGGCTTATCTCCTTTATGTGTATATGCATAAATACTGAAGCAGATATTTTATATCGAAGCCAGCTGTTCTTTTTAGTTTATCATCTTCATTCTCATGCTAATGCCCTAAATTAGTTATTGTAATTAAAATTGTAAGTGCAAAGTATAAACTGGCTCGCTTCTCAGTTTTGAAAGAATGCAATCTGTAGCTTAACCATATAAAGCTCTTCAAGTATAGTCAATGCGCTCTAGGAGTTCTAATATTAATTTTCTACTTCTGTTCACTAGGAAGAAGACTAATGGAGATCATGGAGCATCATCTTCATCTCCGCCTTTCATGCAGCAGCAGCAGTTGGCAGTACAGCAGGACAGTTACATGCAGAGCAGAGCGGAGGCTCTTCAAAATGTGGAATCGACCATCCATGAGCTGAGCAACATATTTACACAGCTGGCAACCATGGTTTCTCAGCAGGGAGAGCTAGCAATAAGGTGAACCTTCTCTAACAAAGTTTGTTCCATCTAATTTCAGGAGTTGGCTATTACACTTGAAGTAAAACCCGTATCTTTAATTTGGATAGTTCTTAATGATAGATTTTGGAGAGGGAGCTATTCTGATAGATTTTGGAGAGGAGAAGAAATATTTTTGCTATTCATAACTATGTATCTTATTCATTATTGAGAAGATACACACACACACATGATTAGTTGAGCCTCATGGGCTACATGTACCACATGGGCTAAGAGAGAGACTACTAATATGTACAAGACTCTTTAACAATTAACATCTTCAAGATATGGGACATGATCCCAAGCAAGATAAGCCCATTGTACATTAAAAGAGATGAACATTTTCTAAAAAGTTACTGATAAATTTGAGTTTTTTTTTTGCATGCACCTGGTTTAGATTCTACAGTACTATAATGGTTTCACTAAAATTCTCTTTGAAATTAAGGAGATTTGCTATGTGAGTAATGGTTTACAGCAAGAAAGGATGGATTTCCATATGTGCACTAATTATGATCATTATGCATTTATTTTTTTCGCGGGTTCTGTACTCAGTTGTGGTTGTTTCCTGCTATCCTTAATTGACTACTTGAATCTTGCCTTCAGCAGATCACAAAATTCTATTTTCTGACCTTTTGGTCAAATCCTGTAACCATGTATTATTATTTACCTTATCGGCATATATATTCTTAATTATTCATGATGGACTTATTTCAGATGAATTATCTTTTGAGAGAGGCTGGGTTTTCTGCACCAATACTTTATTCATGTTGTTTTCTCTGATCCCATTGGGCTAATCTTGGCATAAATGTTGTACTATGCATGACAGAATTGATGAGAACATGGATGACACAGTGGCTAACGTTGAGGGAGCGCAGGGCCAACTCCTGAAGTATCTCAACGGCATTTCATCAAACAGGTGGCTGATGATGAAGATATTCTTTGTGCTGATGGTTTTCCTCATGATCTTCATATTCTTCGTCGCATGATTCCCCTGTGCCCCCGTAGTATATTCTTTAATTTTTACCAAACTTTTGAGAAAACATGAAGATATACATGTACACAATTTCCACTTGGATGATAAGCAGCCGTCTAGCCTTTGTGGTCATGTAAATTGGGAGAAGCTCTAGCACTGATCTGTTACTTTTGTGCGGTGATGTTTTTACAATATGTTTGTTGTACGATTTCATGGCTCACAGTGATAGCAATGTTCCAAATCGTTTGGCATTCTAAGCTTGTTTGCTGGAGGGAGCCAATCTCTGGATAATAATTCATGACGTCTCCTTGGGGTTCCTTGGCAAATGTTACTGTAACAGGCTAAAGTCGTCGTGGATATCTTGCACAAAAATGTGCTGCCCTTTCGCAGAACAGAGCTATGGATCTTCTGTTTTCAGGCCTTGCTATTTCTGGCTTCTGACTGTTTCTGCGGTCTCTGCTACTGTTTGAATTTTTGTAGCTGCTGAAGTCCGAACCTGTTGATTCCAGCAAATAACTTGCATCTGCTTGTTTGGCTTGGATGTGATGTCAGCTTTTTTACTATCGACTTGGATGAATATTGGCATCTTGCATCCATGGAGAATTCTGGTCTGATAAGCTGCTCCTGCTTGTGAGCCGCGCGTGCCCTTTCCAGTACGGTTAAGAAGTCAGTAATGTGACACTGACACCTAGGAAAATCCCATGCTGTCAGCTCCCTTCGTTCTACCATGTCCGTCCGTGTATGGCTGGAACAACATAACTCTTGCTACTCTGCAGCAGCTTCTCCTTTCAGTCGTAACTCGTACGGTCATACCGAACGCAATCCGGACGAGCCCCCAGCAACGTCACACATCAGGCGCAGACGCTGCAGTTGCACTTGGGCAGTCGGCGTGGCGCGATGCGACGCCGATGCGGATAGAGTTAACTAGAGCCCTCTTCCTCTTTTGCTCTAAACAAACGCGAGGCAAATAGAGAGTCGTCTATAAACAAAGCACGCGGCTCTTGTCTCCCATCTCAAAACCCTAACGCCCCCCCAATCCCAACCCCGCCGCGCCTCCGCCCGCCCGATCAGCGACCAGGAATTCGCCTCGCTTCGCTGCAGATTGGCGGCCACTCCGATTGGGATTGGGTTGGTTGTGGCGAGATTCAGATTCGGATTCGGGGCCTCGTCGGATTTGCGCGTTCGAGAGAGGGAGACTATGGTGGGCGGAGGGAGGAGGGGAGCGGCGGAGGAGGTGAAGCTCAACACCGGCAACGTGTTCGCGGCGCTCGAGACGCTCAAGAAGAAGAAGAAGGGCGCCGGCGGCGACAAGGCCAAGGGGGGCTCCTCCTCCAGGAGGAAGCAGGACGACGCGGCGCAGCAGCAGCAGCCGCCGCAGAAGGAGGTCTTCTGGGCGCCCGCGCCGCTCACCACCAAGTCCTGGGCCGACGTCGAGGACGACGACGACGACGACTACTTCGCCACCACCGCGCCGCCGCGCCCAGTCTGGGGCCCTGGCCAAGGCGACGACGGGGGCAAGGGGGAAGACGAGGAGGAGGACGCTGTCCACGCCGCCCTGCAGGAGGTCTATTTCTCCTTCTCGATGTGCCTGTGTGCCCCTTGTTAGGCCTGCTTGTTTGTGCTGTGCATGATTTATTTGATTATTTTGCTTGAGAAAACACGCTGTTTTGTTGTGCAATATATACAAATTAGTTGGGCAGTCGGTATGGCGGTAGTGTTGGCGGGGAACTGTTTGATTGAGGCAGGGGGAGTCCTGTAGGCTGTGGGTGTACTAATGCAGCAATGCCTGTGCGGTTAATTTTGTCAACGGTAGCCCCCGTCGTGCAACATATGCTCTGTGGATGAATCGATTTAGTTAAGTGTAGCTACGGAAACGGTGAATTGGGACAGGAGAATGCCTTAGGTGTATTTATGCCAGTTTGATTATTTTTGTCTGTTGATGTTATGATTCCTTTTTGTTGTACAACATATTATTTGTTGACTAATCAGTACCCACACATGGCAAGTGTAGGCATAATTCGTAACTAGAAATGAGAGCATGTCCTGTAGGTGTATTTACACCTGCGGGATTATTCCGTCCATTGGTTTCATGTTTTCCTCTTATTGTACAGCGTATGCTTAGCTGACAATTTGACATGACACAACTGTAGAGACGGAATGCTTAGCTGACAATTTGACATGACACAACTGTAGAGACGGAATTGGTGAAATGGCGCCACAAGTAAGAGTGCCCTCGTGGTGTATTTGTGCTTGCATCATTAATTTTGCCAACTAACAGAATACTTCCCCTGCGAACACGAGAATGTTCAATGTTGTATTTCCTGCTAACGGTCTACCATAGTTGAAAATATTTACTGTGGCAAATAGTATGTATGTGAATTTTTTCCTCTCTTAGGCCTGTAGTTCTAACTAGTTTGAGTCTAGAGGGTGGACAGGCACATAATGCTTGCAGAAATTGCGAGGAAAGACAAACGATTTAATCTGATGTCATGAATATATCCTTCACTTCATTTTTATGGGCAATGTTATGTTGCAAAGTCATCATAAAAGTTGTTGAAAAGGGTGATTATGATTTATAAGGTTTTTAGGAGCATTAGAAGTTTGGGAAAGGATATGCCAATTTCATTATGTTGGTTGATGAAATTCGTTTTCCATATGCATTAGTAGTTTCCAGATCTTTTTTCTTTGTTCTTCATAGACCCCAGCAAATGTTCTATCTACTCAATTTCTACCAGAAATTTTCTTGTTTGCATTTGAACTTTGTTGACTGAAGGCATAATTGACTGATGTTGAATGAAACAAATGTGCAAGAGAACATCTGAGTATAACATGGTGGACTAATTGTCTCTATACACCTTACTGATAGTATTCTTAGATGCATTTACTTCTGCATCCTGCAGGAAATTGAGAGTGACGATGAGGACATTGATGATGAGGTTGATGATGGTGCTGAGGATGAACCTGAGCATGAAGTGGAAGCTGCTGAACCTGATGTGAAGAAAGCTGCAGCTCCAACTGCACCACCTAAAGATACAGAAAGGCAACTATCCAAAAAGGAGTTGAAAAAGAAGGAATTAGCAGAACTTGATGCTGTGTTGGCTGAGTTGGGAATTTCTGGCGAGTCAAGCAATGCTGCACAAGATGGAAGCAACGGTAAATTCTACATTATAGGCTGTTCTTTTTCCCCCCTTACGCTTTCTTTTGTGGTGCATACTTGAAGGAACATTCCTCTGGATTAAAATGAATACCTTTATGTGGTTGGGTTGCTTGTATGGATTTTGTTTTCACATGCTATACATTATTGCAGCTGAGAAGAAGGGTGCAAATCAAACTGGTGATGGTGAGAGGAAGGAAGACGCTCCTGCCCCTTCAGAGAGCAAGAGCTCCAAGAAGAAGAAAAATAAGAAAGACAAGAATTCAAAGGAGTCAAAAGAAACACAGGAAGCAGCTGATGGGACAGAGGAGACTGCCAGTGCAGAAGCTGATGAAGATACAGCTTCTGTGGATGTGAAGGAACGCCTAAAGAAGATGGCTTCAATGAAGAAAAAAAAATCAGGCAAAGAGACGGACACGGCTGCAAAAATTGCTGCCGCTGAGGCCGCAGCGAGGAGTGCCAGGCTTGCGGCAGCAAAGAAGAAAGAGAAGAATCATTACAACCAGCAACCTGTGCGGTAAATGGTGCCACCAAAGTTTTGAATGTTCTGAGTCTGGATATCCCCTTGTTAGTTTTGGACTCGCAATAAGCTTTTTTTTTGGAGTTGTGTTTATGAACTTGAAGTGCCTTTCTGAGATTCATTTCAGAATCCTTGAAGGCCTTTCTGGTCTCACAACGGTCATGTAATTGTGTTTTGAATTGTTCATCCAGCGGAACTTCATGGACGACATGGCCAATCAGGGCCAATTGGGTACTTCCCCTCTGTTCCTTTTTCTTGCGGTGGCTTGTTGCGTCGACATTTACCCCCACAGCTTTCTTTATGTTTTGTTATCGCCTTTTCTGCTCCTAAGCTACCTCATGAGGCAAACCATGGCTGTGCAATGTGTCGTGTGGTTTTGCAGCTCATAGAGATGATACACAGATGTGTCGTTGTTTTCTGTCTCCATTTGCATCAGTCATAGTCGCTCATTTGCAGTCTTGTTCTTTGTTTCCGCAGGGGCTTGACTATGCCGGTGCTGTTGGGATTATCGTGATCCGACCAGTGGACAGCTTGAGCCTGGCTGCAATTTATATTTCCTCATGCTATGGTATCCTACCACGGATGACAATATGAGCATGTCCTGAGTCCTGACCTCTTGTCCCACCTAGAACACGAAATCCTCAGAAATGAAAACCTAAGAAGTACCAAGAGAAGAAAGGCAGAAACTGTGGGGGTGGCGGGGAAGCGAAAGAAAGCTAGCTCTCCGTTGCTCTTTTGCGAAAGAGAAGCTGAGAAGAGAAGAAAGTTGCAGGCCAAAGAAGCTACACGGCAAGTAGGCAACGACCCCAGCGAAAGCCAAGCATCTCTGTGACTCTCTCCCCCCTCTCGCCTGGTCCCTCCCTCGCCTGCTACTACTACAACACTACGCCCCTCCCATCCCCCACCTCTCCGCTCTTCCTCTCGCCGCACGCAAATGGTCACCTAGGCCGGCGCAATGTCGCACTGCCTCTGCGCCCCGCCCCTCCTCGCGCCGCGGCCGCCCTTCCTCCTCCTCCACCCAGCCCGCCGCCGCCGGCCGCACGGCCGCGGCCACCACGCCTCGAGGCCCCTCGTCTCGTTCGCCCGCTTCGGCCAGCCGCCGCTGCTCCGCCTCAAGGTCTCCGACTCCAGCGACTGTCCCGCCCGGTACCCGCCGCTGCTCCCGCGGCCAAAGGCCCTGATCGGCTCCCTCGCCCTCCTATGGCGGGAGGGGCTCTTCCTCGTGCGCTGCTCCGTCTTCGCCGCCGTGCTCTCCGTCGCCGCCGCGCTCTCCTGGTACGCGCAGCTCCGGGCGCGGGCTTTCGTCGAGGCGCGCCTCCTCCCCGCCGCCTGCGCCATGCTGGGGGAATACCTCCAGCGGGAGGTCCACCTCGGCAAGGTGCGCAGCGTCTCGCCGCTAGGGATCACGCTCCACACCTGCTCCATCGGCCCGCACGCGGCGGAGTTCTCCTGCGCCGAGGTGCCCGTCATGAAGATTAGGGTCAGGCCCTTCGCCAGCCTCAGGAGGGGGAGGGTCGTCGTTGACGCCGTGTTGTCCGAGCCCTCCGCGCTCGTGGCGCAGAAGAAGGATTTCTCCTGGTTGGGGATTCCTCCGCCGTCCGAGGGCACGCTCAAGAGGCATTCGGGGGAGGAGGGCATTGATTACCGCACCAAGACCAGGAGGCTCGCGAGGGAGAAGGCCGCGGAGCAGTGGAACCAGGAGAGGGACAGAGCTGCTAGGGAAGCTGCTGAAAGGGGATACGTCATTCCGAGCGGTCAATCAATTTCTCGTTCGGCTGATGAGATGTTGGAGGATGATGGACCTACCGAGATTGGGAAATCCAGCCCGCCCCTCTGTGCTGATGAAATGCACAGGAAGGATCATCACATGGATACAGGCATTGACTCCGGCTCGAAGCATGCGGATTTGGAGAAATCCTTTGGTGTGAAATCTCGTATTCCGGGTGTCAACTTTTGGTCTAGGATGATTCCAAACCCTAGCAGGCGAAGGTACAGGAGAAAGGCTCACGGCAAGGTGGTATCGGAAATTGACAATTCTTCTCAGCAAAGGATCCTTCGACGTAGTGCATATGCTGCTGTGGCATATTTTCAAAACAAAGATAGTGGTCATCTTGATAAGTCATCACCTGGTCCTGGGAAAAGCCCATCTGATGGAGGTCATACGAATGCTGGTTGTGAGGAAGCCACTTCAAATGATGGACCAATTGGTAGATCTGAGACCGCAGCTATGGATTTTGGTGAATTGCCACCAAATAATAGTCACAGTTTGGATTATGCAGCTAAAGGCAAATCTGTAAGTGCAATGCTGATTAGCAATACAGATGATGTCCTTAGTGAACGTTCTCATAATCAACAATCTAGTCAGTGTAGTTCACGTGATTTGGATAGCAAAGGGTCAGTATGCCACCATTCGGAAGATCTGCAGCATGGTCAGGCCAACTTCTCCCAAGGCCATGTGTTGGGGAAATTTCAGAATATTTCTGAAGATAATCTCAGTCCTCAGCAAGAATTCATTTTTGGGAATTTTGGTTCATGCACGCATGCTCACAACTGGGCATCATTTTGGCCTTTCCAATTAAAGGGGTTTCCTGTCAGTTTTAATGCACCATCTGCTTCTCTGGATGTTCAAATTCAGAAGTTGAAGTCACTATTTGGTATTGGTCCTGGAGACATCTCTGCTGAACTTGCTGAAGGGGTTGGCCAGATCCATCCTGGTGGTGTACAGCAAGCGCTTCCCATCACCCTGGATTCTGTTTATTTCAATGGAGGGAACTTGATGCTTCTGGGATATGGTGATCAGGAACCAAGGTTTGACCTCTTTATTTGCCATTTCCATTGCAAATACATGCTCTTTCTATCCTTTCGAGTGCATCTTCTTCAAAATTTAGTAGTCTATCACTTTGGTCATAGAGCTTACATTGGGATATTTTTGTAACCATTGTCTATGCCCATGAATTTACTGTGTTCGTCACCAATCAACACTGAACATTGTGAACGATAAATATTCTCATCTTAGGTTTTCAGATTCATATTATCAGATCTTATTTTCAGGAGTTATTATTCTAGAGTAAAATACAGTACCCAGAGTACAGTATGTACCGTGTACTTAACTTTATCTTATCTTAATTTGCCAACACATAATTAAAGGCTTTTGGGGAAGTTCGTGGGTTCTATACATCTACTAGCTGTCCAAAGGGAGGGAGGGATTTTTTTGGGTACAAATAAGTGATTCCACTGCTAAGTTTGGATTTATTGTCTTTATATGTAGGGAAATGAAACATGCTAATGGACACATCAAGTTCAAAAACTGTTATAACCGTGTACATGTGCATGTCACTGGGAGCTGCATGGAATGGAGACAAGATCAGACTTCTCAAGGAGGGGGTTATCTTGCTACAGATGTTTTTGTTGATATAGCTGAGCAAACATGGCATGCTGATCTGACTGTAATCAATGCTTTTGCTCCGGTAATGCAACTATTTTTTATGCTATCTGTTTGGTTGTTACTTGATGATAGAATTCTTTTTGTAGCAAAAAAATATGTTAGAATTCCTAGTATTTGTGTTGAAAGGGATTTTTTTTTCATGTGCAGCTGTTTGAGCGGATCCTAGAAATACCAGTTGTCTGGCACAAAGGAAGAGCAACCGGTGAGGTGCTTTTCTAAACCTTATCTCTTACATATTCTTTTTTCACTACTTGCATTGCCACGCATGCATATGTTTGAAGACAAAATTTAAGATATGACTTTCATATGCACTTAATGAACGGCTGGACTTAACAGGGGTTTATTGTAACTTGTAAGCTACATCAAGAGTTCAAGACATCTATGTCTCATGGAAACTTTTTTTTTGTCATGCTTGAATACATGAAATTCTTACAACGACATTTCTCCTTTTCCTCCTCCAGGTGCATATCTGTATGTCAAAGGGTGATAGTTTCCCAAGCATTCATGGCCAGCTTGATGTGAAAGGCCTAGCTTTTCAGATAGTAGATGCTCCATCATCATTTTCTGTACGTTTGTGCTTTACCCCATTGCTTTGTTTTCTCCAACTCTGCATATTTTAAATAGATAGGATCTTGCAAATGAATGATTCCTTGTATTTCTCAAGAAACAAGACAGATTTTACATGGTTTTGACGCTTCTTGATAATTTGCCATTAGGCCCATTAACCTTGGTAACAATATTTGTCTTATGTCATTGACTTTTTACTTTGTCAATAAACACTGATTGTTGTCTTGAGGGTGAAAATTGATCCCAACTTACTAGTGAGTAGTGACTACCTTGAAAGAAAAGGAAACACAATGGGAAAATGGGATAATATTATTGAAATAGCTAGAGCATACCATTTTTGTATATAAACCATCCCAAAATTTGGATTTCAATATGAGGTGTGGGAGAAGGGATATGAATGGTTCCTATATAGTGTTATCAAGGTGGGCGCTGCCTATCTGCATTGTCCCAAGAAACGAGTTGATATTTAGCATTTCAAAGCATCTATTATTTTATGGACACTAACATCTTGCTCTGAAGTTAAAAACTGGGCCTCGTGTGCTCAGATGTCCAATTTCGGATTTTTCATACTTAGATTTGCAAACGTCACTCTTTTCGAAGTGTTAGTGCTGGAAACATTCTATGTGATTATAGCTTTTTTAACGAAAGCCTGAACACATTCAGGACATAGTGGCAACTCTATCGTTTCGTGGTCAAAGAGTATTTCTGCATAATGCAAGTGGTTGGTTTGGTGATGCTCCGGTTGAAGCTTCTGGTGATTTCGGTCTAAATCCTGAGGATGGAGAGTTTCATCTAATGTGCCAGGTATCTTTAAACTTGCTAATGGCATATTTGAGTATATGTCATACATGTGGTCCCCTAAATAGTAATGCTTAAATTCACATGATCATTTCTA
Source organism: Hsuehochloa calcarea (assembly GCA_036346395.1). Lineage (NCBI taxonomy): Eukaryota > Viridiplantae > Streptophyta > Magnoliopsida > Poales > Poaceae > Hsuehochloa > Hsuehochloa calcarea. Next base: position 77,410,057 of record CM070593.1, on the reverse strand, counting down.
TTCTCTTTCCAGGTTCCATCTGTCGAAGTTAATGCGCTTATGAAGACAATGAAAATGAGACCTCTCATGTTTCCGGTACAAAATACTCTCTCTCTCTGGTTTCTTATGGGTGCTGCATGCTTTGTTTGGACTTTGGAATACTAAATTCCTGCATGAAGTTTGAGTCCGTTTTTTTTAAACTTAATGGCTGGCCAATATTTGGACACATCATATATGATTTGACTATACTACACTTGAAATAAATTCTAGAAATTCTTGTGTTAATTAGAAAAGAAGGCAAGAAGATTGCTGATTAGTTTAGTAAAAAGAGAACATATTGTACATTAGTTTTGTACTGCCCGATTCAATGTGAGGATTTACCACCTGAACTCATGTCCAATTAGCTACACTGAACCAACAAATCATTCACAACAAAAAAAATTAGTTTGACTTTAATATAGAATATATTTATACGGTCGTCTTCTGTATGCACAAAAATAGTCAACTGGCTAACCTATGTAAGTATGTAGGTATATGAATTAATGGCTAATTTCAGTTATTTGTATTGCCTGACAATGGTTCTTGTGCTTTGTCTAAAAAATACAAATTATCTTGGTTCTTAGAATATAAAAAATAGCTTCTGGATGAAGCGAAATGATCACTTTAAATTATCATTTAAGCTGTGATGTCTCATTTGTTTTTCTACAATAATTTAGAGTGGTCTCTAATGATGATTTATGTGTGTAAGATCACTTTTATGCCTTATGCTTTTCATGTTCATCGTTTAAGACTTGAGTTTTGATACAATAACTTAATTTATTCAGTTGGCTGGTGCTGTTACTGCTGTATTTAATTGTCAAGGACCTCTTGATGCTCCTATTTTTGTTGGAAGTGGGATTGTCTCAAGGAAGTCTCTTTCAATATCTGGTATGCCTCCATCGGCAGCTTCTGAAGCTGTGGTGCAAAATAAAGAGGCTGGTGCGGTTGCTGCATTTGATCATATTCCCTTCTCTCATGTATCAGCGAATTTCACTTTCAATCTTGATAACTGTGTGAGTGCAAATATAACACAATTTTTGCCATTATTGAACTTTGTGAATATTTAGCAACTATTTTCTCTTAGTTATTATCACTGATCGTAGGTTGCAGACTTATATGGTATTAGAGCATGCCTTTTGGATGGTGGAGAAATTCGAGGGGCTGGTAATGCATGGATTTGCCCAGAGGTATTGTGGTTTAATAATTACACTTCCAGTCAGTCATGCTTCCATGTCTGCATTAAATTTTAGCATTTACTAACTGGACAACTTTTCTCTACTTCTACCATAGTGTCTTCAGTTTGTTTCAAATTGGCCAAGCATTTTGCTTACTCTATATTGAGAATAAATTGGAGGATCCCGTATTATGATGAGTACACTAGACAAATATATATTAATCATCAGGACTCTTATAAAATGAATGTGCCTATGGAAGTGAATAATGAATGCATTCATGAAGAATGTTCCATAGACTCCATTCGTTATTCACAACTTTGGCCACGACATAGATATGACTGCAGCCTAGCAAAGTCATTGGATTGTTCATTTCTCTGGGCTCACAGTGAATGTGTACTGTTGGGAACCTTGCAAATAGTGAACTACTGCCTATTCTTCTGTGGCTGTTAAACATCCTAACAAATGGAATAATAGCAACGTACTCCTAAGAACCTAAGCATAAATTTGCTGTACCAGCTATTCCAATCCAATGAATAGTCTGCCATGTCATCATATACAAGAAATTTACCACCTTATGCAAGTGTAATACATATTTAGATCTCTGCAGGGGGAAGGTGATGATTCTGCTATGGATATTAATTTGTCTGGGAGCATTTTACTTGATAAGGTTTTGCATCGTTACATTCCTGGAGGCATCCAGCTGATTCCACTTAAAATTGGAGAGCTCAATGGAGAGACTAGACTTTCTGGTTCCCTTGTTAGACCGTGAGTACCTTAGCCTTAGATGTACCATCTGCGTTCCAAATGACCAAGTAGGTTGAGTATTGTTCTGATCTTCTAACGACAACCAAAATCTATGACAGGAAATTTGATATCAAGTGGGCAGCACCAAATGCAGAAGATTCTTTTTCTGAAGCACGCGGCAATATTGTTATTGCACATGATTATATTATGGTCAACTCATCATCAGTTTCCTTTGATTTAAATACCCGTGTTCAAACATCATATATTGATGACTACTTGCTGCACAAGGAGATGTATCAAATGAAAAAAATCATGCCACTAGTTGTGGAGGGTGTGGATTTGGATTTACGTATGCGAGGCTTTGAGTTTGCTCATATAGCTTCTTCAATACCTTTTGATTCACCACGGCCATTACATTTGAAAGCATCTGGAAGGTTCAAATTTCAAGGAAAAGTGGTGAAAACTAGCCATACTGTTGATGACAAGATTGATTGTGCTCTACAAAGTATCATTGACCGAAGTAAGCTTGAGAGCGATGTGTCAAGGCTTGTTGGCGAGATTTCTCTGTCAGGAATAAAACTTAACCAACTTATGCTGGCACCTCAGTCTACTGGTTTTCTTTCCATATCACGGGATTCTGTAATGGTAATTTGTTATGCAATGCTATTTTGGTGTTGTCATCCTCTATATTCGACTTGCTTTGCTTTCATGTTGCTTTATAGCCTAATTCATGTCCTGTTTGTTGTACATGTCTTGGTTGTGTGCAGGGATAAAAAAACCGGCCGGTAACCGCCGGTTACCGGCCGGTAACCGGTTTACCGGTCGGAACCGGTAAAAAAAAAACCGGCCGAAATTTTTAAATTTTGAATTTGAATTTTTGACTCCATAATGTCCTTCCCTAGTTGGTTTAGGCATTCTTATGCTAGATTATGTATTGAAACATTAGTTTTTAGTATATTTAGCACTATTAAAACATAAATGAGAACTTTTTATGTACAACTTGAAACACTTTCTCATTAATTGGATTGCATGCAACTATGAGAGAATTGGATTGCATCATTATTTGCTCAGGATTGGATTGATTCTTTAATCCTATACTTTCAAATCATTTAGTGACGCGATATGATTAATAAGAGATCTGAAAAAGTATTTGCTAATAGTTTGTTCAATGACATGTGTTTCATATGTATGATTACTAGTATCAACTATGAGAGAAACATTTTCTCATTAATATTTGCATTGTTCCAAATTTAAATTTCATAATTACCATTTGCACCATTTCCGGTTTTTCCGGTTTTTTTCCGGTTTGACCGGTTACCGGCCGGTAAAATTTCGAATTCAAAAATTCAAAATTTGAATTCGCACCGGTTTTTTTCGAAATTTCCGTAATCGCGGTTATCATGTCCTGATTTCATCCCATCTAGATTTCGATCCCTGGTTGTGTGCACTCAACACTATAATTGGGAGCAACAATGATAGTGTGTGCACAGACAGATTTGTAGTAGTCTATAAAGAGGAATTTTGGATTCTATTACCTTTCAATATAAAAATGAGAACCAAATAATGAATACGATATAATGAAAGTTCTACATAATCTATATCCACCATTTTTTTAAATCTAAGGTTCGAGGATCATGTATGCACTCAAATGTACACTTTGCTTTCCAAATTGATTAATTTCATGTTCCCATTATATTAATACTGCTTTAACAGACTATATTAATACATTTCAAGTTTTCAACAATAACATGCTCTAACAAATTATAGCAAAATTTTCACCGAAGTAAACTAATGTTGCAACAAAGATTTCATTGAAGAAAACAATATATCATAATTTCAAAAAACTTAAGAGGCTTTAATTCTATCGCGCACTTAATGGTTCTACACAAAATAAAGCATGTCTCCTTGAATATGTATGATATTGATGGTTTTCTATGTCAAGTGTAGCTCTAAAAAATTTGGACATAGAGCATACATGCATTTAATATTTATGTTGATTTTTAGTACTGTATGGACTCCACTTTGCTCTCCATTTTCATTTTCCTCTTACTATCTCTATTCCTTGTCCAAGCAGTTAAATGCTACAGGCAGGCCTGATGAAAATTTTTCCATAGAAGTGAATGGGCCATTGTTTTTCGGTACAAATGACACCATTCTAGATAGAAGGCTTCTGTCTATTTTCCTCCAAAAGGGGCAGCTGAGGTCTAATATCTGTTATCATCCTGAAAATTTGACTAGTTTGGAGGTACTCTACTGGTTGTTTGTACTTTGTTTGCCAACAGATCTTTCTAGAGCATTATAAATCTCGGAGAGGCTATTTTGATATTTAATATTCTTGATCCTTGGTCCTGCTTTTAAAGGTTCGGAATTTGCCACTTGATGAGCTGGAGTTTGCTTCACTACGTGGCTTTGTTCAGAAGGTAATTGTCCCTAGATAAGAATATGGCCTATTACGATATTTTTGTTTTTTTAAGGCAATGCAATGACAGGTTTTGTACCATGGTTTTTCTATTATATTTGTCTGTAGCTCTCTTTGGTTGAGTGATTCTACTCTGTCTCATGTACTTGTAATTACTCATGATGCTTACATTACATATCCAAGTTTAGACACTTCGTTTTTTTCTTGAGATTGCTACAAGTTTCCTAAGAGAGATTGTCTTAGGCTATGCTGGTGTTAGTTCAACTAACAAGACTATGCGGTCTAAAAAATGTTAAATTATGATGTTGTTAACAAAGTTTTTATACAGTTTTTGAGTTTGAAAATGTGACATACAGTGCTGCACTTTCTGGTTGTTATTTGTTCATAAAATATGTATTCTGTTTTGTAACATTTGTTTAAGCTGCAGCTGATACGGCTCGGCTTGAGGTGATGTCGCAAGGGCGAAAGAAGATGAAAACGGAATCGGGGTTTGAACGTAGGGGATACAGAGAGCGATGGAGCTCACCCTCATGTGCAGGTCGGGACTTGTTCCTGGCCAGCAAAAGGAGGCGCTGAGCCGTTCGGTAGAGGAAGGGGGAGAGACTAATCTGTTATTGCTTCATTGATTGAGTACAATTGTGTGTCCTTTATATGGAGGACTAATCAACTAAACGAATCCTAAAGGGATTGCTTACAATCTGAATTATCCATAAGGGATACTACCTAATTTACCTCATGCTGAAAGGGCTTCTACCTCTCTGTCTCTCCACTGTGTGCAAGAGCAAGAATCCTTGCCTTCTATGGACTACGGCAAGAAGCTTGCTGTATGCACTTCGGTTTGCACTGCCAGCCAAAGCGTATTCCGACGCTGATACCTCTTGCCAAAATATCTATCCGTAACAACAGCCTACACAACATAGTCCTATTCTCCTAAAAGTAACAACTCAGTGGTAGTATTTTTCCTTTTTCTTACTTTTGTTGAGAAGTTGTAGATGTCCAGATTGAATGTGGAGGCTCCAACGTCCAACCTCTACAGTATTTATTGTGAATTTATGTAATAAATTACTAGTTTAATGGATAATCCGCTATTGATGTGTAATGCAACAGATCTTTTGTTGTTACAGGCAGAACTTCAGCTTAATTTCCAGAAAAGAAGAGGTCATGGTTTGTTATCAGTAATCCGTCCCAAATTTAGTGGTGTGCTTGGCGAAGCGCTTGATATAGCTGCTCGATGGAGTGGTGATGTTGTGAGTTTTTCTTTTCTATATACTTTTCTTGTTTTGTGAGGTTACAGTTATGTCCCATGTGTTGTCCCTTTAGCAAGTGGTTGATATATTTGTATCAAAATTTTACACCTGTTTGGCACTTGTTTAGTAGAATATAGGAGTGTAGTTGTGAGGCACTTGTTTAGTAGAATATAGGAGTGTAGTTGTGAGGAAACTTCACTCACAGTTATAACTAATTTTTTTATGGTTTCTAATGTCTCCAGTGTTTGCCTTTCCCAAAAGGAAATCAGAAAACAATTTATGTATAGCGTACATGTATTTTGTCATCCATGTGTTGTTCTTCCTAACACTAGCTATACATTCCCAGTGAGGTTCTTATCTTTTTTAAAAAAATGATTAGTTGTGGGTCATCTTTGTGTTGACTTACTAGCCGTTCTTTTGTATTTTCAATACCTAGATTACTATGGAAAAATCAGTTCTAGAGCAAGCTAATAGCAAGTATGAGCTTCAAGGGGAATATGTATTTCCGGGAACACGTGATAGATTTCCTATGGAAAGTCAAAGTAATGGGTTGATAGAAAAAGCAATGGGAGGGCATCTTGGTAGCATTATGTCTTCGATGGGCAGATGGAGGATGAGACTAGAAGTTCCCGGTGCTGAAGTAGCTGAAATGCTTCCCTTGGCAAGACTTCTTTCACGAAGTACAGATCCAGCTATTCGTTCTAGATCAAAGGTTCACATTTGACCTTGCATCTGTTATTCCCTTTTTCTTTGGTTGGACAAAATATTTGTTGGTGTTTATGGTCTGTTAGATGGCAAAGCCATTTGATCTTCCATCTATTTTCAGGAACTTTTTATGCAATGTCTACATTCTGTTGGGTTCAATGCTGAAAGTCTCCGTGACCAGCTAAAGGTACTGTACTAAAGCTATTTCCGTACTAAAGCTAGTGATGTTAGGAAAATGGAACCACAAGCATAGGGTTTCATATCTTATGTAATGTATGGTTCCCTTTATTTTTATGATATGCTACTTTTATTAAACTTTATCTATTGCTTGCACCAGGCATTAGAAATGTATCATGATTGGTTGGATGATGATACAATTGAAGACATAACTCTTCCTGGCTTAGCTGAACTGAGAGGTTATTGGCGTGGCTCTCTTGATGCCAGTGGAGGAGGGAATGGTGATACTATGGTGAGCATGTTCCAGAATTGACTCAGTTGGATTTTTGTCCCAGTAATTATCGATGAACTCCTTATAGTGGTCTTTCTGTTAAGACTTCTAGAATAGTTAATAAGAAGTGGCCTGAGCGTACATGCATTTTGTTGAGCTAAATTGACCTCCCCCTTTGTATTGTTCAACTTTATTTTCTGTTTTTCCCCCAACCTTGTTTCATATTTGTGTTAGTGGTTTGTTTCCATTACTTTCTTTGGTATGTCCCTTGAAGAAAGATTTTACAGAAGCTTGACTATCGAAATGAAGCTATCAGCAAAACAATCTTCTTTGAATTATTGTTACATATATATTGCATATGCGTAAACATGATTTGTAATACTCTTATGTACTACAGGCTGATTTTGATTTCAATGGTGAAGATTGGGAGTGGGGTACTTACAAGACACAACGTGTTCTGGCATCTGGTTCATACAGCAATAATGATGGCCTGCGTCTTGATAAGTTATTTATTCAGAAGGATAATGCCACCCTTCATGCTGATGGATCAATTCTTGGCCCGCTAACAAATCTTCACTTTGCTGTGCTTAATTTCCCAGTTGGTCTTATACCAGCTTTAGTTCAGGCTCTAGAATCATCAACCACAGACTCGATTCACTTTCTGAGGCAATGGTTGACGCCAATCAAAGGTATTTTGCACATGGAGGGAGATTTGAGAGGTACTCTTGCAAAACCAGAATGTGATGTTCAAATAAGACTTCTTGATGGCACTATTGGAGGCATTGATCTCGGAAGAGCGGAGGTATTAGCTTCTGTAACCCCAACAAGCCGTTTTGTTTTTGATGCAAATTTCGAACCAACCATACAGAGTGGACATGTAAACGTTCAAGGTAGTATCCCTGTCACTTATGTAGACAGCAGCTCTGTAGAGGAAAATTTGGAAGGGGGAGATGGTAAACAAGGTATCATAAGAATCCCTGTTTGGGCGAAAGACAGAGGATCATCTAATGGCATCAGTGAAACAAGAATTATGAGAGATAAGCCTGATGAGGGTTGGGATTTTCAATTAGCTGAAAGCCTAAAAGGTTTAAGTTGGAATTTGCTAGAACCAAGTGAAGTGAGGATAAATGCAGACATAAAGGATGGGGGTATGATGTTGATAACTGCACTGAGTCCTTACGCAAACTGGCTTCAAGGCTATGCTGATGTTCTCCTCCAGGTGGCCCTTTCTTGTTTAATTCCCATAATTCCATTTATGACAATATATGACTAATTAGCAGATAGTTAGTCTTTTTTCACATTTTTATCATAGCATTAATTCCCGCTGATGAAAATGTATGATGAAATTAAACTATCAAGCATAAACTTTGTGTTTATATAGGTTGGTCTTTTGTTACACCTGCAAATCAATTTTTGTTTGGATCTAACATGAAACTATGTGATTGATCCTCTTTCCCTTGTCTTTTCTTTGTCATTTGGATGAAAGGTTAAAGGCACTGTTGATCAGCCTGTTGTCGATGGATCTGCATCATTTCACCGAGCAATTGTGACTTCTCCTTTCCTTAGGACACCACTGACAAATTTTGCTGGTAACGGTCATGTTATATCAAACACACTATGCATCAGTTCCATGGAAAGTAAGGTTGGGAGGAAAGGGAGATTGTCAATGAAAGGGACCCTACCACTGAAAAATAGTGAGCAATCAGCCAATGATAAGATTGAGTTGAAATGTGAAGTTCTGGATATACGAGCAAAAAATATTTTGAGGTTATTATTGCTACTTTATCCTTTTATATTTCTAAACAATCTGAGATGCTTCTGGGTGATGTTACCATCATGTGATCTGGTTGATTGTCTTCTAAGATTGCTTTTAGAATTTTGTTATATGCCTTAACAGTAATGTGCTGACATGAGACGCATCTCATAAATTGATATTGACTGTACAATACGTAGGATCCCATATTACGACTTATCATTTGCTGTGTTGTTTTGTGTTGACTTGTGCAGTGGCCAGGTAGACAGCCAGCTGCAGGTTACAGGCTCAATTTTGCGGCCAGATGTCTCTGGGATGATCCGATTAAGCCACGGCGAAGCATATTTGCCTCACGATAAAGGCAATGGTGCTGTTGCCACTAGGTTGGCTTCAAACAAGTCCAGCTATCTTCCTGCTAGTTTTGACAAAACCACTTCGCAGGATGTCTCGCGTTTTCTGGGATCACTTTCAACTTCGCCAGACAGTAAGTGGTCTATTAATTTTGACCTTGACTGATATTTTACATCAAGTGCTTTTGAACAATACATTTTGCTTAACTAATTGAGTGATTCCCTGTCATAATTTGTTAACACTCATGTTTGGTGTGAATATTCGAAAGCAGCATGTGCTCTTTACTCTCTCTCTCTATAATTTCCTTTATGAGCCAACTGGAGCATTCATTCAATCTTTATGTGTTAGGTCAACAATCAGATACAGAAAGGACTCTTGAGCATGGAAGTTTTAAGCCAAACATTGATACGCGACTCAATGACCTGAAACTCACGTTGGGGCCAGAATTAAGGATTGTTTATCCTTTAATTCTCAATTTTGCCGTCAGTGGTGACCTTGAGTTAAATGGCATGGTTCATCCAAAGTACATAAGACCCAAGGGTATCTTAACATTTGAAAATGGTGAGGTCAACTTGGTAGCTACTCAGGTAAGCCTAATTTTATGAGCCCTTGTTTGGCAAAAATATTTTATTTATCTTCATTTTTTAGTATACATTATGGTTGCGATGGTTTATCACTGTTATACTTAATTGCAGGCTAGACTTAAAAATGATCATTTAAATGTAGCAAAGTTTGAGCCTGATCTTGGTTTGGATCCTATTTTGGATCTCGTTCTTGTTGGATCTGAATGGCAATTCAAAATCCAAAGTCGAGCAAGCATGTGGCAAGACAATCTGGTTGTAACCTCAACGCGCTCCGTGGACCAGGATGTTCTGTCACCTAGTGAGGTGAGACTTCTACAACGAGTTATAGCTAACTTTACTTCAGGACTGACAATGCCTTGGTTTAGTTCCTTGTATTCTTCAAATTTTTACTATCGTACAGTCTGGTAAAATTGCCTGTGGCTGGTGAACCTTTTGCCTGTTGCAGTGTTGCTTGACAGTTCTCTATTCAAGACAATCATTGGGGGATTATCAGTTGATTAACTCCACGTTTTCCTATCATGCGCAACTCTTAAAACTCTCGTTTCTTGCTGTCTTTTAGGCTGCTAAGGTTTTTGAGTCACAGCTTGCGGAATCACTCTTAGAAGGTGATGGGCAGCTCGCATTCAAGAAGCTCGCAACTGCAACACTCGAAACTTTGATGCCAAGGATTGAAGGCAAGGGTGAGTTTGGACAAGCACGGTGGCGGCTGGTTTATGCTCCGCAGATTCCGAGTTTACTTTCTGTAGATCCAACAGTTGATCCGCTTAAATCACTGGCAAACAATATCTCTTTTGCTACAGAGGTTGAAGTGCAGCTTGGAAGACGCCTTCAGGTATAACCTTTTAAACTTTTTTCTCTCAAAAGATAAGCCTTTAAGCTTAATGATGCATAATGTACTGTACGAATAGAAACTTATCTGTATTTGTGCCGTCGTTCTGCAGGCCTCTGTTGTCAGGCAAATGAAAGATTCAGAAATGGCGATGCAATGGACGCTGGTGTATCAGCTCACCAGTAGGCTCCGTGTTCTCTTCCAATCTACACCATCCAATCGGCTTCTCTTTGAGTACTCAGCAACATCGCAGGACTGATTCATTTTTTGCCATTGCACGAAGCAAGACCTGCGGCGTGGCAGCTGTTTTATACAAAGATTTGGTGCCCCGATTTGTTTTTGTAGATAATGCAAGTTTTGACAAGCTGTTGTATATGTACATTTGCTGTGTTTTTGCTCTTTGTTGTATCTACATTTTTTTTTCTTTCTCGGAAACAAAGTTTCTGAGGTTGTACATAGGTAGCAAATTTTAGCTTCGTTAGCATGAGATGTAAAGAAACCCATGCATAAACTGTAAACTTTTCCAGCTTCTTTGTTGCCGGTCGATCAATATGTGGAATTTGCTCTGGCACGGTGTGCTGTCTAACGAAAAAAATGTGTGCCTATGGCATGGGATGTACGTAGAAGTATTTGGATTTGTCGTGTAAAATAATATAACTTTATTTATAATAAAAATGCTTTCATTTTATTATATTTTAAATTTTTTTTTACTAAATGTTTGTATTGGGGACGCTCTATCAGCAAATCTCTAAAACCATAGGTAAAAAAGGAATGGAGGTGCTAACAAGATCAAATGACTTAACCAACCCCAAATGTCTTGCAAAGAATAGTCTTACATGTTGGTGTTGAAGGGTGACATGAAAAATAAATAAGGGCAAACAAGGGTATCAGCATTAGTTTTGTGTGCGCGCTCTATATTTTCGAACAAGATTACAAAAATTCACGGCAAAGACCAACGGGACGCGGTGGTCAGCAGTAGAAGATACATTGTTGGGCTAAGTTTGGCAATTGTTTTAAGGCAACATTGCCCTGAAGGGCTTAAAAGTATGTCATTAACTAGCTATTACAAAGTTTGGTGCATCTTCCACCTTTTACAGAAGGAAACTTGAGAAAAAAAATTAAAATTACACACAACTCTTTGGGCCCTTCGTCTTCTTTGGAATGCCTCGCCAAAACAGATGTGTTACGTTGAGACAACCATCACACCTGATGATGGTGGGTAGCGATGAGAAGTGTGTCATCTCCTTCTTGAGGGCCTCCACCACGGAGGTTGACTAAAATTATCTGTATTAAATACGATCATAGACGGTTTTGATTTAGAGACCGTCTGTGTTTCTAACTGCACTAAAAACCATCTGTGAATAAGTAATATCACAGACGGTTCGTGTTGAAAACCGTATGTGATAGTACAAAATTCATATACGGTTATTTATTGGAACCGTTTGTAATTAGAAACAACTAATTAGCTAATTTCGACTACCACTCCTGAACGGGCCAGATTGATCTTTTAAAGTGGTCGAATTGAAGCTTATTTTCCCAACAGAAGAAAGTAGAAGATATATAATCCGGTAGACACCTTGTTTCGTATCATGTATAACTTCACTGTCTTGACGTGTAACTTTCGATTAACAGAAGAATGCAGAAGTACTTCACTTGATCGATCGATCGGAAGTTACACATCATAGACAGTGAAGTGCTCACCTGATCGTAGGGATATAATCTTCTACCAATTTCTTGAAGACTTCAAATCCATAGATCAAATTGACTTTCCGACGACCTAAATTGAAGTAGTCGATAGATCATCCATGGATTTTATTTTTTTCCTTGTACGGTGGTCAAAAAGTCAAAGAAAATATGGAAAGTTTGTGAGTGATTTTTTCTTAGTTCTACGTGCCCCCACTTCTGATTGTTATTTATAGGCTTAACAACTTGTGGCAAGATTAAATTAACGAATAAAAATGTAAGTCCGACGGATAGGATTTATTAGAATATGCTCCTAATAAATCGTTGGTAACCAAAGTATTACCATCTTTTTGGGAATTATTTTTCATAAAAACTGTGGATATCAAGGGGATATGCTACAGATCTTAGGATGATGTGACAATTGGTAATGACGTTAACGGTTTGCCGTTTTACGTATTTTCAAAGCCACGATTCTTTGTCTTTGTCGAAGCCATTACCGGTTTGATGAGGCGGTGGTGGGGTCGACCGGTCCATGCGGCGATCCGACCGCTACCGTGGCGATCGACCAAGCAATTTCAGAATGTGTTGAATTGAGCTGGGCCAAAAATAGAGGGTGTAGGCAACAGAGGGGATTCTATTGCACTTGGCTGAAAGCATCTAGGCCCCTAAAAATGGTTTTGGTAATTAATGATAATATGTGAATATGGGATTAACAAGTTTACTAAGAATGTGCAAGGTTAATTCCATTTGATGAACATGATGAAGCAAGGATGCATGCTAAAGGAAAATGTGAAGATCAACAAGGCTTAAAGTCAAGGTACAAATAGTCTAGGATCCTTTTCTATTTTATGGGTCTAAGGAGAATTGGTTGGTAGACCGGATTATAGGATAAATGCCGTACTATTAAGGGGATCACGACTAGTAGCTTGATAGCTTATTCTTGTGCCATATGGATCAACTTAGGATCATGCATGCATTTAAAATTGGACTTGAATTTAAGTTAGAATGAATTCAGTGCTTTAATTCTGGAATCGGATGAACCGAAGGCTTAGCAATGGTTGTACCAAGCCGCCGTTGTTCCGGCGGCATGTGAGCGGTTCAACCGTTAGCCTTTTAAATTGAAAATCGTCGATCGCCGATCTCAATCTAACGGCTAGGATTAAGTGGGCCGTTCGGACCGTCCAAGTGGCAACGCATGTGGATCGTTGGATTAAAATCAAACGGCTCGATCTTGTGTCGACCGGACCACTAGACGAGTCCATCGTGGCCTTCCACGTGTCATGATCTCGTGGTGATTCGATTTCGTGAAATTGCGGTTGTACCGATGGCTTGAATGCACGACCGCATCCCGTTGTTCCGATTATTTTACTGCGGTTGCAAAATAACGACGAGTGTAATCTCCTTTGAAAACCTCTTTGAGAATCGGCCAGTATCGCATTTAATAATCGGATGAACCGCATTACGGATGTTCAAATGTATTTGGCGGTTGTAAAATTCGCAACGTATGCAAAATCTCGGTTTAGAAACTCAAATCGGACGATCCGGTGTTTGCTGCGGATGAACCGCAACTAAATCCAACGGCTATATCGGTGCATTTAATGCGTGTAACATAGCCGTCATCGTGCATTGAGCATAGCGCGGTTGTACCGATGCTAACACGCCGGTTGTTCCGATTTGTCTTTGAACTTTCGGAACTTCTTCCCAACGGCTAGAATTGTTTGGTGGAGGCTATAAATACCTCCCCAATCGCACAAGGGACATGTTACACAAGTGCATTAAAGATATCTCAACCCTTGTGAGTATTGTGCATTCAATTCTACTCCCAATTTACTCTTGCATTCATTGAGAGGAGATCAAGTGCATTCATCTTTAGTTGATTCATTGGCACTTGAGTAAAGTCAGCGAGGATCGTTGATCTATTCTCTTGGGGTGTTGCCGCGCTCCTAGACGGCTTGGCGGTGAAGCACGGTGATCTTCTCAAGTGAAGCTTGTGAGAAGACCCGAGCAAGATTGTGAGTGGTTGGTGTTCACCATCTCCGAGCGGAGGAAGAACAACCCAAGTGATCGAGGGAAGGCTTAATTGTGGAGCCGCTTGGGTGATCAAGCTTCCTCAACGTGGACTAGTGAAGACCAAGCAAGTCTTCGATACCACGGAAAAACATCATTGTGTCTTGTGGTTATTTCTTGTCTTTAAAATTCCGCACTTATATTTCTAGCTCGCTTATTGAGATTAAATTGCCTAGCTAGGAGCATAACTTGTTAATTTGTTAAAAACTTTAAAACCTCCTATTCACCCCTCTAGTCGGTTATCCTTGATCCTACAAGTGGTATCGAGCTTGGTCTCTCCGTTGTTGGACTTAACCGCTCTAGGAGAGCAAGGATGGCTAGTGAGGAATGGCTTTAGGAAGGGCTCCACTCTTTGATGGCATAAATTATGCTTATTGGAAAATTAGAATGTCAATCTTTTAAAGGCCATGAGTCCAAGCATTTGGAAAATCGTAAATGATGGTTACACTATGCCTCTTAATCCACTTGAACCCACTGATCAAGACACGCGTAACTCTCATTTAGATGCCCAAGCTATGAATGCTCTCTTTGGCGCTTTGAACGCGGATGAGTTCAATAGAGTGAGCAATTTGGAAACCGCTCATGCTATTTGGACAACTCTCTGAAATCCATGAGGGTACATCCACGGTCAAAGAAGCCAAATTGCATAGGCTTGGATTAAATATGAGACATTCATAATGTTGCCTCATGAAAACATCAATGAGATGTATTCAAGACTCAACAACATTGTGAATGAGCTCAAAGGCCTTGGGACTAACCTTTCCGATGTTGATATTGTGCGCAAGATGCTTAGGGCTCTTCCTGACAAATATGAAACTTTGGTGACGCTCTTCATCAACTCTCCCGAATTGCCAAGGATGACACCAACGGGCCTTTTGGGCAATCTCATCACAAATGAGTTGTTCAAGAAGGACAAAGAAGAGCTCGTGGAGACATCCTCCTCAAAGAAGAAAATTACCGCTTTCAAGGCCAAAGCGGAATCAAGTGATGATGAGGATGAAGGAGAAGATTCCGATGAGGAGTATGCACTCCTTGTAAGAAAAATGAAGAAGTTCATGAAGAGACGCCCAATAGAAGCTACAACTTTGACAAATACAAGAAGGACAATATTCAAGTGACAAGAAGCGTTATAGCAACATTCGATGCTATAATTGTGATGAAAAGGGCACATCTCATCTCGTTGCCCGCAAAGAAGGATGACAAGGACAAGTCATTCAAGAAGAAAGAATATAATGGCAAGAAGAAGCTTTTCAAGAAGCTTCACAAGGATGGCAAGAATGAAGCTCACATTGGAGAGTGGGATTCAAATGATGAATCAAGCGACTCGACTCGATGAGGATGAGTCTTCCAAGAAGAAGGGACTAGTTGGCATTGCTATCAAAGAAACTCCTTCACTATTCTCCACTCCTACATGCCTCATGGCAAAAGGAGATAAGGTAAAATCCATTGATAGTGATGAACCAACTTATGAAGAATTATTGGATATGCTTGATGAATTAAATGAATTTAATGGAAAAGAGAAATCAAAATTTAAAGTCTTGAAGAAAGAATATCTCTCTAAAAGACTCTTTTGAGGAGCTAAAGAAAGCTCATGATTCTCTCATCTTAAATAATATTGAAAATCTCATTCACATATTGGAATTACTTGTGATTTAATGAATGAGATGTCTAAAGTAGATATTGCTTTAAATGAAAAATCCATGTCTAGCATTTCTACTTCATGTGATGATTTACTTGCCATGCCATGTTGCTCTAGTGATGATTCAATTGCTAGTTTAGCAAATACTTGTGATCCTTTACTTATTGTTGAGAACCATGAATTAAAAGAACAAGTCAATAAACTAAGCAAAAGTTTAGAAAGATGCTTTAAGGGTAAGGCCACCTTAGACAAGCTTTTGAGTGAGCAAAGGTGCTCATTCAACAAGGAAGGTCTCGGTATGTGCCTAAGAAAGGTAAGAAGCTGCAAATAAACCCACAAGGTATGTGAGGAAAATGGTAAGTATTGCTATAAGTGCTTGGAAATAGGACATGTGCAACAAAATTGTCCTAAAGGTAAAATTGCATCTTTTGGTATATATGATTCATGCTATATGCTTAGAAAGACTAAGGATGGTAAAATACTTGCTCATTTTATTGGCACTTCAATTTTAGGCGCTAAAAGAATGCTATTTGGGTGCCTAAAACCTTGGTCACTAACCTCCAAGGACCCAAACAAATTTGGGTACCTAAAAGAACTTGATTCTTGTTTTGTAGGTGAACTACAAGACCGGTGGAAAACATTGGGTGCTTGATAGTGGTTGCACTCAACACATGACCGGTGATAGAAAAATGTTCACCACATTCGAGAATGGGAAAGGAATGGACAAAATCACATTTGGTGACAATAGCAAAGGAAAGGTAATTGGATTGGGTAAAATTGCTATCTCAAATGACCTTTCCATTTCAAACGTATCTCTAGTAGAATCACTAAACTTTAACTTGTTATCCGTAGCTCAAATATGTGATCTAGGACTAATTTGTTCCTTCTCTAAAGAAGGTGTTACAATTTCAAATGAAAATGATAACTCTTTAATTTTTAAAGGATTTAGATTTGGAAACCTTTATTTGGTAGATTTCACTTCAAATGATTCTTGCTTAAAAACTTGTTTGATGGCAAAAACCTCCTTGGGTTGGCTTTGGCATAGAAGGCTAGCTCATGTAGGAATGATTCAACTCAAAAAGCTTTTCAAACATGATTTAGTTGTTGGCTTGAAAGATGTGAAGTTTGAGAAAACCGACTTTGTAGTGCATGTCAAGCCGGTAAACAAGTCGCTAATTCTCACCCTTCCAAAAGTATCATGTCAACTTCTAGACCATTGGAACTCTTACATATGGATTTGTTTGGGCCAACAACCTATAAGAGTATCGGAAATAGCTATTGTTTGGTTATTGTGGATGATTACTCTAGATATACATGGGTATTCTTCCTAGATGATAAAAGTGAAACCTCCTAATTTTCAAAAACTTTACAAAAGGGCCCAAAATGAATTTGATTTCAAAATAAAGAAAATCAGAGTGATAATGGTTCCGAGTTCAAAAATACTAAAGTTGAAGACTTTTGTGATGAACTTGGAATAAAGCACGAGCTTTCCACAACCTACACCCCGAACAAAATGGAGTTGTAGAAAGGAAAATCGTACATTAATTGAAATGGCTAGGACAATGCTTGATGAATATAATACTTCGATAGTTTTGGGCGAAGCAATTAACACCGCTTGTCATGCCATAAATCGTCTTTATTTACATCGTCTTTTGAAAAAGACTTCCTATGAGCTTCTTGTAGGAAGAAACCGAACATCTCCTATTTTCGTGTCTTTGGTTGTAAATGCTATATTTTAAAGAAGGGTGTTCGCTATCAAAATTTGAAAGTAGATGTGATGTTGGTTTCTTGCTAGGTTATTCATCAAATAGTAAAGTTATCGTGTCTTCAACAAAAACTCCGGTTTAGTTGAAGAAAACATGATGTTCAATTTGATGAAACTAACGCTCTCAAGAAGAGCATGAGAATTTGGATGATGTAGGCAATGAAGCTTTGAGAAGGGCAATGGAGCATATGCAAATTGGTGACATAAAGCCCAAGATGATTCATCATCCTCCACACAAGTTGAACCACCAACATCTTCTACAAACCAAGTTCAATTTGACAATAAGGAAGATGATCAACCATCTAACTTACCACCAAGAATCCACAATGCAATTGCTAAGGATCATCCAATAGACCAAATATTGGGTGATGTAAGTAAGGGTGTTCAAACTCGATCTCGTGTTGCTTCTTTTTGTGAATATTACTCTTTTGTCTCTTGTATTGAGCCAAAGCATGTAGAAGAAGCACTTGAAGATCCGGATTGGGTGAATGCTATGCATGAAGAACTCAACAACTTCACCCGAATGAAGTTTGGACATTGGTGGATCGACCCAAGGAACACAACGTCATTGGTACAAAATGGGTCTTTAGGAACAAGCAAGATGAAAATGGTTTGGTTGTTCAAACAAAGCAAGATTGGTAGCTCAAGGGTATTCACAAGTTGAAGGTTTGGATTTTGGTGAAACTTTTGCTCCGTAGCTAGATTAGAATCAATTCGGATATTACTTGCTTTTGCATCATGCTTTGATATTAAATTATTTCAAATGGATGTTAAAAGTGCTTTCTTAAATGGTAAAATTTCGAACTTGTATTTGTTGAACAACCTCCCGTTTTGAAGATCCTAAAATCCAAATAATGTCTATAAACTCTCTAAAGCGCCTATGGCCTTAAACAAGCTCCTAGAGCATGGTATGAACGACTTAGAGATTTTCTAGTCTCAAAAGGATTCAAAATTGGGAAGATTGATTCAACCTTATTTACTAAAGTTATAGATGATGATTTCTTTGTATGTCAAATTTATGTTGATGATATTATTTTTGGGTCTACTAATCAAGATTTTTGCAAAGAGTTTGGTGATATGATGTCTAGGAATTTGAAATGTCGATGATTGGAGAATTAAGCTACTTCCTTGGATTCCAAATCAAGCAACTCAAAGATGGGACCTTCGTGAGCCAAACCAAGTATGCAAAAGAATTGATCAAGAAGTTTGGTATGGAGGATGCAAAACCCATCAAGACTCCCATGGCAACAAATGGTCATCTTGACTTAAATGAGGGAGGTAAATCGGTAGATTTAAAGCTTTATAGATCTATGATTGGTAGTTTGCTTTATCTTACCGCATCTAGGCCCGATATCATGTTTAGTGTTTGTATGTGTGCTCGCTTTCAAGCAAATCCAAAAGAATGTCATTTAATGGTCATTAAAAGAATTCTAAGATATTTAAAGCATTCCTCTAGCATTGGCCTTTGGTTCCCGAAAGGTGCTAAATTTGACTTAATTGGATATTCGGACTCCGATTATGCGGGATGCAAAGTGGATAGAAAAAGCACCTCGGGTAGTTGTCAATTTTTAGGAAGATCTTTAGTATCATGGTCATCCAAGAAACAAAATTCGTAGCTCTATCCACCGCCGAAGCCGAATATGTTTCCGCGGGAAGTTGTTGTGCTCAATTGCTATGGATGAGGCAAACATTGATGGATTATGGAATTAAAATTGATAAAATGCCTCTTTTGTGTGACAATGATAGTGCTGTGAAAATTGCTAATAATCCTGTTCAACACTCAAGAACCAAGCATATAGATATTCGCCACCATTTCTTGAGAGATCATGTGATCAAGGAGACATTGAAATTAGCCACATAAGAACCAAGACCAATTAGCGGATATTTTCACCAAGCCATTAGATGAAGGCCGCTTTTGCAAATTGAGGAATGAATTAAATGTCATAGATTATTCAAACATTGTTTAAATTTTTGTTATTACAGTGCTTTTTATTTGGTGTTATTTAAGTATTTTGTAAAAGAATTTCTCAAATCTCATATTAAATTCACTATAATTATAAAAACTATGTTTATATATAATCTTCAGTATATTATATGCATAATGATCCCTAGATGGTGTTTTATTGAGTGTAAATCTAAGGATCATTTGTAATTATTCAAAATTCCAAAGAAATCCGAGCTTTATCAAAATCCCGTGACAATCGGTACATCCGGAGTTATGCGACCAGACGTCTGTGAGGCGGATCATCCGGCGTTATAATAGCGGAACGTCCGCTTTCCTTTTGACCTTATCACTCCAATGGCTCGTCTGCTTTTCCTTTTTTCATCTCACCTCGGGTTCCTCTCTCCAATGAGCATCTCTCAAAACCTCTCTCAAATCGAGTGATTCTCTCGGTGGATCTCCAAGTCCTCACGATCCTTGCATTTCAAAGTGCTCTCCTTCCTCAAATCTCAAGGTAAAACATCTCTTGATTCGAGTTTTACCGCATTTGGAGCACTCGGGGCAGTTTTTAGGGTTTTTGATAATGCTGTTGATATCTAGCAATCTAATTGGGCAAAAGTGCTTCATCGGTGTCCTATGACCTTGCGCATCCAGCTTCTAGCACTCACTCTCTTAGATTCCATCAAAATCTCGGAAATTCTTCAACCCTAGTTTTGGTCAGACAATCGGACGTTCGGTTCTTGAGAGCGAACGATCGCGATTCGGACGCTCCGCCACATAACGGCGGATGATCCGATTATCTGACAGAACCGTAAATTGTCATTTCTTTCAATTCAATTCAATTCAAATCTGTTCCTTGACATCTTATAATCACTCCAATCTCTCAGATAGATGCCTAGAATGCGAGGAACATCCAAGAAGTCTCGTGGATCGTCAAGACAAGGGTCTTCGCACCTCAACCTCCACCGCAGGAAAAGGAAAGGGAAAGAGACCAGCTCCAGAAACTGAATCAGAAAATAGCTCAGGAAGTAAATCAATTGAGGAATCTGAATCCGAAGAAGAAGAAGAAGAAGAGGAAGTTCCTCCAAGGACAGCAGAAGATGATGATTTGATTGATCCTCCGGGACTCCTATCGACCTACATCTTCTCGTCACAGATGACTATGCCATCAAGCGCCATGTCAATCAATATCTTTCAAGAATGACACATTAAATCCAAGATTCCACACAATCTTTCAAGAGCAAGTGTATGAGCAAATATATAGTAGGCACAAGAAATTTGCCGATCATAAATGGATTAATTGGTCTAATATTAATACCTTGGACAAATACAAGTGGAGTCTATCAGCTTTTCTACAATGTGGGTCTTCATGATCTTGTGGGCATAAAACAAAATTATGATGACAAGATCATTCGACAGTTTTATGCCACACTGCATATGTCCCATGACTTGAAGACTTTTAGATGGTCGATCGGTGTCGAAATGTGGAAAGCACCAAAGAGGAATTTATGAGAGTGTTGAGAATTCATCCAACTCTTGGGACAAAATCTTTGAGAGTTCACCCTACTTGTTCTGCTTGGGCTGCATTATGACTCTTCACCAAATGCAAGTTAGGGACACCATCTTGGATTGAAGCCAGAAGTGAGCATGATTAACAGGATAATTAATCATACTTTCTACCCTAAGAGTGGGAATTTCGATGCAGTACGGGGGCATGTTTGGAACATGATAGATCATATTGTGGAGGGAGTTAAATTTGATGTAGTGGATGTTATTCTTCAAGGCATAGCCTCCTCCAAGAATGACAGAGTTAAAAGGATTTATTATGCTCCTTACATCATGGCATTGATTGTTAAAAGATCGAGTACCGTGGTGGCTTGGGATCTACTCACAAGCCATATAAACCACGAGATGCCATTCCTCCTCAACAAGTCTCCGAGGATGCCTCACCGAGGTTGATGCTCGCCCCGCTCGCCGCTATGCTCGATGCAAGTGCTCTAGCACAAGTACTTCAAAATCGCAGATCTATTATCAAGACTTTGTGAAATGAAGGCTGAACAAGTTGCCTTTCAGGATGAGACTCGTCATAGGCTTACTAAGATGGCAGCTATCCAAAATGACTTCTTTGATGAGACTCATAACAGATTATCAGCTTTGTCTGAGGGCCTAAATGACTTAGAACATTTTCTCAAGACCCTCAATGTTATGTTCGCCGACCTCCTCACGCCTAAGGGTCCTTCTTCTTGGACAATTGCACCTATCTCAGCCTCCTCCACCTTCTACCACCCTCTCAAGATCTCAGATCCCGCGCCCTCTGTGGTCGCCTTCTCCGGATCCTCGCACTCGGCCTCCGCTGCCGCCGCTTCTCCGCCTCTCGCCCACTCCAGACCCGTTTCTTCCTCTCAGACCCCTGTTTGATGCTTTTTGGTACTTTGATGCCAAAGGGGGAGAAATTGTGAAGATGTGAAGACTTAGTTTTAGGGGGAGCTATGGGCTTATGTGACTATGGGCTTATGTGATTTATATGTGTTTTGTAAAACTGTTGATTGTTGATCTATTTTGTGCCTGTAATAGTTGGTAACTTTTGTTGAACTTGTGGAATGTGGTTATGTAATGTGGTTATGTCTTATTATCTTTTAT
The DNA here is from genome assembly GCA_036346395.1 of Hsuehochloa calcarea. Taxonomy (NCBI): domain Eukaryota; kingdom Viridiplantae; phylum Streptophyta; class Magnoliopsida; order Poales; family Poaceae; genus Hsuehochloa; species Hsuehochloa calcarea. The sequence goes on along the minus strand of CM070593.1, from coordinate 77,388,048 downwards.
GCAATGCAATCAATTATTTGACATATCTTATCTTGTATTGTTTCCTCAAGTTCATAAATGCAAAAGAAACTCCGCCAAAATTTTCAATTCTTTACATATGCTTGCAAATTATTTACTATCCATATGCATTTGTTTAGGGGGAGTCTTCTTTTAATTGGATTTGACAAGAAAAATAATTCTCAAAATTTACTTATGCTCATTGCAAAGATTATTTTACCTGTCAAAAGACTTCAAAAGAATATACACTCTTAGTATATTCAAAACAACTTTTCTCACATATTAGTGTGTTGTCATCAATTACCAAAAGGGGAGATTGAAAGCATCTAGGCCCCTAAAATGGTTTTGGTAATTAATGATAATATGTGAATATGGGATTAACAAGTTTACTAAGAATGTGCAAGGTTAATTCCATTTGATGAACATGATGAAGCAAGGATGCATGCTAAAGGAAAATGTGAAGATCAACAAGGCTTAAAGTCAAGGTACAAATAGTCTAGGATCCTTTTCTATTTTACCTGGTCTAAGGAGAATTGGTTGGTAGACCGGATTATAGGATAAATGCCGACTATTAAGGGGATCACGACTAGTAGCTTGATAGCTTATTCTTGTGCCATATGGATCAACTTAGGATCATGCATGCATTTAAAATTGGACTTGAATTTAAGTTAGAATGAATTGATGCTTTAATTCGAATCGGATGAACCAAGGCTTAGCAATGGTTGTACAGACCGGTTGCGCGGTTGTTCCGGCGGCATGTGAGCGGTTCAACCGTTAGCCTTTTAAATTGAAAATCGTCGATCGCCGATCTCAATCTAACGGCTAGGATTAAGTGGGCCGTTCGGACCGTCCGAAGTGGCAACGCATGTGGATCGTTGGATTAAAATCAAACGGCTCAGATCTTGTGTGCTGACCGGACCACTAGACAGTAGTCCATCGTGGCCTTCCACGTGTCATGATCTCGTGGTGATCTGATTTCGTGGGCTGCGGTTGTACCGATGGCTTGAACGCAGACGACCGCATCCGGTTGTTCCGATTATTTTACTGGCGTTGCAAAATAACGAAGACGAGTGTAATCTCCTTTGAAAACCTCTTTTGAGAATCGGTCACATCGCATTTAATAATCGGATGAACCGCATTACGGATGTTCCGAAATGTATTTGGCGGTTGTAAAATTCCAGAACAGATGCAAAATCTCTGGTTTAGAAACCCTGAAATCGGACGATCCGGGTGTTTGCCTGCGGATGAACCGCAACTAAATCCAACGGCTATATCAGTGCATTTAATGCGTGTAACATAGCCATATTGCATTGAGCATAGCGCGGTTGTACCGATGCTAACACGCCGGTTGTTCCGATTTGTGCTGAACTTTCGGGAACTTCTTCCCAACGGCTAGAATTGTTTGGTGGAGGCTATAAATACCTCCCCAACTGCACAAGGGACATGTTACACAGTGCATTAAAGATATCTCAACCCTTGTGAGTATTGTGCATTCAATTCTACTCCCAATTTACTCTTGCATTCATTGAGAGGGAGATCAAGTGCATTCATCTTTAGTTGATTCATTGGCACTTGAGTAAAGTCAAGCGAGGATCGTTGATCTATTCTCTTGGGGTGTTGCCGCGCTCCTAGACGGCTTGGCGGTGAAGCACGGTGATCTTCTCAAGTGAAGCTTGTGAGAAGACCCGAGCAAGATTGTGAGTGGTTGGTGTTCACCATCTCCGGAGCGGAGGAAGAACAACCCAAGTGATCGAGGGAAGGCTTAATTCGTGGAGCCGGCTTGGGTGATCAAGCTTCCTCAACGTGGACTAGTGAAGACCGGCAAGTCTTCGATACCACGGGAAAAACATCATTGTGTCTTGTGGTTATTTCTTGTCTTTAAAATTCCGCACTTATATTTCTAGCTCGCTTATTGAGATTAAATTGCCTAGCTAGGAGCATAACTTGTTAATTTGTTAAAAACTTTAAAAACCTCCTATTCACCCCCCTCTAGTCGGTTATCCTTGATCCTACATTGGCCCCATAATTTTTGGAGTCTCCAGTCAAAAGTTCTATTGGTTTGAAATTTCTAGTAGGTTTCGGTTTTCAGAGGTTGAAAATCGTCTAAGTCATTATTGGCGGTTTGACCAGTTTCCATTTGGTTCGTCGCCTGTCGTGGCCGCGATATTCGGTTGTTAGGTCAAAGTCATGAGTTTCAGGGCATATATGTTGCATGATGCATGTTTTGACTAACATGTGTCAAGTTGTGAAGAACTTATTCCCAAATTCGGTTTACTTGTCTATTGTTGTGTAGGTTGCTTGGTGGTCAATGACGGTCAACAGCGAGGATGATCGAGACTAGGCTTGGAGAGCTGAGGTCTAGAACGATCGACGATGCCGGGTGAGGTCAATGTACTCAAGTGTGGTGCAAGATGGATAAGGGTGACCTATTAGCTAATCCGAGGCGCAAGATGGTGCAAGGTGTAGCTAGTTAGGTCAAAGGGTGTTAAAAACGACGCATTAAAATGCGTGCGTATGTGTCCCGTTTGTTTTGGGCCTTAACGGGAGCCCAATAGAGTCAAACTTCTAGAAGGTCTAAGCCTCCACTATAAATAGGGGGTGGCTGCACCTCTGCTTCGTCTCTTTTGCTATTTTTGTAAACCCTAATTTTCTTAGGGAGAGCTTTTGTGGAGGCTAAGGTTCTTGATAATTTGATGTGATTTTCGTGCTCTTGGATTGAGCATTGTTCTCCATTGATGGAGAGGCTGTAAGCCCATATCATATCAATCAATCAAAGGAAAGTTTGATCAATGTTTTGTCTTATTGCATTCTTTCTCTTTATTTGATGATTTTGAGTCTTTCTTTGATCCGTGAGTTTTTTCTTGGTTTCTTCACTTGATCTAGCTTGCTGTGACGTGTGAGAATCTATCTAGGATCATCTTGATCATTAACCACCCACGAGCAAGAGTTGTGACCTAGTTTTCGTATTGACCCGGTTTTGAACCTCTCTTCAATCAAATCGAAAAGGATCATTATTCTTCCAAGAAGTATCATAATCTTCGATTGGAATAGGTTCCTGATATAATAGAAAATGTGTGCTCCAAGTTTTACCAAGTTTGGATTAGTAGATCAAAAGTTTCATCTATTTGCATCTTCGTCATCGGGCGTTTTGATCTGTTCTGGAGCCCGACGGTCAGACCGCCATCTAACAAGCGGTCAGACCGGCCAGCAGATTGCTTTGTTTTAATCTTTGTTGATTTCATCTTATTGCTTAGGGGTTTAAATCAGATTCAATATTAGTCTTCCGTTGTACTGATATACTGAACTTCATAGCTTCTATAGCTACTGGAGTAAAGTTTTATTGAATCCATTATTTGTGAAAAAGTGAGCGTGTTCCTATTCACCCCTCTCTAGTCGTTTTTTCGGTCCAACAAATACGGTTGACTCTCCTTTTCCTATGTTTACAATTGAAGCACCACAAACGGTTTTTAATAAAAACCGTCTGCGATGACATACTTCACAGACGATTTTTTTATAAGAACCGTCTGTGATTACATACTTCACAGACAGTTTTTAAATATAACTATATGTGATAATTCAATCTTTCGGCTCCCGCGCGATACGTCTCTTCGTCTCGCGCGCCGACATTACGATGCGTTTCCTCAACATTTTAGAAGAATGATCACCGCGCGCTATGGTGAGCACGCATGGTGGTGGCATCATGTATTAGTAACCAACCATAGAACTTGACAACTTGACAAACTGATACATGATGCCACTTCCCAGTCGGAGTACTTGCGCGTCCACACCATTTTTTTAATATAGCGACGTCCAATTACCTGTCGATGGCATCCAGGTAATTGGATGTCCACATACTCTCCTAACAGCCATCCTTCTTGAAGTTGTCCGTGACTGCTGTCTCATCCTCCTCATGCTACGTGGACGACCCCCCCGGAAAGTGGCCGGGGGACTACAAATTTTGCTATAAAAAGTGGGCTTCAACAAATTTTTTCATAGAGCTTACTTTGGAGTATCTTATAATCATTATTGAGGTATGCTCAAATAGATAAAGAGATATTATCATACGATTTAAGTGGTATATTCGAAGTGGGAGTATGTACTTCCAGAAGTATAACCGGTTTTAAAGGCACAAGCAGTTACTGCTTGGAGACTTTATAGAGAAGAGTCATCACATACGGTTTCATCTACAAACCGTCTGTGATACATCAACCATCACATGCGGTTTGCTATCACAGATGATTTCATATACAAACTGCCCGTGATAGTCAATTATCACAGATGGTTATGAGTTAATAACCTTCTGTGATAGTCTGCTTCACAGATGGTTCGAAAATCGTCCGCGATAGCATCATGTTATCACTGACCCATAAACTCAGATATCTCATGAAACTATCTGTGATGATGTTTTTGATTCGTCTGTGATGATTGGTCTATTGATTTAGGGAAAGACTGGTGGATAGGAAGAGACGTCAAAAGACCGTATCTAGAGCCCTTGGGTGGAAAAAAGACTCTCCTAGCCGGTAGAACGCCGAATCCTTACCGGAAGAAGCCGGCGGCGGAGCAATGGTGTCAGATAAGAAGCATAGGGCCAAATTCCAACTTGGGTAGTCCATTTCTCCGTCGTCGCCGGTGAGGTCACCAGCAGCCAAGTGTAGGAGATGAGGGTCAAATATAACTAGTAGGGAATGTGGACAAAAAGACTGAGCTTGTGGCTATGTTTGGCATCGATACTACGTAGTTTGATACAATGGTTGTAAGGAATATGTCATGTTTAACAAGATAATACTGTGCATAAATAGTTTATCCCTGATTTTATTTGTTTTGTTCTTTTGAGAGAGAGAGTAAGTAGCTAGTGTTGTAGTATTTAATTAGCTACAGGTTAAATGAATGAGTCATGTATGTGATCATGTATTTGATCAATAGAAAACACCAAGTACAGCTTCATGTCAGGAAGCAGCTAGTGCATTCGATAGACATGCAGTTGATGCTCTTGCACGGTGGTTTGGTTTGGCCGACAACAAAAACATCTATCGCACATGTTTCATTTCGAAGAGGTGTAAGTTATGCGGCTGATAATCAAAAGCTATAGTCGGGCTATGCCATATGTAGATGGGTTTAAATGCTGATTTGAGAGTGTGAGGAGTAAACTGGAGCATCGTCCAAACCTTATATTAGCTAATTGCTATACAAGCCTAGAACCAGTTACTATATACGGTCATAGTAACGTCTAGGAAGACGTGTGAAGCAAGATGATTCGATAACTTGTACATCTGGATGCTTTTGCATGAACGGTACGTGTGCGACATGTGGCTACAACGCTGCATGCCTAGAAGACACACGAGCATAGGGAAAAAGAGGACAATGTAGATGTAGAGGTGGATCTAGGAATTTTATACTGACTCGAATATAAGATGAGAAAGCTTTCTCGTTGTCTAGTGGTGCAAACATCGTATGTATTGCTGTATGTTAGGCTACAATATTGATAGTCAGTTGGGGGAAAAAAGAAAGCTTGAGCTGCCCAGATGAGATGTACTCACCTCACAACATAAAAATGGAGCAGCAGAAGCATCTTACGGATTATTTTCTCCCAAGGCAAACCTAGGTCAAAAAAATGAGTGAGGGGTATAAATAGACTATCGAGGTATCTCTGTTGGTCCGAGCGGGGGCACAAGTGAAAAGTGATAAAATATTCAGATACTCCACTAAAAACTAAAATTTAAGTAGGTGTCAACCCCAACTAAACCTTCTTTTTATTCATCCTTAGTCTTCTCCCTCCCATAGCAATAAAGAAAAAAAAAAGTCCACAGCAAACATGCAGGCAGCAGACACCTGCAGTCCAACGTCCTGAAAGCTACGTGCAACTCCACGAGCTATACCTTTCTTCGCAAGCCAGACACACAAGGAGAAAAAAAAAGTAAAGAAAAATGGCGCTTCACCCCGGTAAAGGTAAAGAAAAAGGCAATATTCCATACAGATTTCCTTGCAAAATTTGCTTCGCTCACTGACCAACTGACGTGCCTCGAAGCCCGCCCAAACCTCGGAGGAGGCAGGCCCGCATGCCGCCCGTCCGATCCAGATCGAACGGGTCGAGTTCCCGCAACTCCCGCCCCGTCTCGCCACCCCACCCGCCACTTAGCTGTACCCCACGGCACCGCGCCCCCGCTTTAATTGACAAAAACAAAAACAAAAACAAAAACTCCCAAAAAAGGAGAGTTAAAAACCGAAAAGAGCAAACCCTAGGTTCCCGTGGCATCGACGAAACCTAATTGGCCCCATTGGATCGGCCGAGGCAAGGGGCTTTTGCAGCAGAAGGCCCTCCCCCGTGCGCGGATTTGATCGCGCTGCCCAATTTGGCGCCGATCTGTGGTCGGTTCGCATCCGCCGCTCGATACTACCGAGGTGCGTCGTTTCCCCCAAAACTCGCTGTTTTGTGTGTAATCTGTGCTATAGCGATTGAAAATTTGGAATGGTTTGTATGATTCGGATTTTGCTGCAGCGTGTGGTGGTTTTGGTCTCGATTCGGTGGTCGGATCGACGCTCCTACTCAGGTTTGTGGTCTTCCTCACTTTTCGTTTTTTTTTGTTGGCTCGATCTAGATTGATACTTACTGTTTTTAAGATGCTGTTTTTGATGCGACTGCAGTGTTTTTTCGTGGTGTCTCTAGGCCTTCATTCTACATTTGCTGCAATTTGTGGATTATGTGGTCGGGATGAGGCAACAGGATCTGGGTGTGGGATTTTGCGTATGATGGAAGGTGAAATTCCGGGATTCTGGCCGCCTCGTGAACTCTGGGCTTGTGAATGGAATCCAGTGGTAGCGATAGGCCCAGTGCAACCGATGCCACCGACTCAGTACTGGGTTTAGATGGCGAGGAGACTTTGTCTGAGAGGGGGTCGGTTGGAGCCAGGCAGGGGCCAGGCACACCGAATGGGAGTGGAAAAGAGTCCCCTTCAAGCAGTTCATCTGCAGGGAGTAAGAGGAAGCGCAATAGCTTGAGTTCTGATAGAGTGGAACATAATGGGCCAGAGGTGGCAAGATCCAGTTCAGGTGATTCCACATGGAGCGTGGATAGTTTGGATGACCATCACCCACTTTCATTATCGAGGATAAAGAATGGCCGTTCGGAGCATTCAATTAGTTCAGGTGCAGTGATCAGGCAGCCTCGTGGTGTCTTGAGATTGAGGAAGCTTGTTCAGAATGTCAGTATCGAGAGTGGGACTGGAGGTTGTAAGGTTCTAAGATCCAATGGCATTGCTAAGGCTACTCAGTTGCTGAGGAGGAACAAGAGGTGGAAATCACGTGCACTTAAGGAGAACAGAGTTGGTGGTGATGACCCTGTCAGTTGCTTGAAAACTGAGAATGGCACTTGTGATCAGGACAGCAGCACAAAGTTTTGTTCTGAAAATGATTTCTCAGTTGAAAATGAGTCACATCTTTCAGGTGAACCATCTAAACTTGTTAATGTTGACAAGAAAAGCTCTGGGCATGCGCAAGGGGACGATGATGTTAGCTTGGAAGAAAATGCTGCTAGGATGCTCTGTTCTCTATCAGATAATAGATGTGCTGGCCCACCGAGGAAGAGAATGAAATCACCCGGTAGATCATCAAAGGCATCTTTTCTTCACCATTCTAATCATTTCAAGGATACATACAACAAAGTCAAGGATGTAGGAGGTCCTGCTAGGTTGCTACGGAAGCGTGACGGTAAAGCGCCATTCAGGAAGCGTCGTCCACGTCGTCATTTTTATGAAGTTAGCCCTCGTGATGTGGATCCATTTTGCATTGTAAAAGAGAGGATTAGGGTGTTTTGGCCCCTTGATGAGACTTGGTACTTTGGCCTGGTTAAGGAATATGACCCTGTGACAAGGTTGCATCATGTCAGGTATGATGATAAGGACGAAGAATGGATCAATCTTCAAAATGAGAGGATCAAGCTCCTGCTTTTGCCAAGTGAAGCTCGCAAGAGATCTTATAGTAATAATTCAAGGTCGGCATTTAAGCCAGAGTTTGAAGGGGATGAGAGAGAAGACATGGATGGAAACAGTACAGGGAGTTCTGAGTCAGTGCCCATTATCACATGGCTGGCTCGATCAAACCAAGCAAGACCTGCTACATCCAGCAACATCAACGAGCAGGATCACACTCATTCAAATACTGCTCCTGCTCTGTTTGATCAAAAGGAGTGTCTGTTATCAAACTCATTCGATGTCAAGCAGGAGAAGTTGAGCTCTAATGGTGCTCTACCAGGTAGTTCACCTGCAAATGGGGGTGCAGAAGTTCTTAAGGATAGGACTACATCTGGGGATAGTAGGTTTCGCTTTGTTTATTCTAGGAAGCGATTTTGCAGGAGAAAGAATGGTTTTCTCAACATTTCAGAACAGGTTTCGAATCCTAATAGCAGAGCTAGTTCTGCAGTGGTTCTTAGTTCAGTTGGCCGGGAGTCTAGTACAGAAACTGGTGCTTCAGTGGCATATGTCATATTGGTATTGAGCCTGCCACTGAAATCTGTTTATAAGTTTATTTCTGAATCCTGTACTGTTTGGGTTTGCAATACTCTCTTTCTCCTTCAGCATGGTACATTGATTGCCTTATGGCCTGCCGTGCATCTGGACATACTTCTTGTTGATAATGCTGTAGGTTTGAAACACTTGCTTCTTGATACTTGCTTAAGATCAGCAGTGTCTCTTTTCTGTTTACTTGTCGGAAGCTTCAAACAGTATTCTAGGCAGAGTACTCTCAAGAAATCGAAAATGCCATGCACCTCGGTCAGATTTCAGATATCTGGTCTGCGTGGTAGTAGCAAAGTAGTGTTTGTGTTGTTCAGCTTCTTTGGGATAGGGAAATCAGAATGGAAGCACCTGCTAGGAAAGCTTCAGTACCACTGTTTGAAAAGGGAGTTGTCTAAAGTTAATTGCACATATGCCAACTTCAAGCAACTCACCAATGGAACTGATCAAAGAGTCTCCACTTCACTGAATCTCGTTTCTAAGGTACCGCACCCTCCTTACCTATGCAGATTGTATTGATCTTTCCACATTTTTTTTTGTAATTGATTCTGAATACGGCATGCCCAGGATTTTTTTTAAAAAAATAAATGTAAAAAGATAACTTACTGCCCATGGTTTTACGCTCATTAACAATGAGAGGTTTCCACTCTTAGTATTGTATTAATCAATGTGGGAATGCTAATAATTTCTTGAAAGCCAGAATATCGGCAGAAGAGATCTAGACTGGTATCTTATGTTGCAACAGGAACATTATTTAGTTTTTACAGAAATGTTGACTTTTGTTGTCCTCTCTCAGCACTATGAATAAATCACACATGTGCTGATTAGAATTTAGCCAGTGCTTGGCTGAGAATGATCAGCATTAGTTCTTGACTTTGCGCATGATGTAGATACTGCTCAAAAGCACAATACAGTAACTTAAAGATCCAACTGAGTTTAGCTGAGTAGTGCTTCCCTTTATGAGAGGTTCAGTTAATGACTCATCGGACATGTATTTGGATAAATTTGATTGACCCACCAACTGAAGCTACTCTGACGTTTTCTAGAATAGCTATAAAATGTTTTTTTTTGAAGTGCTCCTTGTACTTATGTGAGGTAGTATTCATTTGGTTATCTTTTCTTTGGAAGTTCTCCCGGAACTTTTGTGAGGTAGCAATCATTACTCATTAGGTTATCTGAGGAAGTTGATTTACGATCTTGCCAAGTGATGGAAGGCCAATTTCCTCTACACTTTTATTTCATTGCAACCTACCTCTGACTGTGTATCTGCTATATGTTTCTTTTTGTTCCAGGATAGCTAGGAAGCCATGCGTTAATTGAATTTTGTAAAAGCTTAGCTTTGTAGGATCAGTTTTACTACCCTAAGTTGAATTAATATTAACCTTTAAACCATATCATTTGCAAACCTTGTGATCACTGAATTTTTTTTGTATGGGTTACTTTTCATTGTGTTACATCACTCCTGCTGAAACTGTATATGTTCTCCATTTCTTGAAGACAATGATCTGAGTGAATAATTTTTTATTCATCTAGTGGGGTTTCCTACTTCAAACCAAAGATTTAATATTGTCACCACTCACCAGTTTCTTGTACTGTTGTCTGGTTTTGTTACTTTAAAGTATCGTCCTCAATATTATTCATCTTTTCTAATGCAAAGCGTTCCTTTTGTTTTGGGGGGTAAATAATCATTTATGTTACTTCTTGCACTGAGTGTTTCTGTTGTGGATATTTATGCGTAGAAGCTTTTAACATCCCCAGAAACTAGGTACACACAATTTTAGTTCTGCCTATGCCTCACATGATTCCCATTGTGTTTATTATATGCAACGAGAATCATGTATTGATGAACGGAAATAGGCAGTTTAACTGTTGTTTACTTCTTCATCTGTGCCCATTGAGTAATATATTATTTAGTCTTCGATCTTCTATTTGCATAGTAACATAATTGATTGCATTAGTTTGAAACACATTGTGCTGAAAATCTTGGCTTATAGCAAGTCAGCTTATTACTGATAAAATATTTTCTGTTAAACAGGGTTTATTGTTCAATGTTCGGGACTCACAGTTTCTTCCAGAATCAAATTATTCAGATGTTGACCCTGTCATTTGTTGTCCTGATGAGCGATGTGGATTTGCTCAGAATGATCTGGATGACGCAGCTACACCTTCACTTCTGCTTTGTCACCATCTAAAATTGCTCGTTGAAAGCAATTTGACTTCTAGTGGTTTTCAGGAGTCTGTGCCATTTTCCTTAGAAGAGGATCAGCACTCCATGTCACAACATACGTCTGATCTGGTTCATCTGGTCGCTCCTGCTTCTGGAATTTGTTCTCTTGATCTTAGTTCATCCACTGATGGTCCCTTGGGTATTGACACTGTTGGTTGCATTAATCATTCTAGCTCTGCTAGCAGGGAGCTCAATCCTGCTGAAAGTGTTGTGAGTCTTGAATGTAATGACAGCAATATTGTTGATGCCAACATGACATGCAGAAGGGTTCCAGATCAAAATGGCTCTTATGTAGGTGCTGACAAACCTTGTTCTTCCAATCTTAATGTGATTTGCTCTCCACAGAAGTCTGAAGAGAGGTGTCCGTCCATAAATATCCCTCAACATAAGACATCTGATCCACCGGATGATAAGTTACTTGACAAAGATGAAAAAGCCACACCACCTGTATCTAACTTGGTCCAGGAATTGAATGGCTATCCAATTGGTTGTGCTACACCAACTGCGCCCAGGACGACCTACCATCGGAACCGGTTTACATCTATATCACGCACTTTTGGGGATGGTTCAAAATTATGGCCAGAAGATCTTATGTTGGCTGGCTTTGCTGATGGTTCTAAGAAGCCACGAACTCAGGTGTCATACTCAGTTTCTCCTAGAAGTGATGAAGTTGGCTTAAAGCAAAAGGGCCATTTCCGGAAGATCCAATCTCATAGCAATGCTAAGACAAATGATGCAAAGAGACTTCCTGATAATTCTAGAAGTGGCCAGAGCAGCCCGGAGTCTTTGACATGTGTTGCAAATGTCCTGGTTACAGTTGGTGATAGAGGATGGAGGGAGTACGATACTCAGATCACAATTGACTCTGATGGTCAGAGTGATAGAAGAATTTGTGTGAAGCTTGCTGAAGGAACCAAGTGTGCTCACAAGGTTTGTCAAGTTTTGCAGCCTGGGGCCACAAACCGCTATACACATGCTATGATGTGGAAGGGGGGCGCTGAATGGTACCTAGAATTTCCTGACAGAAGCCAATGGTTAATTTTCAAACAAATGCATGATGAATGCTACAGCCATAACATCAGAGCTGCATCTGTAAAAAACATTCCAATCCCTGGTGTCCGTTTGGTTGAAACTCATGATGATAGTGACGCTGTATCCTTTGTGCGCTCCCAAGATTATCTTGGCCATATCGGAACAGATGTTGAAATGGCTATTGATGAATCCCGTGTGATATATGACATGGACAGTGACGACGAAGAGTGGATTTCAGGACAGAGAAAATCCTTACTAGGTAGGGACAGTACTGGATGTGAGTTGACAGAGGACTTGTTTGAGAGGGTCATGGACACATTTGAGAAGCTTGCTTATAGCCACAAATGCAACGAGTGCACCATTGATCAGATGAAGGAACTAGATATTGATAGCATTTCACTGGACATCATTAAAGTGATACATGATTATTGGCAGGACAAGAGGCAGAAAAAGGGAATGCCACTCATTCGACACTTTCAGGTGAACATATGCTTTGTCATCCTTGCTTTTGGATATTTGCCAATAGCTTTGTTTCGCTTTCTTGTACATGAGCAAAAGGTTTGCTTTCTCATGTTTGATGGTTTATGGAAAACAGAAAGCGGGTAAACATTGGAGACTTTGTTAATATGTAGATCCTCCTGTGGTTAAGTAGCTTCTGCGCATTGTCACTAGATACGAAGTTTCTTTTTTGATAGGGTTCTAAACAAGAGTGGCTATAAAGCAAGTGTCTGGTTATGTTTAATCGTAATTTTATCCTTGATTATTTTTAGGACTTTATCTTGAATTGAAAGAGGCATGAATAGTGCAGATGCTTCCACGAAAATGATTGACTGTTACAATTTTCAGTTATGATGTTTTTATCTTACCAAATGGATCATTGCAGTCCACTAAACAATGTTGAGTGCATACTTCCTCGAATTTTACTTTTCTACCATTTTCAGTCTGCTATGTGGAAGATCTACGAGCAGCAGCTACAGGAATGGGAATCAGCTGTATACAGAATACAGGGTTCATCAAATGGGTTCGAAGAAAAGAGGTTGCCCCCAAAACCTGCATTGTTTGCCTTCTGTTTGAAACCTCGTGGACTCCAATTCCAAATACCATACAAGGGACCGAAGCAGCGATCCCATAAGAAGCTTATGTCCTCAGGGTGCCACAGCTTTTCAAGAGAGCAGGATGGCTTTTACCGACAAGGTACTCTTCCTTAATGTCTTGTAGTCTTCGTTGGTCCTTCCCCCTTTTGCTGATATATATTCCTGTTTCTGTCAAATACCAGGCAGGAAATATAATGAATATGTTGGGGATGGGAGGACATGTGAATCCTATGACGGTGGTTCTATTCATTCACCAACAGGGTACTCTCCCATGTTCTCTGTGAGAACAGACTCCCTGCGCGCATTTGATGCTGGAAGATTTCTCAGGACTAACAGTGTCAAAAGGAATGTAAGCTTTGCATTCTCTGAGGATCATCAACAATCATCACCTTCCTTCCGCCATCAGAAAATAAAGCGTAGCGCGCCTGATCATTGGAACACAGTCATTCATGATTGGCAGAATTCGAAGCTCATGTTCCCGGGGGCATCCCAGAGCCACCGCATTGACATCGAGGAGCTCAAGCTGCGGGATGCCTCGAGCGCTGCACAGCATGCAGCAACGATGGCCAAGCTCAAGAGAGAAAGGGCCCACTGCCTGATGCACAAGGCTGATCTTGCCCTCCATAAGGCCACAGTCGCCCTCATGATCGCTGATGCGATCAGGGCATCCAACAGGGATTCATCCCGGGACGGCAGAAGAGATTTGAGGGATGAAGAATGCCGACACTTTTTTGGCGTGAGCCGGTGCGTATAGATGCAACTTGTGCAGGGCCCATCTTTTTGTTGATAGAAGGGAGCTTCTTTGCTCCATTCAATCAAGCCAGTAGATAGCTTCTCGCCCCCCTTTTCCCCCCTTCTTTTTACCATGTGTACATAAGTTCTTTTTTAGCTTATTTCTCTTCTTTAGACCTCCTGGTCAACGTATTGTTGGGGGAAAATGGGCCAAAAATCCAAAATGATAGGGCAGCTGTTCATGCAGTCTGGCATTTCTGCACTGCATAGTTATATATTGATGTCGAGCCTTCGGCTAGCTAAAACGACAGTGTTCGATCCGAAATAGCAAAACCAAAAATGACACTTCTACGGCGTAAAAACCACTGTGAAACCGTGGATCGTGGCAGCCTCAACGGTACGCAATTTCACTCACTGTGTTCACTGTTTGCGATAGTGACAAGACTTAGCAAGGCCCGTCCGTACTGGGTGCAAAAAAAACGTGTCATCCGATTTAACCTCGTATTTGTACGCTGATAAAAAAATAGCAAGATTTATTATAACGTATCACAACGTTATTATAAATGCAAGGCAATAAGGGATAAGGCTTTACCCAAGTTATTTTCGACAAGCTTTGACACTGTTTGTGTCAGCACTGTAGCACTGTTGCAACGCCGTTTGATCACTGTGCGCGGAAAAAAATCGGCTGCTGCAGTTGAGCTGGAGTTGCAGGGACAACTCGGTGCAGGTCAGGTCGGTGGGGCGCACCCGGCGTGCCATGTAGCCTGCCTCGTGTTGTGTTCCGGGTGAACTGTAAAAAGACACATGTCTGTCTGTCTCTTGGGCAATGGTTTCGCCCTTTCGCCAAAGAGATTTGATATCTCGTCACGTTGTTTTCTTTCTGTTTGCTGTGAGTTGGTCAGCGAAGGGGACAGCGTAGCTATAAAAAAAAAAAAAGAAAAAGAAAAAGAAAAAAATGAATAAAGAGAATAATACAGAATGTGCTTCTGAGCCTGACAAGTGGCCCCCTTGATATACATACCATCGTACTGTATCTGTGTCGCTGTTTCTTCTTTCTTTTATGGGCCCGTACACAGAGATCGATTTCTACTACACGTCAATAGTGTGATGCGTGTGTGGGCACGCTGGCGGCATACGTGCCACATGTATTTGCCCACTTCAAAACAAAGAGTAAAATTGTGTCCAACCACTAACGGTTTCAGTCAATTGCGAATATCCAAATGTGGTTGGAAACTTGATGCTCACCCTCCCAGTCCCATCCCATGGCAGCATTAGCTTAAGCTCCTCCAATTGGGGGTACGATCTTTCGGGCTGAGAAGCTCAAGCCCACGTTGTATTGAGAAGCTGAAAGCCACTTCTAAAAGAAGGTAAGCTTCTGAATTCCTTTTTTTTTACAAAAAAATGATAAAGTGATAAGATTTATCCTTTCACACAAGGTAATTAAGAAGGGAGGAAACCCACGGATCAACCAGACTCCTCAATTCCTAATTATATATGGCTAAGGTATGCAATGATCTTTCTCGAAAGGTACGCATATGGAGTCTTATGGATGTGTTCCTTTGCCGTATTGCTTGAATGCAACTTCAGGAAAATGACATGTGACGTAAATACATCCACGGTGAGAATTGCAAATGGTACTCTCTTTTTTTTTAATCTTGTCCCATGTTTTTTCCACCTACGGTCCGAGCGCTAGACCCGTACGCCACATTCTGTTGTCGGAGTATGTAAGTTGTCATACAGCCGTCCATTTGCAAATTTTTTTCTTCTCTAAATTGAAGAACATCAGAATCAAAGTCAAAACATTTGAACAAAAACGAATTGAAAAAATTACAACAACACCGTGAATAGTATGCAACACTTTGATTCTACAGATGCAACACTTTTGTTCTATAGGTGCAACATATTTTCTCTACACATGCAACATCTTAAAGAACATTATGCAACATTATTATCAACGGGATGCAACATTATTTTTAATGGGCCGCAACATCAAAACATTCACAAACATCAGAACCGTGGCGCAGTGCCGTTGGGCTAGGCTGGGTGCATGAGGGGAGAAGCACGAGGGGGACCGGGGAGGAGGCACTCATGGGCGCAGCGCAAGGCCGGAGGAGCGGGCCGAACTAGGGAGGCAAGCAGCACAGGAGAGGAGCCGCGGGAGGCGCTAGGACTGGGCCAAGCCGCCAGGCCGGCGTTGGTGGCGGCGGCAGCCAAGCTAGTAAGGAGCTCGATTCATGCGGCGCGGGGGAACCGGAGGCGGCGGCAACGACCGGAGGGGAGGAGGCGGCCGGAGGGAGCTTCACCCATGGCGCAGTCGGTGCAGCCCCGTGCGTGTGTGTGTGTGCTGAAGTTGTGAAAGTGTACAGAGAGAGGGATAGCAGGCAAGAAAAGGAACTAAGAAAAAGGCTTATCTGGGGAAGAGATAGATATACAGAGGAGGAATGAGTGGTACTGATTGAGTTTGTTTTGAATATATGGATAAGACTAAATATGAGTGGTGAAAAAGTGTTCTTTTTTCTTACTATCATTATCCCTTTTTTTTAACCTTGTCCTATGTTTTTTCCAGATGGGAACGGTCCGCTACTTGCCGCTCGTCCGTCTCTCCTGGGAGGGACGTGTGCTGTGTGCTGTGTGCTGTGCGACTGTGTCAACTGTTTTACACAGCTAAGTTGATGGGCTATCTCCGTCTTATTGGCGGGCAGCCCATACCTGATGAGCCGTTAAGAAATGCAGATAAATGCATCTTGTGAATTCTTATGTCCCGGGGTGCATCTTAAGTTATGTTGTGTTAACGATCTCACTTTTTATTTATCATTTATGTGACCTGCATAGAGGCTTACTGTATAGCTGAGACAAAATTATAGAGAAAGATCAATCCAATGGTAATGCCCTTGAATAATTTTCTCTTTCTTGTTTTGCCCTTTTGGAAATGAACAGCTGTACTCTTCCTCTGGTTCTGACTACTTCTGAGTCTGACATTGAAGATGTTAATGAGCTCCCTGATGCTGTTTCATCTGTCAATGTTATTCAAGTTGCTGATGATGTTGTAAGTGAATACCTATCAAAGTTGAACCTTGATGAAGACAACCTTTCAACAAAGACCACCTCAAGTTGCGTAGTTGAACAAAGTCCAACTGATTCAGTTGAAGCACAAAGTGATGGATCTGTTGTGGTGTCTAAAAGAATATACGATCTATCTTTTACTTGGAGATGAGTATTGTCAACAGTTTATGTTTGGGATGCCAGCTTTGGTTCAAACGTGGAAACCAAGACTTCTGTGCTACGTTCAGATAGTGCGCTCCGTCCGGGAAAGGGCGGACGAGCGGCAAGGTGGCAGCTCTGTCTCAAAGAGGAGGCGGCGGCGGCGAGGTGATGGGCCAGAGAGAGATGCAAATGTGTCTGACTCGGCGACTCTGCAGTCTGCGCCACTCGAAAGACGTCGAAAATGACGGCAAACTGAGACATGATCTGCACCATGATTGAAGTCTCCTCCAGTTTCTGCCAAATGATAATAATAATACAAGAGTCCCTTACAGTTGGTTAATCCACAACAGAAGGTAGGTAGGTTCGTAAGAGGTAAGAAGACTATTGGTTCCATTATTCAGATGAGGCCATCAGGTTAGGCTCCAGGCCTACATGGATCGGAACAACCGAACATCATCTCAATCAACTGAACAGCGACAGCAATGTTTTACACTACCTCGGAAAATCCAGCACAAACAGAACGATATTTCATCTTTCCGAAGGAGATAGAACAGCAATGTCTAAATCAACTCGATTTCCTTGTGGACTGATTCGTCCTAGTATGCTGTCGATCTGCAGGACAATGCGAGGTAGCTTAGTTGCCGCCGGCGACCTGCCCCACGAAGGTCCTGAGGTTCCTCTCCGACGAGCCACCCTCAGACGCCGCCGCCCGCGCCTTCTCCCTCCACAGCGCGGCCTTGGCGCGCACCATCTCGGACGTAGCGAAGTCGAGGCACCTCCGCAGCTCGCCGGCCTCCAGGACGCCGTCCTTGTCGCTCACCGCTGCCCTGACGCCGGTGCCGAGTTGCTCCACGAGCCACGCGTTCGTGCCCTGGTCTGTCCACTGCGGCACGCCGACGACCGGCACGCCGCACGCCACGCTCTCCAGCGTCGAGTTCCACCCGCAGTGCGTCACGAAGCACCCCACGGCCGGGTGCGACAGCACCTTCACCTGGTCACACCACTCCACCACCATGCCGCGCTCGCCGCCGTCGCCGCACACGTTGCCGTCGTCCTCGCCGCGGTTGTCCTTCCTCAGCACCCACAGGAACGGCTGGCCGTTCTCCGCCATGCCGCGCGCGACCTCCGCGATCTGCCGCTTGCTCATCACCGACAGGCTCCCGAAGGAGATGTACACCACCGATCCCGCCGGCCGCGCGTCGAGCCACTCGAGGTAGCCCTTGCCGTCCTGGTTAAACAGGTCGTTGCTGGACTGCGGTGGCGGCACCGAGCCGTTCTTGGCGGCGGCGCCGTCTAGGAAGGAGAGCACGGGGCCGACGGGGACGGCGTCGAGGCCGTGCTGCCGCAGCGACGCCACCGCGTCGGGCTCCATGGCGTCGAACGTGTTGGCGAGCACGGTGGGCCTGTCCTCTCGGCCGAGCGCGTCGACGAGGTCGCGGAACGCGGTGAGCACGAAGGCGTAGGGGTCGTCGTCAGAGGTGATGGTGAGGAACGACGGGAGGTCACGCACTCGGAGCAGCGGGAGCCCCGGGACGCGGACGGGCGCCCAGGGGTCGCTCACCGCGGCCGCGATTGTCTTGTCAACGCCGTCGGTGCCGCGGAAGAAGTGGTAGTACGCGGCGAGCACGGAGGCCGGCTGGATCCAGTAGAGCGCGGCGGGCACGCCGTGGTCGCGCGCAACGTCAACGGCCCACGACAGCAGGAGCGTGTACACCACGAGGGTGACGGGGCGGCCGGCGTCGCGGAGGCGCGCGAGGATGGCGGCCAGCGTGCGCGACCCCTCGAGCTTGACCTGGGTCATGTAGTGCGTGTAGTCATGCACGGCCCTGTCGAACCCGTCGTCGTAGCCGTCGGAGTAGGGCACGTAGCACACCCCCGCGCCGTCGTGGTGCTCGCGCTCGTCGGCCACGTCGGGGAACATCTTGCGGTACGCGGACACCGCGGTGGAGACGGTGACGCGCGCCCCCGTCGCGCGCAGCAGGCGCACCGCGAGGTGGCGCGCCGGGTTGATGTGCCCCTGCGCCGGGTACGTCACCACCAAGAAGTGCTGCTCCGGCGCCGCCTTCTCCTCCACGGCCGGCATTGTTGTGTGCGATGCAACCACGAACGAACTATATATTGTCAGTGTCGTTCTCGGCTTGTAGCGAGAGCTAAGTGTCGAGCACCGGAGCGAGTAATGTGGAGGTGGGAGGCTTGGCTTTATATACAAGGGGGGGCGAGGTGACGCAAGCGGTGAGGGGAGCCGATCGAGCCGCAGGCCAGCAGGTAAGGTTGGGTTTGGCGTTGGTTACAGTACACTTGTGTTTGTGTGGTGCCTGGTGCGCCGTGGTGCAACAAGCCAAAATGATATCGATTGTCCAACTCCGAACGGCTGGAG
This sequence comes from Hsuehochloa calcarea, assembly GCA_036346395.1. NCBI lineage: Eukaryota > Viridiplantae > Streptophyta > Magnoliopsida > Poales > Poaceae > Hsuehochloa > Hsuehochloa calcarea. Next base: position 77,368,878 of record CM070593.1, on the reverse strand, counting down.
CTGGTCACATATATGCACTGGACATTCATTCAATGTTGTTTCCTGAGACTTGGTTGTCAAATTGTCATCGATCTGGCACCTGTAACGTCTCAGCTGGATGCAGAGAAATCTGCTCTGGCCTAGGGGGCATGCAATGTTTCCATTTCTATGCTTCGCTTGCCAAAGATAGATATGCATGCGTTTGGAATGGTACATATTTAAACACAACATGGGATTTGCTAAACATAAGTTGCTTGATAAGTCACCTTATTTAATAAGTCCCATGTTCCCACCTTTAGGTCATACCTTGAGATCCGTGCTCTGGTTAGGGTTTTGAGTTCATCAAGCCCCCACCATACAATTTAGTTGGGCGGTGGCCCGATGGCTAGCGGTAGGCGACATGTTGGCAAAGTCAACCGTGACTAGGATGAGACAAGGCACAGTGCAGGGCTATGAGGATGACGATAGGGGGTAGATCCGGCAATGGGACGTGGTACATCGGTGTGACGACGCCACCGAGGTCGACGACGATGACAAATGTGTAGTGGCTATATATATATTGGTCTAGGGAGGGGGTAAAATGGATGTGGCGGGGGAGGTGATGGTGCGTGGGGGATGGGGACCGCAGCACCGGTGGGGATTGTGGCCGGAGGCGGCAACACCATCGTCGATTGCAACGTAGATCAAGAGGTGGGAGTGTGGTGGAGGCAGCATCAGCGGTTAGTCGCTAGTGGCCCACGAGAAGAGATGGTCACCGGAGGGGAGGGGGAGGAAGTAGGGTGGTGGTGATAGGATCGATAGGAGGGGGAATGTATTTTAGGGATAGATGTGTGCAGAAACCTGAATCAATCATATTCACAGAAGCGACCTGTTTAAAATAAAAAAACAAGCAAATGATGCCTAGAGTAAATAGACCCATTTATTTTACAGGGTTGTCTACTCGTAGGATGAATACCCTATTTTTATCTATTGGACCAATATACAATTGTATATACTACATATAGCATATTAATTTCTATACAAATTTAATGGTGACAAAAACTAAATTACACTTACGAGAGAGAGAGAGAGAGAGAGAGAGAGAGAGAGAGTAGGCAACTTACAAATAGCAAAAACTGCTATTGTACGTGTTGCCCTCTGTATATGACAGCCTCTCAGTTTTCGCAACTGGCCAAGCCGATCCAGCGCGCTCTGAAATTACGTAAGCAACAGAAGAATCGCTAGCTAGCCAGGTTTCCGTCGAAGAAAACAAAGCTGGCCTAACAAGAACAAGGCAGCAAAGCTACACACGACGGTGATGGGCCGGAATTGTAATTCGGAAGATGCCTCAAATGATTGATTTGGGCAAGAGACGGGAGAGCCCTAGCTGCTTGCAACGCACGAACTCAATTTGGGAACCGTTAATCCAAAACTTAACGTCCTCGATTACATAAATCCACACTCTTAACAGTTGAGAGATCGTCACGCAAAGCGAGAGTATTTCAACCGAGAATCGGTGGATTGGCAGTGTAGTGTACTATAACTTTACGCAATTACAAAATTCATATTTTACAATCTATATTTGAATTTGAGGAATTTTATTCTATATTTAATTAGCAAAATTTATTTCGAGATCTCTCTTTATGTGTGAGAGAGGATTGAGAGGTGGACCCGTTAAGGAAATTTGCACTCTCAACATTTGAATTAAACATAGTGCTACCTATTTCTTTTTTATTCAATATATCTTATTAAGGGTTAGATGTTTTCTTATATCTTTTTCAAATTAATATATCTCTAAGATAACTATGAAATTTAAGAGTCGGATGTTTGTCATTTTTTAGAATTTCTAGCATTTTTAAAAAATTTCTTAGATATACTATTCTCTGGTTTTACGCCTAACCAGCCCACCGCGCGACCAGTCTAGTTGGGATACCTCACGAGCAATCCTTCTCTGTGGCGGCCCAATAAGAACAGGTATGAGCTAGAAACCTCCCGCGCCACATGTCACGAATATCGAAAGTAAAACTTGCGTGTGTAACAGTAAACAAACACCATTTTTACAGCCATATTACCGCGTGGGGTCTAAACCTTTTTATTGAGTAACTAACAACGAACGCATGGCAGTAAAACATGTAAACGGAGCAAAGTAATAGTGTTTCCCTTTTTAACACTTGACCACACATGTGGACAAGCTATCGTTTTGACATTAAAAGTTTGTGACTAGAACAATAAACGGTTGCTATCTGTAAGGTAAATGTGTTAGGTTGTTTTAACTGAGTAGGTCTAACACAGTAAATGGTTATTCACGGGATAGTAAAGGTGACTGTATTCATAAGTAAAAAATGTTTATATTGTGTTACAGAGTATGAACAACACAGTAAAGGGTTATTTGTAGGACAATAATAGTGAATGTGTTTGTAAGTAAATGTGTTCATAACGTTTTGACTGAGATTGTATATATGGAATGCAGTAATCATAAATACGTGATGTAGTAAATGTGGTCATCATAAATAGTAAAGTGAAGTCCAAAACAGATCTTCATTGTATTTATCTATGGCCAAGTAGCATGGCTAATCACTTCTTACAAAAGAATAAAAAAGTTTATAGTAAAATGATCACCGAATAGCGTTTTAACCGCAGGAGCCACTAGATGAGGGTGTAACGGATGATCTTCCAGTAAGGAGACTGAGAAGGCGCGTATCGTGGCAAAAGTACATGCTACATAGCAGTAATTTTTCACGCTATATACGATAAAGATAAAAGAGTACATCAGTAAAACCTGAGACCTTTTTTTTACTGCAAGATGTTGCTGCTGGACTGAAGCTCAAAATAAAAATTGCCCCTGCCAGGCAAGCAAAGAAGACATACACAACAACAACCAAAAAGGCGGCGCCCGTAGAGAAGACAACCGTTGGGAAGAGCGAGGCTCCCTCAGTCCAGAAGGGCACTAGCACCGCCAGTGCATTTGGGAAGAGGCTAACCAAAGCTCCCAGCAAGCTTGTGTCTCCATTCAAGTCGTACATAAGGTGGCCGAAAGTGCCCATCGCCACGGCCATGGAGGTGAGCGAGCTGATTTGCACAGACGAGAGCCTCAAAAGGTAAGAGATATAGCCACCTTTACCGATACAACAACAATTTTTTACTGCTCTATCAATATGCATTTTATTGTCATTTTTTCTATCCGATATTTTATCACCACCCATTTTTACTATACATCCACGTATGTTTTACTACTAATACGAGCATTATGTACTTCATCATCTATATGCTCCAGCCCAGGGACGGAATCATAGCGGCCACTGGGAAAGACATCGCGGAGTCGTTCATGGACAAGCAAATGACCGAAGACATGTTCATCTCGCAGTTCATCAAGTGTTTGCGCCAAGACGACACCAACCTCAAGCCAGATAGTGATGGGTACATGATATTCCTCCCCATCGAACTGTCGGTAAGTTATTTTACAAAAAATATATTTTACAGTAAATGTTTATGCACATGTCAGTAAATATTTATGCACATGCCAGTAAATGTTCATGCGCATACCAGTAAAGTGTAGCATCACCAACAGTAATATTTAACAACTCGAGTGTTGCCTATCAACAAAAACGGCGAAACATAGAGGAATATGTAAACAATGAGCGGTGGTACAACAACGAATAGGTTGTGAGCATCTGAAGGAGCATTTGGGGGTGGATATCATGCGCGTAAAATTGGCAAGTGTTTTTTTCACTGGTCATGCTCCCAGTAAATATCGCGTTATGATATAGTAAATTCCATGTTTTATTACAGTAAATCTCATACATCATATAACCCTTTTTACTGGATGTGTATTTACGGTTTTGAATTTGCAGATCTTTCTCCCAGTTCTACACAACTCGCACTGGTCTGTTTATTGCTTCAATAGGGTGTAGAAGCGTGTTGAGGTGCTGGACTCCAACGACTACAAGAAAAAAATGCACAAAAGTGGAGGACCACCACTGTAACACCCCAGCCCAACACTGAGCCCAGAATGCCACCACACTACTCTTCCAACTAATAATTATCGACACACTATAAAATTACAGCAAGAAAACAATGATAATCATATCCATGGACCACAAAAGAACAGGCATAATTATGGATCAAGTGATAATAAACAATCAATGGGAATTATAACCAGGTAAATAATCCAAAGTAGCATCAACCAATGAATCCAAATTAATAAAGCAAAATAGTCTAGTCCAAATGATGTCCTAAACTTTATTCAATCTCTAACATGTCCAGGAGTAATCCAATTGTGAATGAAAAGATTATGAAGGTAAATGATCATGTGATGTCCATGTGCTCTACTCGCTCTCAGTTACGGCATCCTCGAAGATCACCTAAAGACAACAATAGAGCAAGGGTGAGTCCACGACTCAGCAAACACATCCATAAACAACGAACAATAATAAATCAACAGCATTCAATAACTTCATTATCATCACAAGTACTTCTATTTGATTCACATCCATTAATCTCAAATGTCAATGCAACTCTAATCTATATGTCCACATGCACTTCTTTTCACAGATATCAGTATAGCGTGAGTGAATGCTCGCGACAACATTCACTCTCAAGCCCGTTCCTCCATAAGGATCGGGACCTCCTCCACTCCCGTGGAGTTGTGATCATTCATGATCACCTGCTCATATGCAAAGATGCTTATGTATGCAAACATGCAAACTTCATCATAAACATCATATCCAACTTTCCATCATGCTTGTCAACAAAGATATAATCATACCAATTATTTGTTTGCAATTAAACCAAATAAAAGCACAACAATAATGGTAATAGAAGATAAAGAAAACAGTGATCGATCAATGATCGCTGTCTACCATGCACTTGCCTTTACTAGTTGCGACGCACAATTTGACTAGCAGATGGCAACAAGTACGACGCCTCTCCTACATTAAATACACAAACTTCAATACAAGCTATAGCATCATAAGAATAGCAATCAATCGACATCGCTCCTACACGTCCCCAAATATACTACGTTACGCCGGTACCGAATAGTTACCCATAGCTGTCCGGTTACTAAAAAGAGCGTAACTTTTGACTCGAAAGTCCGATCACCACAAACCACCCCATTCTGGATTCTTTATAAAATTCTCCACATTTTCTTAGATTACGAAGACTTCTAATTAAATCATCTAACCCTCCGTATTTAGCCCAGAAAGCCGATCTGTCCGCTTCGGAACAGCGGTCTTGCTAAATTCATAACTTTTGTTTTACTCAACCAAAATGCGCGTTCTCAGATTCTACAGAACCATTGGACAATTATCTACATCTTTCATGTAGATCAAAAACTCTAATTAGTCTACTTACTATTTTTAATCCGCAGTCTACCAAAACAGCGCCGAAAGACGACAACCGTAAAGACAGCGGTCTTCCGAAAATCATAACTCGAATTCTACTTGTCCGATTGACATGATTAAATATGCTATAGAAAGATATCGAAATTATCTACAATTAACTAGTAGATGAGATTTCCAAAATTTGCCATTAAGATACCCGAATAAATCGTACAACAGAACAGCAGGCTAACGGATCTATTAATCGACCTCTCTATTAGAAAATTATAAAACCTCACTAATTAAATATACAAAATCGAGAAAAATACTAGATCGTTACCCACTATTTGGCGTACTGCAAAGGAATTGCTGGCTTCGCTCGCTGACGCTTAAGAAGAAAGCGGCGGCAGCCAAGAATCAAGAATCAGCAAGAATGCGGCGATCAGGCGGCGGCAAAAAAGCAAAGAGCAACAAAGATGGTATTCCACGCGAAGAAGAATAAAGGCGCTTCGCTCGGCTTCCACGCGCAGAAGAAGGTCACGATCCACGCTTAAAGAATGCAAAGGTACCAAGAGTAATCCAAATACAATTGCCGCAAATCCACGCAGTCAAGCCCTAAATTCTATTTTCCACGTATACTAAATTCTTTAATTACGCACAAGCCCTAAATTCTTTAACTAATTAATTTAATTACTCTCCGACCCTTAAGACGCTTTTATTAATATTAATATTATTTTTCAGAGTATTACAACCACAACCTAGGGAGAATCAAGATAATCCCTCGTATATGTGCAGCCTTGCAATCCGTGTAGGTGGGAAATTTCCCATCGTCGTGAACTAGAGGGTGCACAACATACCGACGTCGAAGCATGTCCTTGAAAACGACTACGCGTTCTTCGTAATAAAGTTCTTGGAGTTCTGGAACGAATACGGCCAGATGCTGTGCACACTGATAGAGCCGGTAAGAAGTAATCAACTCTGTAACTTGGAGTAATTAGACATATAGTGTCTGACACGCGACGTATCATCATCTTTATGTAGGAGAAAGGGAACGAGTACATGGTCCAGCTGATGTTCTACCTGTTGTTCCACAAGGTCAACAACATCAAGTCCCTTTCCGACGTACTGGAGAAGTATAGGCCGCACAACAAGCCGAAGTAGTTATGTGTTTGATTTTTGGTGTATACTAGTAATATCCGATTCAAACAGTAGTAAAACATTACACACTAACAGTAACTCCCAAAAAACAAAAAATCTAGTGGATAGGATAACAGCAGAAGGAATTCATGGAAATAAGTAATTGTACAGGTTATTTATAGTAAAATGATCATTGAATCTATGATATCATTTACTGGATCAGAAACACAACATGCTTTTCGCAGTAAAACCATCATCCCGAATATTATTGTCCCATCTTTCTTGCCGAAATGGCAGCAAAACATTTTTTAATGCCCGTGTGATGCACATCCATTTTTACTATCAATTTGCACCACCAGTACGTGTTGGGAGGTTTTTTACTGTCGATTTTGAATGATACCGAGCATTTTACTGCCGCACTCAACGCGCGCGCGAGGGTTTTACCGCGGATCCCACGTGGGAGGCATGGGGGCTGGCGCGCTGCGATCAGCACGACCCATCGCGTATATATACACACACACACACATGTGCGCGCGGTGGCACTATTTTCAGCACCTGCGCACTGAATACCTTATTCTCTAGGCAAACATAGAATAACTATTCTACACCCAACTAGCCCATGACGCCGGCCAGTCCAAGCGGAACGCGGGCGCACAACCCTCATACAGTCGATCCAACAAATACAGTCGATGGGCTCAGAACGGCCGCTCCCACACGCAACGTAATTCGATAGTAAAAGATAGCGTATATGACAATAATTTGTGTAACCTTTTTACTACCGGTTTTTCATGCTACGATTACACGATCGCATACGCCTGATAGTAAAACACAACGACTAGCAGAGTAATTGTGTAATAATTTTTACTTCTGAATCACATGTATTTGTATATTTTTTTATCGGACCACGTTCCCACTTTCTGCTCCCGATGCGTGATGTCACATCCGGTAGTAACTTGCAACATATATTACAGTAATTACGTCTAACATATTTTAGCCTTCTCATCATGTCACAATGGACTTTTAGTGTATATTGGGACAAAGACCCACGATCTCCCTCACGCGAGACGTGAGACATCACATCTGACAGTAACAAAATGTACCACATGCAAAGTATTTTTTTGTAATAATAAGGCTACTACCAACGACCACCAAACCCATCATCTGATTTAATATATCAGACATCTACTTTTTTACTTGTATGTATATGAACGTTTAATTTTACAAATATGCGCCGCTTTGTTTAAATTTTACTGATGGGTGGGGTAGGTGAGGGCCACAGGCAATCGCACTCAGGTCTAGCATTTTTTTGCGACAATCGTGTCGTACCAGTAATGCTCAACTACAGTAAAATTAGTATCATGGTAAAAGCTCACCCACGAAGTGGTAAAAATGGATTGTAGAAAGTAGTAAATGTGTTTTTTTGTAGCGTTCTCAATGATACTGCATCTTTTTTCGTCGATTGTAAATAAAGTGAATAATCTAGTAAATATATTTATCTATACCAGTAAAACTATAGATAGCATTTCTTAAATATATTTGGGGGGAAAATAGCGTGGCCGATCGCCGTTTTTACATTGCATGAGAAATAGAAAAGATGGTAACAAAATGTAAAAGAAGAAGACCCTAGTGGCCAAGGTAGGACCCTATCGTAGTCTTCAAGCATTCGGAAGCCTTCTCGTAGGCTTTGGCGGGGGTGGGATCAACGAAGATATGGAGAAACTCCTCCACCTACTTCTTCACACCGTCGGGTCGTGATTGGAGCCGTTGATACCGAGGAAACATGCCTTGGAGGTGCCAAAGGAGGTCGTTAGCCTCTTCCTTGGTATCGGCGTGGTCGACCCTTGCGCTTTGCCTATCGATGTTGTCATCAAGCCTCCTCACCGATGCTTCGACACACTCCACGTAGTTGGAGAGTACGAGCTCGATGACGAGGTTGGCCCGTCGGATGTTGGAGACCATAACATTTCTCCGACGTAGTAGGAGACACAACGGGCCGATGATCACAATTACGCTCTCCGGTAGACTTGTGGGTGGAGCACGGAGGATGTCATAGACATAATCATCGTCCGCGACCTGGCCCAGGTCTTGCCTAGAGAGGTGCTTGTATATTAGGGCGAGGTAGGCTATAACTATCTGTGGTAGGGGAGTAGTTGGCTCTGGAATAGAAGAAGAGTTTGAATGCATTTCCTTTTGTTTTTGGGTTGGCAGCGTGCGGCAATGGAGATCAATGGGAGCGGTGCAGTGTGTGGTTTGATGTTTTCCAGTAGGGAAGACGGAGCTTGTGTGAATTCAACTTTTGTAAGCGACTATCCATCTTTATAAGTTGTTGGGGGAGACGAACAGAACAAACGTGAGTAATTTAATTCATGTCATACAGTAAAAGAGCTCTCACATATCAGTAGATGAAATGATACCACTGTTCGTTGCATTTTTTATCCACCAAAAAATAATAGTAATCGCCACGCAAAAGCCAGTAAAAGACTATGATCAACACGATAAAATCATGTGTAAAGTAAGGGTGATTATTATAAGTAGTAAACCAACTAACGGGGACACACATACAATAGTCCCGCTGTTGACGATCGAGTTGTTGATCTTACGAAATAAAATAGAGGAAAATGACAAATAGTTCTTGGAAGAGAATGTGATTGCTCTTTTTTACTATGAACTGGATCCTTTACAGAGGGTGCCTTCGACAAGGCGGTGGGCTAACCCTAATTACACTGAGCGTAGTGCTTGCTATGCTATTGAATTAGAGTTGAAACATGAATCTAGTATTGATTGTGATGCTTCACTCTGATGCCCTTGTTCCTCCGTGCTCTGTCTTTAAATAACCATCGAAGAGATGGCAGTTACTCCTGGAGAAGACGCCTATTGGAAGTGACATGTCCGGTCGGAGGGACAGTTGCTGTTAGTAAAACAATAATTGATCATCGATTTAATGTTTGTGAGATATCAAACCGTATAGTCGTATTGTCAGTGTCTTAGTATCATGAAACGTCGTGTTGTATGGAGGAAATATGACATGAGTTCCATTCGTCACATGGTAAGAATATACTTGGAGTTAGATCCAGATGCTAGTTCAAGTCTTCTACGAGCAGTCATCTGGTCGGGGACTGAGTACAGGACCTCATCCGACTAGGGTACCCATATGTAATTCTGGAATCCTTACGACCACAGGGGTCGTTAGTCTTAGGGGTTACGAGTATGAAGACATATGATCTTTTAATTATGTATTAAAGTAATACATAGAGATTTTAATTATCGTCAGCTAGCCCTTGAACTTTAAAATGAATTGGTCGTGTGAACCCTCGATGAAAAGTTGTATCGGGCAGACCCTCATTTAATGTCGTGACAAATGAAGTGGTCCGTATTCACTTTAAAGTTGAGAAACTGCATTAGGAATAGATGAGTTTTTTTGTCCGTTGGACTTTTGGGTAACTCCTTATAAAGTTAAGAATCTATGGATATAAAATCCCTTCAGCACGCCGCCTAGAGGACTTTATGCTCTTATATTTTCTTAAACTTCCTCCTGATCGTCCCACGAAAAATCTCTTCCAACCTCCTTTGTTCTTTTTGCCAAAAAAACCTTCTCCGACCACTGCTCATCCAATCATGTCGGACTTGATGACCAAGTGGTTGGTTTCAGATCTGAGCGGGAAGAAGCTCAAGGCTTTGGAGGAGATCAGGATGTTTCTAAACCAGAATTTGATTAAGTTGAGGCCAGCATCCAGAGAGTATTACCCGAGCAAAAAAGGGAAATCCCTATTTTCCTTGCCTACATCAAGTGTGGGCTTAGATTTTCGATACACAAGTTCCTTTCGCAAGTTCTTGAGTACTACAACATCGAGCTGATCAATCTAGCCCCCAACTCAAGTGCTAACCTCAGTATCTTCGTCTACTTCTATGAGGTGTCTAGGTAAAGAATATCAAATATGAAGCAAATAAGAATGAAACACATTCATTCACAAGATCCATAAACTATTTTGGGCAAATAGGTAAAATAGTTTTCCCAATATTAATACTTTACCCAATTTATAATTAAGCCTAAGAATATTAATAGGTTTTCACACATAAAAACTCCCCTTACTCAAAGGTTCCTATTGAAAAATATTCTTTCTCGTTTGACACACAAATTTCCATCTTCCATCTTGTCATCTCTTTAAAATATAACCATCCATGAACTCATGATGATATTTGAAACACCTTGCAATAGTAAAGGATATCAAGCATAATTAATTCCACTTGTAGAACTTGAGACCACTTATGTGAAAAGCACTTGATACCAAGAGTAGTTGATTCCATTGTAAATACTTGGTACCACTTGTAAGCATACCTAATGTCTGCAAGGTGCTCGAACTTCTCTCACATAGATCTTCAAAGAAAGCATCCAAAGAGAAGAGAGGAAGAGAGAATCCACTCATATACAAAGAGTACTTGAGCTTTTAGATAAGAGATGATTTTGATCGGAATGGAAGAATTGTAGATACCACTTTAACGAATAAGATGATATCACTTGAAAAGATAAATCTCATACCGAGATCAAGATGATCAAGAGAAGCTATGAAAGATGCATTTGCACTTGTAATCAAGGAAAAACAGTAGTGGGTAGCTAGCAAGGATATCAAGGATCAACTTGACCATAGAATCAGCCACAAAAATTTTAGAAGAAGAGATGGAGACGAAAACTCTTTGGGCTAGAGTTAATAGAATTTTCATGCAAAACCGGTCTGACCGCTGGACACACGACGGTTGGACCGGTGGGGCTGGCGGTCGGACCGCTGAGGGTGGCCGGTCTGACCGCTTAAGTCTGAAGCTGACAAACAGTTTCAGAACAAAAGAGAGAAAAGAGTGATTCGTTGTTTTTTACTCCAAACGTTCACATAATCAACCAAATAAACATATTTGGGGTATTTCCAACTTATATAGCCCTTTTGGAAATCTCTTGAATTTTGAACGAATTTTGAAATCAAATAAATTTTGCTAGGTTGGTCTTTTGGAAATCTCTTGAATACAAAAATGTTTAGAATAACCAACTCTAGTATTTGTCTTTTGGCAAGATTTTTAAATTCTTTTTAGAATAGATTTTACACAAAAATATAGTTTATGTCAAAAACAAGATACCATATGTTGATTTTTGGCTAGAAACTCATTTTCACTCAAAGTAGATTTTTCTAGAGCCAAATGTAACACCCCAGCCCAACCGGAGCAAGGAATGCTACCACACAAATATTTTTATAACTAAATTAACCCATTTTGCTAATAGTTTGGCAGAACTTCCTTGAATAGTTAATCATACCGGAGGTACGCATAATTACCATTATTAATCAATTGCACAGTCTAAAACATAACCATAAGAAACAATCATCCAAAGTATACTGCTCAACCCTAACAGAAGAATTCCACGATGTAAAACACAATAAACCAAATCTCAAGTAGTTTACTCAAGTTCTAGACTATCATTAAATTTGTTTATTCGATGGAGATATTATTCGTGCCAATGTGCGACCAAGCTTAATTCTACTCCCTCCCATGCATGGCGTCCACAATCGAAGTGCTTAAAAACACAACATCAGCAAGAGTGAGTCTAAGACTCAACAAAGTATAATTAGTAAGACAAAAAACATATGCAACTGTAACCATCAACATCCATCCACAATTCTCAATAATAGACATGTCACATGCTTATGCGATGCAATGCTGTTCAAATGCACTTTTCTTTTTCTCTTTTGCATATACCGGTATTGCGGAGTATGCATCCGTCGATGCATACCCATGCCTGTGCCTTCTAGCACAGGGACCACATCCCATACTCCACAAGTATGGGGACCAAAAGCCCGTCATATTCATGATAGGGATCTCAATCAATGCTTGGTCACCACGTGACCAAGCCTATAATATGATGGCATGATGTACATGTGCAGAACTTTAAATTATCATACAGAAATAAGAATTACTTGTACCTCTAGCATTCATGATCATTGATATTCATAGCTTTCCAGCTTCCATGAACAACACAAAATAATCATAATGTAGCAGCATGAACAATCACTCATAAATAGTCTACAACTAACTGTACTTGCCTTTTTCCGCTACGAGGCGCGAAGACGCAGGAATGGTGCCTCTATGTAACACCCTGACCCAAAATCGGCTCAATGCCCAGCCCACCGTGGGGCGGACCCGCACGCACATAGCACCTCACTTACACTTTCGTCCTCGCTCGTAAAAGGGTTAACCTGAGGTGCTACGCTTGGATCCAACAGGCATTATATACTACTACAACTCACTTGAGGCAAGCAATGTGGGACTAATCCCACCACACAACTCCTCATGAGCCACATGGGCCACGCTATGAGCAGGCCGGGGTATTACATTCACCCCTTAAAGGTCGACGCCGACAAAGATACCGCATACGCGACAAATGCCCGTAACCACCCCTCAGACACGTCCGCGCGCCCAAAGGCCGCCACATATGCCATGCAAGTGTGTCCACTACGGCCCACATGTGCCATGCGTCATATGCCCGCGCCTATTCCGCACGCGCCTGCAATAAGGTTGATGCTCGATACCATCTATAACACCGACCCAAAATCGGCTCAATGCCCATTTCACCGTGGGCGGACCAAGACGCACATAGCACCTCACTTACACTTTCGCCCTCGCCGTGTAAAAGGGTTAACCGGAGGTGCTACGCTTGGATCCAACAGCATTATATACTACTACAACTCACTTGAGGCAAGCAATGTGGGACTAATCCCACCACACAACTCCTCATGGGCCACATGGGCCACGCTATGAGCAGGCCGGGGTATTACACTCTACTCCGGAACTCCGCCTCCTACACAAGAATTGGGCTAACAATAAATACACTGAGAAAAAAAGGACTCCGATTATGCCCCTCAACCCAAATCCTCGAGATCTAGGGCTCGAATAGAGGTTCTACCCAATTCCCTCGGCAGTCTAGCATAAAACTTCCCGGGACTGCAGTAATAAAAATATCATTACTTTCACTACGAAACTCAGAACATGGTGATCTTGGTATCTCTGGAAACACGACAAAACCTTCTACAAAAACCTAGTTGGGAAAGTCCCCTGATTCGGCTTCCTACTAATTCTTGTGTTCTAGTAAATTTTCTGTTTCTACAAGTCTAATAGTCAGGAAACAGCGGTGGTAAAAATTCCATAACTTTTGATTGCCAACTCTAAAAATCGTGTTCTTTATCAACTTGGAAACGTTACAGAATTCTCTACAACATTCATGTTCGGTGGTCTTTCTGATTCGGCCTCTAAATAATTCAAAATGGCCAGAGAAGACAACTGCCAATTCTCATCAGCTCTCCTGGACAGTTGCAGGTAAAACTACCATAATTACTAAATTGTAAGTCCAAACCAGTGATCTCGGTGCAAAAAGAAAGAAAAGGACGAGCCCTACAACTTTCTAAGAGGTGGACAGGTCTGAAAACATACGCAATCTACCCAAAACAGACGAGCAACGGTACTGTACCAAATAGATCTGCTGCTGACAGCACTAATGCAATTGAAAATACTACCGATCTATCGGGGATCGAAGTTACCCTTGAAGAATCGTTAGGGAACGAAGCGTCGCCGCGTGCAGGGGCTCTCCTCCTCTCCTTACCTCAAATGGACTGCAGCAAGGAGCTTCGCCGGGGAGGGAGGTGGTGCTGTGGTGGGGATGGTGGCGCAGGGGGAAGGTGGGGGTGGCGCACAACAGGGGGGTGGCAGCCCAATGGGGGAAGGGGAGAGGGGTGGGGGAGTTTAGGGTTTTGGGGGGGGATGGGAACCCCCCCTTAGCCGGCCACCAAAAGGCCTCCCCTAGGCTGCGGCCCGCGGTCCAGGTTGTCTAATAAAAGCAGATAACCCCCTTTCTTTTCAGGTATTACAATTCCTCTTAATCCCTTTTCTCCTCCCGACTAATTCTTTAATTTACCGATCCGATTCCGGGGTATTACACCAAAACCTTTGTAAAACCTTTGAAAATCATTTGTATACATTTTGCAACTAGTTTTTCAAAGAATTACTAATAATTATGATTTTTTTACTTTTGGTTAAAATGCTCATTTTAATAATAATAATACTAGCACTTAATTTATTTGGGCACACATAGGGATGTGATATACATGATTATGACTTAGCACTCCCTCTTAATGTGCCACTTACCTCTTACTCAAGATATTAATAATGAACATTATGAACAAGAGCAAGAACACCCCCTTTTTTTAATATGATTTTAATGAAATGCAACCTACACAAGGCATAAAGGGGCTAGATACTTCAATATAAATACTTGTTACCGAGATGATATTGGTTCTTGATATGAAATGATTATCCTCAAGCTTGGCTCCAATTTTGATATATGATGGAATCTACCTTTATATGAATAAGCCAAGCCTCCAATGCCTCTCCAAGTACATATTAAGCATTTTGGTACCCAATACTTGGTTGGGTCCACGAATGTTAGTCACAATAGATTTGGGCACCCAAATGGCCCTAGTAATAATTTTATGTGAACTAACTATTCTGGCAAACACATTGCCATTAATATCCTTCCTAAGTAAATAATCATTATTATAAATAACAGGCTTAGGAGTGATACCTTTGGGACATTGCTGACCAACATGTCCCTTTTCCCAGCAATTGTAGCAAGTTGGGCTTTTACTTCCCACACTTATCTTCTTTTCTTGTCCATTGCCGGCTTGCCTCATTTTTGAATGTCTTGTCTTGACATCCACTTGATTAGGGCACACCGAGGCATAGTAGCCCTTTCCATTTCGCTCATGGCACTTGACATATTTCTTCATGTGTTTTGCTTTGTGTCTTGTCTTACTATTCTCCCTTTTCTCAGGAGCGAAACCAATTCCACTCTTATCTTGCAAGTATTTTTTGCTTGCTCAATATTTCATCAAGAGTGGTCTTCCCTGATATGGAGGAAATAGGAGCATCTAATTTAGAGTAACAAGGCATATCAATTAAATCCTCACATGGGGTGGATATGCTAACTTTAGATGAAATGCATGAGGTAGGAACTATGCATGGCATATCATCTAATAAATTACATGCGATGCCTATATCCACCTTAGAGCTATTTAGCCTATCTAGGAGGAGAGCTTCATGTTCATCTTTTAAAACATCATAATTGTTTTGAAGTAAGACATACTCTTTCTTCAAAACTTTGAATTTCAATTTCTCCTTTCCTAAATATTCATTGAGCTCTTCTAACATATCCATCAACTCATCATAGGTTGGTTCATCATTTTCGTTTACCTCATCATTACCTTTAGCCATGAAGCATTGAGTTGATGTGGAGGGCTTGTGGACTCATCATTGTCGGAGCTAGAAGTTGAGCATTCTTCTTCCGACGTCCACTCCTTTGTACAATCATCACTAGTTGATGTGAACATTTCATAATGATCTTGAATGTATGTCCATATTTCTTGAATGCTCTTGAGATTGCATATGGCATCAAATATTTCTATACTCAAAGCACTAAATAAAGTGTTAGTAGCTTGAGCATCGAGATGCGAGTATTTCTCTTCCTCAATGGTTGGAGCAAGAGGATCCTTTGGAGGAGAAAATCCGCATCTACAATCCGTCATATGTTTAGGCCCATAGCCTTAAAATAACAAATCATGCGAATTTTCTAATGAGCATAATTTGTGCCATCAAAAATAGGTGCTTCACCTAGGTGCACTATATCACTAGTCACCATCCTTTACTCTCTAAACGGTTAAGTCTAATAAATGAGAGACCAAACTCTGATACCACTTGTAAGATCGAGGTGGCCGACTAGAGTGGGGTGAATATGCGGTTTTAAAAATTCTTTCGGCTAAAACCAATTAATAATGCAAAAGCTAATAACACATTGATTTTGCACAATTAAAAACTAAATCAACTAGGCTCCACTAAGTGCACATACAATATGAATACAATTCAATGAGAGCAATCATACAAAGATATATAAACAATTAAAGCATGTAATGTAAATTGCTCAAAGTAAAGCACACGCACAAACCAAGATGACACAATTATGTTTTACCGTGGTGTTAGAAGACTTGTCGGTCTCCCCTAATCCACGTTGAGGTAAGCCCAACCACGTTGGACCGGCTCCACTAATTACACCAACACCTCCGAGGTAAGTCCAACAACTTGGACCGATTCCAACATGAACCAACACCTCGCTCCACTAGTGACAAGGATTAAAACCTATATTTATTATTTAATAAATAAAGGACCATACGTCTTCGTGGTCGTAACCCCTAAGGCTAACGACCTCACTGGTCGTGAGGATTCCAGAGGTTACTCAATATCTAACCTGGTCGGAGAAGGTTCCCAACCTTGTCCCCGACCAGTCAAAAGCTCTCAAAACCTTGAACTGATATCTGGACCTAGCATCAGATATATCCCCTACCGTGTGAACAATGGGACATGTGCTTTATATTTCATACCACGCGACGATACGTAACTCTAAGACAAAGAAATATGGTTAATGGCTCACCGACATATAACCGTACGATAGTTGACACATCATCAACTGACGCCTCTCTTCGACCAGACGCGTTGCTTCCTGAACAGGCGTCTCCTCTAGAGACAACTGCCAACCCTTCATCAACTACATAAGGAGGAATGCGGACTGAAGTTGAGGAGGCCGGAACAGTGAAGATCATTTAGGAGACACTCTCGAAAGAGCCTTGTACTCCCGAATTAGTCTTTAGTCTAAGTTATATACACTCATTGTAATAGCCGCTTCAAAGCAATAAATAGCAGTCTCACTACTTTCTAGAAGATACGCGCTATTTTCCTCTTTTCATTCATATATTCATAAGATCGGCGATTTGATCGTCGATAGCTAGGGTTGCTCTTCCTCCACTCCAGAGATGATGAGCACCAAACCACTCACAACACGCTGGGCCTTCTCACAAGCTTCTTGAGAAGATCACCGGTCACGACGCCTCCACGCCGTCTAGGTGCCGGCAAACATCAAGAGAAACAAATCTCAACTTTCACTTGAACTAATCAAGTGTCTAAGCTCAAGTGGATACACAATCCACTACCTAAGGCAACACATGCACTTAGGGTTTGCTCTCAAATCTCACTAAATGCAACACATACACAAAAGAGAGGAGAGGTTTACTCTTAGATCAAGGAATGAGTATAGAACTCAACAACAATATCAGCAACCTCCTCCAACCTGCCAAGGTGGGTATTTATAGCCCACACTAAAAAACTAGCCGTTGGAGGAAAGATTCCCTCGAATCTGTGCAGGGCCGGTCTGACTGCCAACTGATGGCGGTCGGACCATCCATACCCCAACGGCTATAAAACTAGCCGTTGGAATCACGGCTATAAAACTAGTCGTTGGACTCACGGCCGGTCGGACCGCCAACTAATGGCCGGTTAGACCGCCAAGGCTGGGCGGTCAGACCGCCTGAGGAAAACCAGCACGATACCAAAAGGTGCATCTCTGGAATAAATGTACCGCAAAAACTTTGGTACTTCCGCAACCCGGTAGTACCGTTTTATCAACGGCGGTACTACCACACGAGAATCATCTCAAGAGGCCACCGGTCCGACAGCCCAACACATAGCGGTTCGACCGGTTTGGCACCGGTCAGACTGGTCCATACCGGCGGTCCGACCGCCAGGCCACAGAGACTGCACTTTTCACTTTGCTCAAATGGCAAAACGCATTCGCCCATTTTAGTGCAAGTCCAACAAGGTTTTAAAGATGATATTCTCAGCAAGTTGCAAAATACATTCGCCAACCTTTAGAATACTCACCACAAGGAATAAGGTACATGGATTTACACCATTCGCAAAACACATTTGCAAACTTAAGTCACATGCTACAAGAAATCAAACATGAGCATCAACTATTTGCAAAATACATTCGCAAATAATAGCATCATGCCACAAGGCTAAGGTGCATGGACTTCAACCATTTGTAAAACACATTTGCAAACTCTAGTCCCATGCTACAAAGATTAAATGCATGAGCCTCGGCTATTTGCAAAACACATTCGCAAATAATAGCTCCATGCATAGATGAGCTAGAGCAAACACAATGAGCTATCAACACATGACTAACTCATGCTACTAGTCAAGACCCCTCTTAATAGTACGGCAACTTATACTAGCAATCCGGTCTTCCAACCAAACTCCAAGACCGGTAAAAGACTAGGAACACATCCTTAGCCCTAGCTAGTTATGCCTTTGCCTTGCATCTTCTTGAAGCTTGATGACACATATCATCGCTTCAAGTCCGAGTCCTTGACTTGATAATCATCAACACACGATGATCTCCTTTTTCTTCAAGTTCTTCTCTTGAATGTGCATCAACTCATCATGCATTCTTCACTCGACCTCCATCAACACATGATGGGTCTTCTCTTGACTTGATGTGCATCAACGCATGATGCATCCTTTACTCCAAATCTTGATATGTATCAACACATGATGCATCCTTCATTAGATCTCCATCAACACATGATGTGTCTTCTCTTTGAACATCATCGACACACGATGATTCTCATTTCTTCAAGCTCTTCATATGCATCAACACATGATGCATCCTTTACTTGAATCTTGACTTGATGATCAACTCATGATCATCCCAAGTCTTCATCACCCTGGAACATAACCTATTCATCCAACTCATGGAAAATGTTAGTTCCACAACATGATTATCATTAATTACCACACCATATCATTAACTCATAATGGTGGAACAAGATACTTCAATCTTTCCCTTTTTGGTAATTGATGTAACCACTTTAATTGCACATAAATTGAATGTAGATAATGTAACACAACATGAGTATATATGAACTACACAAGTTATATATACTCAAACATGAGTATGCGAGAACTACACAATTTCTATATATTTAAAACATGAATATACAAAAACTACACAAGTTTTGTATACTCAAACAGATATGTTTCAAAGTAAAGATCCTAAATGTATGTGGAAAACGGAATATAGATCACTACTAATGAAACCATAAAATATAGCATGAACTCCCCTAAATGTGTGCATACACAAATGTGTAAAGAAAATATATGCACATATTCAAGTTAAACTTATGGTGGAGTTCAACCTATATTTTGGATATGAGGAATGCAACAATATATAAGAGTGTAAGTCGAATGCATACCTCGTTGAATTTCACGTTTATATCTAAATGAGACTACACACTAGGGCCCTATTTGTTTAGCCTTTTTGTCTGACTTATAAGCAAAAAAGCCTAAGCCTAAACAAATGGGTGGTTTTTTCATCCGGCTTATAAAAAGTTTAATCCGGTTTAAGCCTAAAAGCCATAAGCCACGAGAGAGGTGCTTTTTTTGGCTTTTGCGGAATGGAATACCCATTTACCACTAAACTTTGTTGAAATTACCCACAAAATGCCATTACATAAATATACAAATTGTTCTGTTTTTTCCATCTTTCATCCTCCTCTTCCCCAATTCGCTACGGTTTCCCACGCCCCACGGCGCCGCTCCCCTCCACGCCATTGCCTCCTCTCCCCGCCGCCGCCTCCCCTCCACGCTGCCGCCGCCTCCCCTCCCCTCCCCCCACTCTGCAACTCCCCCACCCCGCCGCTCCCCTCCCCTCCACACCACTGCCTCCCCTCCCCCCACTCCGCCGCTCCCCTCCCCCCACAGCGCCGCTCCCCTCCCCTTACGACGTCGCCCCCGCAAGGAAGACACTGCTACCTCCCCTCGGACGACCCCAACGTCTCGCCGCTCCCCTCCCCATGGCGCCACTCCCCACTCCGCAACTCCCCACCCCGCCGCTCCCCTCCCCTCCACGCCACCGCCTCCCCCCCCGCTCCGCGCTCCCCTCCTCCCCTACTGGCGCGCCCCTCCCCTACATCGTCGCCCTCGCAAGGAAGACACTGCCACCTCCCCTCGGACGACCCCGACGTCTGCCCTTCGTCGTCCGACGTCGCCTCCCGACGACCCCGACGCCGGCCCTTCCTCGTCTGACATCACCTTCCCCAGTGAGTCTCCGTCTCCTCCCCTAGCACCATTTTCCTTCATTTGCAAGTTGAAAGTGGGCAAATGTAAAGTTCAGATCAACTGTGTGGCAACTGTGTGGACTACATTTGCATCAGCACAGAACTGGATGACAATTTAATTGTTCCTTTAACATCATTCCTAGTTGCTGTTCTTGATGCAAACAAAACTTTTTCTATGCAATTTGTGTGCATGATTAATTGAATACAGGACAATATCATTTTCCTGGACCATGGTTTATTCAACATATAGGTGGCGGGCTTTCCATGGTTATTAAGCACTGCTTATGTTGGTACTTCTGCTTGCATGCATATGACCATACTAAGAGATCTAATTTGGATAATAGTATCTGCAATTACATGTGACAGAATTTCCCTGCTTGTCCCCACCACCAATAGATATATCTACTTCCAGGCTCCAGCTGCTGCTCATTTTGTGTATTTGCTTCACAAACTTCAGTTGAACAATTCATAGATGTCAAGCCTGGGTTCAGAACTTCAAATCACAAGTTCACAACTGTGCAGGAGCACTACACTATCAACTATTGAAATGGCATGCTTGCATATTTGTTTTAACACTCACTAGCCTGACATATCATTTTGTCTTATTTTTTTGGTTAGAATGATGAAAGGTATTGTTGCAGTGAAACCAGCTACCGCTTTCCTTTGAAATGTCAAGTGCAAAATGGTGCAAGAGAAGGAAACAATAGCAAGCAAAGGAAGGTGTTGGATGATGCATCCACATCAGGTGGCACAAAGCATTACGTTACTTACAGGAGTTGTGTACCATTGGAAGATGAAGAGAAGTTATCTGTTCTTGGCTTCGAGGTATTAAAATCATAGAACTTTTTTCTTTTCTTATTATAAAGATTGTATTTGTCTGCCATGAATTCCTTATTACCACCTGCGTAAACTTTTGCTGAAACTAAATTTGCAGGGAGTAAAGAATGGAAAATTAGAAAACAGTGTTACTCGGACACGGGTGTCGGAATCCGACTCGGATTCAGGTGTCTGATTCGGCAAGCTCTATAAAATAGGATTTGTCTAATATATATTATTTTATCTTTAAAAATTAAAATAAAATGATTTATGTAGTACAATATTTAATACAAGAATGAACGGACCTTTTTTTCTCAGTTTGTGACAATGGGTGCCTGGGGCTTTCACTTTTGACAGATGCAGTGTGACGCGAATTCCATGTGCTAACAGAGATTGAAACTTCCCACTTTCCCAGTAAGAAGACTACATGTGTACTCAAAAGAAAGCAAAACATATGTTGTACTTTTATAGCACAACTTACTTCATTGTTACTAATTACATTAGTTGATGATTATCCGAAACAAGTTTTACTTCTTTTTCGAAAGCATGAAAAATTGACAATGTAGAGTTATTGCCTGTGCTGCTTTTTTTCTGTGGTTCTGAATCACTAAGTTGTGTTCTTTGCAGGTAATGATGGCTGGAATGTTGCTAATAAGTGGCCCATTTGTATATTTTTGGAAAAGGCGTACAAATCTAATGCAAGGGGCTACAAGAATCCCAACAAGCCCTCCTAGGTTTTAGCTTCGAACAATAATGTATTGTTTGCTCGAGTTGATTTGTTGTATCATTTTGATGGTCCTTTTTCTTGTCATTGTACTGTATTTACACATGTACTTGTGGAAGAGGCGAAGAAGAGCTTGTTAG
This sequence comes from Hsuehochloa calcarea, assembly GCA_036346395.1. Lineage (NCBI taxonomy): Eukaryota > Viridiplantae > Streptophyta > Magnoliopsida > Poales > Poaceae > Hsuehochloa > Hsuehochloa calcarea. The sequence continues at coordinate 77,346,749 of CM070593.1, read as the reverse complement.
GTCTTACAGGAGCTTACTATATTAATTTCTTTCATGACGTAATGTCCAAAATTAATACATGTGCGAACGAGCAAAATCTTTTTTATTTCATATTTACAACTTGCACATATCGTCATATTTACAAATCTCATACAAAAATAAGTTTAAATTCATCCTTAAAAACATCCTTCAAACCCTCAAGGTCAATTCAGACTTTTTATCCTTCACACACAACTCAATAAGGCAACATCCTACAAAAAGTCAGATTACCAAACACCAAACCTTAGCTTAAAAGCTGAGAGGCTTATAAGCCGATTAAGCCAAAAAGCCGACTTTAAGCTATAAGCCAAAAAGCCTAAGCCTAAACAAACAGGGCCTAGATATAGAAATAGAAATGTTAGTCTCACAATTATATTCATCATTAATCACCAAAACACTCCATTAACTCATAATGGCGGTGTATATCCTTCAGATGCGGTGGTTGTTTCACACATTCTAAGTGGACCGTGATGTGTATGATCTGAGATTGAGTTACCTTGCCCTTCAAGCAACACAGCCTACATATTTGGAGTTAGTACAGCTGAAGGGAACAAAGGCATGGCAGTCATATCTATGCGCGGCGAGGGAGGAGGGTGGGATTTAGTCCTTCTGGCCTAGGCATATATATGCTAAGCCCATTCTTACATCCGCGACTGAACAAGAAGGGGTGGTGATGCCGAAGAAGAAGTCGGTGACTCTAGCCACAGCGTGGCACACACAGTGTCCGAAGCTCCTAGATGCTGATGCTCTCGACTAAGACCCTGAAGAACTAGCCCCTTTAGCCAGGCAAGCCAGTGGGCTTGCTGATGAGGGTGAGGAGCTGAAAGTCATAGTGCAAAGGATGGACCAGGAATCCCGGGACTATAATGCATTGTCAGAAGATGAAGGATCCGACGACGAGAATGATGTGGACCAGCTAGTGGTAATATCCGAGTGGAAACTTCTACAAGTATTTTCGCAACAAGGACCTGATGAACCTGTTCAAGCGGCTGTGCAACTAGAATCAGCAGCGGAAGTTTGAAACACTCTGGAATATTCTGGATGAGCGGACCCGAACGCACAGAAGGGAGGCATCGAAAAGGGCCGCCCAAGCGTTGAGTAGGCCCCTGAAGTATTGCCACGGCTGCCCACAAATAGTCCCAATCTGACAAGGAGGACGGGCGCAGGTGAAATGCTTCTCGGACTGGATTGTGCACGAGCCTAAGGAGAAGTGGTCGCTGCTGCATGACAAGGGTGGTGCTCGATATGGCGTCATGACAACCAATCTATCCTAGGTTTACTACTAGGTTATGCACGACGCAAGGTGTCTCCCTTTGGTTGGTATTGTGGAGGCAATTCTCCGTGGTACGATAAACTACTTCATTGACAGAAGCAACAACGCGTCGGTCGCTATAGCAAATGACAGAGTACTCTACTCGCCATGATCTCCAAGTACATGGAGGAAAAGAGCAAGAAAGGTGAGATGCATCACACATTCAAGATGAGCACAAGGGAGCTTCGCTTCGAGGTAATGTGCAGGGATAAAGGACGTCGCAGGACGAACCGCGAGAGGATTACCTACGAGTGCACGCTACACCACTCTAGTTGTGTATGCACATGCAACAAGCCCCTTATCCTGCATAGGCCTTGCTCCTATGTCATGGCCGCATGTTCCACGGTGGCGCAATCATCTGGGCAATACCTCTCTGATTACTTCAATAAAGAGGCGATGATGCAAACATGGAGTGCGGAAATGTATGGTTACGCCAAGGTTGGCCATTTCCCTGGCCATCCGAGGTGGGAGCAACTAATATGGGCCGCAGACATTGAAAGGCTGAAGGGAAAGGTCGGTCGGCGACAAGTACAGCTCATCAGGAACGACATGGACAAAGCAGAAGCCAGACGTCGTACGAAGAAGTGCTCCATTTGTAGGGAGTCTAGGCACACCTTCAAGAAATGCCCGACAAGAAATCCTCAGGACGAAGGAGACACCGACACTCCAGACGTCGTCACGGGGACCTCATCCCGTAGTCGGAGGCAGTCCACATGGGGGACGTTGAGGCCACTACTACGGGAAAGTATGAAAAGTTGTAATATATGATTGCCAATGTTCTAGAATATCATTTTCATTTGTAAAAAACTAAGTGTTATGATGTTTTGCTCAATATTTTGTAATATCAGTGTGACATGTCGTAGTTTTGAGTAATGGCAAATTCGCATGATTTTATCTTCCTTACCAACTTGTGGGAGGAATGAACAGTACTCGAAACCTACAGTACTCGAAATCAGCAGTACACAATCTTGACTTCGGCCAATTTACTCCATGGACATATGATGGTTCAGCTAATTGCTTTAACTTCACCAGAAATACATTAGAATCCGCAAACAGAAGAACATTACACGTGTTCACATGGCATGATAGTTCAGCTAATTGCTTTAGTCATCCTCGCTACTACTACGGTACACTAGGACACAAGCATACGGACCATGTAAGTATACATGCCTTTAAGATATAGTAAAAAATATGGCGCAGTAGGACGGATGGCTACTACGAAATGACCCAACCTATTGCGTGGACCGGGCCATTGTTGGGATACGCGGCAATGCTACGATAGCACAAACAAAAATTACCGCGCAACCAAGGAACCACCACAAGTAATAGATCACGAGATTACCGCTAGACGCCCCGACTCGTAGCAGAAGTAGAGTCGTTGTAGCGAGAGTATGCAGTTGTAGTCATACTCACGACGTGTCTCCTCCTTCGAGTAGTCGTACTCGTCACGCGTCTGCTCCTCCGAGTGGTCGTACTCGTCACGTTACTTCTCCTCCGACATCGGTGAGCGTCACGAGTTTCGGATCGTCCTAGTGCTGATGCTTCGCAGCAACACCTCCGAGGTATCCACACGTACGGGGTAGGATCACCACGCGCTGGAGTGCTAGCACCGGCAGCGTGGTTGAGAAGGCATGGCTATTAGGGTTTCGGGATTTCTTCCAAAGATCATCCTCTGCACTACCCCATACCACCGCCCCTCTTTATATAGGCATTCATGATGGGTCTCGACCTGGAGGCCCATTAGGAACTCGTGGCCTATACGAATTCGGATCACCATCCAAAACAAATCATTGCCCTTTAAGTGTGCGACCCCAGAGGTTCATGTGTAATCGGTTATGACTCAGAAACTCTTTTCCGATCACTAGTCGTTAGCGGTACCTAGCAGCACATAACGATTCCCAAAGACACATAGAATAAATCGGACGAACCTTGATGTAATATGATCTATGATCGTGTCCTCATCACTTACGACCGATTCGATCTCTATATGACTGAGTTGTAATTGGTCACGACGATTCGTAACTCCTTACGACTGTGTTCTTACCATTCAGTGATTACGTTTGACCAGTCTACGACCAGCACGTATCTCCATACGACTAGTCCGTAACTGATCAAACTAAACGACCTACTCATGCATTCTCCTTTTGCCTTATGATGTCTAGTTGAACTCCAGGTGAGATGATGTGTCATCCATGGACTGTTCAATTCTTTCTCGATCGAGTGTCGGATAACATCATGCGGTCGACACTTTGACCACTAGTGGCATGGCCATGCACTTTCTTTATCCGATCACCACGAGGGGCCCAGAGACATCTCTCCTGTTATGTTAGGATGGGTAAATCCCATCTCGACCAGTCACATTCCTCCGCATGTTTCATAGCATACCCGAAAGCTACCTTTATAACTACCCGATTCATTTGAGTAGCGTTTGGCAACCCCTAAGAGTGTTATTACACATGTAGGAAACCATGCTGATCTCAGGTCTAAGGATTATACATCATCATTACTTGAGACCAACTAATGACACAAAGATTCATAACAATCTCAATAGTATCTCAATGATGGGTTTATCCAACACCATGTTCTCTAACATGTGCTTCACATTATTGATTCGATATCCCTATATCTATGACCAGTGAAACCAGGTCATCAATCAATACATATGCTATTCATAGAGTCACTGGTGTTCCGACCAGTGACATCCGACCAGGGATATATTTAGAATGACATCATATAAGTTAAAGAGTTCCACCAACAAGTCACATATTTATTGATCTATAACAAATGATTCATTCAAGGAACATGATAACATATTATCAAAAACATGAACATAATGAAATATCATCATCTCTATGATTGCCACTAGGGCATATTTCCAACAGCCATTTACCCTTCCTTGCGAGCTCAACGTCGTACTCCCCGCCGGCCTCCCTCGCCTTGGCCACCCCTGCGGCTGCACCCCTCGAGATGAGCTTTTGTCTCCCGACGGATACGGTCGTTTTGCTCATCGTTGCGGTGCTCCTCCTCCCGGATCTCATGGGCCCTTTTGGCATCCCACTCCTCGTAGTTCGTACGCCACTGGATGACTCCGCGTACTCCTACCCCGTGTATTGCTGGAACTGGGGACCTACAAGAGAAGATTGTCATTAGTAACTAGTGGGGTTCGAAATAAAGTAGCGGAAGTGAATGTGTGAGGCTTACCTGCAAACTGTCATGTGGAGCTCCCACCACGGTGCCACGAGGACCCGCCTGCCACGTCCGGGGGAGGAGCCCGTGGCCGTGAGCCGCCATGGCACGTACCTCGGCACCCAGCTGGGTTCAACCTCCAAGCCCTGATGGGCGTGCATAGCCGCAACGCGCCAAGCTCAATTGGCGCCTCGCCCTCTTTGGGAGGATGGTATTGAGGCGGCTACGGTGATGTAGGTCAATCAACTCGTACGGCCACTCGGAAGCGTGGTTTGGGTCCGCTATACCTGAAAATTCGGTGCATACATTGTAAAGACTACGAAATATGTAACATGATAATATGAAGCGACATTAGCAAACTAATTACCAACCACAAATAGAAACCAAATTTATTCGATAAGTCATAAAGCTGTGATTACGCTCTACCTAACCTACAGAGCTAAATAAAGCTGGGATTTATTCAATTAGGCTCTACCTACCCTAATTAGTTGCTCTGGATTTTCGTTGTAATTTAAAAATATGTCATGCTATTTTCCTAGTTATAAATTAATCCCCAACATTAATAATATAATTACCACACACAAATAGGGAGCTAAATAAAGCTGTGATTAAATCGATTAGGCTCTACCTACCCTAATTAGTTGCTACGGATTTTCCTTTCAATTTTCAAATGTGTCATACTATTTTCCTACTTAAAAATAATTTCTGGTGTTAATAATATAATTACTGCACACAAATAGGGAGGTAAATAAAACTGATATTATTTACATTACCCTCTACCTACCTCGTACACAGCTCAAAAGATGTATTACATAATTGGACTATATTTATCTAATCTACTAAATTCTATATCGCTATTTTTGTTTGCTAAGCGACAATATTTTGATATAATGTACAAAGTTTAAAAAATGTAACTGCAAGATGGCCGATCGGATCTGATGCTCCATCTATCTCTCCTCTATGACGAACTTGCAGAGCTTCGTTATCTTTCTTCTCTCCTCTCCTCCTCTCTTTCTGTTTTTTTTCTAGAATTAAAATGAGTTTGGAATGATTTTTGGGTGGTTTTTATAGCGGATTCATGTCGCCAGTTTGTAACTGTTCATTTATTGGCGTGAGTTCAACTGGCGACATGAAGTCGAACTAGCGACAGAACGGGACCAGGGTAACTATCGCCAATTCAACGGGCGACATGAACCATTTTTGCTATTTTCTGATCCGACTATTTATTTTTATAATTTTTTTTAAAAAAAATATTGTTATTTTTAAAAAATTCTCCTCTCCTCTCAATCGCCTGCTTCAGTTGACTGGTCGCTGATCAGTACAACTCCACTATAGCAAGTACTACCTGCTCTTTTTTTTTTTTTTTCGTAACTGCTAGTACTATTTACTTTGGCTGCTACCACTAGTGTTGTAAAAGTGTGAAACGATAATGAATCACTCGCTATGTTTCAGGGTACTTGTTCGACTTCAGTTGACAATGCATGATCGATGTATCGTCCTTCAGAAAACGTCAACAACGTTCGGTCGGGTTGGAATTAAGCATGCAACGTGATGGCTCCTTAATTCAGGCCTTGATCTCTATTCGGAGTAAGACCAACTCAAGTACTCAACATCTAAGTCTAACGAATTTCATCTGCAACTTGGACAAGCAAAAATTATCTTCCCTATAAAGAGGATCTCCCTGGACTTCACACCATATTGAATAGCAACAGGTTTCGCTCTTGCTTTTTTTCTTTTCTTTTTTGTATTTCAAGGAAACTAGTAGGATCAAGGTGTATTAATTTTTCTTTCGAATTAGGAAAAAAGAGAAATATGCTAGAAATTCTTTTAAAAAAACATCCGATCCTTAAATTGGTGGACCCTGTTATAAAGGTTTAGATTCGATAGTTGTATTAGAGATATATTAATTTGAAAAATCTAAAAAAACATCAAATCCTTAATTTGGTGGACCCTAATTTTAAAGATTAGATTCAATAATTGGTGTAGAGATATATTAATTTGAAAAAATAAGTAGCACTACATTTGTAAATTTGCTCGATGGACCCATGTCTCAATCCTCTCTTTCACACATAAGGAGATATATCTTAAAATAAAATTTGCTAATTAAATATAGAATCAAATATCTTAAATTCAAATTTAGATTGCAAAATATAAATTTTAAAATTTAGAATCATATAAATTTATACTGTATTACACCAATCCGCACAATTGCACGGGCCAATTGGCTCGTTTATACAGATGCACGTTCTAACTGACATGCACCACATGTAAATATTGGCTCGTTTATACACATGCGCGTTCTAACTGACATGCACCGCATGCACTAACCCACCGACACTAAGAACTCTCCTGCATGTCTGCCATGTTCAACAACCTGCTGATCAATTTCAGTTCTAGACGAACACAACGCCATGCACTTCGCACTGTTTTTTTTTTTTTTTTTTTGCGATGAACATGCAAAGACACTCAACTATGTACGAGTCAAGATTACATCTAGCATTAGCTAGTAGCCGCCGGCGACCTGCTCGACGAACGACCTGAGGTTCCTCTCCGACGAGCCGCCCTCGGCCACCGCCGCTCGCGCCTTCTCCCTCCACAGCGCGGCCTTGGCGCGCACCATCTCGGACGTGGCGAAGTCGAGGCACCTCCTTAGTTCGTCGGCCTCCAGGACGCCGTCCTTGTCGCTCACCGCTGCCCTGACGCCGGTGCCGAGTTGCTCCACGAGCCACGCGTTCGTGCCCTGGTCTGTCCACTGCGGCACGCCGACGACCGGCACGCCGCACGCCACGCTCTCCAGCGTCGAGTTCCACCCGCAGTGCGTCACGAAGCACCCCACGGCCGGGTGCGACAGCACCTTCACCTGGTCACACCACTCCACCACCATGCCGCGCTCGCCGCCGTCGCCGCACACGTTGCCGTCGTCCTCGCCGCGGTTGTCCTTCCTCAGCACCCACAGGAACGGCTGGCCGTTCTCCGCCATGCCGCGCGCGACCTCGGCGATCTGCCGCTTGCTCATTACCGACATGCTCCCGAAGGAGATGTACACCACCGATCCCGCCGGCCGCGCGTTGAGCCACTCGAGGTAGCCCTTGCCGTCCTGCTTGAACAGGTCGTTGTTGGACGGCACCGGCGCCGAGCCGTTCTTGTCGGCGGCCGCGTCCAGGAAGGAGAGCACGGGGCCGACGGGGATGATGTCAAGGCCGTGCTGCCGCAGGGACGCCACCGCGTCGGGCTCCATGGCGTCGAACGTGTTGCCGAGCACGGTGGGCCTGCCCTCGCGGCCGAGCACGTCGATGAGGTCTTGGAGCGCGGTGAGCATGAAGGCGTAGGGGTCTTCGCCGGAGGTGATAGTGAGGAACGACGGCAGGTCGCGCACCCGGAGCGGCGGGAGCCCTGGTATGCGGACGGCTGCCCATGGATCGCCCGCGGCGGCCGTGATGTCCCTATCGACGCCGTCTGTGCCGCGGAAGAAGTTTAGGTAGGCGGCGAGCACGGTGACCGGCTGGATCCAGTAGAGCGCGGCGGGCAAGCCGTGGTCTCTGGCGACGTCGGCGACCCACGGCAGCATGAACGTGTACACGACGAGGGTGACCGGGCGGCCGGCGGCGCGGAGGCGTGCGAGGACGGCGCCCAGCGTGCGTGACCCCACAAGCTTGAACTGGCTTATGTAGCGCGCGGGGTCGCGCGCGTCCCTGTCGAACCCGTCGTCGTAGCCGTCGGAGTAGGGCACGTAGCACACCCCCGCGCCGTCGCGGTGCTCGCACTCGTCCGCCGCGCCGGGGAACATCTTGCGGTACGCGGACACCGCGGTGGAGATGGTGACGCGCGCGCCCGTCGAGCGCAGCAGGCGCAGCGCGAGGTGGCGGACCGGGTTGATGTGGCCCTGCGCGGGGAACGTGGCCACCAGAAAGTGCTGCTCCGGCGCCTTCTCCTCCGCTGCCAGCATTGTGCCGTGTAACGCAGCAACCAAGCTGTTAGTGTCCTTGGCTACGACAAAGGTAGCTTGCTACTGTGGGCAGTAGCGATCGAGTGATGTGGAGATGTGGAAGGAAGTGGGGGTGCGTCTTGGCCTTTTTATACCTGGGAGGAGAGGTCGATCGAGTTGACGCAAGCGGTGAGGGGAGCCGATCGAGCCGCAGGGCCGTGTGGTCAGCAGCAGCAGGTATATATCAGTAGGACTTGACTTGGTTGTCGATTTATGACAGATAGATACCCCTGCCTCCTAGCGCTGCGAGAGGGTGCGCATGCAGTACTGCACATTTCCATCTCTACGTTTTAGCTGTGGATCACTGGGCACTGGATGCGATTGGTCGGTGCTTTCACTGTTCCATTGCATGCGGCCGTTGGGAGTCGTCCATAGATATCACAGCTTCAACTGTTTCATCTGTTCTGCTATTCATAATTAAGTTGCCTGTTTTTTTTTTCCTTCTAAAGTATAAGACGCTTTCCGTAAATACCGTTGGATTAGCTTTGAGATGTGGATGTGTCCCCGATTCTGAGTGATTCAAGTCCTGTGTTGCCCTCTGTCACGGCGTTTTCCGGCGGCTCCGGGAGTACGCGCGCGCGAGCACTACTCCAGTAAGCAAAAAAAAAAAAACTGGGCTAGCAAGAACAAGGACACAAGCTAGGTAATTTAGAGGAGGCCATGAATGATTTACTTGGGCAGCTGGCAGGTCGTGACGTGCGCCATGACGACGAACCGGACGGAGACCATTACCGCACGTGCACAGGGGCTGTCAGCTGTCTTGCTTGACAGCTTCAGTGAGTCCGAGCGAAACGCAAACGCTCCGGTAGGTACGTACATACGTTGCAGCTTGCAGCGTGCAGCGTACGGTACCGCACCGCACCGGCCGCCCGGGCAGGTCGTGACGTGCGCACTGACGAACCGGCGTCCACTGGCCGATTGTAAGCAACCTGGGAACCGTCAATCCAAAACCTAACGCCTTCGATCACATATACCCATCCTCTTGAGGGCTAAGAGACCGTCACCCAAAAGAAACAATAATGTTGGACGTGCTTAATCCATATGTAGGTATGAGACTCAGAAGTACCTTTCTCACTTTCAGCACAATAATCTAAATCATTAAACGACAGAAAAGATAAGGATATATGCTGGTCATTTTGGTACGATTAAATTATAACGGTGCAGATCTTTTGAACGTAGTGCGGGAGGGGGTATTCCGCACCTTTATAACGGGTGCATATTAATCATATATAGATATTAAAGTTGTATGCCCTGCCGATCTTTCAAAACAATATACTACGGTTGTATATAACAAACATAACTTTATGTAATATCTAGTCGTGCAACTGCACTGATAAATAAATGTCCATACCCATATCTGGTGTTTCGATCTGTAGCAGCCTTGTTTAGTCACTGCTCATGTTTCGTACGTACATGTAGTGCTCTATAGGATTTTCTTGTTCCGCGGTGTGTTAGAAATTCGATGATTTGGACTAAATGGCACTGCTACACGCTGTATTTGCAAGAATGGCTCTCCTCGCGCTGCATTTGCAAAAATAGCAGTCCGGCCGCACGACCACTGCCCGGACGAGGCCACGTGCCAACACGTGCGCAAGTCCGCATGGCCATCGCCCATTTTCGAGTGCATAAAAAAGAAAAGCTAAATTTCTACAAAAAAACTAGAAAGATAAATTTCTACCAAAAAAACTAGAAATCCTTACGACTAATTAATTACAAATAAATTAATTATAACCAAATAATTACAATAAACTAACTATGACTAATTAATTACAACTAATTAATTTTGACTATTTAACTACGACGAATTAATTATAACTAAAACAATTACAACTAATTGATTATGACTATTTTTATGACTAATTAACTACGATCGAATAACTATGACTAATTAATTATGAATAATTATTTATGACTGGTTAATTTAACACTATTATGCACTCAGTCGTAATTAATTATTCATAATTAATTAGTCGTAGTTAACGGATGTAGTTAATTAGTCATAAAAACGGTCATAATCAATTAGTCATAATTAATTTGGTTGTAATTAAATAGTTTTAATTATTTAGGAGTAATTAATTATTTATAGTTAATTTAGTCACAATTAAATAGTTAAAATTAATTAGTTGTAATTAATTAGTCATAGTTAGTTCATTGTAATTATTTGGTCATAATTAATTTATTTGTCATTAATTAGTTGTAATTAATTTAGGCGTAATTCATTAGTCAAAACTAATTAGTTGTAATTAATTATTCATAATTAATTAGTTGTATTTAGTTAGTCATAATTAATTAATAGTAAGGATTACTAGTTTTTTTTGCAGAAACTTAGTAGTTCTTTTTCATGCACTCGAAAATGGACGATAGCCGTGCAGACACGGCTTCATCTGAGTGGTGATCATGCGGACCTACCCACGTGTCGGCACGCGGCCTCTTTCGGACGATGTCCGTGTGGCCGGACTGCTATTTTTACAAATGCAACGCGAGGAGAACCATTCTCGTTAATACGTAATGTACCATTTAGGCCAAAACCTAATTCCTCACTTGCAATCCCTCTCGTACATTGCTTTTTGCTGTGCACAGCACGTCAAAGTTCGTCACACCAAGGTTGGAGCGTGAGTGCCTCCACACTTGTCGTCCTGCATGGCATGCATGACAGCCGCGAGCCGAGCTACGAACGGCACAAAGCCTCTTGACTGAGGTTGTCCCTCCTCTCCTCTCCTCTCAATCGCCTGCTTCAGATTTACTAGTCGTTGATCAATTCTACTCCACTAGGCTCTAATAGTACTACTTAGAGCCTGTTTGGTAGGATTTCGCTCCTCATTTTTCAGCACTCTACTCTTGATTCTCAGAGGATCCACTCCTCTGAGAATATGGAGTTGCCTGATGGAAATGTTTGGTAGAAGGTTGGCTTTCAAAACTATAAAAGTGGGGTTTTGAGGAGGAAAAAATACCATAATACCCCTGTTTTTTAACTCCTAAGCTATTTATATCGTACTACTTTCTATTTGTACACAAATTTTAAAAAATTATTTACAAAATTCCTAGGACTAATATTGTGTTTGATGTGTATTGCAAAGATGATGGCCCAATGAACATAGAACTTCCTTTCTGTTTAACACGACATTGACATATGAAGATTGCACTTCTTTTCTGTTTAACACGACATTGACGTATGAAGATTGAATAGTGAACTACTGTTATTGAATAGCGTAGCACTAGACTATCGTATGGACTACTGTTACGTATTAAATAGAGCAAATGGATTTATTAAATCAACATGATATCAATGGAAGATATACTTTTGTGGGATTGTGACTAGTTATGCCTACTTAATTGTATTTGTGTCTTACTCCTCATATATAAGACTATGTTGAGAATTAAAATTATAACCCAATTGATGTTGATGAAGATATAACAATTCTCATTTAATGTAATTCTTGTTACAGATAGTAATATGTCATACTGGTCTTGAGTATACCCTTTAATAGCTATAAGGGGGAAACCTAGCTATGTGGTTGTGAGCCTTTCCACGACCGCTTCATGGTCGTATGTCCTTCTACGACCATGACATAGTTGTAAGCCATTCTATGACCACTCTGTGGTCATGGAATCTTCTACGACTAGCTTGGCTTCGACTAGCCTAGCTACGACAACCTGTTAATTGATAAGACCTGCCAACTTGTGGGCCTAGTCGATTATGGGAATTTTATATGTCGTGTTCAATATGCACAACAGTTATTACATGCAGTTGTCCTTGGGGATAACTGCACGTTATATCTATATCTTTGACGATAACTACCCGGCAACGAGTGGATGGTTATTCCTCTGGCAATAACCTCCATTAACGGTTCATCATTTGGAACGTTGGGACGTCTCTTGGACTGGATCAACTACCACCTCCTCGTACGCTATATAAAGATTGAAGTCAAAAGACAAAAGAGACATGTACAATCTGGAGCGCGAGCATTAGTCTCTCTCTCTTTATTGTAACAATCATACTCAATAAAGTCACATAGGATTAGAGTTGTTATTCTCTTCAGAGAAGGCATGAACATGTATAAAATCACTATGTCATTCTCTGTGTAGTTCTAATCTCGGAGACCCTCCAAATCAAATAATCATACATAAGATCGGTTCTAGATCACCGACAGTTGGCACCGACCGTAGTAATCTCTTATGGTGATTCTTTGTCAACAAATTCTCTTTTTTCTTGATGCTTCCATGGCAGGAGAATGAAACGAGGAGAATTGGTTCGACTTGGTCGACTACGCAGATATCGACATGGATGTTGGTTTCAACTACGAGCCGCCTCTAGGGATCTTTCACCAGATACAAGAGAACATACCACAGATGGAGTTGAGGAGGGATCCTTATACCCCACAACAGTACGTCCAAATGAGGAACCAAATTCCTCAGAGGGCAAGGGTCAATCCGACTACGATTAGGACTGCACCAAGGCAGACCGATAACATAGCGAGGGTCACTCCTCCAAATGTTTGAGTCTGCCTAAGGCAGTCTGACCTGATGCGGCAAGTCCTGGAAGCCATCATTCAGGATGTTAGACCGAAAAGGCGACTAGAGGGGGGGTGAATAGGAGCACGCTCACTTTTTCAACCAAGATTAGATTCAACACAAATTTCACTCCAATAGCTATAGAAGCTATGAAGATCGATATACTAGTACAGCGGAAGACTAGAATTGAATCCAATCAAAACCCCGAAGCAAAACAACCAAAAACAACCGAAACTTAATTTCCTAAGTGTAGGACGGTCTGACCTCTACTCAAGGGCGGTCTGACTGGTCCATGGGCGGTCTGACCTCTGTGTAGGGGCGGTCTGACCTCCAGCCTGATGAACAGTGAAATCAGCCCGAAAAATGAAGTTGCAAATAGGTCTAACTTTTGATCTACAACTCCAAACTTCATGAAACTTGGAACACACCTTCTCTAGGATGTCAGGAACCTATTCCAATCGAAGATCATGGAGATCCCTGGAAAAGTTACGATATTTATCAGTTTGAGAGATGGATGGTTCAAAACCGAGTCAAAACGAAAACGAGATCCAAAAACTTGCTCGTGGGTGATTGATGATCAAGATGATCTTAGATGTGTTCCCACATGTTACAGCAAGCTAGATCATGTAAAGAAATCAATCAAAAAACATGCGAATCAAAGAAAGACTCAAAATCACCAAATAGAGAGAAGAAGGGCAAAGAGACACATCTTTGATCAAAGCTTTCTTTGGATTGATTTGATAGGGTTTGGGTTTACAGCCACTCCATCAATGGAGGACAAAGCTCAATCCAAGAGCACAAGATCAAATCAAAACTCTCTAGAACCCTAACCTCCACTAATCCTCTCCCTAAGCCAAAACTAGGGTTTCAACAATGAAAAGGGTTAAAGGGGTGCAGCCACCTCCCTCCTCTATTTATAGTGGAGACTTAGACCTTCTAGAAGTTCTAACTTAAATGGGCTCCCGTTAAGGCCCAAAATAAACGGGTCACACACGCACGCTTCTCGAAGCGTCGTCTTCATCTCCTCTTGACCTACTCCGCTTCTCCACGCCATCTTTCACCGCGGGTCGTCAAAAGGTCACCAAGGCGGTATTTGGTAAGATTACCAAAATACCCCTTCTCGGTCCTTCTCTGAAGACCGAGTCCATCTGCGCGAAGCACTTCGCATGCTCCGCCACGTGTAGGTTGATCAATGGCTCTCTTCATGTCGGCAAGTCTCTCCCATCCGGCTCTCACCAGAACCACCATGGCACTTGCACCGACCCCCGCGCCGCTTGATCCAACCAGTCGCACCGAACTGCCCGTTCGATCATCATTGTCCATTCTGTGCCATGCTTGACTCCATTGACTTCACCCGGCATACCCGATCGTTCTAGACCTCAGCTCTCCAAGCTTAGTCCCGATCATCCTCGCCGTTGACCGTCGTTGACCACCAAGCAACCTGCACAACAATAGACAAGCAAATCCAATCCGGGAACAAGTTCTTCACAACTTGACCCACGTTAGTCAAAACATGCAACATGCAACACATATGCACTGAAACTCATGACTTTGACCTAACCAATGAACAACGTCGCCACGAAGGACGACATTCAAATGACAACCGGTCAGACCGCCCCGTGAGCCTGGGTCGACCGCTCACCCCGCGATCGATCGCCGACTACAAGCCGGTCAGACCGGCCAAAGGGACTCAGCCAAATTTTGGCTCCTCAAAATCCGAAACCTACTGGAAACTTTAAACCAATAGAACTTTTTACTGGAGACTCCAAAAATTATGAGACCAAGTGCATTGGGATCCCCTCACTTGCCTACACCCTCTATTTTTGGCCCACTGCTCGACCACTTTTGGTCACGGCCGGTCCGACCGGCGCACATGGCCGGCGGCGACCGATTTGGGACCGGTCGGATCGCCGATGCTATGGCGGTCGGACCGCTCGCCCGTAAAGCTCGAATAGCTCAAACTTTGTCGAAAACACGTGAAACGATAAACCGTTAACACCATTGCCAATTGTCACATCATCCTAAGATCTCGAGTATATCCCCATGATATCCACAATCTCCCCCTTGATGAACACATTGGCAATAATCCGTAAAATATAATTTGGAGGTTTGAAAAGTAAAATACTTTCGTTTTGCACAAAGGCACAACTTGGTCCATAAGCAAGAGAAAGCAATGGAAATGACCAAGCCGGCATCGTAATAGCATAGGCAAGTGAGATAAGGCAAAAGAAAGCATAAAAACTTTGATTTTAAAAGTCACAAATCTCACTTAAGGTCCAAATGAAAGAACAATTGTTCAATTGACCTTTGATCATTGTGAGGAGTAATAAATGCAATTCAAGTTCAGAATAGTCAATAAGATAATAAGAATGCAATTCAAAAACTCCCCTCACTATGATCCTCGGATTTTAAAAGTTCAAATTCTCCAACTTTCTCCCTTTGTATAAACTTCTCCCAACATTGAAATATCTTCTCCCCCTTTGACAATGGAGTCATCAAGGAATCACGCCTTCCTCTCATCCAGATATAACAATTGCAGAATGAAGAAAGAAGCAAAAAGAAGAAGTATGCATGAAGTGCAATGGAGTGGCTTCATTTTTGTATTTTTCAATTTTTGATTACAAGAAGCTTTGGAGATTACCCAAAAGAGCTAGCCAGCATTTCTAATATTGCACAAACAACATATCAAGCCTGACAGTGCTAGCAAGATCATGGTAAGACATATATATCAAAACTAAGCACAAAACCTCAAAAGTAAAGCAATAGATTTGATCAATTTAAGCAAAGCTTCAAATTCAGCAAGTTCATCAACAGGGATCCTAAAATGAAATTGGTCATGTCAAAATGTCAAAGTGAGATCAAAAATCTAACAAAGACCACATTAAGAGTCAATCAGGTCCTGTATTGAATCATTTTGCTCAGTATTTCTCAAAAGCCCATTTGTCAACAGTTTTCATATATGCATTGAATATTGAAGTTGACTAATGATCTAACTTAGTGACAAGATCCTGGACTAGGAGCCATCCACAACCTCATCCTAAGCTTCGACCAGAAGTTGATTAAAGGTATATCTTAGAAAAGAAGATCCTGGACTTGGAGCCATCCACAAACTCTTTCTAAGCTTCTACCAGGGCGACAAATCTTGAGGTTCATGTCATTTCTGACAAGCAGTCCCCATGAGATCGTCTGGTTCATCAAACTATATCCAAGTTCATGTCATTTGACAAGCAGTCTCGTAAGAGTAGTTTGGCACATTTTAAGCATAAGACAATCTTGATTTTTCATTTTTCACAAGAGCAGTTTTAGATTCTCAAGAACACAAAAGCTCAAGTAATGGTCAATTTTAGATCCAAGAGCTCACAAAGCAATTCTGACAGGGCCAATGTCACAAAAGGAGCACTAATGCGCAACTCGCTAAAATATCCGCAAATTGCAATTTTTTAGTTCGAGTTGTTTTTAGAGTTCTAGCTCATATTGCAAAGACTTAGCTACACATGTAAAAGCATGATAATTCTAGTACGTCAAAGAACTAGACATGGCATTGAGCAAGAATTGAAATACTAAAGCTCCAAAGGGTAATAAGCAAAGCTTCATCAATTTTTAAAAGATAAGCAGAAAATCTTATGTTACAATGCATCTTTTTGGATTTTTCATACCACTTGATGTATTTTTCATATGAATGCAATATGATACAATGAGATGCAATAAAAAGCCTAAAAACCTAAAAAGTTCAAAAAGATCAATAAGTTCAGAAAAAGAACAATAAAAGATCAAAAGAACAAGGTAAGATCAGAAAAGATCGAACTCCCCCTCAAACCAACCCATAGGGATAAATTACCCCTAACTCGCTTCTCAAGGTGGCAAACCTAGTTGGGTCTAAAGGTTTGGTGAGGATATCAGCCAGTTGAGCCTCGGACTCCACGAAGTGCAGCACAATATCACCCTTCTCGACATGGTCTCTAAGGAAGTGATAGTGAATGTCTATGTGCTTGGTCCTAGAGTGTTGCACAGGGTTCTTAGCAATGTTAATAGCAGAAGTGTTATCGCAGAAAAGAGGAACACTAGCGAAATTTAACCCATAGTCCTTAAGAGTGGATACCATCCACAAAATCTGACTACAGCAACTAGCAGCAGCTACATATTCAGCCTCAGCAGTAGATTGTGCAACAGAGGACTACTTCCTAGAAGACCAAGAAACAAGAGAAGTGCCTAGGAAGTGACAAGTGCCCGAGGTACTCTTCCTATCAAGCCGACAGCCCGCAAAATCAGAATCAGAAAACCCCCGAATGGATAAAGAAGAAGAACAGGAGTACCAAATGCCATACTGGAGGGTAGAGTGTAAATACCTGAATATGCGCTTAACAGCTTGGCGATGGGAAGTTCTCGGAGACGCCTGAAACCTCGCGCAGAGGCAGACTGTGAAGTGGATGTCCGGTCTTGAGGCCGTCAGGTACAGGAGGGAGCCGATCATGCTGCGGTACTCGCGTTGATCCACGGCTTCTCCTTCCTCATCTGGATCCAGCGATCGAAAGTCGCCATGGGAGTGGCGATCGGCTTGCAGTCACCCATGTCGAAGCGTTTGAGCAGATCCTTAGTATACTTCGTCTGATGGATGAAGATCCCTTCCTTACATTGCTTGATTTGAAGCCCCAGAAAGTAATTGAGCTCTCCCATCATGCTCATCTCAAATTCCCTGGACATAGTCTCAGAAAAGCTGGAAACAAGAGCATGAGAAGAACCACCAAAGATAAAATCATCAACGTAAATCTGAGCAAGTAAGAAATCATTGCCACGCCTAAGAATGAACAAAGTCTTGTCTACCTTACCCATCTCAAAATCATTCTTAAGCAAGAAGGTCTTAAGTCTATCATACCAGGCTCTAGGGGCTTGTTTAAGACCATAGAAGGCTTTGGATAGCTTGAAGACATGATGTGGGTTTTTGGGATTCTCAAAGCCTGGGGGTTGCCTAACATAAACCTCCTCCTCTATGAAACCATTCAGAAATGCACTCTTAACATCCATCTGATATAATCTAAAGCCCTTAGAGGCAGCAAATGCAAGAAGAATACGAATAGCTTCTAGTCTAGCAACAGGAGCAAAGGTCTCATCAAAATCTAACCCCTCAACTTGGCTAAAATCCTGAGCTACCAACCTAGCCTTGTTTCTAATCACGTAACCATCCTCATTTTGTTTGTTTTTGAAGACCCAATGGTTCCTATAACATTATGACCACTAGGAGGTTCTACTAGGTTCCGACCTTATTCCTCTCAAAATTCTCTAACTCCTCATGCATGGCATTGACCCAACTCGAATCGATAAAGCATGTGATATATCGCGGGGTTCAAAAGAAGCTACAAAAGCGTAATGAGAATAGAGGTTTGGATCATGATACCGAGCGAGTGACTCGCTCATGGATATTACCTATCATCCGATCCGGTGGATGCCGCTTTTGAATGTGAAGTGGCGCACCTGAGAGGAAAGTACCTCTTCGACCTCCGCAGTATCGCCGATGATGAAGATGCGCAGTGCCTCAACCAAGGCGAAGTAGTCACGGCAGTTCTTGTGCAGGATAGGAATGTCACAAAGAAGCAGTGGAAGAGTATCATCGAGTCCATCATCATCTTCCTCTACAAATATACTCTGTCACTGTATCACCGAAATATCCGATCTAGCTCGTGGCTAGTCTCATCAAAAGTGACATTGCATGTCTCTGAACAAAGTTAGTTTCAAAGATTAAAAACCGAAAACCCTTGAATGTGCGGGATAACCCGTAAATAAACCATCAAAAGTTCTTGACTCAAATTTATCTAGGTTTCTGTCTTGAGAATAAAACACTTGGATCCAAAGACTCGAAAGTGCGATATGAGGGTTTTCTACAAAACCAAGCTCATAAGGAGTCTTGCCCAAAGACGGTCTCAAAAGACACGATTTGCAATATGGCAAGCGGAGAAATAGCTTCGCCCAAAACCTCCTGAGTGCTATACTCACCTAGCATCGCCCTAGCCATCTCGACTAGGGTCATGTTCTTCCTTTCCACAACGCCATTTTGTTGAGAGACGTGTGGGAGGGAAGCGATGCTCAATTCCACGCCAAAGACAAAAGGAAGCAAAAGATGCATTCTTGAACTCCGTGCCATTGTCATCTGCGGATCGCTCTCAAGACACTCGGAAGTTCGAAGCCAAGCGAAGAACAAGATCATGATAATGATCAAAAGCTTCATCCTTCAAGCAAGAAAGAACACCCAAGTGTATCTAGAAAATCATCGACTATGATAAGAATGTACCATTTTCCACCAATCGACCGAACCTAAGCGGGACCAACAAGATCCATATGAAGCAACTGTCCCGGTCAGTCGGTCATGACCATAGTCACCGATGGTGTGAGGCGGCAACTTGCTTGCCATGCCTACGTGGCGCACATACAAAGATCCTTGACGGCTTTGAGTTTAGGCAAACCTCTCATGAGCTCAAGGTTGCTAACTCGCGTCGATGATCAAAACCAATGTGCCCCAAACGACGGTGCCAAAGCCGAACTCTAAGAAGAAGATGAAATTAAGCACTTGAGAGAACCAAAGAAGAGATTCGAAAAATCACTCCAAAGATCCTAGCAACTCTAGTAATCCCAAAACAAGCTCACCAAATTGAATCAAGCACCGACAAGCATTTTTCTTAAATCTAGTCTCATAGCCATCATCAAGAAGTTGAGAGACAGAAAGCAAATTAAACCTTAGCTTGTCCACAAGGGCGACGTCCTTGAGGATAAACTTGTCGTTCACCCTGATCGATCTCGTTCCTTCAATCCGCCCTTGCCTATCATCTCCAAAGGTGATGAATTCATCACCGTCGACCGCGTGAAGGAGGTGAACCATCTTGAGTCTCCGGTCATGTGGCGTGAAGCAATGAGTCGACGAACCACGTGTCCTTCCTCTTTCCGCGGTAATCCTGAAAATCAAGGCACAGAAGAACGATGTGTCTCAATACTGGGGTTAGTTAAACAAGACTTGGGAACCCAGTACTGAGACGCATGTCTGCGAGTAGTATGCAAAGCAGAAGTGCTATCCTTGATTAAGTTTGAAGTTCTATTATGAGCAATGGTTACTTTAACATAAGAGTTATCCTGTCTAGGAACATGATGATGAGCATGTGACACAAATCCTAAACCAGGTTTCTTATTTTCTACATTACCATGTCTCGTAAAAGCTCTAGGTTGATTGCGTGAAATTCTAGCAAAATTTTTCTTATCATTTTTCAACCTACGCCAACAGAACTCAACCAAATGTCCATTCTTCTTGCAATAGGTGCAATGGTACTTGATACCACTGGGAGAAGCACCCTTTGACTTAACATAAGTTTGGGCAAAACCATGGATTTAAAAATAGTTTTTGCAAAGTTGGGTTTTAAATTCAACTAACCCATTTTCCAAGACTTGAGTTACTTTGGGCTTAGAATTATCTTGGACAGAGTTGTATCCTAATCCTTGCTTCTTATAAGGAGTCTTAGATTTGTCCAGAATCATGTTTAATTGTTTCTTACCTTTAGAAAAATTTTCTAAGGTATCCTTAAGATAAGCATTTTCTTTTTCAAGATTAACACATGACTCACAAGTTTTGCCTTTAATAGCTCTAGCATAATTTTCCTTATATAAAGCAATTTCAAGTTTAAGAGCAGAACATGAAGCACATGTAGAAGACTCAATACTATCCTTAAGCTTGGCATATTTAGCTCTAACTGCTTCTAAGATATCTTTAACTTCATGTTCGCGTTCAATGCAAAAAGAGCACAGGCTAGAATAAACAGCACCAGAAGCAACTAACTTGCTAGAATCTAAGCATTTTTCACAAGGAGCAGATTTAACCTCAACTAACTCAGTCCTAGTATTTTCAAGTTGTTGCAAAGCAATATCATGAGCAGATTGCAGTTTAGCAAATTCTGAGTGTAGAGCATGTCAGGAAGAACATTCATCAGATTCAAGAGTCTTAGTATTTGCAAGTTCTAAAGTCAAATTATCTACTTGAGACTCTAAGTCCTTGTTTCTAGCCATGATATACTCTAACGCCTTATCCTGGCTCATGAGTTGCTCAAAGATAGTTTCGCATCTATCAGAAAGGACATCATAGGAGAGAGGTACCTCATCGTCGTCGACGTCGTCGGAGTCGGCCATGAAGCAAACACCGGTGAAGTCCTTGGCCTTCCCCTTCTTCTTGTCTTGAGGGATCTCCTCCTCCTTGTCATCCTTGCTCCCGGAGTCCACATCGCTTAAGGATTGTTCCCCAAAAGCGGCAAGAACCCGGTGAGCTGCCTTTGTCAGCTTGGCAGCATCAAATCTTGATTTGTTCCATTGAGGCTTCTTCCAAGCTGGCTTTCCTTCCTTGTGGTTGCTCTTTCCTTTCAACTTGGGGCGGTTGCGGATGTGATTAAGCTCACCACACTCATAGCAAGTTCACGGACCTCCTCTCTTTTGTTTCTCATATTGTTATAGGCCCGTGTGGCTTTTCTGACTATGAGGGCTAACTCGGCCTCAGGAAGACTCTCAAACTCCTCTTCATGGATTGCAGATAAACCAGCAAGCGAAAATCCAGAAGAAGACTCAGAAGACCCATCAGAAGCTCTCTTGAGCGGGTCTGCTACCAAGGCCATGTTTTCCTTCTTGGGATGATCAATCCTCTTGATCTCATGAGTCTTGAGCTTGCTATAGAGCAGCTCCAAAGTCAGATCAGAGAGGTTGACATTCTCCTCAATGGCGGTAGCCTTTATCTCCCACTCCTTGGTGTTGATTGCAGCCAAGAGGTGGGTGGCATTTTCAGCATCGAGAATATTCAATTCCAACAGCCTTCATCTGATTAATCACTTTGTTGAAGCGACTGAAAATGTCATCGATGCTCTCTCCAGGACGCATCTCGAATTTGTTATATTCACGCTTATAGACTGTCTGGCGTACTTTCTTAATTTGGGACGAACCCTCATGGTAGGTTTCGAGGGTGTTCCAAATCTCGTGCGCAGTCTCAAGATTGCAAATTCGATCATACTCCTGTCTACCAAGCCCACCATACAAGAGATTCTTTGCCTTATTGTTGTTAGCCAAGAGGGTGTTGAAGCCGGCGAATAACCGGGAAGAACGCGGGGCTCGAACAACCTCCCATATAGCTTGTCCTTCGCTCTCAAGGAAGACTCGCATGCGATTCTTCCAATAGGCATAGTCGTGCCCATTGAAGATATGCGGCTTGGTGGAGTACTTATCCATCGCCAAGTTCAGTGACCGGTTAAGATCAAGATTGAACTAACCGGGCTCTGATACCACTTGTTGGACCGAAAAGTCGACTAGAGGGGGGGTGAATAGAAGCTATGAAGATCGATATACCAGTACAGCGGAAGACTAGAATTGAATCCAATCAAAACCCCGAAGCAAAACAACCAAAAACAACCGAAACTTAATTTCCTAAGTGTAGGACGGTCTGACCTCTACTCAAGGGCGGTCTGACCGGTCCATGGGCGGTCTGACCTCTGTGTAGGGGCGGTCTGACCTCCAGCCTGATGAACAGTGAAATCAGCCCGAAAAATGAAGTTGCAAATAGGTCTAACTTTTGATCTACAACTCCAAACTTCATGAAACTTGGAACACACCTTCTCTAGGATGTCAGGAACCTATTCCAATCGAAGATCATGGAGATCCCTGGAAAAGTTACGACATTTTTCAGTTTGAGAGATGGATGGTTCAAAACCGAGTCAAAACGAAAACGAGATCCAAAAACTTGCTCGTGGGTGATTGATGATCAAGATGATCTTAGATGTGTTCCCACATGTCACAGCAAGCTAGATCATGTAAAGAAATCAATCAAAAAACATACGAATCAAAGAAAGACTCAAAATCACCAAATAGAGAGAAGAAGAGCAAAGAGACACATCTTTGATCAAAGCTTTCTTTGGATTGATTTGATAGGGTTTGGGTTTCTGACCACTCCATCAATGGAGGACAAAGCTCAATCCAAGAGCACAAGATCAAATCAAAACTCTCTAGAACCCTAACCTCCACTAATCCTCTCCTAAGCCAAAACTAGGGTTTCAACAATGAAAAGGGTTAAAGGGGTGCAGCCACCTCCCTCCTCTATTTATAGTGGAGACTTAGACCTTCTAGAAGTTCTAACTTAAATGGGCTCCCGTTAAGGCCCAAAACAAATGGGTCACACACGCACGCTTCTCGAAGCGCCGTCTTCATCTCCTCTTGACCTACTCCGCTTCTCCACGCCACCTTTCGCCGCGGGTCGTCAAAAGGTCACCAAGGCGGTATTTAGTAAGATTACCAAAATACCCCTTCTCGGTCCTTTCTCAAGACCGAGTCCATCTGCTGTGGCACTTCGCATGCTCATACGTGTAGGTTGATCAATGGCTCTCTTCATGTCGGCAAGTCTCTCCCATCCGGCTCCCACCGAACCACTATGGCACTTGCACCGACCCGCGCCGCTGATCCAACCCGATCGCCGAATCGCCTGTTCGGTCATCATTGTCCATTCGCGCCATGCTTGACTCCATTGACTTCACCGGCATACCTGATCGTTCTGGACCTCAGCTCTCCAAGCTTAGTCCCGATCATCCTCGCCATTGACCGTCGTTGACCACCAAGCAACCTGCACAACAATAGACAAGCAAATCCAATCCGGGAATAAGTTCTTCACAACTTGACCCACGTTAGTCAAAACACGCAACATGCAACACATATGCATGAAACTCATGACTTTGACCTAACCATGAACAACGCCGCCACGAAGGGCGACATTCAAATGACAACCGGTCGGCCGCCCCTCGAGCCGGTCGACCGCTCACCTCGATCGGCCGATCACCGACTACAAGCGGTCGGACCGGCCAAAGGGACTCAGCCAAATTTTGGCTCCTCAAAATCCGAAACCTACTGGAAACTTTAAACCAATAGAACTTTTTACTGGAGACTCCAAAAATTATGAGACCAAGTGCATTGGGATCCCCTCACTTGCCTACACCCTCTATTTTTGGCCCACTGTTCGACCACTTTTAGTCACGGCGGTCCGACCGGCGCACATGGCGTCTGGCCGATTTGGGACCGTCGGACCGCCGTGCTATGGCGGTCGGACCGCCCGCCCGTAAAGCTCGAACAGATTCGAAACTTTGTCGAAAACACGTGAAACGACAAACCGTTAACACCATTGCCAATTTTCACATCATCCTAAGATCTGGAGCATATCCCCATGATATCCACACAGGAACTCCATCAGCATCGGGTAGTCGTCTCCCTTCGCCTACCCCCGCAAAGGTACTGGTTGTGCGTGTGTTTCCTATGAATTCGAGTGTATGCTCGCTTGGCTCATCTGCAGACGGAAACGGTTATAACTCGGAATTCCCCTTCTTGGAGGGGCTTGCTCCAAGTCGCCAGATGGTGTCATTTGACAACTCATCAAGCCAAGAGACCTCTAGCGCAAGTGGAGATCATACACAGGAGGTCTTCGCCCTCCCCTTAGATCATGATCTCTCTCCTAGAGGCGGGCCTGAGGATGCTCCCACTCGATCACACACTGCGACCTCTCGTAACGATGGTGAGGAGGCCTCCGGCAATGAATAGGATCAAAACTCTAATGAACGTGAGAGAAATCCTTGAAATGATAGCTCTCCATTGAGGTGAGCTCTAGCAACATCAGACATAGAAGACCATAAAACCGTCCGGAGGAGGAGAATGACAGCCCAGAGATCTTTACCTGGGCGCATCCAATATTGATCCGAGGAGGCTCATGAACTCCAGCACATAAATGACCTGCTCGAGAACCCAACTCAAGAGCTGGGATGAGCACCAGGTTACGACCACTTTACTAGATAGATCGCGTGAAGGCTTCAGAGAGCGATAGCCAGACTCGAGCAGCCTTGGTGACATCATTCTGGAAGTCGTGGCGGTACGACTCCTTCAACTGCCAGTCATTCGAACAACTCACACCATGGAGATCAGTGCGACAAAAGGTTATGTTGTTGCCCTAACCTTAACTCTAGTCGAAGAAGAGTTATTCCGACATCTGACGATCGACAAGCTCCCAGGGCAGGTGATCATTCATCACTCAGATTCAGAAATCTGCACCGGCAGATGGAATACGAGGAATATTACCCTCGTAGGGCCGAGACCTATCACAGATCGGGTCCGCTTAAGATCGGGTATCGTCGTGTACGCTCACCTGGTGATATTAACCATTCTTTCCTGCAAAGGAGACGTTATGATGTGATTATCGGATGTCGAGCATTCTCGACTGATCTCCGAGCAGTTCGCTGGCCGCCACGGTTTCGACCAGTAAACATGAAGAAGTTTGATAGGTCTCAGAATCCCATCGAATTCCTTCAGATTTACACGACTGTAGTTCGAGCAGGAGGAGGAGGAGAACACGTCATAGCGAACTATCTTCCGACTGTGCTCGAAGGATCCACTCGATTATGGTTGTTAAATCAACCACTCGAATCGATCTATTCGTGGCAACACCTCTACGACCTACTACTGACGAATTTTTAGGGCATCTACAACCGCCCTGGGAAGGAAGATGACTTGCACAGGATAAGGCAGAACGACCACGAGACCCTACGTTAATTCATCCAACATTTTAGTAGATCCGAAACTGAAGGATTAGGGGTAGGCTACAATAGCACAAAATAAACATTCTACCATGCAACCAAGGAACCTCCGCTAGTTATAAATCATGAGATTACCAATAGACGCACATACTCGTAGTGGAAGTAGAGTCAATGTAGCGAGTTGATGCAGTCGTAGTCGTACTCGCCGCACATCTTCTCCTCCTACTCCTGAGATCGTCACGAGTTGCGGATCGTCCTAGTGTTGATGCTTCGCAACAACACCTCCAAGGTATCCACACATACGGGGCAGGGACACCATGCGCTGGAGTGTTAGCGCTAGCGGCGTGGTTGAGGAAGGCGTGGTTATTAGGGTTTTGGGAATTCTTCAAAAAGGAAAATGCCACCCCATGCCACCGCCCCTCTATATATAGGCATCCATGATGGGTCTCGAACTTGAGGTCCATTAGGAACTCATAGCCTACAAGAATTCGGATCACCATCCAAATCAAATCATAGCCCTTTAATTGTGTGACCCTATAGGTTCATGTGTACTCGGTTGTGACTCGGAAACTCTTTTTCGACCACGAGTCGTTAGCGGTGCCTAGCATCACATAATGATTCCCGAACACACATAG
Organism: Hsuehochloa calcarea; assembly: GCA_036346395.1. Taxonomy (NCBI): domain Eukaryota; kingdom Viridiplantae; phylum Streptophyta; class Magnoliopsida; order Poales; family Poaceae; genus Hsuehochloa; species Hsuehochloa calcarea. The sequence continues at coordinate 77,320,529 of CM070593.1, read as the reverse complement.
AATATATCGACGATCCTTAATGCAATATGATCTATGATCAGGTCCTTATCACTTACGACCAGGTCGTACCTAGTCACGACCAGTCCATACTTAGTTACGACCAGTTCGTAACTCCTTACGACCAGTTAGTGATTATGTTTGACCAATCTACGATCAGCTCGTATCTCCATACGACCAGTTTACACAAGACCAATGTGGTCGGAATACTATGGTCGAAACAAGTGGTCCATAAGACTAGTGAGAGTTTTCTTTAGACCACCTTTGGACCTCTTCGGGAAATCCTCTTGGACCTCCTCGGGAGATCCTTTTGGACCTCTTCGGACCTGCTTGCATATTCTTCCTTTGCCTCACGACATCTGGTTGAACTCCCGGTGAGATAATTTATCATCCATGGACCGTTCAATACTTTCTCGATCAAGTGTCGAATAACTTCATGTGGTCGACACTTCGACCACTAATGGCATGGCTATGCACTTTCTTTATCCGGCCACAACGAGGGGCCCAGAGACATCTCTCCTGTTATGTTAGGAGGAGCAAATCTCATATCCGATTAGTCATATTCCTCTGCATGTTTCATAGTATACCCAAAAGCTACCTTTATAACTAGCCAGTTACGAGTAGTGTTTGACAACTCCTAATAATGCTATTATACATGTAGGAAACCATGTTGATCTCAAGTCTAAGGATTATTCATCATCATTACTTGAGACCAACTGATGACACAAGAAATCACAACAATCTCAACAGTATCTCAAAGTGCATCAAACCAACACCATATTCTCTAACATGTGTCCATATTATTGGTTTAATATCTCCATGTCTATGACTTGTGAAACATGGTCATCAAGCAATACATATGCTAGTCTATTCATATGTGTTCTAATATGTTTCCAACTAGGGAACGTTTAAGAATAATCATCGCAGAAATACAGAGTTTCACAATCAAGTCACATACTTGATAATAAATATTAACGATATTATTCTAGGAACAAAATAATATATTATCCAATATTATAAACATAACGAAATATAATCATCTCTATGATTGCCCCTAGGGCATATTTCCAACAGAAACTCCACACCCGAAGTTTCTGATTCTTCTGTTATCAGAGCTTTTAAGCAAGGAGTTTGTAGTAAAAGAATTACAGAGGATATCGCCCTTAATCCTCCTGCTACTGTCACCGAGCTCTTTGAGATTCTGATCGATATGTGACTGCCACGGAGGTAGTCGAGTGGAACAAGACCATCGACCGTGATGATAAAATTCCTCAAGAAGCAGACAAAAGTAGCAAGAAAAAGGAGAAGAAGTCCAAGAACAAAGCCAAAGGCCAAAAGCCTCATGCCAATAGTTCCAAGGAAGTCTTAGCCGTTAGCGATAAGGAGCCTCGAAGTTCAAAGCAATACTCTGATTGGGGCAAAGGCAAACGCCCTGAATGAAAGGGTAACAAGCCTAAGTGGTGTCCTTTCCATAAAAAAGGAAGGACACGACCTCTGCAACTGTCGGGTTTTCCAACGAAAACTCAAAAACTACTACTCCGGTAAAGGGTCACTTCCTACACTCGAGGAGATAGGGCAAACAAGTGGCCAGAAGCAGTCAGAAGACGACGAGATGATGTTCCAAGATCCAAAACACACCATCGACCACATTTTTGGGGGATCTTCGGCATACAAGTCAAAGCGACAGTTTAAGGCCGTCGCATGAGAGATAAAACCCATTGACCCTCCTCTTGTCAATAAATTACTGAAGTGGTCAGAAATCATCATCTCCATCGAGAAGGTAGATTGCCCTATCTCTTCCACTCAACTTGGTCGGTTTTGATCGTGGTAGAGCCTACCATGAACAACTGTATAGTAAATCGAGTGTTGGTAGATAGTGGCAGTTTGTTAAATATTTTATTCACAAATGCTCTGGATGAGATGCAAGTACCTCGGACCAGAATAAAACTTGTACGATACTCATTCCATGGTATCGTACTTGGGTCCTCGCCAAACCGATTGGCCAAGTTTCTCTTCCTGTCATATTTGGTTCTCCAAGCAATTTCGGACAGATAAAATCTCTTTTGATGTGGTCGATTTCGATACAGCGTATAATGCCATACTCAGACGACCAACTTTGGCACGATTCTTGATGGTTGCTCATTATGGGTATCAATGTCTTAAGATACCAAGTATCAAAGGAGTAATCACAGTACGATGTGATAAGAAGATGGAGCTTACATGCGACCATAAATCCCTCGAGATGGCTGGTCAAGTACCACCTCGAAAAACAAGCACAAGTCAGCCTTCGACTAAGAAGTCGAAGCCTAAAGCTGCACTGAAGCCGAATGATGAAGTCAAGGAAGTTCCCCTGAACCCAGAGGAGCCTTCAAAGACTGTTCGCATTAGGGTTTCTTCTATCCCCAAATAGGAAGACGCCCTCATCACTTTCCTCCGGGCTAACACAAATGTCTTCACGTGGTAAGCATTCGACATACCCGAAGTCCCTAGGGAAGTGATCGAGCACATGCTAGCTTTACGGCCTGACAATAAACTCGTAAAACAAAAATTACATAGATTTGCACCTGATCGATGGGATGGCATTAGATTAGAATTGGACAAGCTGCTTGAAGCAGGCTTTATAAAACAAGTCGACCACCCAGAGTGGTTGGCTAATCCTATAAGGGTTAGGAAGTCTAATGGTAAGTGGTGTATGTGTGTAGACTTTACTAATCTTAATAAAGCTTGTCTGAAATATTATTTCCCTTTACCTCGTATCGATCAGCTTGTTGACTCTACTACTGGTTGTGAAGTATTATTTTTTAGATGCATACTCGTTATCATCATATTAGTATGTGTTTAGAAGATGAAGAAAAGACCACATTTATTACACCATTTGGAACATTCTGCTATGTTAAAATACCATTTGGTCTAAAAAATGTTGACGCTTCTTTTAAACGCATGATGCAATCGACTTTTTCACCTCAAGTAGGCCAAAATTTGAAAGTCTATGTTGACGATCTTGTCGTAAAAAGCATCAAGCAACTTAATCATATTTTAGACCTGTAAGAAACATTTGACAACATCATAAAACACTATTTGAAAGTCAATCCTGAGAAGTGTGTGTTTGGAGTCTCTTCAGGGAAATTCTTTGGATTCCTTGTCTCTGCACAAGGTATCGAAGCAAACGCTGAAAAGATAAAAGCCATTGAACAAATGCACTCTTCGACCATGAAGAAAGAGCTTGAAACTCACATGATGCATGGTGGCTTTAAGTCGTTTCATTGCACGACTGTCGGAAAAGGACTTCATTTCTTTAAACTTCTAAGGAAGCACGAGGCTTTTGAGTGGACAGAAGAGGCAAACATTGCCTTTGAGGATGTCAAGAGGTATCTTACGAGTGCTCGATCTGGTTTCTCTGAAACCAAAGGAGACACTCTTAATATATCTAGCTGCCACGCCACACGCAGTGAGCGCAGTACTGGTTACCAAACGTGAAAACGTTCAACGACCAGTTTACTATGTAAGTAAAGTTTTGCACAGGCCTAAGGAGCGCTACCATCAGGTCCAAAAACTTCTATATTCCCTCCTCATTTCTTCGAGGAAACGATGGTATTATTTTCAGGCGCACAAGATAATTATGCCGTCTGAGTTTCCCTTAGGAGTAGTCCTCCAGAACAGGGAAGCAACGGGATGCATGGCAAAATGGTTAGTTGAACTTGGGAAGTTCGATCTCTATTCCAAGTTCGAACGGCTAATAAATCTCAGATCTTGGCATACTATGTCGCTAAATGGATAAATCATAAACCTGATCAGGATCCCTAGTACGATACCCGCGACCAGTGGATGATGTACTTTGATGGGTCACGTACGCTTAGTGGCTCGGGGGCTGGGGTGGTCCTGGAATCTCCTACAGAGAGACCTTAAAATATGCTATTCAATTACACTTTTCTACCACTGACAACGTGGCGAATACGAAGGTTTGTTGGATAGCATATGAGCAACGAAAGAGCTCTGGATTCGACTACTCATTAGAGGAGACTCTCAACTAGTCGTGAATCAGGTCGACCATGTCTCGGTACTTACCGGAAGTCAAAAAGCTTGAAAAGCATTTTTTCGGTTTCGAGTTACAATATATCCATCAAAATTATAATTTTCTCATAGACCAGTTAGCTCGAATAACTTCTTCCCGATCTCAAGTGCCAAAAGGAGTCTTCTTGGAACAACTCCAGAAGTCGTTTCTGGTCGAAACACCAGAGACATCTCCTATTGAGACAGCATCTCTCGAATACGAGGATACCTGGATGAATCCCATCCACAAGTATCTTCAGAAGGGTACAGTACCCAATGATGATCTCAAGGCAGATCGTTTATCCCGTAAGGCCAAAATGTATATTTTGATCGAAGAAGTCCTCTATAAGAGAGGTACTCAAGGGGTTCTCATGCGATGCATATCGCAGGGAGAATGATTAAATCTCCTTCACGATATACACGGAGGCATCTGTGGAACTCATGTTTCTTACAGAACACTGGTCGAAAAAGTATTTCGACAAGGTTTCTACTGGTCGACAGTCCTCCACGATGCTAAAGAGATGGTTAAGAAGTGTATATAATGTCAGTTTTATAGCAGGCAAATACACCAACCGGCTCAAGCATTGCAAACTATACCTCTATCTTGGCCTTTTGCGACCTAGGGTCTCGATATCCTAGGACCGATTCCAAAAGCACCATGGGCTTCTAATTCCTTTTTGTGCATATTGATACGTTCACAAAATGGATTGAAGCAGGACCTGTGACGGGGATCACGACGGAAGCAACCAAAAGGTTCATGATGAGAAGCGTAATTACTCAATTTGGTATTCCAAGTTGAATAATTATAGACAATGGTAAACAATTTTCGAGCGTAGAATTTCAAGAATTTTGCTACGAGTTGGGTACCAAGTTGTGCTATGCCTCTGTTGCCCACCAACAAAGTAATGAGACAGTCGAAAGAGCTAATGGGCAAATAACGCAGGCCATCAAAACCCGAGTTTTCGACAAGCTTGTCAAGCACTCGGGGGCTTGGGTACAAGAGTTATCCTCCGTATTATGAGCAGTTCGCATGACCGCTAGTCGGGCTACAGGTGAAACCCCTTTTTCATAGTTTTTGGGGCCGAAGCCATGCTTACACCAGAACTAAAGATGCAGTCGACAATGGTCAAAAATTTCTACGACTCTAACCAGAAACAACATCAAGTGGATGACATCAACCTACTCGAAGAAAAGAGAAATCAAGCCTTAATCTGTTCGGCAGTCTACCAATAAGCCCTGCGCAAATGCTACGATCGTAAGATCCAACCTTGTAGCCTTGCTGTAGGTGACTTGGTGTTGAAGAAAATTCAATCACAGTCTAATCGGAATAAACTTTCCCCCAAGTAAGAAGGTCCTTACACTATGGTCGAAGTCATGCGATCAGGCTCGGTACGACTAGCAATGGAAGAAGGCTAAATTCTTTCCAACTCTTGGAATATCGACCAGCTACGCAAATTTTATGTGTAATCCTACATCTCAATAAAATTTTAGTTTTATTCAATCTATATTGTTAGGTATTGAGCAATTGCTTTGATGATTTTTCGATCATGTTTTAACGCTTAGTTTCTTTACACTGGTCGAAGAAAGGTAACATCACCTAGCCGAAGTCATTCCTATCTGCACTTGGTTTTGCCCACTAGAAGGAACTTTCTACTGTCAACTCATTCTTTGCTTTTGCTGCCAATACAAAGAGATTGGGTTGAAAAACCTCTGGTCGAAATAATTTCAATCAAGCTCTTTTCAAACTTAGTTTATTTCTTCATTCTTTTTTGAAAAATTCTCTAAGTAGAGTATACTTACATAATTTGTTCGACTACTTTTGGTAAACTTAATTTGTTCAACCTGGTCGGAGAAGGACTCAACACCTAGTCGAAGTATTTCCTATCTGCATGTGGTTTTGCCCAATAGAAGGAACTTCCTAGCGTCGTAATGTTTCTAACTCTTGCTATCAGCATACAACTATTAAGTTTACTGAGAAAAAGTTAAACGAATTTTTAAGGCACTCTGTTTGTTTGTTCAGCTAGTGTTAGAGCCCTTGATTTGATTAACCTGGTCGAAGAAAGGTAACATCATCTAGTCGCAAGCCTTTCCTTTCTGCGTGTGGTCCTACCCACTAGAAGGAACTTACTAGTATTGATCGGTTATCAACTCTTGCAACTAGTATGTGCCAATCTAGATTGACAACAAAAGACAAACAAACTGCTTTTTTCCAAGAACCATTTCATACACTATTTACTTAATTTATATAAGTAAATTAAGCAAATCGTGGGGGGCTATAATAAAGCTACTAATATGATGTCAATTCTTAGTCTTAAATTCAATTTTCTTTTTCTATTTTTATCTTATGAGTTACTAACTACTCGATAAGATAATTTGCAGAAAAAAGAAGGTATATATTCATAAACAAAGCTTGTTCTTTATAGGTTCCCTATTATAAACTACTCTGACGAAGGAGATCTGATTTGCATCTCCTCCGCGGCCCTCTGGCTGGCCGGCTTCACTTCTTAAATCAGTCGTACTGCTCCTGCCTCAGGGCAGTCAAAGTCGACTTCGATTGGTTGAAGGCCGAGAGTACGGTCGTGCGCCTTCAGCTTTGCAAAGGCATAACTTACCACACCTTCGACCACCTCTCTTATTGAGTCAGCCTGATTGGTCCTCAAAGTGGTTATTAGCTTCTCTATAGCTCCGACTTGCTTTCCAATGGTACTCGTGTGGGCAAATCATGGTGTCTTCAAGAAGAGTCACCTCCTTAGCACCAAGTCCTCTTGGTATATTGTTCAAGAGAGATATGTTGTCTTGAATGTTGATCTTCATCGACTTCGTCTCCTCCTGATTGCAAGTCGAAACTTTGTGGAGTCGCTTGATTTCGATTGCTTGCTCTGAAGTATAGTACGACTAGTTAGAAGCATATCCCTTAGAAGACTAGTAAACAACGCCGGTTGTAGGTAAAGGAGTTACTTACCTGTTAGTCGGGAATCAAGTTTCTTGACTTCGATCGGCGGCTCTCATCATGCTCGGCAAGTCTCTCCCGTCCATCGTCCGAGGACTTGGAGGCATCTTTCTTCGATCCATCTTGCCCATTTCGCACCATGCTTGATCCACGGCATCCATGATCGTCTAGACCTCGGCTCTCCAAGCGTAGTCCCGCTCTTCCCACAACTTTATCTCCTAATCTTTTTCTTTGACGATAAGGGATAGCTCGTGAACAACCAAAGCCTTTTCCTTGGCCTTGATTTTGAGTTTACTCATTTCGACCCCTTTTTCTAAAATGAAACAAGAGTTAGAAAAAAGAATAGAAGATCATTATCATAAGCGATATCCACAAGTTTCTTGACTTCGCCTTAAGTTCAAAACTTCGTCGCCTTTTCCTTTTATTTTATCCAACCCCTTTTCTAAAATGCAATTCCAAAGTCTCGTTTATTTTATCCTGCAATTCCAAAGCTGTGGAATTTGCTTCCTGGAGTTTCTTCAACATGTCAACTTTTTCCTCCTCTATCTTTAGCGTCTTGAATTTCTCATAGTCAAACGCGTCAGCTAGGGACTTTTCGTCACACTTAAACCTGCAAAGATTAAGAGTGGACATGAGAACTGCACAGGTCATCGAGAGAAAATCGATTACAAGTAGCAGTAACTTACCATCTTTTTGTCGGCTCACAGAGTTTCGCTTTTTGTTATCGAAGTTGCATGAGTTGTCGGCGGTATTCACCAATAGTGACAATTTATTCCAAAGCTTTCTGCATAAAGAAAGACAATGAGAAGCGAGAATAAAAAAACATATGTAAATGTTTGGCATCAAATACTTACATTTATGTCTGTCCGAGCAAAGTTGGAGACACACCGCTTGTTTCTACGATCGTGGAAGAATCCAGAGGGCTTCTCAATGTATGCTCTCCGAGGTAGGAGGATTTGGGCTAACGTTACAGAAAGGAAAGCACGTTAAGGTGTAGAGAACAAAAGATAAATGTTGTTCTTATACTTTTTATTTACATACCTTCACTTCCTGGGTACAATCTTGAATTTAGATGAAACCTTCCCTAAGGAACATTTCTTCAACTTCTTCTCTTCGACCACGTCTGGTCAAAACTCAAGCTGAGGAATGGGGTCCGCCACGACCACGTCTAGTCGTGGGTCTTGGGCTTCTTGCCCCTCCTGGTGATCGATACCTGTTTCGACCACCTGAGGAGTAGCGCTTCCCTTGACCACAGGCTCCGTCGGTGCGGCAGTATCCTTCACAAAAGACACAAAATCTTTCCAGTTCTCTTTTTCTAAACACTTAACCAAGCCGTGAGAAGCAGAAACTGTGAAAGTCTTATCGTCATAGTAGAATGGTACCTTGGTCTTGGGGACTTTGAGTTTAAGGGCTTCAATCGCTTCGACCGCCTTTGTTTTCTTTGCAGCAACTATATCTGTAAAGAATTTCTCAAAGGGCATGGTCGGATAGAAACTTAAACCTGCGTCTTGCTTCTCGACGGCCCTCACTAAGCGATGCCTTTTTGCTGGAGGAGCCTTGCTTTCCTCGTCCTGACCTTGATGGTATGTATTTACAACTCAAGAAACCTTATTTACTTGTCATTTTCTAAAACTACGAGACTCTAAAGATAAAATCAGTCTCTGATTACCTTTAGGCGATCCATCTTCTCCTTAGTGGAAACGACCGCCAGGATTTGAGGAGCCATCGCATCTAGTGGTGGAGCTTTCTCACAAACGAGCTTGACCCGAGTGTCAATCTCTGCTCGTGGGAGATCTACATTGGCAAATAAAATGTTCAACAATCAAACACAAAATTAACCAAGAAGAGTTGAGTTGAAATATTATTTACCTTCCTCGAAGTCTCTGGTCGGATCCTTACTCCCTGAGTACCTCCACATGGAATGTGCTCGTTTCTTCAAGGGGCTAATGCGGTGCGTGATGAAATCCTTCACCACGTGTCATGCGGTAAGCCCCTCATCCTTCAAGTCCTTGATAGCTTAAAAAGGCGATCTAGTTCCTTATGAGTCGAGACCACGAAAGAAAGGTTATCCTCACCGGTCATCTCCTTCTATGACCACCTGTGATTCCATAGTCCGTAAGATTTTATATGACCTCTTTTCAAGTAAGTCATTTTCACTTGAAGTTGAGAGAGGGGCTAGCCGTGACGCTTGTGTTAAAGATCGTGGTAACCCAACGATTACCACCTCTTCAGGAACTGCTCCAACATACAGGTTTGTGAGAGTCGATTGAGATTCCTAAATTGGTCTGTTCGAGATGACCGAGTATGTATTTACAACTCAAGTGAAATTACAGATTGTCGAATGGATATACCACAATCCTCATTTAATGTAATTCAAGTTATTTTCACTTGAAGTTGGGAGGCTAGATGACGAGGATATAACAATCCTCATTTAATGTAATTCTTATTACAGATAGTAATACGTCATACTGGTCTTGACTATACCCCTTAATATTTATAAGGGAGAAACCTAGCTATGTGGTCGTGAGCCTTTCCACGACGCCCCATGGTCGTGGAATCTTCTAGACAAGCTTGGCTTCGATCAGCCTAGCTACGACAACCTGCTAATTGATAAGACCTGCCAACTTCTGGGCCTAGTCGATTAGGGGAGTTTTATACGTCGTGTTCAATATGCATGGTAGTTATTACATGCAATTGTTATTGGGAATAACTGTACATTATATTCTATCTCTGATGATAACTACCCAGCAATGTGGGGATGGTTATTCCTTTGAAAATAACCTCCATCAACGGTTCATCATTTGGAACATTGGGACGTCTCTTGGACTGGAGCAACTGTCATCTCATCGTACGCTATATAAAGATTGAAGTTAAACAGAAGGAACAAGTACAAACTGGAGCACAAGCATTAGTCTCTCTCTTGATTGTAACCAGCATACTCAATATAGTCACACAGGATTAGGGTTGTTATTCTCTTCGGAGAAGGCCTAAACCTGTATAAAATCTCTGTGTCATTATATGTGTAGTTATAATCTTGGAGACCCCGAATCAAACAATCATATGTAAGATCGGTTCTAGATCACCGGCAGATGTAATCTAAACCCATAATTCAAGAACAAAGTTAAGGAAAATAGCTCATTTTAAAATATGTAGAGAGTGTATCATATTTGATGGTTGATCTTGCCCGTACACTAAAACCATCACCAACTAGTGCAATCTTGATTCAAGTTTATCATTCAGAGGCCACAAATACACATGCAAAGTCTATCATATATGTTATAGAATGCGACAAAGGTTCACAATTAAAAATACAAACGCACACTTACTGGGACAATTAAAGGACATGTGTAACAATTTCAAGTTAAAAATTAAAAAGTTGTTAATCCTCATTACAATGAAGTGCTCGATGAGACAAAATAATAATGACAAGAATATGGCTTTGAGTTCTTGTTAGCTTCAGCACTTCACCGCTCATCATTTGTCTCTCAATCTTTGGATCTCCATAGCTTTCTCCTCCAAAACTGAAATGCATCGACCCATCTACTGCCAATTAAGCAATTATTGAATATTGGCTTCTAGTTCCTTAACATCACATAAATGTACACGAAACTATAATTTCTGAAAACCAAATCATTCCTCACTTTCCACATCCCCAAAGGGTGTAAAAGCACAAACAGAACTTGAAGTAGAACATTTTGATTTTAGCCCTACGGCAATCAAAGAATACTTTATTCACTAACACTTGGTCAGAACATATTTTTTTGGCATCATATGTTTGATTAGACACAAATCATATTGCATATTTCAAAGCTCAATTAATCATTATGTTTAGAAAGGAACTCAATGGAAATACACAACAGGATCCAAAAATAAGTACAACCCAACCCCATCATTTTTCAATTTCTACAAGAATTTTGTTCTCAATGTTTTGCCCTTAGCTCAACATAGTTAGTCTGATACCTACCCTAACTTGAGTTAAGATGTTTTACCCTTTAATAGTTCAAGTATGCATATAACTGGTCTACTCCATACAAAGTTATCAAAATTTGACACATGATAAAATGAACACAGCTTATGTCTATGTTACAGTCATGGATAAACCAAACATGTCTAGGGCAAAAATCCTTGCAACTACAAGATTAATGCAGAGTGACACAATACACTATATATAACCTAATGCATCAGCATTCAGAGTATAACAGTACCTAGAACATAATATGAACAAAACCCGACGAGAGAAAATTGAGTGTAGTGCATCATTGTCACATGAACAAATTCTGCTTGGAAAATAAATGGCACATAACACTTTCGATATACTTTATGTTGTATATTACCAGATTTAATGCATCATTTCTATAATTGTGTGACACATTTATTTACAGCCTCATTTCTATATTACCAAGATTAAGATTGATGCACCAAGTGGCTACTTCAAAGAATTATATGCCATATATGAGTTAGAAGTAACCAAGATTTATGTAACAAGCGAAACAACAATGAACAACTAGAACCATGCAATGGTAGTGAAATTCCAGCTGTGAATAAAAAAGAAATCAATATGAACACATGCTCATTCAAAGAATTCTAGTGTTGTCGTCATTCCATTCATGATGACAATTCCATTCAAAACAATCAGTGACATTCTCATCAGTCAAACTAGCAGGGTGTCCCACGCATTTACGCGACTAGATTTGTTTTGAAGTTTGTATAAATGCTTGATAATATATTTGCATATCTTGTGGGCTATTTAGACTTTTAAGATATCATAAACATTGGAAACGACAATAGAAACTTGGAAGAAATTACAACCCGAGGAATGTAATTGAAGTATGTGCTTTAATAGAAGAAAATCATTTAGCGTAATAAGTTGTTGGGGTTCTTATAAACTAATCACTCTTCATCATGCATAGATCATATAGTTGCATGCCCATATTTTTACTCTATTAGTTTTTTCAAATTATATGCATGCACGTATTCCTATATTTAATCTCAAGCAATACGTTGATTATGTGTGCGATAAATTATTTTATTAGTTTGCATGATATAATGTATTAGAGTATCTTGCTCACATATACATCAATGCACCATGGGTGGCCTACCTTGAACATATCTTCCCTCACACATCGGCTACCCCACCAAACCATGTGGCTTATATCTCTTCTCGTCGTTACATTTTTTGCGTCAACCTCCAACAGTAAGCCCAAAATTTGATTGATCCCTCTCAGTTGCAACCACTTCCAATGCAATATTTTGCCACATAGTTATCTTCTACTTCTTCACAATTATTGCTTAATCCCTCTCAGCTGCAACCCCTTCCAATGCAATATTTTGCCACATAGTTATCTTACTTCTTCACATTTATTGCTTAATCCTAACCATTGCAATATCAGCGTGCACACACATGCAATTGTCGCTGATCCCAGCTGAGGACATGTATCACGCTCTCTCCGGTAACCCTAAGCATATTCGCTATGTTTGCGCCATCTCTACTCCAAACTTTTGCTCATCTACTTCTGTGTGTCGCGCTTCTATTCGTACTGATGTGTGCATATACATACGCATGCATGATATTATACATGCTCGATGTCCTCTCCTCTCGTGTCAGTCGCTCCTCTTCTTCAACGTTGGCCAACTTAACATTGTGGCTTCCTCAGTAACCGTGATGACCTCCCATCTTCACTAATATCAGCATGTCTACTTTAGTCATTGTCTAATGATATGAAAAATCTTTTCGTCATCGCCAGTGACAACGTGCCCCTCACCAGTGATGACACACCCCTAGCTACCGAATGCCCCCATATCGTCCATAGCTTGTCTTCAATGCAAAGATTCATCTCCCTTTGTCAAGGCTTCCCCATCATCAATCTTCTTTGGCAATTAACTTTTTCAACAACGCCGACACTTACCACTTGTCATCACAACCTTGGCACTTACGCTTTCCCGTAAATCAATGTCTTATTGTATGACAAATCGATGTTATTGCACCTTGCACACTTTCGTAGTCTCCTCTGACACCATTTGTGCTATCCTCATTATAACTTGTATTTTTAAATTAAAATTTTAGTTAGTTTTTATTTTTATTCGATAGGAAGCAACAATAGAAACATGTGACCTTGAAAGAGAACGTGGTGGCTTCTTTTGTATCTCATCGGCACCATTCATATCATCCCCATTATAAATTTTATTTTTGTTCAATATTTCAGTTATTTTTATTGGAGTTCCTATACAAATCAAATTGCTAAATTTATTTAATTTATTCATAATTTTATTTATTTGGGGATTTTATTTTGGAATACGTATGGAAATCAAATTGCACCTTTTCTTTCATTTTTTTATTCTAAATTTTATTTCTTTTTTCATGGAATTCGTATATGAATCCAATTGCTAATTTTAATTTAATTTTTATTGTGAACTACAGTTATTTATGGATTTTACTTTGTAATTCATATTGAAATCAATTTGCTAATTTTATTTCATTTGTATTCAGAATTTTAATTATTTTTTGGTTGTATTTCGTATACAAATCTAATTACCAATTATTGTTTAATTTTTATTCTAAATTGTAATTATTGGAATTCATATCAAAATCAAATTGCTAATTTGTTTTATTTTTATTCTGAATTTTAGTTTTTTTGTTCGATTTTGTATACAAATCAAATTTCTATTTTTATTTTGAATTATAATTATTTATGGATTTTACTTAGAAATTCATATCAAAATTAAATTCTTAATTTTATTCTGAATTTTAGTTTTATTGTACCTGATATGGGCTCTTTTACTTATGAAGTAAAATAAATTCGTATAGAAATCAAATTGCTTATTTTTTTATTCTAAATTTTAGTTTTATTTTACTTGACATTGACAATTTCTTTTAATCTAGACCGTTATAATTTGGGCCCAACACGATCGATGATGTAGATCTTTCTCTTTCCCCTCAATTAATGTGGGAATTTATATCCCTTGAGAGCGAACGTGGTGGCTTCTTTTGACTCTGTTTTAATAAGATAATAGAGTCGTGGACAAGCAATGAAAAATTTGTTCATAATCCATCTGGCATATGGATCATAATAGCACCGAGTTGTACACATACTCATGGCATACATCCAAAAATAGTATATCTATGCGAATCCAAAATAGTACCGAATCCTAACAAATCACAATGAAAATACTTTATAATACCCTACACAATTTCTTCTAATTAGAAAATCCAACATAGATCGACACCATACAAACCAAAGAGGAGGGAGGACAAGGAGCAAGGGTGGTGGCGGTGGCGAGCTCTTACCTCCAAGGGACGAAACGACGTGAGGGTTAGTGGGACCGGCGCAAGGGAGAGCATGGCCGACTGCGGCGTGGAGGGGAACCGCGACAACGGGCTCCTGGCCGGTGGCGAAGGGCTCTCGGCCAGCGGTGCTAGACTCTCGAAGCAACGACGGCTAGGGCATGGAGTCCCCAGGAGAGAAATGGTGGGCGGATCCAAGAAGAAATGGGTTGAAAATCGGGTTTTATATATATATATATATATATATATATATATATATATATATATATATATATAATCTCATATATGAACGATGATTGGAATCGGGCCAAATGAAGGACACCGGAATAGGCCACGTGCATCACCGAGGCCAGCCCTCTTCCCAAGTGAAGGCGCAGAGCGCGCCCGGCCGCCTAGCCGAGGAGTGCGCGCGAGGTGGCCGAGGCGTCGTCTTGCAGGCGTGGCCCACCAAGGCGTTAGCGTATGGGGAGCGGCCACCAAGATGAGAGTGGGCGCGAGGAGCACGCAGGAGAGGCCCAGTAGCCTAGCCGAGGCGCGCGGCCCAGTAGCCGCGGTAGCGCAAGACGCTGGCGCAGCGAAGCGATCGGCCACTCCACTCGGTCGTGCGGGCGGGCATCGGTGCGTGCAGACGTGCAGTCGCTCGGTTCTCGCCGCCTCGGGAAACAAATCGGCAAATCGCCAACTCGCAGTCGCAGACTCGCAAGACGCAGGCAGACGCAAGTCACGCAACTTCGCAAATCGCAATTGCAAGACGCAAGGGAAGGGAAGGGACAAGGCCGATTGGCGATTGGCCGAGACCGCGAGACGTCCAGTCGTCCAGACTCCAGACGCTTTGGCCTGATTCGCTTTGGCCTGTGGGGAATAGGGATTGGCTTTGGCTTCCATTTCCATATTGATATCGGCGACGGCGAGACTCCAAACAATTTGGCTGGGATCAGTACAAGTACAAGCAGGGCTGCAGCCTGCAGGGGCGTCGTTCATCATCTGGTAACTGGTATTGGTAAGGATGAAATTAGATGTTTTCTTGTCTCTAAATTAGACTCTAATTAAATTTAAGTAAATTACCTTTCTTGTACTGTTGTACATATGAAGAAGTGAAGAACAGAAGCGAAATTTGTGGACTGTACTACTATGGTGTTAGGTCTAAGAGTTGCAGTAATTTTCATTTTGAACACATTTTATTTTAGGACAACCATATTTTAATTTTTCATGAACTTCTTTGCAGCACCTGAATACACGAGAAGCTTAGTTCTTTGCAGCACCTGAATATTGGTGGAACATTCTTTCATTCTTTGCAGCACCTGAATTTGAGGTTTTGACTACTCAAGAGTTGAGACACAAATACACAATGTCAAGTAAGTAAGCCTTACAATTTTATATAATTGACTACAAATGTATGCTTTTATTATTCTATAGTACAAATATGAAATATCTAATAGAGTATTTAAATAATTGGCAAATGACACTATAACAGGTAAATTTATGGAAAGGTTTCTTAAAAGGAAAGCTCAACCACGAGAGGAGAATGATGTCCCATCACATGAACAGAACGATGGCCCCTCCCATGAAGAAAATAATGCCACTAATGCAAGGATTTCACCTACAGAAGTAATCAATTGGGAAGAGGAGATTCAATTTGATCCCGGCAAAAGGAGAAGAATAGAGGAGTACCTTCCTAATCAAAAGGATGTGGTAAGAAGAAAGTACATTGATAATGGGCCTTGCCAACCTCGTACTTTTGATTTTCCATATTCAACTATTGGCGGTAAAAATAGAAGGTTTAATTCTGAATGGTTTGCTGAGTTTGGGAGTTGGCTTGAGTATAGCGAATCCAAAGATAGAGCATATTGTTTTTATTGTTTCTTGTTTAGAGGCCGCAACAAGAAGGAAGCTGGGTATGATGCATTTGTTACAACTGGATGGTCTAGTTGGAACAAAAAATTTAGACTAAAGGAGCATGTAGGAGATGTCAATAGTGTTCACAACCAAGCAAAGAGAGATTGTGATTCTTTGTTGAAACAAGACCAACACATTTATGTTGCTTTGAATAACCAAAGTAATACCGAGAAGATTGCTTATTATACTCGACTAAATGCCTCAGTTGATGTTGCTAGAGTGTTATTGAAGCAAGGATTGCCTTTTCGAGGCCATGATGAGTCTGATGAGTCCTCCAATAAAGGAAATTTCAAGGAATTCCATGCTTATACAAATTGAAAGGAATCCAAGCGTAGGCAAGGTTGTGGGAAACAATGCTCCAGGTAATAATTTGATGGTGTCTCCAAGCATTCAAAAGGACATAGTTCATTGTTTTGCAAAGGAAATATTGCAATCTATTCTTGAAGAAATTGGACATGATGTGTTTTGCTTGCTAGTTGATGAGTCTAGGGATGTGGCTTGCAAAGAACAAATGGCTGTGGTCTTGAGATATGTTGATAAATGTGGAATTGTTAAAGAGAGGTTTGTTGGTCTTGTTCATGTAAAAGAGACAACTTCTTCGTACCTCAAGTCCTCTATTGATTCTTTATTTGCGGAATATAAGCTAAGCTTGAAGCAAGTTAGAGGCCAAGGATACGATGGTGCTAGCAATATGCGAGGTGAGTTTAATGGCCTGCAATCATTGATTATGAGAGAAAATAGCTCAGCATATTATATCCATTGTTTTGCTCACCAGCTTCAATTAGTTGTCGTGGCTGTTGTAAGAAAGCATAAAGGCATTGGTAACTTTTTTGATATGATTTCTGTTTTGCTAAATGTGGTTGGTGGATCTTCCAAGAGAAGGGATAAGATTCGAGATATCAATCGAGAACAAGTGCATGAGGCCTTAGGTTGTGGGTTACTTAAAACTGGGACAGGGTTAAATTAAGAACTTTGTCTTCAAAGACCCGGAGACACTCGTTGGAGTTCTCACTATAAGACTCTTAAGAGTTTGGTTGATTTGTTCCCAACGGTTGTTAAAGTGCTAGAATATGTGGAACAAGAAGACAAGGATGATAAAAATAGAAGGCAAGCATGTGGTCTTTTAGTTTATTTTCAGTCATTTGATTTTGTATTTTATTTAAACTTATGTTGACCATCTTAATAATCACAAACACATTGTCATTAACTCTACAAAGGAAGGATCAAGACATTGTGAATGCCATTGATTGTGTGAAATCAACCAAAAGCCATTTGGACGAGCTTAGAAGGCATGGATGGGATTCTATCTTAGATGAAGTGTATACCTTCTGTGAGAAGCATGATATTTCCAAATTGGAAATGGGAGAAGCATACGTAAATCCAAAGAAGCCACGCCAAAAATCTGGAATTACCAACAAGCATCATTATGATGTAGATTGTTTTAATGATGTTCTTGATTGGTTACTTCAAGAACTCGATGGTCGCTTCAACGAGAAAAACTCTAGATTGCTTGTTTGCTCGGCCGCTTTGAGTCCAAGAGAATCATTTCGTGATTTCAATTTGGAGCATTTGATGGATCTAGCTAAACTTTATCCCAATGATTTTGATGATGGGGAATTGCGGGACCTTAAACACCACCTTCGCCTCTACATTGCCGACGTGTGTGCGGATGATAGATTCTCTAACATAGAGACTATTAGCGACCTTTCTCAAAAAATGGTGGAGACAAGGAAACATCTTTGCTATCCTTTAGTTTATCGACTTTTGAAGCTAACACTAGTGTTGCCTGTTGCCACTGCTTGAGAGATGCTTTTCAGCCATGAAAATTGTGAAAACATATTTGCGCAATCGCATTAGCGATGACTTCTTGAGAGATAGTCTTATTTGCTATGTGGAGAAATGCGAAATGGGGAAAGTTGCCAATGATGCTGTAATTCGTCGCTTTCAGAACTTAAGGGAGCGTAGAAAGAACATATAAAATGTAATGTACTTATCTTTGTTTTGATAAATTCATGATTCTTTTACTTAAAATTTTACTAAGTGATTTATTCTACTTTTTGTAGGCTATCAAGGTCAGATGTTGTTTTTTGCCGATCTCGACCATCTTTTGTCCATGGTTTGGAACTTTTTTCATCATTTATTCACTTTACTACAGTTAACCAAAACTACTACTGGGAGTGTAGTACTCTTTGTTTTGGTAAGCACTTTGATGGTTATTTCTTTATACGTCATGTAGAATTATTTAATACATTACTATTTTAATTTAAATACAACATTGCTTCATAATTAGATATGTGTGATATGTATGGGACACCGGCGACCGAAATGGGGCGACGTCGGGCGGAGGGAGCGCGACCGATTGCGACGTGGAAGGGAACGGCGACGATGGGCTCCCGGTCAGTGACACTGAGGTTTCCAAGTCTCCATACAAGGCGAGAGAAACGAGGCGAGAGTGAGCGTTGATTCAGGGAATGAGGGGAGGGAGGGCCGAATGGGATGAGGGATAAGGGGCTTTTGTTCTGTGGCAATTGGTGGGTAATTTCTCTTTAACTTTATGGGCATTTTGGTAAGTAGGAGGCTAGCTCCGCGTGGGGATTGACCTTGGGGTTGCTGCGTGAATTACACTACCACACTGCTCCACTCTAACTGGAATTCGGATTCTAAAAAACGAGGAGCTGAGGCGTTTGGTTGTGCTCCGACTGGTCCGGTTGATAATCCGAGAGCTCAAATCCTACCAAACAGGCCCTTACTTTGACAGTTTGACGGCTACCACTAGTGTTGTAGAAGTGTGAAACAAGGAGTCGCTCGCTATATATGTTTTAACTTTCAAGGCTACTTGCTCAACTTCAATTGATAATGCACGATGCCACGATCGATGGACTGTCCTTCAACATATGGCAACAACGTTCGGTCGGGTTGGAATGAAACTAGACCTGTATTACATATAACGTGTTGGTTTCTTAATCTCTGTTCAGAGTGAGACCATCAACTCAAGTCCAAAGAATTCCCTCTGCGACAGAGACAAGAGAAAATGATCTTCTGTACAAAGAATAGCACTCTGGACTTCGCAACTGCACCAGCTTTAATTAGGAACAGATTTCGCTCTTGGATTTTTCTCTATTTCTTTTCTCTCTTTAATTACCTTTCAACTCAGCAAAAACAACTGACCAAACAGTTCTTGGTTTGCACTTGCGACGTGTAAATGATACAGTGTCACTTTTTTTTCTCTTCTTGTACACATTTTTCTCATAAGTAACATGAGTGACAAACATTCATGTAAACGTTGACGATCCCACTTGCCTTCTCTTCCAGATGATTGGAGCAATCAGCATCCATACTGCATGTGCGGGCATTGGTCCGTCAGTAAATACAGTGCACATATAGTTTCTTGCAACACAGCAAAGATACAGTGCAAATTCTCTGACAATGTGTGGTCAGCTCAGTGGGGTTCAGGGATTAGTCCACTTACTGTACACGATTACTGCTAGCCATTCGTTAGCAACACGTACCCACGTACTCGCCCATCCAACATCTATTGTCCACCTGAGGCAACGGATCATAATGTTTTTCAAATTTAGACAACATAATATTGGTCCATATGTGCACTTTGTGTTTGGAGTAAATTAACTATGTTGCCAAACAGATCATTTTTTTGTAGTGGTAGTAGTAGTTTATCACTGCATAAATATCTTTCTGAAATTAAAGATAGTAGATTTTGTCTGAACTTACTTTTCCATGGTTTGATGCGCATTCCAACCAACAAAGATCATGGCAAAGTACATGGAGCCCATGGCAAACACGAAATGGAAGAAGCCAAACCCGTAGGGGATATCATCTTCGGACTCAACTTCAGTCTTCTTGAACTGCAAATGCTTGAGGCAGTTCAATTTGAATAGTATGCTTTACCCACTGGTGATCAGTTCAATACATTTGACAACATACCTGGAAGCATTTAGAATCTATTCCTGTCGAGAAAGTTGCCATGACGATGACAATAACCGCGATAACAAAACTCTGCCCAAGTCAGACATTTCGGTTTTCAGATAGATATCAATACATCAGACTAGTACATAGTAGCAATTAAAATGATGTCATTTTTTCCATTGGTAAATTTTTACTGAACTGTCACTGAAGATATGAATTGTCACTAAAGAGGGCTATAAGAATGTGTTTACCACGATGTTGAGCCAATCTGCACTTGTTGCAGCTTCTGCTTTCTTGTTGCAAATCTTTGTGTGTGGCTCACTATTTGCGGGGAAAATCCAAAGTCCAAAGGGAAGGAAGAAACTTGTATCATGAAATGGACTAATTTGATATTCAATGGCGTCGATCAGAATTCAGATCTGAATGTTTACCTTCTAATTGCTGTCCAACACAAGAACACAACGTACACTCCCATCAGCCCAGGTGCCAGATAGCCTGCCTTGACCTGATTTTAAGAACAGGACAGTTCAATTTCACCATACAACTTGATCCACATATCAACGGAGAATACCATTTGATTTTGGAGTACTTACCTTGGAGTTCAACGATATGCAGGTCATGAGTTGTACAAGCACGAGTGTGATGGTGATGAACAGAATATTCAGCTTGCAGGTTGGCCTCGGCGCGTACCAGACATACATCAGAACAATCCCTAGGATAGATCCAACATACGCTACAATGGAGACCACAAGAACCTGCACGTGGCTGCAATTCAACCATATACTGCCACTGTTAGATTTCATTGTCAGACGGCAACCATACACAACAACCTGGTCAGGACAAACCTACCATCTCTTGAGGTTTATCTCTGACCGGCAACAGTCATTCAGCCATGTGATGAAGCTGGTCACACTGATGAGTTGAATAATAAGAAACGCCCTGTTTAATTCCAAGACAAGTAAAGACATATTCTTGAAACCTAAACCGAAGAACAAGCAACGTCTGAAAAAAGGTCAGGCATGCATGTACCCTACCCTGCTCCAAAATGTGCAACCTTCCCTGATAAAAATTCAGACAAACACCGTCATCAGCAATAGCCAGAGGCAGTTATAAGAGCATGAGGTGACCAAAGGCGGACTGACCGTAGAGCTGAATGAAGGGCGACGGCACGAAGAAGGGGATCACTGTGAAGCCCATCCACAGGACGATCTTGGCCGGCCACCACTCGGAGTGCCACGAGTTCCGGCAGTCCTGCACCTTCCTCGTGTTCACGGTCGACAGGAACATGACGAAGAAGAAGAGCTGATCAACATCTTGTCAAGGACAACAACCATACGTACTGCTCCAAGAACACGAAAATTTCTTCAAATTTAGAATATAAAATTATTTCCAAGGATACGAAGCAGCCGAGGCTGATCCGCAGCACGCCCTCCGCTCCGAGGCAGTACCGCGCGCCCTGGCAAACCTTGAGGCGCTGGAGCTCGGAGAGGGCGGAGTTGCCGTAGTCGCGGATGGTCCAGGCGAGGAGGTTGGTGACGAGGAAGATGAGCGCGTAGACGTAGCGCGCCATCATGGGGTTGGGGCCCAGGCATAGGTGCGCGCAACACGAGTCCTCCATGAACCGGATGTACCGCTCCCTGGACCCGCTCCGCTGGTCGCCGCCGCCCCTCTCCCCCGGAGGCAAGCCGGCGCCACCGTAGCCCGTTTCGCTATCCATGCTACCGCCAAGTGTCATCCCAAGAACAGCACTGCTGCTTCCTGCACACGCACAGTCCCACACAAGATTCACATCACACGCGAACTGTGGCAGGGGATTGATCGTTCGTTGCGTACGCCTCGATCGCCTCGGCGCGCGTGATCGAAAACGGTGTGTTCCTTTGCACCAAAGCCATCATCCCGAGAGAGTGGTGTCCTTGTCTTGCTTTATGGGCAAGACTACTGCTGCTGCTAGCTTCGACCAGCCAGCGCTCCAGTTTGACTCACTTTGACCAACAGATTTATAGTACTACTCCATAACTAACTGTGGCAGTTGTACTAACCGTCACTCCTAAGTTTGCAAGAAAGGAAAAACTGTTCATTTTAGGTGTCCCACTTTGGCTTCCTTAATTCCTTTCCCTTTCAATAGCTAGGATTGTGTGTTCAACTGATCTAGAATCATCATAGGTTTCTTCCAAAGCTACGCATTGCGGTATCTAATTTCACTGTCTTGACAGGGATGGGGGATATATAAAGAGGTAAAGACAGTTAAAAGGAAAGGTAACCTGGAGAACAGGAATTTGTACTAGTAAGAAGCTTGGCTTTAAAGGGGGATTAGGATTAAAGATGGAGGAAAAGAGAGCTCCATGGACTGGAGACTGGAGGAGGACGCACATGGCTTTTTGTGCCTGTCATGTGGAGCTTTGTATGTTATAGAAAAAGAGCAAAGCTGCAAAGAAAAGTATAAGTGATGGAGGAAGGAAGGAGGGAAAGCAAAGGAAGCTAGGTAAATCCTTGAGAAATACCAGTAGTTGTGCCCACTTTAAGCAATAATTTGTGTTGTTGTGCATGCTATTGTGTATGGCTGGTATATGCAAGGTGAAAAGGGTTGTAACTACTGTGGATCCGAGTCGAATATGTAACCTGATAGAAATATTTACCGCTGATCTTTTCTAACTCTAACGTGCAAAAAAAAAACTCCTCACGTGGACAGAGTCGTCGCGATTCGGCTCCTGGGGATATAAGTTTTGCCGAACCTTATAAACAAATCATGTCTTTTGTGTGTTTATTGTGATTGTGTTTGTTATCTCGTGCTAGGGCTGCCACAAGTTCTAACACATGCTTAATGTAATTTTGCTCTTACAACTAGTAGTATCTCCGTACCGCCTCTGACAATGCTAGTGCCAATTAACCTGGTTGGAATAGTTTGGTACAGAGGGTTTGATAAAGCTCTCCAGATATTATCCTTTGCGTAGTCTTGTCCTCTTTCGTCGCGCAGCCAAGTTGTACATAGTCCGTCATAATTTTAGTTAGATATGTCTGAATTCTGTGTAAACAGAGGATCTTTTGTTTTTTACTTACTCATGTTATCTGAATTGGCAGACTGATGGGGAATTTCATACAGCTCTGCTACATCAACATAGAGCACGATCCACCGCCGACTCACACCGACCCGATCGACCATCGCCGTTTTCGCCTCCGCTCCGCCACGCCCAAGGAACGGACCGACCACCGCCGCCGACTACCATGAACCCACCATGGCCAACCCTTCCTCTTCATCTACATCCGACGCAGATCTCTCTCTCTCTCTCGCTTCTCTCAAACCCGTAATAAGAATCCTGATCCAAAGAATTGAAAGACCAAAAGAGATCTAACCCTAGATCATACATGGTATCGAGCCATGATTGGCTCGGATCCGACGGCAAAAAGAAAATCAAAAGAAAGAACCCAAACCCTAAGAAGGGAAAACCCTAGATCTCAAAAGAAATCACTCACCTCATTGGGCCGCAGGAGATCGGCCGAGCCAGCGGGTTCGCCGGCGCTTCCACGCACGCCACCGCCGGTTTGAGATGATCCGAGCGCAGGCGGAGAGGCGCCGACACGGAGCCGCTTGACGGCGGCGCGCTTCCTCTCAGGGAACGCGCGACGCCGCAAGAGGATCCATGGCGGCGCGCCTTCTTCCGTCCGCCGCCGCCTCGCTTTCTTCGCCGCCCGAGCGAACCGAGAGAGAGAGAGAGATGGAGAAGAGGAATGAATGGCTAGGGTTTCGGGTTCCGCGCCACAAGAGTTGTTTTGTTCACCAAGAACAACGCCACCGTCCGATGCGAATCGACTACGAGATTGTCTTGAGGCGGAATCGGATCGGCGGCCGCGATGAGATCCAACTGTCGGATGAGAATCCGACTACTAAAAACGCTGGTCGGATAACCCTAACGGGCGCGGGTGGGTCAACAAAGAATGGGCCGAAAGACATGAACGGCCAAATGGCCGGTTTAAACAGTTTTTTGGCGGTTAAACAAGAAACCTGCTTTTGCACAATTTTTCCTACTTTTATGAACAAGAATACGTAAAATTGAATTTAATTGTTTTCAGAAGCATTTTTGAATGAATTTCAATAGAAAATTGAATTAAAATCTCTGTAATTTTTGCACCAACGTGTTATTATTATTTAGAGATTAATTGTGTATAGTATCATGCTTCTGAATAATTGATTATTTAGAATAATTACGCTCACGCAAAGTTCAATATAGATAATTCTTTCAATTAAATTCGAACCAACGAGAGAATTTAATTTTTAAGAATTTATTGTGAATTATGATATTGTTATTTTCTGACCAAAGTTGATAATAACAGTATTATAATTCTAATTGATATTTTTTTTATACATTGTTTCTATTTCTGCCCAACGGTGATATAGTTTTAATGTATAGATAAAATTGTTTTAGTTGTATGTCGTATTTTTGACCAACGTTGGAAATAAGACATATAATTTTAATGTTACGTTCTCACTTTATTTGATCTACATTTTCAGGAGGATACAACTTGATGAGTTGTATCAGAGAAATACCCACTCTCAAAGGAGATAACTATGGAGAGTGGAAGAAAAAGATAGACTTAGCGTTTATCTTAGCTGAGGTGGACTGGTCCTCACTACAAGACGACTCCACCGAGCCTACTGCACCAAGTGAGGGGTCAAACCGAGGATGATCGCTTGGCGTAAAAGACAGAGAGATCATGCTCCTTACGATGTCTTATGACCTAGAGCATAAGAAATGGACCACAACCAACAAGAAATGTATGGTCGTGATAGAATACGATTGAGCCCACAATTGTGGGCTCAATCGCAGATCGTGACATCGCACGTATACCTTGATAAAATAAAGAGTCGGCCATCGCTCTTCAAAGACATATGCAACACAGCTGATTAAACAGCTTGTGACAGAGAGGTATTCTGGTGGTGGGATAAGAGAACACATATTGAGGATGAGCAACTTGGCATCCAAGCTCAAACCAATGGATTTGGCACTCAAGGATGAGTTCCTTATTCACTTGATTTTTGCTTCATTGCCGTAATGCTTTGACACTTTTGTTGTCAATTACAATATGCAACTGATAAATGGGACTTAGAAAATGCATAGCTATGTGTGTTCAAGAGGAGGAAAGGTTTAAATCCTCACATGGTGGATCTATCAACTATGTGAAGGATAACAAGAAAAGAACTTCCACAAGACCTCCTTCTCAAGAAACAAGGAAAAGCATCATCCATCAACCTCAACAAGAACAAATTTATCAGAGACAAAGATCGTTGTCTTCATCGCAAGAAGACAGACACTACAAGAAGAACTGCCCCGATTACTTGAAGATGATCATGGCAAAGAAAGGTGAGAACATTATTACATTCATAAATGAATGCTTGTATGTACAATATTCAAATCCACTTGGTGGATTGACTCAGAGCAACTGCTCATGTTGCTAATTCCTCACAGGATTCCGCTCGACGAGGACTACGCAAAGAAACGAAAGATGCATTAAAGTCGCAAATGGAGTCCAAGCAGAAGTTGAAGCCGTTGGCATCTTTCATTAGAGTTAGCTAATGGCTCCAATCTTTACTTAGAGATGTTCTTTTTGTACCCTCTTACAGAGGAATTTGATTAGTGTTTCCAATTTGGATAAAGATGGTTATGATTGTAATTTTGGAAATGGCAAGTGCGAAATAATATTTAATAAAGAATGTGTTGGTCTTGCCATATTACAAAATGAACTTTATTTGTTATCATTGTGTGATGATGTGACTGTCAGATGCGATAATGAGAACGTCATGTAGAAAGTGATTGAATCCTCGCTCACGAACGTAAAATGTAAAACGAAAGAGAACTCATAATGAATCGTCGAAATTATGGCAATCGCTGCTTAGGCCATATTTCGAGGGGAGAATAGAAAGACTAGTTAAGAATGAAATTCTTCCTCTATTAGAGTTCTCAGACTTAGAACAATGCAGAGAATGCATTAAAGGAAAATATGTAAAGAAAATAAAGAAAGGCAAAAAGAAGCACAGAGTTCTACAAATTGTTCACACGTACATTTGTGGTCCTTTTCCGTGAAAAGTGTGGATGGTTATGACTGCTCATAACATTCACGATGACTACTCCCGTTATGGATATATTTATCCAATCAAAGAAAGAAATGAAGCCTTGGATAAATTCAAGATATTTAAGGTCAAGTTGAAAACCAACACGATTTAAAGATTAAGATAGTTCGATCCGATCGTGGGGAGTACTACTACGACATACCCCATATGGACAAGTTCCTGGACCTTTTGCAGGTTCTTACAGAAAATGGCATAGTAGCCCAAGATTCTACACCGGCGAACCTCAAAGAAATGGAGTAGTGAAAGACGCAACTGCACTCGATGGATATGGTGCGAAGCATGATGAGCTACTCCACACTCCCATTGAGTTTATGGATGGAGGCGTTAAAACCGCCATCCATATTCTCAATAGAGTGCCTAGTAAGTCGGTGCCCAAAACACCGCATTTGAGTTGTGGATGTGAAGAGTTCCTCACTAAACCACCTACGTGTGTGGGGAGTCTCACTGAGGCTAAAGTATTTAACCCAAACCTTGGGAAGCTAGATCCCAAATAAAGAAGTTGCCATTTCATTGGCTACCTGAAAAGTCAAAAGGTTTTCGCTTCTACCGTCTGCATGATATACAAAGTTTGTAGAAACGAGACACGCTGTCTTCTTAGAGGATGAAATGATAAGGGGAGCATGGTAGCTCGAGAGTTTGATCTTGAAGAGAAGCGGTATATGTGCCCACTCCGATGATTCAAGAGCCACTCTTCTCACTACCACGTCGCCGCACCGACAGATAAGATACTGTGGTGCCAAAGACTGTTATTGTTCCTCCCGTGGCAACATTGAATGAGAATGAGGAACCTGTTCTTCAGATCCTATAGAACCCATTGCCACAAATGAGGGGAGCAACAAAGACCTCAAACAAGAGATGCACCAAATGTGGAGGCCCCGAGGAGGTCTCAAAGAGTAAGAAGATCGCAATTTCGATGATTATCGATGATCATACAGAGGAATTTCAAATGGAGGATGACCCCACCTCATTTGAAGAAGCCATGAGAAGCTTAAAATTCTCAAAATGGCTTGAAGCCATGGAAGAGGGGCCCAACGGCCAAATGCCCACCCTCCGACCATCGATCGGGCGCCACACCAAGATGGTCAGTGGGCCTGCCGCCACCCTATAAAAGAGAAGGGGACCGGGGCGGCACAGGTTACGAGATTGACCGGCGCCGCCACAAACCCTAACACACAACCCTAATCCGATCACTGAGGGTGCGCTGAAGCGACGGGACGATCCACCGCCGACTCACACCGACCCGATCGACATCGCCGTTTTCGCCCTCCTCCGGCCACGCCCAAGGAACGGACCGACCACCGCCTACCGACTACCGCAACCCACCATGGCCAACCCTTCCTCTTCATCTACATCCGACGGTATCTCTCTCTCTCTCTCTCGGTTTCTCTCAAACCCGTAATAAGAATCCCAGATCCAAAGAATTGAAAGACCAAAAGAGATCTAACCCTAGATCATACAAGAGCCACAGGAGAGAACGTCAAATGAACATCATGCATCTTGACGCTCCTCTGAGCAATAGCTTATCGCAGACACGACTGAACTAAAAATTATGTTGCAAAGACTAGCTAGCCCAAATGAACGAGTAATCAATCAAGAAAGAACACTTTCGTATCTCAATTAGGAAGAAGAAGAAGAGGTAACGCACCGTACATCCAGGTCGATACAGCATCTAACAGCCCCGAATCCGATCCCCTCTCGGGCCAGCTGTTGGAAGAAGGAATCAAAGAAAGATTGTCATGCAAGAAACACATCCTGTAGTTTGTACCCCCGACCACGAAAAGCAACAAACCAAATGCTCTTGCGTATGACGCTGCAATCGACCCCGACAACGAAACAGATCGATCGAAACCCCTCGCACTGATATTTCGCAAAACAAAAAAAAAAAAACGATCTCAAATGCAACAGAGCAAACAGTTCGACACTGATCATGTGTGCAGGACGATCATGAGCTGTCAGTGGCAGGCAAAGACGGCACCACTCACATCACATGCGCGCGGAATCAGTTGGGGAAGAAGCCCGGCCTGCTTGTCCTCCTAGAAGCTGCCTGCCTTGACGCAAGCCATTGCTGCTGTTGCCAATGGTGGCGGCGGCATGAACGCTAGCTTGCCTTTATATGTTCTCGCACGGAGGAGGACAATTCAAGAGGTGGAGGTGGAGGTAGCGGTGGCGGTGCTCCCTTTTTTCCCCGCCGCAAGCAGGGCAGGGCGGCCTAGCTAGCCTATTGATTTACTGCCTCCCCCCTGCTGGTGGTTTATTCTGGCTTCGCTCGCAGTAGGAGTATATATGTATGTATCAGACGCGCGCGCGCGCACTCCACCTCTGTCCCTTCTCCACAAACATACGCACGGCTTTCAATCGCCGACCGGTTGCTTTAACGCCTCATCACAGCGCTTCCTCTGCACAGCGTATGTACGCCTCATCGAATCCTTGTGTACGCACTGCGTGTATCTGTATCTGCTGCTGCTGCTGCTGCTGCTTGGTTAGCTTGTACAGTATATTCATATTTTTATTTTTTTAAAAAAAATCTGTACAGTGTATGTGGACACGTACATAACGAACTCAGCAAGTCAGTTCAGTTCAGCGATGGAGTAGTAGCAATGTAGCATCAACCAACTGTCAGGGCATGCCCTCTCACTTTGATCTGGCCTACGTGGTGGTCACCTGAGGAGGCGTCAGGGCAAGAGGGGTAGGGAGTAGAGGGACCCACGGCCACGGGACGTCGGGTTCTGGCCTCGGTTGATGTGTCAGTTGGTAGGCATGGCAGATTGGCAGGGTAGAGTGAGCACCAGACTTACACCGAGAAGGCAAAAAATGAGCAGAAATTGCAGTCCATCTGAGGTCAGAGGCAGGCTCCATGTCTGCCACAATTGCACCAGATCTTTTCTTCACCATGTATACTTATGTATGAATGTATCTATGGATGGGTGCGTGCAGGGCAGTTTATGTCCAGAAATTGCCTTGCCTGAACAGTAAGAGACGTCCATATTCAGAGTTTCAGAGGGCACACACAAAATCAGATGTTTTTAACCTCTCTTTTTTCTTTTTTTCTTTTTTGCCATGCTGTACAGCACTGTTACACAAACAATATGTATGTGGATACTAGATTACCCCCACTCACGAATCACGATAGGTAATACTAAAACTCAATTGGGCCAATTATCCTCGATTAGTCCAAATAAAAGATCAACCTATCAGAGTCTGCATGTTTAGCTCTCCAGACATCATATTGGCTCTTCGTCACTCTGAAGTTCAGTAAACACCAGTGGGTCTCACTCTCACACTACCTGTGTCGACGAATTGCACTTTATGCCATGAATTGGACCATTGCATGCTGATTCTTGTCAGGTAGAAGACGGGATGAGCTTGTCAAGTTGACCCCTGCAAAAATCTTCAGCCAGGAGAAGCAGAGGCCACTTAGGCGCTTGCTGCTAGTGCATCCATGTAATGATCTGTGAGCAAGCAAGCAACAAGCATCACTTGCAAGGAAGAATCATTACACCAACATCTACTTGCTATTACGTGCACTTTTGGACCACATATTGCCGCCCCATGTCTGTGTCTATGTAACACGCTAAAGGAATGTCTCGAGCTGTGGCTTGATCAGCACAATCTTGTTCAGTTTGGTTTGGTTTAGAAGGGAACAGTTGACCCCTTTGGGAAAGAGAGACGGTGCTATCCGATGTGACCATCACTTGAGTTACCGCATCAGTGCATCGCTACCGCCGTCGTATACTGTGAGGAAAGTTAGTTAATCGCCACTAAACAACTGCAGAAAACTACATTTCATCATCTAAATATGCCAATTGAAAAAGAATATTGAAACATGGATGAGCAGCTTGCTAACAGGGGCCTCCAAAATACAAAACAAACCTCGAAAATACCTCGCACAAACCAAAAGAAGAAGGTACTCAAATCTTGCTCCAGTATTGCGTGTGCTACTACCAAAGAGAGGCCCAGATAACACTCCATTTAGAACAAAAAGAACTGAGCTAAAGAACAGACGGCTCACACGAGTTTGTTTAAGCGAATTATCTCCTTAGCTCACTGGGCCTAATCTATAGGCCACCGAAGTTTGCACGGCCCATACGATAAATCCATCAAGCGATACAGTGTTAAGTAACCCACCAGCACCGACACTTGGTCCAAGGACTTTCCTTTCCCCCCCTTTTTTTCCTCTTGGGCGAAAGCTTTCGATGCACCGACACTTGTTACAAATTCCTTCTTTTCCTGAAAAAGAAAACCCAGAGATTTGTCGGGGGAAATGACGAGTTCCACGATCAGATCAAAAGTATTATTAATCCGAGGATTTAGATCGAACTTCTCTTTTTGACAGCGCGCAGAAGAGCTGCATCCAATTTCGTTAAGAAAAATGAAAGTGTATAGGGAATCACACGCAATGATTAATTCATTCATCCATTCATTGTACTCGGTGAGTACCTTTAGGACAAGTTTCAAGAGATAAGGTCATACAACAAACATAATTTATCTCTAAGCTGAATCCTAACTGAAGTATCGTAGTTAGACATGTACAATATACGTTGGTTAACAAGAAAGAAGTTTCCAAACACCATCCAGTTTACTGCAGGTATTGCATTGCTCTTCCTAATGCTAGTATCGTTCTTCGGTAGTACGCACTCTGCCTTCGCTTTAATCTCTGAAGTATCGCTTCCTACACCTACACGGTTTGCTCATGGAAACGACAGGTTATTGCTAGCTGTCGTTGTTGAGTGTCGTTTTTCGACGGTTACTTTTCGATGCGAGGAGAGTCGATCGTGCTGATAACGTGTTGAGGAACTGTTGCTGACGAATCCAGTCCGATCGATTACCTCGTAGACAAATTCAGAATCGTAAAACAATACAAGAACGGAATAATAGATTGAACATAGAGATATGAAGAGACTTTAAGCTTCGCTTTATTGCTTCTCAATCAACCACAATACAATGAGGGGGTCTCCCTCTATTTATAGGCATCAGAGAATGAGGAGTTCAATTGGATCAAGATTATGTGGAGTCCTGGACCCGATTTCTTAATCCGCCTTGCCGCTTTAATCTCTGAAATATCGCTTCCTACACCTACACGGTTTGCTCATGGAAACGACAGGTTATTGCTAGCTGCTTATTAGTGCCCCATTTAAGCAATTAGCATTAACTCCTTCCACAGAGCTCACAAGGTAAGGTATAATACGAACGGGTGGTTTTGTGCACCGAAGGAACAGTCCGTGTCAGTTACTCATGGACGTTCATGGAATGAGTATTTGTTCATATCTAATCTCCTCGATAAAATAATAAAAATAGCACCGCGAATAAAAAGACATGCGACATATGCGTATCACCGAGAGTGCTCCCAGGGCACTTAAAGTCTTGCGGCAACAAGACAGCAAGCAGCGCGATAAGTCACCCACTGCGGTCCCAATTAGCGGTAGATCGCTTTCTGCAGTGATTTTGTGCAGTAGTAGTACCATTTTGATCATTCCATTCGTACCGGGACTAGTTTTACTATTTTTTTAAAAAAGGTTAAATGACAAATATATTTTTTTTAAAAAAAATCTTCATGGAACACGGTACACTTGTGAGCCCCTGGTTGGGAGATGTTTGGGAACAGAAGCATGCAAAAAAAAATATCAGAACATTCGACCTTGTACTCTCTGAAAAATGTAAAAATGCGGCGCCGTGGACGAGATGGATAGGATAACACAAAGCAATACCTTACTCTTCGCCATGTGCCTTGTCCCCCTGTCTACTCCTCTCATCGTGTGCTACGATAACACGCACGCTGTCACTGTTGTATAGGCCTGGTGTTTATGGCACAGGTTTGGTCAGCGTGTGAACAGTGTGCTGCAACCCAAAAAAAAAAAAATTGTACTGCATGTAGTGCTGGTGTACGAAGAGAGGGTGTAGGGGCGACAATCGCGGCGAAGAAATGCAAGAATCGAGAAGGGGACCGTGCTCATGGTCATGGGAGGCTCGAAGAAAATCAAGGATGACTAGTGGATTGTTCACTATTGACAATTTGACACTCGCACGGTACTAAAATGATGGAGTAGCTCTAGTTTCTTCCTGGCGTTCATGGCCAACTAGCTAGTGCATGTTTGGAAAACTCCACTATCCGTTGCACCCACATGCCGATGAACTGTTTGGATCGCGCAGGAACTCGAGAATTGACGGTTTCTCGCTCGCATTCCTCCTACCTCCAAGCATGCGTGTCAATGAAAGTTTCGTAACGATTTCGATAAGAGGGGGGGGAAAGCGAGCGAGATCCTTTCCCCCCTCAAAAGAACCAAAGGCTGACCTGACCGGCCAATGTGTGTGTGCAGTGGCAGCAGCACTCATCACCAGTCACCACAGCTAATAATAAGCTAGTTCCAGGAGTGATTTAATTTAAGTTTTAACACCAGGAGCGCAAGACACATCTCCCAGACTCCCAAACATCGCAATCACAAGCTTTTGGCCACAAAAAAAAAAAAAAAACCAAGGAGCCCATGGTTAAGCAGTTATAATTTGGATTGGAATCTCAACTCTCAGGCTGTCCATCTCTGCTCCTTTTGAGACCGGCAGATATTCCAACTTACCACCAATCAGTGAATCTAATCAAGGATTAAAAAAGCAATACTAAGAAAGGCTTGATTAATGCTACAAGTCTCTTGTGAACCTCACACGGTGCAAGCCTCTGTTCATGTGCTGCAGTAAACATCATGATAACCAGCAGCAGCAGTAGAACAAACCAAAGCCCCTGATGAGCATTGTTGCTTGTGGAAGAATTCTCCAAGATCGTCAATGTTCTTGGGGGGAAAGATCATATTCCTGGCCGGATTCTTCAGAAGCAAGCAAGCAAGCACATGGCAGGAAAGCCAGGATATCAGCAGCACCTCGACCATGCCTTATCAAGACAGACACTGGAAACCGTAAAGAAAGTTGCACTGTCCTCGCAAACTTTTGTGGCTTTGGTAGATTCTCTTAGTCTTATACGCACTTCAAAAGTTACTATGCAAATTTACATTCTGCTATGAAACTACAAGTCTGACTCAATTGAATCGGATGGTAATGGGTAGTATGATTTAGAGAGTGCATTGAATTATCTATGGGGTTGAATGGCTAGCTTGATCAACGCGGCATGGGATACCCAACTAGAACAAATTCTTAGCATGCCCTTGGAGCTGCTCAGATCAACCAAAGGAAGCCAAGTGAAGCTCATTTCAAGTTGGTACATAGTAGGATTGTAGGACTACTGGAGGCAGCTAGTCGATTTCAGAGAATAATTCTATAATCATTCTAGGAAGAAAGTTGAATAACACAGCCTAAATCCCTACAATGCCTGTCGCAGTCAGGCAGTTAGCTGAACTAGACAGAAAGTTAGTATGGAACAGAAGCATATGAGAAGCCATTCAAATTTCAGAGCCACAGCAGGTGTTTCCCTAATTATTCAGGTTAATAAAATGTGGAAACCAGGCAGAACTATAAATGACAAGCAAAAGCAGAATATATTTCTGATCTTACCACTCTTCAAACACCAACATGCAATGAATCGCTAGCAGCAAGTCACATCACAACACAGCAAAGAGGAGGAAAGAAAGAAGACACTTGATCAAACAGAGTGGATTACAACACTAACATATAGAGTACTAGCATATGGAGAATGAATAGAATCCACACAAAAAGAAGAAAGGAAAACAAGAAGAATTTTCAAGGATCCAGGCTAAATAATATAAGAATTGAATAACCAGAAGTAATTGTGATACAAAAGGAAGAAATAGCACTCAAATTTTCTTCTTCTAAGCTTATGTCTGACTGAATTTAACTGAACTGAACTGAACTCATGCTTCTCTCTATACATCCCACATATATTCCTGCACCTACAAATGCTCTTCCAAATTCTCCTCTGTCCCTCTCAAACTCTCTTATTATTCACAACCCAATTAGCCATCAATCCATAGCCGAAATTCTCCAAAGCCCCACCACCCATCCACCTCCAATCCCTTTCGACGCCACAGCAACTCAAACTGTTTCAACGCGCAGACGGACACCGACGAATCATAGTCGAGAAATTTTTGTGCACCTTACGACTCTCTTCACGCATGTAGCCATCAATCAAGAACACTAGTAGCTAAGCATGGCAATGACCACGTACATTGGTGAACTTGCTGTCCATTGCGGGAGGAGGGGCGAGAGCAAAACCATGTATTTTCCTTCAAATGTCCTTCGTTTAGAGAATCTATCAATGCAGTGGAGGTGGTGGCGGTGATCCATATGCAACCCACGGGACGGGTGGCAACGGGCCGGGGTAATACGGCGGTGGCGGTGATCCATATGCAACCCACGGGACGGGTGGCAACGGGCCGGGGTAGTACGGCGGTGGCGGTGGCAACGCTGGTGTTGGCCCGCAGGGTGGCGGTGATGGTGGCGGCGGCGGCAGCTGAGGGCATGGTGGATGCGAATGTGGAGCAGGCGTGGGTGGTGGTGGGTGGTAGACCGGCGCAGGTGGCGGCGGCGATGGTGGCGGTGGTGAAGGCGGAGGTGGCGGTGGTGGTGGCGGTGGAGATGGCGGCGGTGGTGAAGGCGGAGGAGGTGATGGCGGCGGAGGAGAAGGCGGAGGCGGCGATGGTGGAGGTGGAGAAGGCGGAGGAGGTGATGGCGGCGGAGGAGAAGGCGGAGGCGGCGATGGTGGAGGTGGAGAAGGCGGAGGAGGCGATGGTGGAGGTGGAGAAGGCGGCGGTGGTGATGGTGGTGGTGGTGAAGGCGGAGGTGGGGATGGAGGCCGCGGCGGTGGCAGGGACGGGACAAACGGCTTGCACTGGAACGCGGCGCAGTTGACGGGCGGGCGGGCGTAGAACGCGGCGCACTGCTGCGGCGTCCGCTGGGCGGGGCGGTTCGGCAAGCAGTTCCTCCGGTTGCCGTCCCGCGGCACCACGCGCGCGCAGGCCGGCGGCTCCCCGGTGAAGAAATTGTACGCGAAGGTGAGGTTCTTGAGGCGCGGCAGCTCGCACACCGCCTGAGGAATCGCCCCAGAGAGCAGGTTGTGCGCGACGTCCAGCTGCTCCACCTTCCTCAACCCGGCAATCTCCGGCGGCAGCGGGCCGGCGAGCTCGTTGAAGCTCACATCGAACACCGTCAGCTCCCGTAGCCGGCCAATCTCCGGCGGCAGGCAGGAGTTGAGCCCATTGTTGATAAGCAAGATCTCGTTGAGCGTGCCGGACATGTTGGCGATGCTCGCCGGGAGGCAGCCGCCGAAGCTGTTGTGCGCGAGGACGACGACGGAGACCGGCGAGTTGCCGAAGTTGTCCGGGAGTTGGAAGCGGAAGCGGTTGTGGTTGAGGAAGATGGCGTCGAGCGGCTTGTCGAAGAGCTGGCTCGGCACGCCGCCCTCGAAGTCGTTGAAGCGGAGGTCGAGGAACCTGAGCGCCGGCATGTCAAGCACGACGGCGGGGAAGGGCCCCACGAAGCGGTTGTTGCTGAGGTCGAGCTCGTGCAGGAGGCGGAGGCGGCGGAGCGTGGACGGGAGGACGCCGCAGAAGCGGTTGGAGTTGAGGTGCAGCAGCGCGAGGTCGGCGAGGAGGCCGAGCTCCGGCGGGAGGTACCCAGCGATGTCGCCGTGGTTGAGATCGACGCCGGCGACGGCGAGCACGCGCCGGTCCCACGGAAGCGACGCACAGAAGACGCCGGTGTAGTTGCAGACCCCGGGGCCCACCCAGTCGGCGGTGAGGTTCTTGGGGTCGGAGAAGATGGCTCGCTGCTTCCACGTCTGCAGCGCAACGTACGCGTCCCGGAGCCGCAGGTTCGGGAACCTCCACGCCGGGTCCACCGTCACCGCCGCCGGCCGCCCCTCGCCACCGCCGTCACCAGAGAAATCTAAGGCCGCCGCCCCGCCACCCCGGTCGCCACCGGCGACGGCGGAGACAACGAGCAGTACAAAGACGAGATCTCTCATCTCATCTCCGGCGCAATGGCGAGATTTTTGGGGGAGGTTTCTTGGCGCAGAGGAGACTGAGGGGAGAGAGAGGAGGAGCGAAGTATGGAGAGAGAAAGTCTCAGAGGAGGAGGAGGAGCCAGCTATAAACACACGCTCAGAGGGACCCAGCTCAACAAAGGACCCAGTTGTGTTAGGATTTTTCGTGTGTGCGTGTAGACGGGTACGCGTAGCGGAGGGAGGCGGGTGGTGGGGTAGGCGTGGCAGTCACGGGCGCGGCGGGGGATTTATGGGGCCCGTGGGACTAGGGGTCCCCCGCGTTCGTCTCGCGATGTGTGTCCGTCCGATAATTAGTGTCAAGTGTGAGGCGTGCATGGGCTCGTCAGTGTGAAGGAGGAGAAGAAAAATATTGGCCAGGGCTTCAGGTTTGAATTCAACCTTGGGCTCATGCGATATCCGCGTGTCCAGTTCAAACTCCGCGGTCCGCACTAGTGTAGAGAGAGTGTAAGAGAGAGAGTGTTAACATAGAATATTCCCGGGTGAATGGACTTCGTTGGAAGAAATAATGCGGTGGTTGTTCTCGTAAAAGATGAAAAGTGGAGATGTTGCCAATATAGTATTGAGTGCAATGTATTAGCAAGAAAACGATTTTTCATATTATGG
Source organism: Hsuehochloa calcarea (assembly GCA_036346395.1). Classification (NCBI taxonomy): domain Eukaryota; kingdom Viridiplantae; phylum Streptophyta; class Magnoliopsida; order Poales; family Poaceae; genus Hsuehochloa; species Hsuehochloa calcarea. The sequence goes on along the minus strand of CM070593.1, from coordinate 77,283,742 downwards.
AATCTCAACAATGGTTTGAAACAATTTCTTCTGAAATATATTATATCTCAATTCTATTTACTCATTTATTATAATTGCTAGTGCTCTAAACTTTTTACATCGTAAATACAAACTCAAAAGGAGTGTAATTTTGCAAATTCGCGGTAAGGTAGCTAGAAAATACTCACCAACATGGACCAGTCTATCTGACACGCGCATCTGAAATACTGCAGGCATTTTTTAACCTTTGAAGTAAGGCTGGGCAACATAAATTAGAACAAAACAAAGGGAGAGAGAGAAAAAGAATAATATAAAAAGTAGTACATGAGCAATAGTAAATGATTCTGTACACTGGACTGACTGACACAGTGAGGCAACTGTATTGGTCAAAGAGGAATTAAGGGAGATCACAGCCTCAGGGAATCATAAACTAAACAAACTATCTATCCAAAGTCCGAAATCAAGCACATAAAATAAAACACGAGATTAAACTAACCTATCCTAAATCTACTAGATTTGCTCACGCTGCATTTGTTTAAAATGGACGTTTGTGCTCCTCATCTTGTATATAAAAAAGCTCAAAATTAACAAAAATAAAGGATGTAAGAGAAGGCACACGGATAGCTGGGTTTGTGAGAGTGACCATTTTAGCCCTCGATGGTTTTTGCCTAGAGAGGGGCAAATGTTTAGTCAAATAACCATATTTGCAACTAACGAAATTTCTCATTTGATATTTCTAACTTAAAACAGGGGAAGACAATAGCAAAACGGGTTCTCTTATTTCGAATTCTAATTTGGTAGAAAGCAAATATTATGAGATGTGCTATAAATACAAGGGCGGACTAGACAAGCATGTGATGTGTTGTAATACATATTAATATATAGGGGCAAAGGAGATAAGTCTAACCATACTTCTCTGTGGGCCTTTGTATGCATTGTCCAATTTTGAACAAGCTATCAATGCGATTAAAGCAATACATAATTGTTTAGTATATGTTAGAGAGACGATTATGTGGCACGCTAAAATATATAGATGTCATTTGGTGGACAGAGGAAACAAACCCTATTGTGTTTTTCCGCACGCATCTGAACAGCCTATTCAATTTGATCGAACTAACCATGTGATTACTTGGAAGATGATATCCATGATGGTAGATGAGGTAAGCGTGTGACACATCATAGTACACATTTGTTAGTTGTTACCTAGCAGATAAAAGAGACAGACCCTACCACACTTTTCTCTTCAAGTATGCGTGTGGGCAGCCAAATTTGAATAAACCATCCACGTCATTAATACCATAAAGATATGTGGCATTTTGATAAGATGACAAAGGGCATAAATGCACGACGCACCTATGTACAATATTTTTTTAATTTTCATATAGGCCATCTGATTTTAAATGCTATTAATTCGACATGGTGTATGTTCTTTTGGTACAAGAGACGTATCAACGGCGAGTCAAAGAACAAAAGCATGTTTTATTTCATATGGACGAAAGAGAAAAATGTCACGGTGTACGTTTATTTCGCTTGCCTTTATACAGAGTCACAGACCATCATATTTTCAAGGAAATCAATAATCAAAATAGTACGAACAATAATAAGAGAGGAGATGGGAGACAAGCCCACCGTGCGCGCGTGGGAACGTACGTACGTCCGTTGCCCCGAGGGCATTACGGTCATTTGGCCGCGTCATTTTCCATGCAAGATTGGGCATAACGCGGTGCTAATCCATGTGCGGGGAGGCGGGACGGGACGGAGGCCGCTGTGCTGTGCTGCCCGTGACGCGGACGTGAGCCGAGCCGAGCCGGCTGGTTTTTTTCCTTCTTTCTCAAAGCATGCTCTCGCTGGGCCCCTGACGTAGGGGGGAGGCTGGGGCGCGGGGACCACCTGCAGCTGCCGCCGCGGCCCGGGCGGGGACACGTCGGCGTCGGGCCTTTACCCGCTGTCGCGCTCGCGCCGCACCGCGCCCCGTCCGTCGCCCGTGAGTGGGGCCCCGCGGGGTAGTACCCTGTTCCCGTTCTACTACTACCTGTGTCATGTGGGAATGAACGAGGGAGATGGGAATGGGAATGGGGGAATGGGAATGGGAGTTGGAGTTGGACATTAATAGGGGCTAATTAGGTAAGTGATTAATAAACGGGCTATTGTTGTTGGCGCGGGTAGTTAATCACTCCAGCCTGGTTGGTCTAATGGCCAGGATGCACAATTAAGCTGCCGGTTGATTCGTGCTGCTCGACATGCTATGTATAACCCACCTACCATGTCAACACCTCAGACCTCGAAAACTCTCAGATTAAAAAGCGGGACTTGGGCTAATGCTACGAAATTTATGTAGCGCGAAAGTTTGTAACTCTCTATGCAAGCAAACCGTGGAACTGTTGCAGTACTACGTGGCGACATTGTTACAGCCTTCAGAGGGATGGCATGGCAATTAACTAGAGCGCTCTTTTGTTGCTTTCCGTAGCGTTCGATCATGTCATTTAAAGACGCCCTTCGGAGCCCTGACCTGCGGAAGTGGATCCTCCGCGTGGCGTTGCATTATATAGCAGCGTATTGGTATGCATCGGGTCATTCTTTTTCTGTCTGATCCAAAATAAATGGTCTAAATCAAATGCAATAGTATCTAAAAACAGTAAAATTACTATAGTATATTTTTCTACAATATTTGCTACTGCACTACTTTTTCGCGTAGACCAAAATCTAGAGCCAACGGTTAGCACAGTGTCAGAGCTATAGCCATGATACCTAATCTGGGGCGGGGTGCGGTGGGGTGGGGGGAGGGTGGAGTCAAACAAACTCATCCGAAGTAAGGTGCTTTTTTCTTTACTCCTTACCGATAAGAGTCTTGTTATACACAGAACGATTTTATCGTCGTACCACGTACGATGCACATAGCGACCGGGTGAGGGTGGAGGAGGTGGGAGCGTAGGGCCAACGCGTGGGCCAATCGGAGGAGGAGGAGGGTTGATGGACGCGTGCCGTCGGAGACAGAGAAGGAGGGGGCGGAGGCGGAGGAGTTGGAGTGGACGAGCGCGCACCGCCCCTGCCGGAGATGGAGAAGGAGGGGGTGGAGGCGTGTAGGCTGGTCGGAGTCGGAGGAGGGATGCGACGTGCGGAGCTGGTTAGAGTCAGAGGTCGGCAAAGGTGCGCAGGCCGAGCGGAGGCGGAGGAAGAGAGGGCGGGCGCTCGGGGGCAGCACATGTGTGTAGTACGATAGCATTTCTCTACCAAAAAATATTAGGCACACACACCATCCAAAAGCATGTTTTGTATTTTGTTTCCTATAGTACCCTTGGTTGCAGCTGGAGTGATGGATCTGATTATGCAATTAGGGCATGTACAATGGTACAGACAACTGTTGTTTATAGCAACTCCTCATATCACCTGTAGGCAACATTATAGATAGCTCATACAATGGAACTCATATCACTTGTCTTTATAGATAACACAATCTTTTTTTTTCTTTTAGTGCTTTAATGGACCTAAGACATTTATTCCTTGGTTCTGGTGATACAGTCGGCCACAGAATTGTAGACAACATATTTATCTCTTTATCATTTTTAATCCACATTAGCTCAAATTATATGTGGTAGAGACTATAGACATCTGATATAACCTCATTGTATATGACCTTAGTAGTTGCAACTGATGCATGCAGAAGCACCGTATGAGCTAAGCAGACGCCCTGTAAGCATTCCTGTGCGGATCTGGATCATCGCGTCACCGTAAGGGACACTATATAAACAGTGAATTGTAAAGTTGTGCACACTGCACTGCAGCATCGCACAAGTGCCTTTATTGTTATCTCTTAACTACATTATGTCAATAAAATTATACATGAAGGAGTGAGAGCATACGTCGTTTCTTCCTGAAGAGACCGTCGTGCACGCAAAACAAAATTGAATATATTAATTTACTCTAGTTGACATGTGTGCCAATTTTAAAGAAAAATTATAAAATATAAATATTGAAGAGTTTGCTAAAGACTATATATTAGAAATGTTATCTCTAAACATAATATAGCATATATTAGAGAAAACTTATGGTCTAACTATATCGGTTAGGATATACTTGCTTCGAGATATATCTTTCACTCAATATTTGACACGAACACGCATACCGCTTCGTAGGCTGCACGCCAAAAAAAAAACACGCGTGAGTTGCTCTCCGCACACTAAGTAACTACAACGCTGAGAAGACCACAACCACCACCTCTACCGCCCAGAAGACAAAGACACCGTGACCGAGTGGGTGGCGTTTGGTGATCGACACACTTCATGAACGTGAGGAGGTGGGCATGAACGGAAAGGTTGGTGTTGTGCGTCGATCGGAGGGTCGTCGCAGAGACGCCGTGATTCTTATATTCGCGTGCTATTCATACTCGGCCCGCCCGTTATTCATACGTCGGCCACCATGCATGACAACGACGCGTGTTGATCGCGGTCCAAAAAGCACGGTCCAAGTTTCAGCTCTACTAGTTGCCCTGCCTGTATGGTGTGTTAAAAGCCTTAGTTCGCGTCGAGTGGATTTATTTGTGGATTTTTTTTTTCGTGGTTTAATCGTGTAGCCTCCTGGTAGCTAAGCCTATAATTATATTCACCGGAGGAGGATGGAACGGGACTGGCAGGGCTATAATTATATCCAAAAGTTTACCACTATATTTGTTTGTGATATATATAATTTTATCTATACTTATGCTATTTGGTCTTCTAATGAATACAATTTCACTACATAGCTTGTTATGCTCATGTCATCTCCAATTTCTATCTCCGCCATTGTTATCCACGGTAGTATATAAGTTGCTTGGAAAGCGTTTTAAGAAATGAGGGAAAAGGCATCAAATTTGTGGTGTAGAGAACACAAGCTTAATTCTCCCCCCAAAGCAAACGGGCAAAATGGAAGCCAGAAAAGGCGGGCGCGTGCAAGGAGTGCCAGTGAGCCATTAGCTGCAGGCTGGAGGCTGGAGCCCTCTGCTGTGCTCTACGCATCAACCTCCTTTTCAGCGTCTCAAATCTCCCTTCCATCAATTCTTGCGTCGACTTTCATACATACGCCACGTAATCCACAGCTGTGACATGTTTCGTTGCGTCCATGCCCCCCTTTGATCCCATCACTCTCGCATCAGCTTCATTCATTTCTTGATCAACAAACAAGAATGATTTTTTTTTGTACATTTTAGCTTTGGAAAAGATGGACGCGGTTGCTGGTGCTCTGTTGCGTGTAGGGATGGGCAAGAAGAACTAGTATAGTAAGTACCAACTTGGTATGGCAAGGGAGGAAAAGCGAATAAAACAGGGCGCAACAGCCTCCCCCAGCTACAAATGCAGCCTTGCATTTAAGCAAAGTAGAATGTACCGTACTGCTACTCCATACACACAGTTGCACACTACCAATAGGCAATAGCCGTACGTGTTGCCTGCTGCAAACCAACGTGAATACGCCGTCTCGCATACGTGACCGACGGACTCTGTGGATCAGCCGTCCTAAGATGTACATGCCTCGTCTGGAACACAAGAGTTTGACGTAATTAAGTTGTACAAAAAAACTTTCAGAGAACACAGGAATCGAGAAGAATTCCCTGTGTTTAAACACACGGGGCCTTAGATTTAGGCTCTCGCAGCGTGACTCTGTAAGTAACATTTCTGCGACATTCCTTGCCTCCAAACTGGTCACAAAAGGATTGTTAGCTCTGGGCCAGATCAGATCAGAGCAGAGCAGAAGCCGCACGCGTCGTCAGTTAGCGGTGGCGCCGCGCGGCGCCTACGGCTACGGCGACGGCGGCGCACCCGAACCGAATATATATGGCTAGCAGCTGGGCAGACGCTGGCACGCGTCCAGCGGAGGCGCGGGCGCACACGCAACCGCATGCATGCGTCGAGAGTAGACGGGGACGGGGGGGATCACGGTGGTTAGGGGGGGCATGGGCCACATGGTAGTGACTCGCCGGGGTGGTCCCGGAGGGGCATGGGCCGCACGCAGAACATGGCGATCCGTCGCAGGAACGGACGAGGCGACGGTTCAGTTTGGTGGCTCGTACGCCCGCCTTGCCCGACTGACATGAACATGAGAGCAGCGAGGCTGACGTACAGGGATGCTGGTCGGAACGATTCGTTCCCATTAGTTTAGTAAATCTCATGCTGGTCTGCAAATGCAGCGTACCACCACGTCTGTAGAATGGTAGGCCCCAAAGGATGACCGGAAAGGATGACCGGAGGGTTACATAGTTTCCCGTAAAATTCCAATTCCAGTGTTGCAAACAAACCTACCTCGAGCATGTGTATTGCAACCAAGATTCCAGTGTTGCAAACAAATGTACCTCGAGCATGGTTACCGCTTAGTGCAACCAAACCAAGCCCCCCCCAAAAAAAAAACGGGTCACGCAACATCACTGGTACCTGACATAACCGCCTCTTGACGGTACGATCCATACCATGCCTATACCCGACATGCTGGATTAATCACTACGATATCACAGATGCAGCGGCCTTACTATAGCAGCAACCTAAAAATAAGCCAATGCACTGTAGAGGGAGGGAGGGAGGGAGGTTAGCATCGCACGTATGTACGTGCGCGTGCGTGCGTCCCGGAAGACAAGGGCCGGGTCTGGCTTTTTCCGCTCACGCGATACTGCTAGGGATCACGGGATGTTGTCATCTGCACAAGCACGACCCGGGCCAGGCAGCGCGAAGCGGAACACGGGAACACGACGCAGGTCCGGCTCCAACTCGACGGGATAAAACTCGCAGATTCCGAGTGCCGCAGCCCAGACAGGCAGCCCGTGACTGCCGTAACGTTGATAGGGAGTGACCAGGGCAGCATAGTCGTGAAGCATTTAGTAGTTAGTAGTAGTACAGTTGATTAAAGCAGGCACGGGTCCCCGCCGTAAGACCCGCAGTAATTGAGGATGGCAGACGCTTGCTGTTACTCGCGTCGGGTCCGTCGGTCCCTGCTGGTTGGCGTCGGCCGGTGCTGAGACGAGAACGCGGCACAGTGGGGGCAGCTTGGCAGGGGAGTTGCTCTCATGGGGCTTCTACAAGAATTAGCTTTCTCGAGTGCATGAACATGTCTGTGTCTGCTGTCTGGGACGAGGTGAGAACTCGCTTTGAAATAGGATGAGCGGAGCATCGTCCCATCGCCGTATAGGATAAAATCAGGAGACCCGAATAAACAAGGTAGTTGAGCAAGATTCCAACATTTCTGTTTCACGGAATGGGAGATGAGATGGGGAGACGAGGTTTTGAACAGCAAAATTGAGCGATTTATAAGGTTAGCGTTCTTGTTACCTGACCTGAGAACGGCTTTTTATCCACCAGATAGGAAACATCAGATCCGTTGGTTTTGATTCCCCTCGTTGCACTTTCACCATCTCTTGATGATATCTTTGTTTCTAAACACCATCTCTTTCTCTGAACGAGCATATCTGATGACAATACCTAAGAGCAGATGAAGACCTGGGAAAGTCGAATGCGTTTATGCAACAAAAGTAATCCAAAAAACATAACTAGTACACTTTAAACATAGGTCATATTCTACACGCAGATTGCGTGCAATCATAGTATTGAAGATCGACCATATTGTAAATGAAAGCCCTTTGGTTGTGGCTCGATGCAAAAAATAAGATAAATCCATCACCAAAGCCAAACTGTATGATAAGGTTAATGTTACAACGAGGACAACTCTATTAAACTATACAGTTCAAATACGATAAGAAAGACCCTCCTGTAACTCTGCACGGAGCAGCTATATATGGTGTGTAGCTAGAAAATGAATCGGGCAGTCTTACGAGTCAAGGGGGCATGATGGCTGGGTTAGTTCAGGGAGGGCTCCCAATGTTTCTTCTTCTGTTTTCACTGCCCAAAATGGAAAGCCTCGATGCTTAGTTTGTTACCCAGAAAGGTGAAATTTTCACATCATTATCTGCCACTTTGAAAATCGCATTGGTCATTTTCTACTGCTAGTACAAAGCACTAGCCGAGAGTGCGTGCATGGGATGCATGATACATGGAGCCAAAAGCTCAATTATTATAAGCAAAGAAAAGTAGGCCAAGACAGAAGGTCAAGATCAAGGGATTAATTTTGGGAAGGAATCCAACCTAACATGGACAAGTACCCCATTGTGCCAGCTATTTTTGAAACCAATCCAGCAGCACTACAATCTACTTCGGTTGTTTGGCTCTTGAGTTTAGTCACCACCAACTCCACTGTGCTTTCGTATATCCTGGCTTGTGTACCGCCTGTCCAGAAGAAGCCATTTTAGCCAATTACAACCCAAACAGCATATCAAATGATTTGGTCCCCTTGATTCGTTTGATATATTTGTCTTAGAAGAGTGTATCATAGTATACATGTAGTATCACAAGCATTCCGTGTAGCAAGGGATGAATGTTGTTATGCTACTTTTATTAGCTTTTGAAATCCTTTGCCTAATTATTTCAAATTGGAAAAGGCTGGAAGGAACAAAACACAACTTCAAATACAGGCAAATGAAACAGATAACAAAAGAAAGGACCATATAACAAAAGAAAATGAGCATGACCTGAATGAAGTGATGCATCTCCCGTTTTGTTGCCAGCCCGTGCTGCACATAGAGCCATAATTCAACAAGGTGGTCCATATGAGTAATTAGATAGGTAAGAAAACGAACGAAGAGAGTGCAGCAATAAGCAATCATTTGTACAATGTACCAAGAATGTGTTGAAATCGAAAATTGTAGTACCATAAGGATATCCTGCTCTAATCTTCATCAAACTTATAGTGTAACAATCGAACCAATGCAAAGAGCCAAACAAACATGGAACATGCAATTATGCAAAAGCATCTGGCAAGAGGAAACAAGATATCACGTCAGAATAGAGTCGAGTATGTAATGATCAGGTGACTATGTAACAGAACATTTACCTTGTCAGCATGTAATAAAGCTCTGCGACGTACTAGAGTTCGGGCACCATGTTTCCTAGAAACCAAATGGCTGCAGCAACCAACAGTATTTTGGCGTTTAAATAGTAAGTTAACACCCAGTGTGAGTAAAACTTTAAATGCGTAAACAGCAAATGCATCAATTGTTGCACAGAGAGAGAGAGATGAGGGAGGGAATTACCACTTGACTATGCGGATTCCAGAATTTGATCTTCCAGGAAACAAACAGACCCACCTCCAGCATATCAAAATGTGTGCACCAAGTGTAAATTAATCAGAAGAATGTATGTTAACCTAAAAGCATGTGAGACAAATAGGTAATGCTACTGCATTTCAGTACAAGCACTATTGCTAGATAAACAAATAACGATGAAAAATTGATTTAATTAGGTATATAACACGAGCAAATAATACGTATGAAGAATTCAGCATAACTACATATAGGAGGATTATCCATCACGTTGACCATTCAAAATTTCATATGTACACATATAGACCCTCAATTTTCCAAAACTCATCACATGGAATTACAGCAAAGGAATTGGAAGACTGGAACACTACAAAGAAGCATATGAAAATAATACTAACAGTTATCAATGCTATCTTGCAAAGGATGGTAGTATAAAAAATAAAGTTATAATTGATGACAGAATAGGAAGAAATGAAAGGAAGATGGTTCTTTTTTATCGGTTTCCCAAGAACATTCATGTCGATGCACCACCTTTTCTTCTCCTAGCAGTCCTTTTTGCAGTATACGGAGTCCCAGCAGCAATTTCACTGGTCTTCTGGTCACGATCATTCACAGGCTGCTCGTTCGGAGCCTGACTGGTCTCTGTAGGTGCACTTGTTCTGGCAAGACTTCTAGTTTTCTGGGATCTGTTTGCACTAATCTGCCTTCTTATGCGCAATATCTCACCCTTTGCCAACGCCAGTTCCTCTTCAAGATGTCTACACCTCATTTCAGAACTCTCCCTCTCCGTCTGAAGCCTCGTGATAAGATTCTGAGCATCCTCGGTGTTTTCTTGAGCTTCAATTGTGATTTTCTTTTGTTCAGCCAGAGCTTTTGATAGCATTTCTTTCTCTGCTTCCAGAGTGTCATTCCTAGAATGAATGCTCCCTAGCTCCTTAGACAGTGACAAGGCACTCCTATTCATCTCGTCTAGTGATTTTGTTGCCTCATCCAGGTCTGCTTCGAGAGCTTTTCGTGCTTCAGAATCTACCTGCAATTGTTTTGCCAAAGCTTCAAGCTCCCTATTCAAAGTAGTCACAATTTTCCTTTCCTCAACAAGTTCCTGTGTGGTGGATTCCAGCTTCTTGTACACATCCAGCAATTCTTTCTTCAGGTTGTCACGAGCTTCAACAACAGATGCAAGCTCATTAGAGGTGGCTTCAAGTTCTACCTGTCCCTTTTGAACCATCTCCTTAACTGAGACAAGTTCATCTGACAGAGCTTGAGATATTGACTCTACCTCTCCTAGTTTATTAGTAAGAACTTCTTGCATTTCATTGAACTCATCTTGGAGTTTCGAAATCTGCAATACCAGGTCCTGGTTCATTTTTTTTGCTTCATCAAGTTCCTCGGAAAGTTTGAAAACCTCACTTCCGGAATCCCTTAGTGCCTCTTCATTGGATTGAAGCGAATCTCTTAAACTTTTCACTGCCGCAACTTCATTCTCTAGCATTGCTTTGGTGGCATGCAATTCCTTGTTCAACTCGGCAATGATTTCATGGTCTTTGCTAGAGTCACTTAATGCAACACAGAGTTTTTCTTCAAGCTGTTTGATCATATCATCTTTCTCTGATAGTAGTTCGGAATCGCGACTTGCTCTCGTCTCAGAAGAAGCCTTCAAGTCTGTATACTCTTTTATTAACTCATTTATTTTTTCCGACGCTTCATTCTTTGCAGAGTTCAATGTTTGAAGTTTCTCGTTCAATGAATCAATTGAAGATATCTTAGAAGCAAGATCATTTCTAGTCCTATGAACTTCTTCCTCCAGTTGTTGTATTTTAGCATTTGCGAGTTCTAGGCTCTCTTTAGTTCGATCAGAGAAAGAGCACAGGTTCTGGTAGTCTACTTCACTCGAAGAAAGTGATGAGCTGAGTTCTCTGATGTGTTTCTCCTTATTATTGATTTCTTGGCTGAGTAGACTTAAATTTTCCTGCAAAACATTGATCTCATCCAACTTTTCTTTCAATTTGCCTTCAAGTACATCTTTGTCATCCCCAGCTTGTGCAATACTACTCTCTAGTCGTCGTATTTCATCCTTAAGCTCCTCAGCCAGTGTCTTCTCCCTTCTGAAATCTTCGCTTAGCGATGTTACAGTCTTTTTTGTTGAAGCCAACTGATCTAAAAGAGAAGCTTCCTGCTCCTGGAACTTCATAGATTGCTTCTTTTGCGCTGATTGTTGCTCCCGTAACCTTTTCTCATAGTTTTCCCTCATCAAAGAGACCGCTGCCTCATTTTCGCCCAATTTGCTCTCCATCTGAACAAAGTAGCATATAAGATATGTCAGCTAAATGTCTTATCTTCACAGATCAATTTTAACAAATATAAACTTCAAGGTATTAAAGGTACTTAAAATACTTTGGTAGCAGATTGTATTCGACTATTCGTATCCAAGTTATATTATTGAGTGAACCAACTTAATAATGTTTGTTTTCCTGAGAACATCATGGTGGGAAAAAAGAGTATTAATGGTCAAAGGTTCTCAATTAGTCCTATACTCCATAACCTAATGAAAATTAATTTTAGTTAGTTCATGCTACTTAAGTTCTTATACAGCCTAATTTGAGAGTACCCAATTTTTTATTTATTTAGAAAACACACATGCCCCCAAAAAAACTCCTTTATGTATGTGTATGCATATGCACATGACTATTAGGTATAACTTTCTCTTTTTCCTTGCTTGACCAAGGCTAGTCAAGGATGTTACAGAACACTTTGAAAGAGTGTTAAATGAGTGGAGATCATGCTCAAATGAGACACGTTGAGGCTCAACAAACAGTTAAAAATATACCAAACACTAATCAAGGCCAAATAGGCACGCCATTTGCAACACAACTAGCTGGTAAGCTAACATTAATACGAGTGCAAGATCATGAATGAAGGGATTCAGAAAATAAATGAGCACCTTCTTGAACTTCTTAAGAACATTTTCATACTAATGTAGCACCTCAACCGAAGGGTTTGCATAATTTTGCACCAAATGGTAGTGTGTATAGTATATTACTGCCTATCTTTCAATCGAGACTTTACAAAGATACTACAGGGCACTTCAAAAGAGTAGAAAAGGATGGTGGCTGTTCTAAAAAAGAGACATATTGAAGTACATCAACTGGTTACAGATACACCAAAGATCATCAAGCCCATACAAATAATGCTAATGGTTTGTAATGTTCCTTAAAAGATGTTGGCCATTTATAACATAAAAATATAAAATAGGTTACAAATAAACAGGATGGTAAATGCATCAATTAGCACTAATATCAATACAAGATCATGAGTGAATGGGTTTGCATAATTTGGCATGTAGCGAGGATTTAAGTACACCATGGTTATCATTTAGGCTAGATGAAATTACGAATCAATCTATCCTAACAAATAAAAAGCAGTAACAGACACTAATTACAGGTTTGCAGATGATTTACAGATGAGATGACCGATTGCAGGGCCTTCTTTTCCTGTTGAGAAGTACCGTACAATCCAGCAAGAACACCCGAGGCAACAACTGCAATTGCGTTCAAAAGGCCAGCAAGTGGATTCCTGGAGATTGTTCTTGCACCACTGGCAAGGATGATTCAGGTTGAGGAGCCTCCGGTAGAGGAGTTTCAGCCTGAGTTTTTCCAGGCTGAGGTTCACCAGGCTTTGAGACATCCTTTATCTCTACAGAGAAAAGCAACATCAACTATTTATCCAATTTTGTCAAGCAACCACACAGACTTAAACAAATCAACTATATTCAGTACATGTACAAAAAAATTCCAAGTTAGTAGTGCTTGTATGCAAGCACTAGCATAATAACTCTGCTGTGATGGCAATGACGCAGCACCAACACGAGTAATTCAAAACAATCTCATTGCGAAGTAAAAGACCATTAGTGATGCCCAGGCCCCAGTTCCAGTTTACAAAAAACAACAGATAAATCCAACCCATTCCAGCGGTTCAGAGGGGTTAGGGACCAGGGATTGAAATCTCGGTACCGGATGAAATCCCGGCCGTAACGTAACCGCGTTCACGCCTTATTCGAAATTTCGAAAACGGTGCAATTCAAATTTTGAATTTTGAATTGAAATTTTACGACGATAACGGACCGTTATGCGACGTAACGTCAAACGAAAACCGAAAACCGAAATGGTGAAAATGGTAATTATGAAATTTAAATTTGGAACAATGCAAATATTAATGAGAAAATGTTTCTCTCATAGTTGATACTAGTAATCATACATATGAAACGTGTCAACAAACTATTAGCAAATACTTTTTCAGATTCTTATTAATCATATCGCGTCACTAAATGATTTGAAAGTATAGGATTAAAGAATCAATCCAATCCTGAGCAAATAATGATGCAATCCAATTCTCTCATAGTTGCATGCAATCCAATTAATGAGAAAGTGTTTCAAGTTGTACATAAAAAGTCCGCATTTATGTTTTAATAGTGCTAAATATATACTAAAAACTAATGTTTCAATACATAATCTAGCATAAGAATGCCTAAACCAACTAGGGAAGGACATTATGGAGTCAAAAATTCAAATTCAAAATTTAAAAATTTGGCGGTTTTTTTTAGGTTCGACCGTAAACGTTATCAGCGTAATCAATGATTATGGCCGGTTTTATCCTTTAGGACTATGGACAACTTTGCAGGTGCACCATAAAATATTTATGCAGACAACGAAAAACAAAAGAACACCGAACACATAATAGTAGACGTCATTGTCAATAGGGTTTGTTAAAATAGTCATAAATCCCATCTTTAATATGACCTACTCATATGAGGGGGAAATTCTGACCATCAAACGTAGCCTCATTAGGTCTACAGATGACGGTTTTACGTCCAATCTTGAAAGTTTTGTAGCAATTCTGAGCTTGATGATTTATCCTCGGGGCATCGACCCCCTTTCTTCTAATAAATCCTTCCGGTAACAATATGCCATAAACTGCGGGAAAATGAGAAAAGTGAAATCTGATGATATGCCATAATCAAACTCGAAATCCACTGGGATAAGTCATGGATAATGAGTGCATTTCAAAATTGTTCCACCATAATGTTAGATTTTTAAAAAGGCACTCTAATGCACAGACCACACGTCTCTTGCAGCTTATAAATTTCTCAAAACATTAATTACCCCAAATTTATAGGAAAAATATCATGTGGTCTGGAGATGCACATATTCACAACATGACATCCGAATAATGTACTAAGAAGGTTCAAAACATGGAGCAATAACTATAAATCATCCACTGCACCCAAGTACAGGATTTATACCATCTCCAAACTGACCAACGCTACACGCATGAACTATTTTGCACAAAACCTACACATAAACCTTTGATTCGCGGGTGCTAGGGCTGAACAAATGGGTGCAAAGGGGTACGTTAGGAGTTATCTACGGTCAAGATAATCTTTTTGTAAAAGTATGTTAGTATGTACAGCATTTCCATTCCCAAACCCCTTGCCTTTTTCATTAGTACTAATGTGCTCCCTAACTATGTAGATCTATGCAATAATTTACAAACTAATGAGCAATGGGGGATTTAGCATATAAAACATAACATAAATCTAAAATCGACATTTTTTGCAGAAATACCCTTGACTGTGGGTACCGTTCCACCTCTTAATTCCTTTCGATCCATACAAAGCCCTGCTATAAAAACGACCGGGCATGGACCAAGCATACAAAGCTGCTTAAAGGTGTTTTATCCTGCATATGTACAATCTAAACTCTTCTAGTGGTAATTTGAACATAAAGTTTCGAATAATCATTTTGCACCGGAGCCCAAGTCCAAACAGCTCATGGCTCATGCATCTATACAATGCAACGCTATACACAGTAAGTAATAATGTCCCCCACAGAACTCACGCATCACCGAGGCTCTTAGATATTACATAAAATTGTATAAGCTTAATCTCAATCCTTATAATTGCATATGGATTTCACGTATTACTCCACAGTATTAGACAGTTTAGTATCGAAGGTTCGAAGCTAAGACAAACACAACATAGCGCACGGAAGCTATGTGAATCCCCGCAAGGAGAATGGCACTAACCCGTCACGAGATCCCCGTTATTGGGCGCGGCCGCCGCAGCGGCGGTGTCGCGGAGGCGAAGGAGCGGGAGCGCCCAGACGCCAAGGAGCACGGCCCGCCGCGCCAGCACGTACGACGCCGCCTGTGACGCAGGCATCCCGCCATCGGGCGAGGCGGACGACTTGACGACCGCCGCGCCTCTCCCCGTGCGGTGGCGACATCTGGCGGAGGAGGAGGAGGAGGAGGGGTACCGGATGGCGAGCGGCGGCGACGGCGAGAGGAGGAGGTACCCCATTCCGCCCCGAAAACCCTAGCTCCCCGCCTCCCGCCTCGCGCCTCGCAGCGCGGCAGTAGCACTCGCGTTTGAACTTCGAGAAGCAGCGGTAGTAACGGAAACGGCGGTGGTGGAACGGAATAGGGGATTAGCACTCGCGTTTGAACTTCGGAGGCGAAGGCGAGGACGAAGGCGAAGCAGGAGCAGCAGCACAGGGCGGTGGGTCTCAACTGGCGAGCCAGAAAAGGAGCCTTTTTGGGTTAATAAATTACTCGTTTGCCCCTACACTTTTGGGCCTGCACGAATGCTGAAAGAGATTCTCTGCGATGGTATTTTGGGGTGTTCGTATGGGTAGGAACCCATTGGCCGTGGGTGCGAGAGTGTCGGGTCAGTGAAATGGCGTACTTACCCTAGGCGTGTTTGCTTCGCACGAGTTTTGAAGCGGCCGTTCGGAAGGCTGTTTTAGGAATTTCGGTCGGTCGGTGGGGACGGGTCCGAGGAGTAAGCTGATCCAGAGTGTGAGTCTGGGATTACGCCACGTAGTGGTGTTGGCCCGGCCCAGTACAGTTAGGACAATATGGGCTTTTAGTGGACGTTTTTTATTTGTGGACTTTGGAGTGCCGATGGGAATGTCTTATATTCGCGTGCCCAACTATGATACAGTAAAAAAGCGTTTCCTCGCTGATAATGTAATTCGATTCCATCAACCACAAGTTGAGTAGGTTATTTATGTACTTTGTCAAAGTATTAGATTACAAAAGTGCGTTCCCCTCCCTTTTTCCTTTTCTTCCTTGCACTGGAAGTGGAGCTTTTTATTTTTTTTAATCTCTTTTTAAAATTATTTTAAAGATAGTTTTTTCTAACTTTATTTTCAATTCTGATCTCTTTGGATCATAACCTGTGACGTGATCAAACCGTGTTGTCACACCACCGACCGTAGCGTGACCAAACTGTATTGTCACTCCACCGACCTCTTTGGACGCGTTCATTTTTGAGCAAAGTCTTGTCACACAAGAGGGGTGACGTGAAAGCACAGTTTGGTCGACGTGATCGATGGTGGGACAGTACAGTTTGGTTATGTCATGAGTTATGGTGTTATCAAAGGTCAGAATTAGAAATAAAGATAGGAAAAACTATTTTTACAATAATTTTTTAAAAATAATTAAGTAATAAAAAAAATTCGTAGAAGTGCGGCAAAATATTCAATTTTGAAACTGATATGGTAGAAAATGCCAGTTGCATAATTCAATTTTGAAACTGATATGGTAGAAAATGCCAGTTGCATCGCCAAATGCTGATGCACCTGTGGTTTGCAGAAGCACAGATGGATCCAACGGCTTCTGCCATCCAAATAAAAAGATGCAAGCAAACGTTGCTCCGAGTCCATAAAGGTAGCGAAGGTATGGCCGGCCCTGAATTCAATACAAGGAGCTCCTTCCAAATGTAACGAGTGTTCTGTTCTGTCAGGCCTATTTTCCAGATCAACAGAGCCCATTTGAAGAAATAGGTGAAATTGGATCCCTCCTGGATGCTGCAATGACCTGACCATAAATTTCAGCAATACTTCCTTAATTATGCCCTGCGTCATTGACCTCTATCAGCCATGGAAGTTTTTTGGTCCTGAGTAGGCTCCAAGATCAATACCAGCATTCAGCAATCAGCAGTAAGCTCCCACATCAAAATCAGCACTGTACTACTACTCTATTTGTAACAAATCAATCGTATGTCTTGAAGAGACTGGGAGTATCTTTCACAAGTGTTGGTCTGCATATTAGATGGCCAATTATATTTTTAGTCTGATGCCGGCCGGCCGGCTAAAATATTTTAGTCTGATGGTCAGTTTGCCCTAGCTCCTGGAGTACCTTAATGAGTAAAATGAATTCAGTGAGAAACTTCACCACTAGTTATGACTACAGTTTTATTGATTTAGCCAACTATTTAGGCCTAGCCAGGTTTTCATAGGTCAAGGCAAAAGATGCCTTTAATTCTAGTGGAACAAGCAAATCAAGTCAGTTAAACCACCATCATCATGTACTTCCATCAGTACCGCTCAAAGTAAAAGAAGGATGGAAATGACCCAAAGCAGCTCAATGTCATTATCTCACAGGCTAGTGTAGCGATATGCAGACATTGTCACTGCTGCCAAGAGGAGGAAGAAAAGGATGGGGGCACTGGCCAGCAGCCTTAGGATCAAAACTACAGAACTAAAGGCAGGCAGGCGACCACCCTTTTTCTAAAAAGCCCAGATCTCTGCAAGTTTCCAGGACTAGTAAAAAAGGCAGCAGCAGCTCATCCCAAGTGACAGTGACCCACCAAGAACACCGTTTCTTCTTCTTCAGTTGCTGAATCAAAAACAACAAACTGATGATGGCAATGTGCACTGGTGATCGATCATCTAGAATAAGCTATCCCCTTGTAGGAAGGGGAAAAATTGAATTGTCACGGCGAAACGATGCATCGGTAGGCCACCGGGGGGTCATGTCGCGACAACCATGCCGGCCATGAAGATGTCCTCGTGGTAGGATGAGCAGGACGAGCGAGGGGAGCCGCTGGCGGTGTTGTTCTCAGCTTCCTGTTCGATCAGGATCTCTTGGTCTCGGCAGTCGGCACTGCAGAATGCTTTCTCACCACTGCAAGAGCACACAGCAAATTGTTCAGTACGCCTTTCTTTCTGAAGATGCATAGAAACAACAGTAGTTCTACCAAATACTGCTCTCGGGTGAATGAAACAGCGAAGCAATTTGTTCAGCTTATTACCATTTTAGTTGGTAACCATCTCCAACCAAAAAGAATGGAATCTAATAATATGAACCATGTTGTTCAGTTCAATATACTATTTCATTTTGAATTGCCAAAAGTTTCAACTTTAACAAAGTTTCTCCTCCCAAACGAATTAGGAATGCTCCAAGATGAACAATGCAGCAATTCGTTCGACGAACTGGGTTCTTTCAGGTCAGTGTTCAGTCTGCAGAAAATATCTTCAACCTGAAATACTTCTCCAAACGATGCAATAGATGCAATAGAGAAGAGCCATCAGTTCTTCAGTACCATAGAACAAGATGATGATCGCATCGACATACCGGTAAATGTAAATGTCATTGCCTTCCAACTTCTTCTTGCAAGTGAAGCAGGAGCTCAAGAAATCCTCGCCAGCGGCGGCCTCCACGGAGCACTTGACCACCCAGTAGGACTCGGCAGCTCCTTCCTTCGCTTCCATGGCGGCCTCGTCGCTCTTCCCAACCGTATGGGGCTCCAAAATGCAGTCCCCGAAGATGTGAGTCGTCTTGGGGTTCGGGCCACGGGCAATGATGCAAGTGTAGTCCTCCGACTGCTCGATCTCGCTCGCCGAGACCGACCCGATGAACCGCCGGGCACCGACGGCGATCGACGCCGGCAGCGACCCCGGCCCGGGGAACTTGCCGAGATCGAAAGAAAGCCGCTTGGCATTGGTGTGAGCGCCATCCAACCGAGTGGCCTCCGGACCAGACTTCAGATCCCCGTCGAAGAACCTGCTACACGGCACCGACATGCCGGCAGTGTCCGCGGTGTCTGGGGCAGGGCAAGACATCGTCTTGCCGAGCTCCGGGTGCGAATGGCCGCCGCCGCCGCCGCTGCAGTCTTTGGGCAGGGAGTTGTACGATTTGAGCCGCACGCGCGGGCTGAACAGGCAGTTCTTAGCGTCGCCGGCGAGGGCGTCCACGAGGCCGAGCACGACCGGCTCCGACTCCCACGTCCTCGGCGACCTCGGCGACCGGAGCAGGAGCGCCTTGGGGTCGAGCGGCGACGTCGGGCTCCGCGACGACTCGCCGTCCGGCGCGCGCTTCGCGGCGAACCCAACGAACAGCCTCGGCACGGCGAACAGCGCGCCGCAGCGGGGCCGGGCGCCCTCCCCGCCGGTCGAGTCCGGGCCCTGGTCGGACACCATCCTCCGAAGCATCGCCGGGGAGCCACCAACCTCCTGAAACCGGGATCAAGAACACAAAAATATCACAAATTTACCCCATTTGACGAATCCACAACGCGCTCTTGCATCTCGGTGGCCGTTGTCCAAGATCACAGTTCGTCAACAACTACCAGAAACCTCCCAACACGGTATGTCTCATCGCATCTCAGAAATGCAACTCCTTATCCAACTCGTCAGCAAGAAATAAGGGAAAGGAGGGAGCAAGCACCCCCACCACCTCACCTTTTTCTTTCCTCTTTCGCTTTTACCAGCAGTATCTCTCTCTCTCTCTCTCTTCTCACACGCACACAGAGAAGAGGGAAGGAAGCAAAAGCAAATGAGGAGAGGAGAGGGAACACAGTTGCAGTAAATCACACTGTACTACTACTACTCGTACAAGTGCACAATTGATGCTCCCTCTCTCCTGTTTGTCCCTTTGCATGCATCAAAATCAGAGACGCATTGAGAGAAGGGGGGAGGGGTGGGCTGGTGGCTTCTGAAATACACCACCACCCACCTTCTCCTCCCATTCATGGATGTCAGAGAGAAGGAGGCAGATGTAACATTTTAACTGCGCTGCCTGTACTGTACGCGTATAAATACGGCACATAGCCCCATACTCTACTGTACAACACCGTAGCTTGCCTACAAGACGGGTCTGTTTGTTTTGTCGAATCAAATTTTGGAAACGACGATAAAAATTAGTTATCATTTAACTTGATAACAATATTTGGTCATATCAACAAAAATTTACGGTATGTTTGATTTGTTACCTGTGTGAACCAAATCAACTTTTTGTAACGCTAATAAAAATTCGTAACCGTTTAGTTTGCTACCAATATTTAATAATATCAACAAAAAAAATTTGTATCGCCAACAAAATTCAATAATACACGGATAATTAGAAGGTGGAAAAATTGCTCATCAAACTTTTGGTAATGCCAAAATTTTGTTTGGTCGTAATCCAAACAACGTTCTTTTTGCCAAATTTTAGCTTCGCTAAATTTTGGCTTGCTTCATTAGTGCCATTAACCAAACAACCTCTTGATAATATGAACAAAATACAATGTTATATGTGGGCAGTGTGAGTGTGAGAAAATCGCCTACTAAAATTTTGGTAACGCCAAAATTTTGTTTGACTGCAATGGCACTGCTTAGGTTTTAGTTATACTAATTTTTGACTTGGTTCATTGGAGCTACGAACTAAACAACCCCTTCTAACGTCTTTTGTTTTGAAGGGCTTTTGTTTTGAAGGGGGGAAATGTTGGATTCATTGTGTTCGAATATGCGATTGTATTATCAGGGGTCAATTGGCCAGTATATATACACAATACATGTTACAGATAAGGAAATCAAATCAAATCATATCTCTAACTATATCTCTAACACCCCCCTCAAACTCATGGTTGGTGAGGTAGAAGCCGTGTTGTGCTCGAGTCTGGGCTTTCGTGAAGAAATCCGCTATCTGAATCTCTGAAGGCACATACTGAAGAGCAATCACCTGATTATGCACACAAGACCTCATGAAGGAAGCATCAACACCAATATGCTTGGTGAGCTCATGCTTCACAGTGGTCACGCAACATCGATAGCACACATGATCGGTCGACAAGAGAGGAGTCGGTGTAATGTGAAACACCAAAATCCTTAAGTAACCACCGTAGCCAAGTAATCTCTGCATCAAGAGAGCTATAGCTCGCAACTCACCTCCGTGACTCGAGCGGGACACTGCATCTGCTTCTTCGCCTTCCGGGCAATAAGCGAACCACCAAGAAAACACAAGATGGAGAGATAGACCGCGATCGGAGGAATCGCCGTCCAAGTAGCATCCGAATAAGCTGAAGTCGTAACGAGTGGAGCGTGGAAAGAAGAGACGACGAGAGATAGTCTCACGAAGGTATCGCAGAACTCAAGAAGGTGGTTGTAGTGGACTGAGTGGGAGCGAAACAAACCGACTCGTAATGTGAACTGGATAAGTGATATCCGGACGAGTAACAAACAAGGTAGACAAGACTCCCAACAAGATGGCGATAGCGAGCCGGATCGTAAAGAGGCTCGCCATCGAGGGTCGAGGTGAACATTGAGCTCCATAGGAGTCTCAACAGACGCCGATCGATGAGGGATGCGCGATCAAGAAGATCTCGAATATACTTCTCTTGGGACATAAAGAAACCATCCGGAGTGGAAGTAACCTCAATCCCAAGGAAGTAACGAAGAGGACCAAGATCCGACATAAGGAATCGCTCACTAAGACGAGCCTTGACAAAGGCAATGTACTCGTAATCATCTCCGATAATGATCATATCATCAACATACGAAGAAGAAGAGTCCGACCACGAGGCGAAGTGTGGATAAAGAGCGAGGATCATGATCACTTGTGAAAAACCAGCAGAATGACCACGAGAGGAGAAGCGCTCAAACCAGCACGAGGGCTTGCTTAAGGCCATAGAGAGCGACGAAGGCGACAAACCATGCCCTCGAGAATGAATACCCGGTGGCGGATGCATGTAGACCTCCTCACGCAACTCGCCATTAAGAAAGGCATTCTTGACATCAAGTTGAGAATGCACCGATGGCGAGCAGACGCCACGAAAGAAGAGCGCGACGGTGGTCATGTGGGCCACAGAGCAAAAGTCTCGTCAGTAGTCACGACCATGCTCCGCTGGAAGCCACGAGCAACAAGACGCGCCTTATAGTGCTCAAGAGAGCCATCGAGCGAGTCTTAATCTTATAGACCCACTTACATGCGATGGGACGAGTGAGATGGAAAAGGAACAAGATCCCAAGTACCAAGACGCTCGAGGCGGCAATCTCTCGGCCATGGCATGTCGCCACTCAGATGAGTAACAAGATCCGGTAGGAGGCGAGCTCACAAGTAGTTGTGCAAGCAAAGGCAAATGGGGGGCGAATCGATCGGGCGATCGCGAGAGCGTAGCGAGGAGAAGACGGCCCATCAGGGGAAGATGAAGCATCAGAAGAAGATGAAACATCAGGAGAAGTGGGCTCATCTGGAAGATCCTCAATACAAGGTCGACGAGTGTAGACGAGTGTAGTGGGGGGAGCCTGAGGAGACGCAGGAGACGAAACAGGCGGCGACAATGGCAGAGAGGCCACAGGAGAAATATGTGGAGACGAGATAGGTGTATCCGAAAGGTCAAAAGACAGAGACTCCACAGAGGAAGTCGAAGGAGAGACAGGACGTGGGTAGAAGGGACGAGACTCGTCGAAAGTCACATCCCGAGAAATCCACATCCGTCGACCAACAGGATCCCAGCACCGATAGCCCTTGTGCTCGGCACTGTACCCCAGAAAGACACACTCAATGGACTGAGCAGTCAGTTTTGTGTGTTCTCGAGGGGCGAGGAGAACGTAGCAAACGCAGCCAAACAGACGAAGGGCAGAGTAGTCAGGAAGGAGACCACATAGACGCTCAATAGGGATTGCGCCCTGAAGAGCAGAAGAAGGCTGGATGTTGACGAGATAGGTGGCAGTGGAAACAGCCTCCACCCAAAAGTGAGGTGGAATAGAGGCGGCAATCATCAGTGCACGAGCCGACTCAAGGAGGTGACGATACTTGCGCTCAGCAACACCATTCTGAGCATGAGCACCAGGATAAGAGAACTGAGCGAGAGTGCCCTGCTCAGCAAGAAAACTGCGCAGGTGATGAGAGAGGTACTCGCCAGCAGAGTCAGCACGAAAGACACGAATAGGAGTGGAGAACTGTGTGCGAACCATAGTGGCAAACTGTTTATAGATAGACAAGACCTCACTACGAGAAGACATGAAATATATCCAAGTGTGGCGAGAGAAATCATCTATAAATATGATATAGTATCGATGACCCCCTTTCGAAATGAAGGGAGCCGGACCCCAAACATCTGAATGAACAAGATCAAATGGACGTTGAGACACTGACTCACTATGAGGATAAGGAAGCTGAAGCTGTTTGCCTAACTTACAGCCCTGACAATGTAGAGACACGTCTCCTGAGACAGACCCCAGAAGACCACGACGAACTAAAGACGACAGACGAGAGCCACACAGATGGCCAAGACGGTGATGCCATTGTTGGAAAGAGCCGGTAGACGGAGTGGCAGAGGCGGAGAGACTGGCGGCGACGGTGGCAGCGGAAGGAAGGTGAAGCCAGTCAAGCTCCCAGAGACGCTGCGAGTCAAGGCGCCGAGGGCCAGAACCAACCAGAGCTCCCGTGTGGCGGTTCTGAACACAACAAGAGTCAGAGTCGAGAATGATCCGACAACCAAGGTCAGTAATCTGTCTAGCAGAAAGAAGCTGCATGGTTAGGCGAGGAACATGAGCAACAGAAGGAACATGAAAAGATGAGTTGCTAAGAGGTCCTCGACCAGAGACAGAAAGAGAGGTACCATCGCAGAAGAACACCAGCGGGGAATCAAGAGGTGTAACAAAAGATAGAGTGGAAGAATCGGAAGTCATGTGGAAGGATGGTCCGAATCAAGGATCCATGGGAAGTACACATGCGTGTAGGAGGTGGTTTCTCGGTTCAAGAGTCGGTCGCAGAACCCGCAGAACACGCCGAGGAAGAACACAAGCGGCAGCGATCGTCGAAGTCCGGCTATCTCTGCCGATGAGAGAAAACGCGAAGTAGTCGATGCGACGTCGTTGTAGAAGTACCGGTGCAGTGCTAGGAGAAGAACGGCGTGAAATATGCCGTTTTTCTTGTAGCATCGAGACTCAATGTGGCCGATCTTGTCGCGATGGGAGCAGCTAGGACGACCACCGCCGGATGGAGGGCGGCCACCACCACCGTGGCGGCCATTGGAGGAGGCGTCAGATCAAGCGTGAAGCGATCGGTGTTGCGGTGTACGGCAATGAGCACGGAGGGGAGTGGCATCGGCCGGCACCACTCGGACGAGTCTACTCGCACGTATCTCAATAAGGGCCTCGGAAGAGTGACACGAGGTGGCGTGCAAGTAGCCGGGCACGCCCGCTCGAACTTCAGACGAAGCGAGTAAGGAACTCGTGACACGCTGAAACTCCAGTCAAGACGCAGACGACCAAACAAAGACGAACAGAGCGACAACAAAGAAGTGCGAAGAGAGTCCGATTGACGCCTGCATCGCGAACTCGGCGTAGAAGGCGTCAACGAGAGCATCACCCCATCAAGAGAGTGCTCATGGCGAACTCATCGGCGGTAGAGGGCATCTCTAGAGGGTTCGTAGCGCTGTCGAAGATGAGTTCACATCCGACACCAAGAAAATCCCACAATCTCGTAAGAGGCGAGGCCGACATCGGCGATGAAGACAGCAGCGACCGGCGCCGTCGTCGCACCACTGAGTGTAGGTAGTCAAGCGATCCATGTAGGAGTCCAGAGCCTCTTGGTAGGCAGAGATAGCCTTCTCATCGAAGGCCGCTGACCTCAATAGTTGCTTTGTCGGCTGTCGGGGGAAGCACAACAGGTGTAGGCTCCGTCGGAGGAGTAGGGCATGGCGGACAGGTGACATCGCCAGAGAGGACGCCCCAGAGACGAAGACCACGCATATGGATGCGCATGTGAGACACGAAGTCGGTGTAGTTAACACCGTCGAAGATCACCGGCAATGAGGAGGGAAGCGGTGCCCATTGGTAGGCGGCGTTGGACTGGCGGCGACCAAGTAACGTAGTCTAATAGGCGGCCGACCGGCGCGGCAATTAGACCAATATTTTTTTTTCTTTTCTTTTTTTCTTTTTTTTTCTTTTTTTTCCCGCGTTACCTTCAACGGCTGTTTTAAAAGCAGCCGACCCACCTCTTCACGCCAGACACGCAAGGGATTAGGTTACCCTAATCCTCGCTACGGCGGCGGCGCATAAAGGCGGCGGCGGCCGGCGAAGCGCGGCGGCGGCGGCGACGAGCGCAAGGCGCGGCGTCGGCGGCCGCAAGTGGCGGCGGCGGCGGCGGGAGCGGCGGCCGCGGCCCGGAGGCGCGGTTTCGGCGGCGACCGGAGAAGCGCAGCAACGGCGAGGCGGCGGTCCCGGCGACGGCCGAGGCGGCGGCAACGGCCTTCGGCGGCGGCGATTCCGGTGCGCGTGGAACCGAGGCGGGAGGCGGCGGCGGTGGCGGCGGCGCGCGCCTCTGCGAGGCTGATCGCCGAGGTCTCCCGAGGTCCTCTTCGCGCAAGCCTCAGAACGTCCGCAGCGTCGCCGAGAAAGCGGCGGTGCCGAGGTGGACGACAATGGTGAGTAGAGACGACGGCAGCGGCTGACGACAGGGGAGGAAGCCGGCGGACGACTAGATCGGAGGGAGGCCGACTGAAGCGGCAAGCCAGCGACGAGTGGCGGCTAGGTCAGGAGAGAGGTAACCCTAGCGCTCTGATACCATGTTGGAATATGCGACTTGTATTATCAGGGACTAATTGACCAGTATATATATACAATACATGTTACAGATAAAAACCAAATCAAATCATATCTCTAACTATATCTCTAATACATTGAACCTAGGCTCATCTTCATCTTTTGATATTTGAGCGCATTGTCTTTCATTCACTTGGAACCGAGACAAATAATTGAGTGAACACCATTTTGCTCCCGAGAAAATCCTAGGAGAGTAAGCTCAACCGTTCGATGAATCTGGACGCTTTTCAACAAGGGAGCTGGCTAGAACAAGCCTAGGTTTTCAGCATACTATCATGCAAGGACTTGTACTAGTGCATTGTTGTCAACTTATTTTCTGTCGGGTGAGAGTCTCTACTACTTGCTTTGCAACTCATTAAAACTTATTGCTTGGCGCAATTACTCCCTCGCACATGAGCGGTTCCATCAATTCAGAACATGTTTCAGGTAAAAGGAGGAGCAAAAATATTAAATCTGCATCAAGAATCGATCAATCATCCTACCTAATACTACCACCACCTAATGATACATGTAACATACTCCATAATCTTCTCCTCCCAATTTCTTATCGGATCACATTAGGTACGCACAATCATTGAACTTTTAGGTGTTTTCTACTTCTCTTCTTTTTCTGTTGCTGCTGCAAACATCCAGTGCGTAAGCTTTTCTCTAAGTTCGAAGCTGTCCTGAATTACTACTACTGTTGCAAAGCTGTAAAGGATTTGGTGAGTTTATACACTCTCGTGGTAATTCAACCTTTTCTCCTTTTTTTCGAATCTCTCTCTCTCTCTCTGTCTCTGTTCCTCTTGTGGACTCGCTTTCTTAAAGCAGAGTTCACACGGACCTCTTTTTACTTTAAAAAAAAGCAGAGTGACTTTGGCCTTTGGAGAAGGAAGAGGAGTGTCTTTCTAACAGTACAGTATTGCTTTGTTTTCACTGTTACTGACTTGCATCTCTCCACTAGGCAGTAGTAGTACCCCGTGGTGTAGGCCCTGGCTACTTGTGCAACTTCCATAAGCTTAAACTGAACAAAGTTGGCTTATGTCCGTATGCTATAATTGGGTTCAGACTCCTACAAAATCACTTCTGAACATTATCCGAGTTATCGATTGAGATGGATTTGACTGAGATTCAGCTCTATAACGTTCTGAATTGCTACGAATGTTGCAAATCTTTTGTTTGGTTTTGGTTTCGACATGGATTACCAGGTGACAGCGGACGCAGAACCCGACGCATCACGCAAATTTTCAGATGCTCCACAAAATCCCATGACAGAACTATGCGCATGCCCGGCAACCGATGTTTGGACGGTTAACTCCGTTAATTTATTGGATCCTCTACACCCTCCTCTCTGTGGCTTTGCATGCACC
The DNA here is from genome assembly GCA_036346395.1 of Hsuehochloa calcarea. Classification (NCBI taxonomy): domain Eukaryota; kingdom Viridiplantae; phylum Streptophyta; class Magnoliopsida; order Poales; family Poaceae; genus Hsuehochloa; species Hsuehochloa calcarea. The sequence goes on along the minus strand of CM070593.1, from coordinate 77,256,659 downwards.
ATTCAGAGCCTTATGCAAAAGAGAAGAGAAAAACAATGGGAGGTGCAGTTTTAGAGCCGGATCAACTGCCTTATTTAGCTGTCATTTGGCTGTACCACAAGTGCTGAGCTTACTTAGACTATCGATTGTACACCAGCTCTTGCTAATTAACAAGGCTACAATAATAATTACTACAAAGAGATAAAACAGAGGTAGGTATGTGACCACAGTTCTTGCTCGTCATGCCGGTGGATGAACGCGCAGGGTATATCTAGAAAAATAAGTTGTCGGAGTCACTATAAACATACTGACGTCATTACGGACATTAATTAGTAATGATACTTTGTAATATCATTATAAACATTAATTTCTTCATAAATTAAGCTAAATGACATTAGGTCACAAGACCCCGCACTGGCATGCTGAATCCGCCCCTGCTGCCTAGCACGGCCACGTGGCCTGCGACATAGAGCATCTCCAATGCTCCTCCGCTGTGTCAAAGCATTTGGAGCATGTCACGATGACTAGCGGAAGCGATGCTACCACAGTCCTTTAAAAGCAAACGTGCCAAATGAGTGGCACCTTAGCATGATCTATTCTAACCCGTGAAAGGATAGCGTTGGATCGGCCCACGTGTCTGGGTGGCGGTCCAACAACGGCTTAAACGGCGGTCATGCTATGCCGTGTTAACACGAGCTCATTTAGCACGCATCCAACCTAATACATATGAAAGTTGCAAAAAAAAAGGATATAATCATATTGAAAATGTAATAAAGAGTTTTATTAATATTGAAATGGTTGTCTCGTTAAAACCTTTGCCGAGTAAAAACTCAACATGAGAAAACCTTATCAAAGGAAAATGAGTACTGCCTATAACTCTACATACATCTTTATTACAAGTGTCATTGTCGAGGTACATATTTCCGAACACGTCCGACAACACTTTATTTTCTATAGAGTATTGTATTCGCGAATCAGCATGTTTTCGGTCCTCGACGGTTAGAACTATCTCTACCAACTCACTCGTGAGATGTGTTCTTCTCTCATCCAATATTTTTCTAGAAATATTGAAAGCAGACTCAGAGGAAATCATTGAGATAGAAACAATTAAAACATCACATGCAAGTATGGATAACACGGGATATGTTAGCATATGGGTATGCCACCATTACAAAATTTTGAAGCATTCTGAGTTGAAATCCACCATATCGTTGTCCAGATAGGTGGGTAGTTCCTCATTCCTTGGGGGTTGTTCTTGGTTTAGCAGGCGACGCTGTAGACGAAGACTTGGACCTGGAGGTAGGGCCACCGAAGATCATGCCCTACGTATTTGTCTTGTTACTTCAGGTGTGGGCTACTAGTGATCGTTGCAAACGGACTCTCCGGGATTTCATACCATGGATAAACCTTGTGCAGTTAAGAACGAACTCCTGCAAAATAATTATAATAGTCTAGCCTTGTAGCATCACTAAGAAGATCAAAAACATTAGCAAATGCTTCGATTTTACCTCTAGGATCTAAAATAAATGCAAATGCATATAGAAAAGGGATTTATTTCCAATATTTAAGGTATTTAGTTTTCATAGCAGTAATAGCCTTACGTACAATTGAGTCATTTTCATACATTTTCAATTGAGTAACAATCTGTAAAATACTATACGCAATAATATGAGATGTTGGATAATAAACAGCGGACAAAGCAACAGTGGCCTCATAAAAAATTCTAAAAATTGCAGTATCTTCTCAGCAACGAAGTTGCTCAGTCAATAGTATACTACTGCCAGTGCTTTGATAGTACGTTTAGACATCACGTTGCGAAAAGATATTGCAGTAGAGCCTGATGACGGAACTCCGCCCTACCTTCCAGTAAAACCTGTGGTTGGTTTGAGGCGGCTGCAACTCCCTCCATGGATGCAACATCCTCTGGCGAAAATTCCGTACTTAGTGAGAGCGAAGCTATCGTAATTTTACATAACGAAAACTGCAAAATCAAAACTAACGCTATTATTATTTTCATCTTAGCCTAACAAATAATAACAATAAAAATATATATAAACAATATTGTACATCTTTTGATGACTTGATGCTGGAATTTGAACAATGCTGTGCTAGATGGGTCGTGTCGTGCCTAGCACGACCCCACACAAACAGTGCCGTGTCGGGCCGATCCATCGTTCTAAAGTAGTGGTGCAAGTATCGCACGATGCTTCGTACTGGACTGATACATCTCATAAACAATATAAATCGTGTCATACCTCAAACCAACCCGGCTGACAGAGCCATTTGGCCATCACTTTTTGAAAGAAAGTTTTAGTCCAATGTATCTCACAATACTTCCAAGAGACAAATGTATTACTTTAGCAGTAAAAGGCAATCCCACACTGCACTAGAGCGTCTCATCTGATCGCGCGAGTCATGGCTGGATATGATTGCCGTGTAGGCGATGCGATGCGAGTAGCGGGCCCACCAGAGCGCTCGTACGTACAGTACCCACCACACACGCATCCACTGTGGCTAGCACAATCTATCCCGTGCAGGGCAGGGACCCACCAGGCAGGGAGTGAAGGGGCGCGAATTAGTAACCATTAGTCACTGCACTTTTACGGGGACAGCGACGGCCCGGTGTTGACAAGGCTGACCGACCCCGCCCGTGGGGCCCACTCCCCCTGGGATTCCGTTTTCTCTCCTCCCACTCTATCGACTTTTCAGCCTTTTTACCCCTCGATGTTAAACTGGCTGCGGTAAAAAGAAAATAACGAAAATTTCAAAAAAAAAGTTCCCTGCACCGAGATTTGACTATTTGAGCGTCCTAGGAAATATAACTGTGCATAATATACTCAGTAAATTGATCAAGATATCGTATTAGTACGGTTTTTAAAGTGCAATTTTATCCATTCATATATTTTTTATTGAACAAGGTCAGAAGGAAGGAATCGTGTAGAAAACGGTATGATTATCTAGAAAACATATGAATTTATGTGCTCCAGACGAAACGAGGCCTGAACATTTCACAAGATATTATAGGATGCTTTGACTACATACTTTTTTGTGGTGTTGTTCGCCTGTCACTGGAATGTAAACACTAATAAGATAATCCCTCCCAATGTGAAGGTACTCTTCATTCTTGCTCGCATATCGTGGTGCTAGTATGGGGGTGATGGGTTAATCTGCCATGTCAATTGCTCATGAAGCGAAGCACAAAATTAATTTGGTTAGATAAGCTTAGATGGATTTCTCGTGTACTTTGCAATTTGTTGAGAAATCTCATGGAAAATCAAGTAAGGAAAAGGACAGAAAGAGAAAAGTTGAGACGTGCTCTCCTCGGAGTGAGCAGTGGAGATCCTTTTTGTCGTCTTTCGGACGGGGCCTCTCAGCGCACGCATCGTGAGGTGCATCTCACGGCCTACCAGGAAGATCCGCCGGCAATCGTACGGCCCGAGAGCGGGGGCACGGCGGAGCCCCACCGCACGTGCTTGCCGGCACGTGACAAGCAGAGCTACTCGCCTGCTCCTTCGGCCTTTTATTTTAAATATATTTTACCGACATGGAGTAAAAAGGCGTACTTAACCCTGTTTGAAGTTTAAAACAACTCTTAACGACGAAAATTCAAAAGAAAAGCATTTTCCCTCTTACATTGACCCTTGCAGCAAAATATGAAGCATGGTAAAATGAAAGAGTAGTTTTCGCTTGTCACCAAAACATATCGACGTCGTTTGAGCATGACCTCGCCAATAAAATAAAATAAAATAACTTGCTTAGCTTAAGGAACACCATAGTACTTGGAATAGTACGATGGTCAAAACTGCACTTTTTTCTCTCTACTTAGAACGCAGGGAATTTTAAAAAATTGGTACGAAATTTACAAGAAAGAGTTGTAAAAGTTTAATTTCTGCAGGAATACAAAATAATTCAGTATTCAAAATGAGGCCTTGGAAAGAAATTGGCACATGGCACACTCATAGTGTTACTCTCACGGGTGTCAATCGAATATGAATTATCCGACAACCGAACTCGGTTGGTAGCGATTATAGTTTAGATTTTTCCATCTGATTAGCAGTGTCTCCCCTATTCATACAAAAAATATGGATACGAATATGGTATGAGCATTCCCCATCCTAAATATTATTTTATCCGCACTATTTATATTCGTATTCGAAATCGAATTCGATAAAACAATATACATATTTTATTGTAGTATGACTCATTTGTTGAATGAGTATTTTTAATTTAATAAGAATTCGTACTCGATTCGTTGACAGGCTAGTTAATCTTTTTGTCTGCATTTGTGCATCTCAAATAGTACTCATGCGAACACGGAATAAAAAGGACTTTTGGTACTGTGTAATGACAGCAGTAATAGGTGCATGTTAGATCATGTACATGCTTTTCCCATCAGGTGGATTCAGATGAACCAACGCCCAGGAAACAGCCACTTCGGCCGGATAAAGCTAAAAGATCTTTCATGTGCCATTTTGATTTTGTATGTCGATCTAGTCGTATGGGTCGGTCGATGAACTAAACCGAGAAGTAAGCATGCATAATGATGCTTAAAACAGATCTTGTACATACGTGCACGTATGGACATGTCACCAGAATGTAGAGCTTATGGGACCATAAGTGTATAAACTCGAGATCCACAGGCTTGAGCACTGTAATAGCAGAGTATTTTTACTGCATCTGGCTGTATTTTTTTTTCTCACCCTACCGGAGGGCGACTACGAGTCTCTGACGGGTGGGTCTAATTGATAGTTTGTACTACACACGCACGCACGCATGAAATGTGGGATTTTTATCATAGGAATTGAATAGTTCTGTGTGAGATTTGAACTGCACGCGTTTAAAATGCGAAAATGTTTCTCGATTCCTACGAAAATTGAACGGTTTCATATGGATTTCATGTTCCAAGCGGGTGCTAGAGATTTGTGTTTGCTCTCTCGCTCCGGGTAAATTGATCTGCAGTGATAGCAGATGTGCACTACACGAGAAACTAAAAATTCCCCCAGACTGTGGACCATATCTGCAGAGGTTTATTGCGGCTATTATTCTACCTCATGGGAGTGGTTGCATTGCAATATTGCAATGCATGCATGATGGCACCAGGAGCACAGAGGCAGAGAAGTAATTTAATTAGCAGCACGTATTCAATTATATTTGCGCTATTTTTTTTTCCTTATTTTACTTTTGGGAAACAAACAAAGCAGTGTTGCTTCCATGCATCACTGGTTTACATACTGTACAAGGTTCCAAGTAAACAATGGCGATATGTCTGTGGGTGGCATGATATGATGAGAGCCCTTCCGATTGTTGTGTTCTTCAGCTCAAGGATCGGGTGTGTGCAATGGTATAAACAACTGCTACATATAATATCCATCTATATCATCTATAGATAGTGTCAAAGATAATTCCTACAATAAGTTATTTTTTAATATATCTATAGACAACTCATTCATATAAAATGTGTCTTATTTCCCTGTTATAGTCGACTACTGCATGAGAGAAGGTTCAATTCTCTATGCTCCCGCTCTCTCATTCATATCACCTAGTATCCTGCGTAAAAAGATAGATGATATCACACTATTATACATACCTTAAGTTTGTCCTTACTACTTCATTTGCACGGTTCACTTCCCAACCACCGCTCGAGTTAGAGAAATTAATAATTCTTGTGTATTTTACTATGCTTTGATTCGATTGCATTAGGAAGTCGTGTGTATTTAACTAACATTGCTTTGGTTCTCTACATGGGTATTCTATGTTTCATTAGGTATGAACGTTTGCTGTCCATTTGGAAGATTTTGCAGTGGCATATTCTTTGGAGAATGCCAGACTTTAAATGACTATAATAAGCTATATTGTTTCACTCGTATAGCTATCTAAGTTTACCTTGCCAACCCGTTTGAAATACATATAGGATTGCCATAAGAATTTTGGAAGAAGAATAATCGTGTGGCAATGCTGAGGTTTGTGGTCTGATTCGAAGCACTATTTCCCTTCTTAAGATCTAGAGAGCGCCCAAAAAAAAAATCAGGGCGTTTTCCTTCTTAAAATAAAAGCAGATAAGTAGCTCCCATGTTTGATGTGTACCTCTTTTCTGAATTGTTTTTTACATTCAAGTTCTTTAGAATCCTACTTGCCACTACACCTTAGGGTTTATTTGGATAAGAAAGGATTAGAATCAATTCATTCCGATTGGAAAATATTTTAGTTCAAATTCTGAGTCAATTCGAAGGGATTAATCGGATCACAATGTATCATAAAGTCCTTACTATTTCTATTTTGACCCAATAGTTAAATTGGTTGATTTGATTAGAAAGAATCCCTAAATTAACCTACTCTGCCTTTTGTTGGAATGGTCCATCATTTGCGTACTGTTGAAAGGGTCAAGACAATGTAGCCAAAACCCTATTTGATTTGTTTGTACTAGAGTGCTAAAACATGCATGGCCCACGTCTCATAGCATGGGCCAGATTAGGATCCGAATAATTGTAGGTTTATTCGGGCCCACGTCACCCCTATTTGATTAGGATCCCACGTCACACTCACTACCCTAGCTAAATTTTGCTTTAATCTGTAGTTTTTTCAGTAGATCTCAAACTATTTAATTCAGTTTTGTCTTTTAGACAAACTTTGAGCTAGCTCCCAATGGAGATTCACTATCTAACCTAACCCCATCAAATGGAATCTGAGTATATATCAACCTTTGCTAATTACATGTTTACAAAAGACAAGATCTATCGAACAAGTTTTAATTCCTAATACTAGTATAAGATAACCTATCAATCCAATATATATATACACACACACACACACACACACACACACACACACACACACAAATAGTAAATTTGCACTAGCAGATTGCGATAGAAGTGAGCATTTACCTGGGGATTCTCCAAAAGGTTAGGCCCAAATCTGGATGCGTGGGGCTCGGCTGGTCAAAATTGTGGCATGCATGCCCCCACTCAATTAGTTGGCTTTTCAAAGGCTGTGTTGCCTTTAGTTTGTGGGATCAGGCAGACACTAGTTACTCTTATCATTACATCCTATCATTCATCTTAAGCAGATCAGAGACCCGGCCTATCATGATATGCATGGCTCCATGATTGGACGAAGAAAAAGAGAGTCAAGGAAACTAAAGGGAGATCATCATCGACCTCTCTCCAAATTAGCGTTGTTACATTCGTTTCATTCACCCGGGTGGGGTTCTCGAAGAGTTAGGCAGATGGATCCACATTGGCCCAATGGGCCGGGTTCCACGTGGCACCGGATCTGATTTTATTTTACCTTTCTATCGTCCAATACACGCGGGCGTAAATAAATGTATACCCGCAGCTCAAACTCGGTAACCTTCCGACCCATCACGATATATACATGTGGCGACGACATGCACGGTGCACGGCCGTCGTTCCGTCACTTGTTGTGGTACCGTGCATTTGCTGATTTGTAGCTTGATTAATCTAATGGCGTGTTAGTACTGTATCATGCACACGCTTGTATGGTAATCGCGATCTCTTCCCAACTCTTAATTACTGTACGGTGGTTACGAAAGCACAGGTTCTTTAAAACAAATAGAAAATGCAGAAAAGAAAAGGATCCTGCACAGCTGAAGCTCTGGGCCAATTCATGGGCTATCACTGCAAGAGAGGCTCTCATATGGGCCTAATGAGTCTTCTGTGGCCTCCATTTTGCCCATAAAAGTATAGCTTAGCCTAAGCAAATCACGCGGCCCAACAACACAAACAGAGCAGCTGTGTGCTTGAAATGCAAGGGAGGCCCATTCGTCAACGATGACTTCCAGCACGGCTATCTTTGTTTATGCGTTTACTTCTCTATATTATTAATATAAGGGGTTGTAAATGGATAAGGTGACCGTAATTTTTCTTAAGTATAAGTTATATTTTTTATCTATTGGATCAACGTGTAATCATATAGTATATCAATATATACGCAAATCCAATGATTATGAAAAATAACTTAACTTAAGAAAATTTTGAACTGCTTAGAAATAGGTAGCCTTTTTATTAACTTCCGGCTTGGTCGATCAGAATGGTGTGTATGAAATGTGTTCTCGGCAATTTGGGTGGGTGTGGGTCCGCGCGTGTGTGTGTGTGTGTGTTGTCTTTGGGTTTTGTTAAGAAATCGGGCCGGGACTCGGAGAGTCTCGCCGGCCCGGGACCTGGAGAGTCCTGGCCCAATTGAACTCCTCATCCCGTAGTCTATAAATAGAGGGTCTCCCCCTCTCATTGTAACCCCGATTGTTCCGAAAGAATAAAGCAGACCCTGAAGTCCCGCATATCAATGTGTTCATTCTATTGTTGTGTTCTTGTGTTCTTCATCATTCTTACGATTCTGATCATTGTATACGAGGTACCCGTTCGGACTGGACTCGCCAGCGACGGTTACTCAACACGTTATCAGCACGATCGACTCTCTTCGCATCGAAAGGTAACCGTCGAAGAACGACACTCGTTGATTGAATCGTATTTTCTAGATTGCTTTCAATTCTGCAAATTTGGTTTTCTAGATAGGTTTTCTACGGTGCAAATCTGTTCTAATCTACCGCGAGCAGACTTGAAGTCGCCGACACAATGTCGATCGGTAGATTGCATGAAAGATCGGATGTCGATTGAACCGTAGATTGAAATTGCAAATTCACCGAGAGCCGACTCGAAGTCGCCAATCGGAAAGAAAATTACATCGCATCAACACTACTCATTGTATGAACAGTATTCGTTGTATGAGCAGTAAGAAGAAGAAGAAAAAAAAAGGCCGGCGCCTGCCGGCCACACCGACCGCCAAAGACCCGCACCCTTGCATCCCCTACATGGCAATCGGCCGCGGCTTGAAGCGCCACGGCCGCCAAGCACGCACTCTCCCCCCGCCGCCGACCTCGAAGGCACACCGTGCGCTCAACGAGCGCAAGGCGTCCTCAACCCCAAAAGCATCACAGAAAAAGGGGAAGGGGAGAGAGGCGCGTGCCGGCCGCCACGACCGGCTTGAAGCCGTCGGCGGCAGCGCGCCGGCCCCGCCCGGTTGAACGTGCCACGCGCCACGGCCGCCTCTCGCTCGCTCCACCGGCCGCCGTGAAGCCGCCGACGAGCGCCGCCGCCGTCCGGACACCTTGAAGAAGGGGGAGAAGCGCCTCGGCCGCGCGCCGCCGCATGGCCATCGGCCGCACCTCCCTGACGGCCGACTCGAAGCCACCGTCCGCCACGGCCCTCGCCATTGCTCCCGACCCGCCACGGCACTATTTGAAGAAAGAAAGGGGAAGGGGTGGCGCCGCCATGGCCGCTCCGAGACCGATCGCACTTGAACGGCCGCCGCCGACGGCAAGCGACGGCCGCCGCCGCTACCAGATGGCGCCTCGCCCGGCCGACTCGCTTGGCAAGACTCCGCTGCACCGCCTCGCCTCCGGCCGTGCCGCCCGCCGCGCCTCCGGACGCCCGCTGGCCTTCGCCGCCGCCTTGAAGCGGTCCGGCCCGAGCCGCAACACCCACCGCCTCGCTCGCCTGCTGGCGCCCTCCGGTATTTGCGCCAAGACTAGCCGGCCGCGCCGCCGAGTGCAAGAGGAACGCGCGGCTCCTTCATGGAACCGCCATGCATGCCGAGGGAACTCGGGGTAGGAAACCCTACCCGAGTCCCCATCCCGCCGGGTTTATTCGTGAACGGAACGCCCAAAAGGCGGTGCAAGAAAAAAAAGAGAAAGAAAGAAAAAATGGCTATTTTGCAAAAAGGCCCTCGGTATTTCCGTATATTGCGCGAAAAATTTCTCAAAACTGAATTTTTCACGTTTTAACCCCTGGAAATTGCAGAATTCGCCGAAAATTTATATTCCAGCAGAAAAGGGTATCAGGAATTCAAATTTTGAATCGGTTTTTGCATTTGAAGCATATTTCACCTTGTTATTATTATTTCTATATAATTTATTTATTGTATTTACTGTTTTGATTATTTGTGATTATTTATATTGCTTTTAATCACTGAAAATAGCAGTAAATCATGAAAATGCATAGAAAAATACGGAATCACGAACTAGGAGTTCGAAGAGCATTATAAGAATTTTGCAACCATTTTATGAAAAATTACCAACAGTAACCCTATGAACTTTTTGCATGAATATGAAAAATGACTAGCATCACAAACCAGAAGTTCGATAGAGTTGGCCCAGCATGGTCAGAATTTGTACAGTCTTCAACTCTGTGATAAGGTAATCACGGATGAGCAGAAGATTGACAGGACCCTCTCTACCTTCACCCGAATGCGATGCAATCCGCACGCAATTATTGTCAAAATGGCTACAAGAAGTATGCCGCATTAATTGACACCGTGAAAATTGCGAAAGCACTACATCTCACAGCCACCTAGTAGCAATGTTGGCCATGAAGCCAATACTAGTAGCTACAAGGTAATGAAGCCTCTCACGAAGGAGAGGGGCAAGAAGGGTAAGGTCGTGAGTCGCACGTAATTGGTGTTTTACAGTCTAAGAAAAGGGGCAAAGGATAGCATGAGGCACACCTCATTATTGCAGGCACGGAAGATCCACACTCATTAGTTGCACTTATGGATATGGACAGCCTAGTAGCAGCCCCCATCATGCCTCCTTTGGACATAGCAGCGGCCACAGCCGTAATTGCCCAAGAGGAGAAGATCGCCATGTAGCAGATTGAGGCAGAAGTTTCTGAATACTTCGTTGATTCGATCTAGTGCACGCATTGCACTTAGATCCTTTTACAGTCACTTGCATTTTGTGATTGTGATAAAACTTTGAATAATGGTTGTAGGCTCTAGAAGAGCAAAGCATTAAATTCTTATGATGAGTCCTGTAAGACTTATATTTCCTGTATTTATGATAGCAAGTTATGTTCTAATATCTGAAGTATTTTATTTTATGTGTTGATGGATTTCTGCTACATATTAATAAAGTACATTATATTAGAACGCATGTAGCGCCCTATGGAGGAAGTGTGCTTAGCAGGTAGCGGCACAATGAATACCACCTTGAGAGAGATGGAATTTTTCAGTCGATCAGTAAGAATACTCGTAGACTTACGACAATCGCAGGCAGCGATACATGTATAATAGGCTCAGGAAGGGCCACAATTATACTCCCGACGGACATAACTTTGGTCATTAAAGAAGCCATGTTGTGCCCATAATCGACTAGAACTCTCAAGGATATTCGCACTAACGGTTTTCACGTAGAGACTGAAGAAGAGCATGGTAAGGAATACCTGCTCATTACAAAGCGTGACGAAAATAGTAGAATAATGGTATTAGAACGACTTCCTTCATTTGAAAATGGGCTATACTACACTAATATTAAGGCATCTGCAGCCTATACTGCCCTGAAAACTATATTTAGAAGCTCTAAACCTCTTCTATCTCTGGCATGATAGATTATGCCACTTAGGTCTTAGGATGATGAGAAATATAATTAACAATTCACAGGGACATAGTGTCAATGTAAAGAACTTCCCGAATCCGGAAGATTTTGTGTGCCCTGCATGTACCATCGGGAAACTGATTACTAGACCCTCTACTCTGAAAGTAAAGGACAAAATCCGCATTCTGGACCTTATCCAGGAGACATTTATGTCCTAATGACCCTGTAAGGGCCATTTTGGTATTTATGGTGCTCATCGATGCTTCCTCAAAGCGGTCAAGACGTTTGTTTATTATCTACGAAACCACGCTCGCAAAGCTCATCTCGTAGATAATTAACATTAAGAATAATTTCACGATCATCATGTGAAGTCCACGGAATGGACAAGCAGGAGAATTTACTTCAAAGGCATATGATGATTATTGTGTGAAAATGAGAATTAAAATTGAGCATCCCGCACCGCATGTCCACACCCGAATGGACTAGCGAATTGTTATTTACCAACTACATGTTGGGGACACGAGTCTGCACGCAAACAACTCTCATCAATTTTAGACCACCAGGCATATAACATACATTCACCTATGCAACTAGCGCAAGGGTCAACACGAAAATTTCTCATCTTTGAAGGTTTGGTTGCAAGGTTTATGTACCTATACCACCACCACAAAGAACTGAAATGGGCACTCTCCAAAAGTCGGGATATACGTTGGTTATGAGACAAAGATCCATAATCGGTATTTGGACCCCACGATGGAGATTTGCATGCACCCGCCACGATAGCATATTAGATGAGAATTATTTCGTCATTAGGGGAGAAATCAACTCTTGATGTAAAATGTCGAGAAATAGAAGTCCGTAAGATAATTGAAGTCTAGAAGATAATTGAAATCCATGCATATGACCCGCGCACTAGTGAAGCAAATAGAGAAGTCCGAAGATAATCAAGTCCGTAAGACAATTGAAGTCTAGAAAATAATTGCGATCCGTAAGATAATTGATTTACAAGTATTAGCGAATCAAGCGCCTAACCACTTTAGTGATTTGAAGAGCGTGACCAAGTCGCATATGCACGCACGCAATGCAGGAGAGGGTTGAAATACCGATGAAGGTATCCCTAATCCCGCCCTAAGGCCTCGAAGGACGAGAACTCCTACCCCTCGAATCCAAAAACCGGGGCGCTGGTGAAAAGGATGAGAAGGACTTGACACGATCGATCACCAAAGTACCCCAGAATCGAAGGGGGCGGTTGAGACTGCAGCCGTATGGAACCTTCGGAAAAGGCATACTAGAATTGAACATCCCCATGAAGGAGACATCGGCATGGATGTGTGTGCACACATCGAATTTGAAAAACTAAAGGACTTGCCCCGCAATTGAAAGTAGCGGTAAGCAAGTAGAAGCATTAGAAATATCGCCCCTTGAAGACATAGCTATAAACTTTATGATCTTGGGAGAATCTATGAATAAGCCAACAACCAATGTCGATATTTACTTTGTAAAGAAAATTGTCACAATCATCAATCTTGATCCAGAGCCTGCATCGCTCGTTTAATATAAGAAAAGATCAGATTGAGAAGATTGGAAGAAGGCAATAGAAACTGAATTGTTCTCTCTGAATAAAAGAGAGGTGTTTGGCCTGTAAGCCGCACACCTCCTCATGTACACCCTGTAGGGCATAAGTGGGTATTTGTTCGAAAGAGAAATGAAAGAAGCAAGGCTCGTTGCACAAGGTTTCACTCAACGTCCAGGAGATTGTTATAAAGAAACCTATTCCCCGGTCATGGGCGGAATTACCTTTAGATATTTATCTCAATGGCAGTGAACTTTGAAGTTAGAAGTGAAATTGATGGATGTGGTAACTACATACCTTTATGAGAATTTGGATTCGGACATTTATATGAAGATACCTGAATGTATCCATGTCCTGAACCAAGACAGAGCAAATAGAAATATATATAGTGTGCAACTCAGAAAGTCACTGTATGGACTGAAGCAATCAGGCAGAATGTGGTATGATCGCTCGAAGCGACTTTCTATGCAAGAAAGGCTACACGAATAATGAGAATTATCACTGTGTATTTATACGATAATCCCAGGATGGATTTTGTATAATCTCAGTGTATGAAGATGATCTGAATATCATTGGAACCCTAGAAGGTATTAAGAAAAGCAAGCTCTTACCTTGAGTCAGAGTTCGAAATAAAAGATTTGGGTCAAACCAAATACTGCCTAGGCTTGCAGCTTGAGCATACCCCGGAAGGGATTCTAGTACATCAGCCAACCTACACTCAGAAAGTGTTGGAAAGGTTCGGCTTTGAAAAGGCATATCCTTCGAAAGTGCCGATGGTCGGGAGATCCTTGCAGCAAGACAAGGGCCCGTACAAACCTAAAGAAGAGGGGGAGGAAGTCCTGGGACCAGAATTCCCGTACCTGAGTGCAGTAGGAGCACTCATGTATTTAGCAAACTGTACTAGATCAGGCATTGCATTTGTCATAAACCTATTAGCAAGGTATAGTACAGAACCTACCAAAGGCATTGGCAGAAAATAATGAACATCTTCCGTTACCTCCAAGGAAGTAAAGAACTTGGTCTGTTCTATAGAAAGAGCCAAGACCTGTATATGAATGGCTATGCAGATGTCGGGTTCCTGTCAAACCCGCATACAGCTAAGTCACAAACATGCTATGTATTCCTATGTGGTGGAACTGCAATTCCATGAAAATCGTCTAAGCAAAGTCTTGTATCGACTTTGACGAACCACTCGCAAATCATAGCACTGTACGAGGCCTCACAGGAATGTGCTTGGCTTCGGCGGAAGATTCACCACATCCAGCAGTCATTTGGATTGAATACCGTGCAAACCCCCATAATTATCTATGAAGATAATGCAGTTTGTATTGCACAAGTGCAAATGGGTTATGTGAAGAGTCCCCTCATAAAGTATATCAACCCCAAGTTATTCTATGCTCATGAATTGCAAAAAGATGGATGAAATTAAAGTACTGCATACTAAGTCGTGTGAGAATCTTGCAGATTTATTCACTAAAGTCACTTCCAGCATCTAGCTTTGAAAGGTGCACACGTAGAATTGGAATGATAAGATTTAAAGAAGTGCAGAATTCAGGGGGAGAATCTTCACGAACTCATTATTGAATCTTGATCACGAAGATCGAGTACCCAAAGAATAAATCCCGGAGATAAAATTAAATTGGGTGGATTGTACTCTTTTTCCCTTACGAGTTTTCCTGAAGTTTCTCGGCTAAGGTTTTTGATGAGGCAATTCTCGGCTAAGGTTTTCCAAATTTTTCCCATTGGGTTTTTATGGAGTTTTGACGAGACATGAACATGTTGGATGAGTGTTCAAGGGGGAGTGTTAAGAAACCGGGCCCAGGACTCTGGAGAGTCCTAGCCCAGTACAGGCCCAGGACCCTGGAGAGTCCTGGCCCAATTGAACTCCTCATCCCGTAGTCTATAAATAGTGGGTCTCCCCCTCTCATTGTAACCCCGATTGTTCCGAAGGAATAGCGCGCACTCAAGTCCCGCATATCTCTGTGTTCATTCTATTGTTGTGTTCTTGTGTTCTTCATCGTTCTTACGATTCTGATCATTGTATACGAGGTACCCGTTCGGACTGGACTCGCCAGCGACGGTTACTCAACAGGTTTAAGTGGGTTAGGAAGGCAAGGTGGGGTGTGTGGAGTCTACGCTGTTCTACCCGAATTATGTGATATATTTGTCTGAAATCCTCTAAAATTCTTGCAGGTTGGTAGTATAGCACTTTGTTAGGCAAGCAAGCGTCACGAAAAGGGTAGAAAGAAGGAAGCAAGAGCAAGAAAGCACAGCCGCCCACGGCTTCACGCGCCACGGCGCAAGCTGAACAAACATGCACAAGATTTGAGGCGAGCGAAACGCGGAGCGCTGTCGAGAAAACGCGAGCGAAACGCCGTACAAAAGCATGTTAAGAAACCAGGACCAGAGAGTTTTGGCTCAGATACCATCTCATCCACTTTATGCCTATATAAAAGAGGAAAATCTTTAAAATTATACACGATTACACAAGAGTAATAAAAAGAAGTCTGAAGTTTTCTCATATCTCTGTTTCAATCTACTATCTCGTCCTTACGTTCTTCATTGTTCTTACGATTATGAGTTTGTCTATGAGGTAATTGCTCGGACTGGACTCGTCAGCGACGGTTCCTCAACACGTTATCAGCACAATCAACTCTCCTCAGATCGAAAGGTAACCGTCGATGAACGACACTCGTAGATCGAATCATTTTTTATATTGCTTTCGATTCTTCAAATTTGGCTTTCTAGGTTGTAACCTACGGTATAAATCCGCTCTAATCTACCGCGAGTCGGCCTGAATTCGCCGACACAATGTCGATCGGTAGATTGCACGGAAAGGTGGATGTCGATTGTACCCTAGATTGAAAATCGCAAATACGTTCTAATCTACCGCAACCCGACTTAAAGTCGCCGGCCAAGCCAATCAGTAGATTGCACGAATAGTCTTAGATGAATAGTACACACAGCACAGTACTCCAATGAACATCATCTTTTTTTTATAAACAGTACGAAAAAAATTTGGCCGACGACTGCGGTAATGCCATGGCGACCACCCATGCGCCATGCCGATCGCCTTGAAGCCGCCGCGCGCATGCACGCGGCACCGCAAGAACGGCCGCCGGCGCCTCGCGGTCGACGTTCCCCATACAAACAGAGCTTACAGAGAGAAAAAGAGGAGTTGGTGCCACGGCAAGAAGAATCGCCTTGAGTTGGCTGCGGCAGGGCCATGACCTGCGCCCTACAGCGCCGCCTCGGCGCTGCTGCGTGCTCGCGCGTGTGCTCCCTCGCCGAGCCGCCACAACCGATGAAGAGCCGTCGTAGAACGCATGGCCGACGGTCAGCCGCCTCCGCCGCTTCTCCTCCGTCGGAGCCGCCCGCCGACCTCGAGCCGCGCTTGAAGAGCCACCACCGGAGCGCACGGTCGCGCGTGCTCGCCCCGACCTTCCTCCGCGGCCAGTAGCGCCACCGTGGGCCGCCAAAGGCCTACCCGCCGCTCGCCGCGCTAGCAACTTGCGGCGCCTAAAGGGTGTAGCCACCGCTTTGCAGAGAGGGCGGTTGGGAACCCTAAAGGTCTCGACTGCCGCTCCCCCCTTTTATTCCGGCCAGGTGGGTCGTAAAGTAACGGGCCGGATGGAATATGGACCATACCCGGAAGAAAAAAAATCTAGTTTTGCAAAAAATACCTCCAGAATTCTAAAAATTACGAGATTTTTTTGCGAATAAGGAAATTTTGCGGAAAACCCCTCAGACTTTATGAAAATTATACAATTTTTTTTTCTCATAACTGAAATTTTGTGTTTTAACGCTTGGAAATTGCATATTTCACCGAAAGTTTTTTTTCAAGCAGAAAAGAACTTCGGGAATTCAATTTTTAATCGGTTTTAGCATTTGAAGCATGTTTAACTTGTTACTATTATTCCTATGCAATTTATTTATTGTATTTACTATTTTGATTATTTGTGTTTATTTATATTACTTTTAATCACAGAAAAAACAGTAAATTATAATAAAAAATGTATATAAAAATATGACAACATTATGAGAATTTTTGCTACCATTTTATACAAGTTACCAGTAGTAATCTTATGCACTTTTTTGTATGAATATGCGGATGGTGGCATTCTGAATAGGAATTCAAGAGTCGCCCAAAGATGGACACAATTACCTGACTTGGACATCAGATGTTGAAATCGTACTTGGAGCCAATAAGCTCTGTGCTGTTATTGGACTTAGCACCTAGAAGGACGTCACTCCAACTATTGAGGAGAATAATTTAGCACTTCATTTTCTCAAACACCATCTCTGCCTAACACTCAAGAATGAGTATATAGCAGAAAAGAACGCACTGGCTTTATGGACCGCACTGAAAAAGCGGTTCGAAAAGCTGAAGTACACCATTCTTCCTTGGGCAGAGCACGAATGGAACCGACTACGTTTTGCAGACTACAAGACCGTGTGGAAGTACAATTATGCATTCCACAGATTTTGTACAAGTCTTCGATTATGTGGTAAGGTAACCACAGATGAGTAGAAGATCGAGAAAACTCTCTACCTTTCACCCAAACGCGGTGCAATCCGCACGCAACTATCGTCAGGATGGCTACAAGGAGTATGCCGGACTAATTGACATCATGCAAGTTGCGGAAAGCTCAAGATGACGTTCTTAGAAAGAACTACATCTCACAGCCGCCTAGTAGCAAAGTTGGCCATGAAGTCAATGCAAGCAGCTACAAGGTGCACAAGCCTCAACCAAAAGAAAGAGCCAAGAAGGGTAAGGTCATGGGTCACAAAACCAAGCAGAACGCTCAGACCAAGAAGTGCGAACAAAAGAATGTGGCACTTGGGGACATTGGTCATGTGTTTGTCGTGAGTCGTAGTACGTGATTGATGCTTTCAAGGCTAAGAAGAATGGCAAAAGACAGCTTGAGACACATCTCGTCATTGTAGGCACAAAAGATCCACAATTATGGGATGCACCCATGGATATGGATATCTCAATAGCAGCCCACATCACACCATCTTTGGACATCATAGTGGCAGTAGTTATTGTCGTCGAAGAAGAGAAGTTGGACATAGAGCAAATTCAGGCAGAAGTTTCTTCATACCTCACTCATTCAATCTAGTGCACGTATTGCACTTAGATTTTATTGTCATTTGCAATTTATGGTCGTGAAAGAACATTAATTTTTGAATAATGTTGTAAGCTCTAGGAGAGCAAATCAATAATTTTTTATGATGAGTCTTGCAAGTTTTTCCCGTATTAATAATAGCAAGTTGTGTTTTGTGTTGAAGTATTTTACTTATGTGTGTGTATTGCTTCCTACCCATATTAAAAAATACTTCATATCAAAACGCGTGTAGCGCCCTATGAAAGAAGTGTGCTTAGCAGATAGAGGCACAACGAATACCATATTGAGAGAGACAAAAAAAAATTCTAGTCGATCAGCAAGAATGCTGGCAGTCTTACGACGATCGTTGGCAGCGATACTTGTATAATAGGCTCAGAAAGAGCCACAATTATACTCCTTATGGGCTCAAATTGATCATTGAAGATGTCTTGTTGTACCCAGAATCGATTAGGACTCTCTTAAGCTTTAAAGATATTCGCGCTAATAGTCTCCACGTAGAAACTGAAGATGAGTATGGTAAGGAATACCTGCTCATTACAAAGCGCGAAGAAACAAAAAAGGGTATTAGAACAACTTCATATGAATTCGGGCTATATTACACTCATATTATGACACCTACAGCCTATACTATGCTTAAAACCACTTTTAGAAGCTCGAACTTTTCTGTTTCTGGCATGATAGATTAGGCCACCCGGGTCTTAGAATGATGAGAAATATAATTACTAATTCTCAGGTATACAATACAAATGTAAAGAATTTCTCGAATCAAAAAGATTTTGCGTGCTCCACATGTGCCACTGGAAACTGATTAGTAGACCCTCTACCCTAAAACCAGAAGGGAAGCCAGTTGAGACCTGGCACCAGTATGAAACTTTCATTAAAAGATATACCAGATTTGAATATTCCCATAGAGATAGACATCAGCATGGATGTGTGCGCACACGTCGGAGCTGAAAACTAAAGGGACTTCCCCCTGTAATTGAAAGCAGCGGCGGACATGTAGAGGCATTAGCAGAATTTTCCTATGAAGAAATAGCTATAAATTATGTGACCACATGAGAATCTATTAATAGAATAACAGTCAATGTCGATATTTATTTTGCAAAAAAATTGCCACAATCATCGATATCGATCTAGAGACTGCATCGTTCGCTGAATGTAAGAAAAGATCAGATTAAAAAGATTGTAAGAAGACAAACAAAATTATTGTCCCTAAATAAAATAGAGGTATTTGGGCCTATAAACCGCATGCCTCCCCAGGTGCACCCTGTAGGACATTAGTGGGTATTTGTTCGAAAGGGAAATGAAAACAATGAAGTTGTAAGACATAAAGCAAGGCTTGTTGTACAAGGTTTCACTCAGCGATCAGGAGTCGATTATGAAGGAACTTATTCCCCGGTCATTGGCGAAACTACCTTTAGATATTTAATCTCAATGACAGTAAACTTGAATTTAGAAATGAAATTGAAGGATGTGGTAACTGCATACCTTTGTGGGAACTTGGATTCATATATTTATATGAATGTATCTGAAGGTATCCCTGTCCCGAACCAAGACATAGCAAATATAAATCTATACAGTATGCAACTCAGAAAGTCAATGTATGGACTGAAGCAAAAAGGCAGAATATGGTATAATCGCTTAGTGACTTTCTCTGAAAGAAAGGCTACAGAACAATGAGGATTGTTCATGTATTTTTATATGACGATTCCAGGATGGATTCTGTATAATCTCAGTATATGTAGATGATATGAATATCATCGGGACCCTTCAAGATATTAAGAAAGCAAGCTCTTGCCTGGAGTCGGAGTTCAAAATGAAAGACTTGGGTAAAACCAAATATTGCCTAGGCTTGCAGCTTGAGCACAACCTTGAAGGGATTTTAGTATATCAGTCAACCCACACTAAGAAAGTGCTAGAACGGTTCGGCTTTGAAAAGGTATATCCTTCGAAAGTATTAATAGTCGGGAGATCCTTACATTAGGACAAGAACGTCTGCACCTAAAGAAGAGGAAGTTACCTAAAGATTTGAGTGCTTGAGTATTACGGGAGTAAATTCGCGTATTTGTGCAAGTCGCGAGGTAATACCCCGAATACCGATCAGAGAGAATATTTTCGGGTGATGGAATTAATTGAAAACTCAAGGTTTTTTTGGGGGAAATTTTGGAATTTGGGCCTCCTATAATACTCCGGAAATTAATCGGGTAATTAGGGAATCAGCCAGAAGAAGAAAAGGCAATGAAAGAAGTGGAAATTCTTGAAAAGAGAAGGAGTTTTCTGCATTTATTCGACAACCTGGGTCACAAGGCACGTGCCACGTGGGGGAGCCCACTAGTGGCCGGCCAAGGGGGGCTCCTCCACCCCAAAACCCTAGCCCCACTACTCCCTCTCCCTATTTTCCCCCACAAGCCGCCACCCCTCCCTGCCCTTTGACCGCCACCCCCTGCTCCCCTTGCACCTCCCCTGCGCCACCACCTCCCCAGCAGCAGCACCTCCCTCCCCGGCGAAGCTCCTTGCTGTGGTCCATTGGAGGGAAGGCGAGGAGACGACATTTGGAGGACCGGCCAAGAGGAGTTACCAGATCTGTTTTGTCCAGCGCGTTGCTCGTCAGATTTGGGTAAGATCTGTATGTTTTTTTAATCTGACCATCTCTTAGAAAATTGTAGCCACGACTCTTAGCTTTCCATAGCCACCGAGATCACTTGATTCCGCCTTACGGTTTAGGAGATATGATTTTTTTAGTGCGCGCTGTTCTGTCTGTCTGACGAGAAAGATCTGTCGGCTTGATCCTAGGTTTTGATCTAGTTAGAGGCATTTTCAGAACCTTCCCCCAAATAAGTTATTGTAGCCCTTTAAATTATCTTTCAAAGCTGATAAAGATCACCCCCATTGGATCTGTAGAATGAAAGTTATGATATTTTCTTTGCCACTGTTCTGAATTCCGGGCAGATAACTGCTAGTGTTTTAATCTGTTGTTTAGACCTCTGTATTGGCCGAATCAAAGGATCCCGCCAACTAGAGTTTCGTAGTGTTGTGCGTTATGTTTCATTGGGCACTGGTTTCGTATCGTTTCGAGTTCTAGTTAATTAAATATGCTTTTTCTCGTACCGCTGCTCAGAAGGGCTGAAATCTGGCTGAATAGTTTATTTTCAATTAGGGTCTATGCGGTATATTGGATAGTCAGGGGTTATTGTAGAACACCGGTAGCAGTGTTATATCGTTGTTCTTATTTTGGAAACATGCTTGTGTAGGCGGCGAGGCATCATGTGTGGGAACACCTCCGTTGCCTGCTATCGAGCCACAACGCGAAAGGCAAGTACTGTATGCATGATGACATGTTATTTACATGAATGTTTTGTGCCTTGTTCATGATGTTGATATACTGCAAGTACCGTGTATACTATGTTTGATGCAAAAATGTGATGTGTGAGTGAATGATTTATTTGTTCGTACTTGTAGAAGAATGCCATGTGTTTCTTTTCAATTATGAGTACTATTCAATATTGCCATGGGATCACATCATGACATGCATAAATTACATTTGTAAGACCCATCAATTCCAAAGATGGGCACTTGAAAATCCCATCAATTCCGAATGGGTACATGAGTCCACCATTCCAATGTGGGCCATGTTACGTGAGTCCACCATTCCAATGTGGGCCACGTTGACTGATCGTATGAAACGTTCTTCATACGACACTTTAAGTGAACACCGACGGGTGTTTCACTCGCTATCCCATATATGCCGCAATATGTCAATTTCCTTCAATGCATCATTCCACTTCATCCATTCATAAATTCGTTTCCAGTAAATTGTTCAAATTATGATTGTGATATATTGCTCATGGTATATTTGATTGTTTCATACCGTTACTTGCTGAGTCTTTGGCTCATTCTTGCTTTATTGTCTTATTTAGGTAAATGACAAGGAAGAATGATCTTGTGGTGGGTAGTTCATCACGATGCACTCACTACCATAAACCAAACATTTTGAGGACTTTTACTGTCGTTAATTATGACTTGTGTTGAATTGTAATAAGCCAGTTTGGTCATAACTATCGTATCTCTCAGAATTGTTTATTTCCATTCCATTGATTAAACTTGATGATGAATTCTTGTTTCCGTATAATCTTACTACTTGCTTCACCCTGTCATGGGTTTTGATGTTATTCTTCTAAAGAGTAGTGGTTGTAGGTGACATCTTGACTTCCTTATAGTCAGGGTGTTACACTGTACTGGACCGGATATTGCATTTTTCATGAACCTACTAGCAGGGTATAGTGCAGAACCTACCAAAAGGCATTAACAGGGAATAAATGACATCTTCCGATACCTCAAAGAAGCAAAGATCTTGGTCTATTCTACAGAAAGAACCAAGTCCTAACTATGACTGACTATGCAGATGCTGGGTACCTGTCAGATCCGCATACAACTAAGTCGCAAACAAGCTATGTATTCCTATGTGATGGAATTACAATTTTATAGAAATCGTCTAAGCAAAGTCTTCTATCTACTTCGACGAACCACTCGGAAATCATAACGCTGTACGAAGCCTCACGGGAATGTTCTTTGCTTCGGCGGATGATTCACGACATCCAGTAGTCATGTGGATTAAATACCGCACAAGCCCCCACTATTATCTATGAAGATAATGTAGGTTATGTTGCATAAGTGCAGATGTGTTTTGTGAAGAGTCCTCTCACAGAGCATATCAACCCCAAGTTTTTATATGCTCATGAATTGCAAAAGATTGATGAAATTAAGGTACTACATACTAAGTCATGTGAAAATCTTGTAGATTTATTAACTAAGTCACTTCCAACGTCTAGCTTTGAAAGATGCATATGTGAAATTGGAATGATGAAGCTTGGAGAAGTGCATAATTCAGGGGGAGAATATTCACTAACTCATTATTAAAACTTGATCATGAAGATCAAGTACCCAAAGAATAAATCCTAGAGATTAAATGAAAGTGGGTGGATTGTACTATTTTTCCCTTGACAAGTTTTCCTGAAGTTTCTCGGTTAAGTTTTCCTGAAGTTTCTCTAAATTTTTTGCACTAAATTTTTATGAAATTTTGATAAGATATGAATATGTTGGATGAGTGCTTATAGGGAGTATTAAGAAGCCGGGTCCAGAACCGAAGAGTCCTAACCTAGGTAGGCTCGTGATCCACTTGTTGCCTATATAAAGGAGAGGAGACCCTCAACATTGTACACGATTACAGAAAAATAATAAAGAGAAGTCTAAAGTTCTCTCGTATCTCTGTTTTAATCTACTGTTTCGTTCTTACATTTTTATAATATTTTTACAATTTTGAATTTGTCTACAAGGTAATTGTTTGAGTTAAACTTGTCAGCGACGGTACCTCCGTGGCAAGCCTGCGCAAGCTCACGCGAAAGCTGAAGGCAGCGATGAATCGAACAGCCGCAAAGCGAGCGAGAAACGTCGATGTGGCATGTGTCTTGGCACCTCAAATTTCCCTTCCTTTGTACCGGAGGATGATGTGCAGTGCATGAATGAAGGATCGAGAGACAAAGAACTCGATCGATGACACGGAACTGGAATAAAGCATTAGTAACGGGCACAAATAAATTGATTAAAAAATCGTCAAAAAACAAATAGTTCATGCATGGATACAAATGAGGCCTACGGATCAACGGGGAGAGGAAACTACCGCGGCCAATCACTAAATTAAGCCCCCTTATTAACCAAGAATCAATTAGCTAGTGCTTGAAACCACACGACAAAAGCAGCAGCGCGACGTACTGCAGGAGCGCCCATCGGTTGAGAAATCAAACGCCCCTGTTTCCACTGCCAACGTTGCTCCCGCCGAGGTGCTTCCCGCCACCCTTCCGCCCGCCGATGCCACCGCCAGCTCCCGCTCCGCTAACTCCACCAATCCCGCCACAGCCGATGCCTCTGCCTGCACCACCGCCGGTTCCGAACCCGCCGCCTGCACCACCACCGCCTCCGAAGCCGCCACCCGTTCCTGCACCAGCTCCGACACCGAATCCACCACCGGCTCCCCCGCCACCTCCAAAGCCACCGCCGGCGCCGGCGCCACCTCCAAAACCACCGCCCTTCCCTCCACCAGCACCTCCGCCGATACCTATGCCTCCTCCCGCACCGCCACCGATGCCACCA
The DNA here is from genome assembly GCA_036346395.1 of Hsuehochloa calcarea. NCBI lineage: Eukaryota > Viridiplantae > Streptophyta > Magnoliopsida > Poales > Poaceae > Hsuehochloa > Hsuehochloa calcarea. The sequence continues at coordinate 77,232,448 of CM070593.1, read as the reverse complement.
CCGCCTCCAAAGCCTCCACCTCCACCGCCGCCCACGCCACCGCCAGCACCACCGCCGATGCCGCCTCCAGCGCCCCCACCAACACCTGCGCCACCTCCCACGCTTCCCCCGGCACCGAATCCACCACCTGCACCACCGCCAATGCCTCCTCCGGCGCCACCTCCCACGCCGCCACCAAGGCCTGCGCCTCCTCCGGCGCCACCACCGGCACCGAATCCACCGCCTGCACCACCACCAATGCCTCCTCCGACGCCACCTCCCACGCCTCCTCCGGCACCGAATCCACCGCCAATGCCTCCTCCGGCGCCACCACCGGCACCAAATCCACCCCCTGCACCACCTCCACCGCCAATTCCCCCTCCACCTCCTGCACCGGCTCCTCCCCCAAGCCCGCCGCCGCCAATCCCACCACCGGCTCCTGCTCCGAAACCACCGCCCCCACCCATTCCACCTCCACCACCAAATCCACCGCCACCACCCATGCCAACTCCACCACCCGCTCCTGCTCCGCCTCCACCTCCGAGTCCACCGCCACCACCTATGCCAGCTCCAACACCTCCTCCACCTCCGAATCCCGCACCACCGCCCATGCCTCCTCCGCCACCCACAACGCCTCCCAGCCCACCGCCGGCGCCACCGCCCCCAACGCCACCTCCCACACCACCACCTTTCCCACGTTTCTTATCGCAATCCTCCGCCCCAGTACTACTACTGCCCGGTCTCCAGGCCAAGGGCTGACGCCGGGAGGCGGCGCTCACCGCCCACACAAGGGACAGCAGCAAGAACACCGTCGCTCGGTTGCCCTTGCCCATCAGAACTTAGCTCCTCTAGCCAGTACAGCTTCCCGCTAGCTTCGTATACCTACCGACCTACGTACGTTCCAGTTGAAGCAGTACAAGTACGAGTAGTTAGTATACGTCCTTGCTGCGTGCAGGGGAGGCAGGATAGGAGACGTACGCGCGGCGCGGGGTATTTAAACAGCGAGAGCACGCAAGCATGCCTCCTTTGCTTTGGATTAAATGGGCGATGGGTACGTGCTCTAGTCTGGTGGCGGGTGAGGGGCGAGTGGGGGAGGGTTGACCGGTGACTGCTGCCTCAAGCAAGCCCTAAATGCGTGCTGTTGCTAGCTCTGTGCTAGCTTTGGGTTGCGCAGCCTTTTGACTTTTGAGGTGGACTCCCCATGCATACGCATTGATGGCTCGCGAGTTGGGAAAAAGCGAAGTAGCTGAGCAGAGAACAGGACTCCAGGCTCCAGGCTCCAGCCTCGGCATGCATGCATGCATGGGATGCTTACGTCCTAGCAGTAGTAGTAATACGAGCCCTTTAAGCAGAGGAGCCTGGAGTTGGCAGTTCAGGACTTCAGGGTCCAGACTCGAGGTCCTTTAAGAAGTCTAGACACGGTCGGCCCTAATTTCACATTTAGCGCCTTTTTAGTTATGAAATTTCTTATCTGGTCCTTTAACATCTCATACTGTGGCCGTACACAGCAGCACATATTTTGCCGCCGTACCCACGGCAACAGTATGCAAGAAGAAAAGAGAGAAAAGAGGAGAGAGAGGAAAGAAAAGAAAAAGGGAAAATCCAAAAAATACCAAACAAATTTCAAAAAAAAAACCATAAAAATCATTGGAACACGAATATAATTAATAAACTAATTTTGAAATTAATTGAAGTTTACTTTATTCATTTAAAATATTTTTCTTTTGCTGGAATTTTCCAATTAAGCTTTAATTAATCCAATAAAATAGAAATTGTTTATTATATTTTTTTGAAGCTTTCAAAAGACTATGAAAAACAAGAAAACTGAAAAGAAATAAAAATAATTGAAAGAAATAACAAGGTTTAATTTAGGCTTGAATCAAGGTATAAATTATGGAATTTGTGCTTGTGTTTGATCCACCTCTCTTTTTAGTTCATAATTTATACCACGATTCCATGAGCTCAATTCATAATTTATACCTCGATTCAAGCCCAAATTAAATTAAATTAAACCTTGTTATTTCATTTCAATTCTTTTTATTTCTTTTTAGTTTTTCTGTTTTCATAGTCTTTTGAAAGCTTCAAAAAAATATAATAAACAATTTCTATTTTATTGGATTAATTAAAGCTTAACTGAAAAATTCGAGTAAAAAACATTTTAAATGAATAAAACAAATTTCAATTAAATTCAAAATTATTTTATTAAATCTAGTCGTGTTCCAATGATTTTATATATATATTTATATTTTTCTAGATTTTTTCACTTTTCTTTCATCTCTCCTCTTTTCTCTCTACTCTTCTTGCATACTGCCATAGAAGAGGTAGCACCTTTACTGCTATCGTGGATGGAGGCAGCAGCTACATGCTGCTATGCACATCCACAGCAGAAGGTGTAAAGAGACTAGATAAGGAATTTCGTGACTATAGGAGCCACATATAGAATTTTGATACACCACAGGGCTGTCTAAATTTCGAGACTGAAGAGTACTGCCACGATTTGACTTCATACTTTTGGCAGTCCTGTCAAAACTCTTCATTGATGGAGTGTGCATGTATCCATCAGCAAATCCAAATCCTCTGCGTAAATAACCCCCCGAATCCCCTGGCAAATACCAGCGTGCGGACTGAGACATGAGGAAAATAAAGATGCGCAGGTTGCGCCACCGAGCGATCGCCTCGCCAGCCGTGCCGCCTCGGTGGCCGACGCCGCCGTCTCCACCCGTCCGCCGCCACTCGCCTCGGTGGCCGACGCCGCTGACGCCGAGCCTCCGCTTCAACCGAGGGCCTCGTGACCGAAGTCGCCGCGATCTCCGCTCCTGCAGCCGCCCCGAGCCTCTCCGCGGGTTGTGCGCCGCCTCCTCCGCGGCCTCCAACGAGAGGCCGCCGTGATCGACCCGCCGCCGCTTCACCTCCTCCACGGGTTGTGCGCGGCCGGGTTGTGTGCGCTCCTCCTCCGGGCCTTGTGCGCCTCCTCCGCGAGCCACGGAAGGCGCGCCACCTCCTCCGCGCGCCCTTGGCCCGCCGCCGCCGCCGCCGCGCCCGCCGCCCACGCCGCCCGCGCCACTAGGCGGGATTAGGTTCAACCTAATCCTTACGCGTAGGCATAAGGAGTGGAGTGACTGTTAAAACAGCCGGTTGAAAAACAAAAAAATAAAATAAAGAGAAAAAAAAACGTTGTTCTAACCGCGCGCCGTCGGTGCCCAGCCGCCTACCAATGGGCACCGCTTCTCCTCTCATGCCGGTGATCTTCGACGGTGTTAATTACACCGACCGTGTCTCACATGCGCATCCATATGCGTGGTCTTCGCCTTTGGGCGTCCTCTCTCGCGATGTCACCGCCCGCCATGCCCTTCTCCTCCGATGAGCCTCACTCTGCTGCGCTTCCGACAAATGACAAGGCGCTATTGAGTCTCTTGGCCTTGGCATGATGAGAAGGTCGTCTCTGCCTACCAAGAGGCTCTGGACTCCTACATGGATCGCTTGACTACATACACTCAGTGGTGTGACGACGACTTTCAGTGCTGCTTGTCTTCATCGCCCGATGTTCAAACCTCGATTTTCTTACGAGATTGTGGATTTTCATCTACCGTCAGATGTGGACTCATCTTCGGCAGCCGCTCACGAACCTCCGAGATGCCTCTACTTGTCGTGAGTTCGTCAGAGCACTCTCTTGGCAGGTGATGCTACTATTGACGCCTTCGCTCGAGTTCGCGATCAAGCGCCAATCGACTCTCTTCGCCGACCGCCGCCGCGTTCTGCTCATGCCGCTGGTCGTCCGTGGCCGACACGGAGTTTCGGCGTGTCACGAGTTCCTTACTGCCGCCGCCCCGAAGTTTGAGCAGAGGCGTGCCCAGCTACTTGCACGCCACCCTCGTGTCACTCTTCTGGAGGCCCTTACCGAGATACGTGCAGAGGAGACTCGTCTGAGTGGTGCCGGTCTGATGCCACTCCCCTCCGTGCTCGCCGCCCGTACACCTGCTACACCGACTACTTCACGCCATCTGCGCCTCCTCCAAAGAATGCCACGGTGGTGGTGGCCGCCCTCCATCTGGTGGTGGTCGTCCTCGCTGCTCCTACTGCGACAAGATCGGCCACTTTGAGTCTCAGTGCTACAAGAAACAGCGGCATATTTCACGCCGTTCCTCTCCTAGCACTGGCACTGGTACTTCTACAACGTCGTCTGCATCGACTACTTCCGCATTTTCTCTCGAGCGGTGAGATAGCCGGATTTGACGATCGCTTGCCGCCTGTGTTCTTCCTCGACAGGTTCTGCAGGTTCTGCGACTGACTCTTCGGGCACTGAGAAACCACCTCCTACACAGACAGGTACCTCCCCGTGGATCCTTGATTCCGGAGCATCCTTCCACATGACTTCCGATTCTTCCACTCTATCTTTTGTTACACCTCTTGATTCCCCCATCGGTGTTCTTACTGGCGATGGTACTCTCTTCTCGCTCTCGGTCGAGGACCTCTTAGCAACTCATCTTTCATGTTCCCTCTGTTGCTCATGTTCCTCGCCTAACCATGCACTTCTTTCTCACGGACAGACATCGACCTTGGTTATCGGATCATTCTCGACTCGACTCTTGTTGTGTTCAGACCGCCACACGGAGCTCGTTGGTTCGGCCCTCGGCGCCTTGACTCGCAGCTGCCTCGGGAGCTTGACTGGCTTCACCTTCCTTCCACGCCACCATCGCCGCCGGCCTCCGCCTCGCCACTCCGTCTACGGCTCTTTCCAACAATGGCATCACCGCCTTGGCCATCCGTGTGGCTCTCGTCGTCGCCTTTAGTTCGCCGTGGTCTCACGGGTGCATCTCAGAGACGTGTTCTACATTGTCGTGGTCGTAAGTTAGGCAAAGCGGCTTGACTTCCTTATCCTCATAGTGAGTCGGTGTCTCAACGCCCTTTTGATCTTGTTCATTCTCGATGTTTGGGGTCCGGCTCCTTCGCTTCGAAAGGGGGTCATCGATACTATATCATATTTATAGATGATTTCTCGCCACACTTGGATATATTTCATGTCTTCTCGTAGTGAGGTCTTGTCTATCTATAAACAGTTTGCCACTATGGTTCGCATACGCTTCTCCACTCCTATTCGTGTCTTTCAGGTCGACTCTGTGGCGAGTACCTCTCTCATCACCGCGATTTCCTTCTTGACTGGGCACTCTCGCCGATTCTCTTGTCACGGTGCTCATGCTCGAATGGTGTTGCCGAGCGCAAGCATCGTCACCTCCTTGAGTCGGCTCGTGCAATCGATGATTGCCGCCTATTCCACCTCACTTTTGGGCGGAGGTCGCTTCCACCGCCACCTATCTCATCAACATCCGACCTTCTTACGCTTCTTGAGGTGCAATCCCTATTGAGCGCCTCTCGTGGTCTCCTTCCCGACTACTCGCCTTCGCTCGCTTGGCTGCGTTTGCTACGTTCTTCTCGCCCCTCGAGAACGCACCAAACCGACCGCTCACCCATTGAGTGTGTCTTTTTGGGGTACAAAGGTGCGAGCACAAGGGCTATCGGTCTTTGGGATCTCGCTGGTCGACGGATGCGGATTTCTGATGTGACTTTCGATGAGTCTCGTCCCTTCTATCCACGCCCCTGTCTCTCCTTCGACTTCCTCGTGGAGTCTCTCGCTTTTTTGACCTTTCCGGATACACCTATCTCGCCTCCACATATTTCTCCTGTGGCCTCTCCGCCATTGTCGCCGCTGTTTCGTCTCCCGCGCTCCTCAGCTCCCCACTACACTCGTCTACACTCGCCGACCTCGTATTGAGGATCTTCCGGATGAGCCCACTTCCCGATGTTTCATCTTCTTCGATGATTCATCTTCCCGATGGGCCGTCTTCTCCTCGTTACGCCTCCGCGATCGCCGATCGATTCGCCCCGCCTGCTTTTGCCTTTCGGCGCGCAGCTACTTGTGAGCTCGCCTCCTCTGGGATGTCATACTCATCCCGAGTGGCAGCATGCCATGGCCGAGGAGATTGCGCCTCGAGCGCATCGGGTACTTGGGATCTTGTTCCTTTCCATCTCTCTCGCCCCATCACATGTAAGTGGGTCTATAAGATTAAGACTCGCCTGATGGCTCTCTTGAGCGCTATAAGGCGCGTCTTGTTGCTCGTGGCTTCCAAAGAGAGCATGGTCGTGACTACGACGAGACTTTTGCCTCGTGGCCCACATGACCACCGTCGCACTTCTTCTTTCGGTGGCCTGCTCGCCATCGGTCTGCATTCTCAACTTGATGTCAAGAATGCCTTTCTTAATGGCGAGTTGCGTGAGGAGGTCTACATGCATCCGCCACCGGGTATTCGTTCTCGAGGGCATGGTCCGTCGCCTTCGCCGCTCTCTATGGCCTTAAGCAAGCCCCTCGTGCTCGGTTTGCGCTTCTCCTCTGTGGTCACCGCTTCTTTGGTTTTTCAACAAGTGATCATGACCTGCGCTTTTTGTCCACACTTCGCCTCGTGGTCTGACTCTTCTTCTTCTGTATGTTGATGATATGATCATTACCGGAGATGACTCTGAGTACATTGCCTTTGTCAAGGCTCGCCTTAGTGAGCAGATTCCTTATGTCGGATCTTGGTCCTCTTCGTTACTTCCTTGGGATTGAGGTTACTTCCACTCGGATGGTTTCTTTATGTCCCAAGAGAAGTATATTCAGAACTTCTTGATCGCGCCTCCCTCATCGACGTCTGTTGAGACTCCTATGGAGCTCAATGTTCACCTCCGACCCTCGATGGCGAGCCTCTTTCTCGATCCGACTCGCTATCGCCATCTTGTTGGGAGTCTTGTCTACCTTGTTCATTACTCGTCCGGATATCACTTATCCATTCACATTCTCGAGTCGGTTTGAGCCGCTCCCACTCAGTCCACTCTGACCACCTTCTTCGAGTTCTGCGATACCTTCGTGGGACTATCTCTCGCCGTCTCTTCTTTCCACGCTCCGGCTCGCATGTACTTCAGCTTATTCGGATGCTACTTGGGCACGATCCTCCGATCGCGGTCTATCTCTCAGCATCGTGTTTTTCTTGGTGGTTCGCTTATTGCCCGGAAGACGAAGAAGCAGATCGGTGTCCCGCTCGAAAGCAGAGGCCGAGTTGCAGCTATGACTCTCTTGATGTGCAGAGATTACTTGGCTACGGTGGTTACTTGAGGATTTTGGTGTTTCACATTACACCGACTCATGCTAAAGTTGTGACAAAAGAATTACCTGGTTCTCCTCCGGCTGTATTCCAACTTCCAGATTTGGCATGTTATGGGGTTTCTTGCAATAGGAATAGGCATAGTATACAACACTGGAAATAAGGCTGTGCACACTTCAGGCAAACCGGGTGATCCATGCTGACCAACCCGGGCCAACTTGCAATTGCTGATCTTTGTTTGCACGAATCAAGTCAGATTACCGTCTAAACTAGGTGACCCACAGGGCATATATGTGGACAGCCGACACTACAGAATTCATGCCATAAAAAACGCAGATTACATCTAGTGACGCTAAAACATATGACACTAGCATGCAAAAGATGACATTGAAACGAATATAAACATTCATAATTAATTACGGTGGTTAGTGGTGACTGCTCAATGCTCATCTTCCTTTCCTGAAGTGAGCCTTCAGCTCATGCGACACGCAGAACAGCGTGTCCATGGTGTCCTCATCCAAGTGCCCATCCTTGACACTACCGATCGCCACGATCGTCCTCAGCCATTCCTCATGGAGGGTCGAGAATTCCGCCCTCTCTTCGCTCGACTTGAAGTTCCTGGCGATCTTCGACTTCATCATCTGGCCCGCAAACGATGCCTTCTCCACTATCGACTTTGGAAGCCCTGCCATTGTGGCGACCTGCAGGCCGTAGCTCTCTGGGCAGGCACCTGATGTGAGCCGGTAGAGGAAGGTGAGCTCCTTGTCGCCGTTGCCGCCGTGGGTGCCACTTCTTGGCTTGAGCATACAGGCCATATGCTGGAGGCTCACATGAGGGTGAGAGGCGAACTCCTTCGTGAGTGGGTGGTAGTGAGTAGCGAAGAGCAGACGGCATCGCACCTGTTCCACGAGGTGGCGGAATACCTGAGGTACAGTTATCAAAAGCAAAAAATGTTATTGCCACAAAATGTTCCAAGCATCTTGATCTACCTAAGAGCAGGGCAGCTCTGCTCTACATATCATTAATACCTAAACTATCAGATGTAAGGCCAAGAATCTCGACGAAGAACAGAGCTAAAGCAATAGAGAAGCAAGGCATATGAAACATAAATAAGTTGCAGAGTTTGCTCTCTGGCCAACTAATGCATTGCAGCTTATTGAAGAGATAAAAGCACATGGCATGCCTCAAGCAAATAATTGAAGCGGCATCATAAAATACACCATGTTAAAAGTGATAACTTAACCAATTTCCTGACTAGCCTATCAATTTGCGAATTAGCCAAACTAGCTGATTGGTACCAATGTACATCGTGCCGCAGGACCTTAAGGCCATGGTAACAGCATCTACCAAGAAAAAACTTACTGAAGGGCATCGCAAGCACGGTGATGGCATAGTATGGGTAGAAGAAAACTCACAGCATATGCAATTGCATATCCATCAAATGTGCTAGTTCCTCTGCCAAGCTCATCAAGCAAGACAAGAGAATCCTCAGTTGCGTTCTGAAGAACAGATGCAGTCTCAGTACATTCGACAAGAAAGGTACCTGCAAGAGTGCATGTTGTTACGGTTCAACTTAAGGTCATTGTCATCTCATATCTAGGTATATGCCAGTACATAACGGAATGTAAAGAAACTGATAAATTCGACTATACAAGTTCATTATTCGTGGCACAGCTCAATTGTGGAACGCTTTCTATTGCGAATTCATGGATTTACTAAAGAAATTTTATATCTTGCAAAAAAAAATGCACGTATTTTCTGTGCGACCACATTTGACTATACCAGTGTATCACTTTATTGGATTGGATGCAGCTATCAAATCTACTATAAGATCATATTTGGATATCAATGCATGTAAATATATTATTTAGGCAGGAAACTTACAATTAAGTCCTTGTTTGTAAGACAATTCATTAAAAATTTACCCATTTTCAACTCGGTTTTAGGCCAAAAGCAATAGGATATGCTACACATGACCAAATTTGTTCGTTAATGATTACTTACTTTCTCCAGACATAATCCGATCTGTTGCCCCAAGCCGTGTAAAGATGGCGTCTGCAAGGGTCAATTCACAAGATTTGCAGGGGACATAACAGCCAAGCTGCAGACCAGAAGCAACTCCGTTTATACATCGGAATAGGGAAGGCTATCAATGAACAAGTATAAGGGCATAACCAAATGTAGTTATACAGACCTGAGCAAGTACAACAGCCAGGCAGGTGGCACGCATTATTGTAGATTTCCCGCCCATATTTGGACCAGTCAACAACAATGCAAAGCGATTATGACCAGATAAATACTGACCAAGAGATAAATCATTTGGTACCAGCCTATTTGCACTTTCTGCAAAAGCATAGGGATGCCATAGACCCTTCATCCGAAGTATAGGCACTTTGTCTTTCAGCAGAATGTGTGGTCTGCACATGGTGCCAAATGATGACAATGCCATTGCTGCAAAGGACCTAAGCACGTCAATAGTGCTGAGAGCACTAATCACCAGAGACCATTCAGAAACCTTTCCAACAAAAAGTTCCACTAGAATATCCAAAGTGCTAGCATCATCGTCTTTGACATTATGATCCTATCAAAGCTCACAAGGTCAAACAATAAGTAGAGTACCGGTTGAAGTCAGGAACAGCTGACCAGTCAATAACAGAAAAAAGAATTAACCACTTCTTAATAGATTGATAATGCACATGGAAAATTCGCAGCATATTCATACCTGGTACCGTGGAAAATCATTGTCTATTGCCTCTTCAAATTGATGTATTAATTCACCAAGGGAGCTCAATGTTGGAATATCCACAGCCTTTGACAGTGCTGAGACGCCATGGTCCTCTCTTTGTAAGACGTTTAATAAGTCAATTCCAACTCGGAGGCCCTTGATAAGCATGCCAAATGTTTTAATCTGGAATGTGCCAGAAAATTTGCATGTCATTAATTAGTGGCATAGATATAAGAAAAAAAACTTCATAATTTGAGAAAATGGCCATGCCATTAATCAAATCTAGACTATAAAAACGAGAATTTAAAGCTACGACAAGCTTAGAATTGAACAAGAAAAAAAGAACACCCACTAACCCGTCTCTTTAGTATCTTTTCTCCAACAAAGGGCAACAGAACTGCAGATGATAACCCAACAGTGGATCTAACTAGTCCAAGTAGCCTCTCAAGATCAGGAATTTTACGGAGATGCTCAAGTGTAATAGAGCCTAGCCCACAATTTTGAATGAAGCCCTCAACAATATCGAGCCTTGTATTGATATCACTGACATCCTTCAATGGATGGCAGATCCATCTTCTTAAAAGCCGCTTACCAGATGCAGTTATGCAGTTATTGAGGTGCCTATACAGAGTACCTGCAACAAAGTAAGAGTACGGAAATATTACTGTCGCTATATGATGTGATATGTTTACAAAATTATCAGTGGAGAGAAAAAAAAAAAAGTAGAGCAGAACATAGTTAGAAGGGGCGCTCCTACCTGATGAACCACCATCAAAATTGTTGCTGAAAATCTCAAGGTTCACAAGAGTCTGACCGTCCATCCTTAGACAAGTTTTGTACACATGGTAAGGTAAGACTTCCCCATTTTTTAGAGCATCTTCTAGCTGTTTTCAGATTGTAGCTTATCAGAACTTGAACACATTTCAGGCTAAAGTTGTAGCAGATAATCTTATGACAAGCACAACAATTACACTATGATTTGCAAGAAGTATTTTTTTTACATTAACACTTATTCGAAACCAGAACACCTTTGCACATATAATTGATAAAATTGATGTGGTCAGCATAGGAAACTGAGACAGTTTTATATAAAAATATACGGACTGGTTGGTTGGAAAAATAAACAAACAATGGAAGATGATGGGCTGATGACAGTGCTCTGAAGCAACATTTTAAAGCATTGATGTAAAGGAAATAGCAGTTACTAATGACACAGTTGATTGACATGTCTTAAAGGTGAGCAACAAAATGCAATCAAGAAAGAAAAGGAATTGGAGCAACATAAGTATACCATAAGCCTAGTCAAGTGACCAATAAGTCCGCCAAGTGCACAAATAGCTGCATCTTGATTCACTGAATAATCCAATCCAGATAACCAAGAGTCTGTTGATGCTTTAAAGTATCCTTTAGAATGTACTAACATTCGGATTTGTGAAGCGTTGGAGAAATCTATCCCGGATAGTGGGGTTAGCTGCATTTTCACAGAGCCTGCAGTTTTAAAAAAAGGTGTTTTACTTTTCAAACCCTGATATCCGGTTAACTAGTTATGTGACAAAAGAGCTCTCATCTGCCAGTTGCTTTGCCCTTTTAAGGGAAGTTGGGAGAGTTCCTACCTTATATATTGACAACAGAGAAACCAGATAAATAGACAAACAAAAAGAACAAAGGGTAACTTTTACCTGCTGAGGCATATTTTCTCATAGATATATGAGTTTCTTTTGAGAGGCCTGACAAAAGAGAACAGGTATTAGTTCCTTTATATATGAAGATTACAAGATAAAGTATGTTCTGACCTGAGGTTTCATAGATTATCTCTCTCGGAGAAACCTGAAAAAGCATACCAATGATTGACCCTTTCTAATCCATTGAAACAAAGAAAAGAGATCACAAGAGCGACAAGCCTACCTGCACCAACAAAGCCCCCAAAGCTGCAGATGAATCATCATCATGGAGTGAACCCACCCAAATTTTAAGAGCAGCATAATCTAGAAAAGCAAATCCATAGACCCGAGAACCATTAGAAGCTAGGGTAACCTGAAAGTTCCAAAAAAAGAAGGCTGCATTAGATCAAGATCACCTATGAAGAATGTTAACAAAAACTAATTCAAGATGCATTAAAAGTTAGAACACTTGCAAAATTTCATCAGATGATGCTACATAAACTGCTGGTACAAAGCTGACTCTCAGTAAACACTAGGATAACAATGAATGTTTCACAGGAAAATGACATTGAAAATGTCATTTCAAGTATAGATAAAACCAATAGCCGAATGTTGTTTCAGGAAATGTCTTCTGCACTTATTGGTTTCACACATTTATACCAGATTTTAGATTCATCACTAATTTTGTAGTGCAAAATTATTTGGTTATTATATGCTATGACCACGAATGTTTAGTTTTTTCCCCCTATCTTTTGAGGAAAAAATGTTCTTTCTGTTGTTAGATAGTTAGGTTTGGTGGTAGTACATTGTGTCTTTTCATGTGTAGCGACTTTTGAATAAACTTCCAAAGCATTATACCAAAGCATAATGGCCCAAATACAATACAATGCTTTGTTTAGAAGCAAACCTCTTTCAATGCAAGAAGGTGAACAGCGTCAGCCCCCATGTTGCTGTCAGCTGCAGTTGATGGTGTGGATACATGAACCAACTTTCTTTCAATAACCTTGCAAAAGTAAAAGGAAAATGTTATAAGGAATCAATCTCTTGTAACTCAGAAGGAAAAGTTTACCTTACACTTCAAACAAGAGCACATATTGAATATTTGAATTCAAGTGTGGAAGCATCAATCCTTGAGTTGCACAGGGTATATAGCTACTAAATTACATCTAGAATGGTGACTTAAGCCCCCCAAAAAAGATTTTCGACTGTCAGCAAGAATAGAAGGATGACAATCCACCATGTACATACATATTCAAACAAAGAAATGTGGTTCATTCTAGAATATAAACTATAGCACACTTCTGCCACCAGCTAAGTAGACGAATAAATCAGGATGACACTCAAGAGCTAATAAAAAATAGGATTGGATTGATGAGAATACTGAACACTTACTGAATTTGATCCTCTAGCCTTGGCTTGCACTGCAGATTCCATTTGTTCTATTCTTCCAACTTTATACCTGGAAGGAAATGTTAGAATTATGAGCAGTACAGCCACCAAAACAAAAAAAGTACAGAAGAGGCAAATTATATCCAACACTATCATGGATGTGTCAACTCACAAATCATATCATAACATTCAAAAGGAAACTAACTGCATTTTAAGAACAAATAGTTGAACAGGTCTAATTTTATGGAAAGCAACGACATTGACACGCAAACCGATATGGAGTCAATCTTGCAAGGACATCCGTCATATTGTCATATCGACAAGAATACAAGCAGACTAACAAATGACCTACCATTACCAATGTTATGAATATTGTGTATATATTCATGAAGCCCTATGAACAATATATATATAGAGTATAAGGGGATATTATAAAGAAATATGTCATACATATATAAGGAAATACAAAAAAGTATATAAGGAAATACAAATAAATTCCTATTCTAACACCCCCCCCCCTCCTAAACTCATGGTGGATCACACACTGAGTTTGGAGAGAAAATACAAATGTTGTACCCTAGTATGCGGCTTCGTAAAGAAGTCAACAATCTGTAACTCTGAGGACACAAACTGTAAACCAAGTACTCCCTCCTGCACCTGTAAGCGAGTGTATGAAGCATCCACACCAATGTGCTTGGTGAGCTCATACTTCACTGGATCACTGGCAATACTTATAGCACCTTCCTATACTATCAGACAAAAGAGTCGTAGGTCTCTATCACAAGGTACTCCAAAATCTGCAGGTAGCCACCTCAACCAAGCAACCTTTGTTGTCACTGCTGCCATAACTCTCAACTCAACCTCTATACTCGAACAGAAAACTATAGCCTGCTTCTTTGTCTTCCAGGCAATCAAGGAGGATCCAAGAAAAACACAATAAGAAGAAAGAGAACAACGATTAAAAGGATCACTAATCCAAGTCGCATCGAATACGCCTAAAAGTAGTGAGTTGGAGCAAGAGAAAAACAAACGACGAGAGATAGTCCCACGCAAGTAGCGAAGAACACGAAGAAGGTAATTGTAGTGAAGATAGGTAGGACGAGCCATGAACTGACTCAAGATATGGTCAGCATGAGCAATATCAGGACGAATGCTCACAAAATACACCAAACTCATAACAAGATGGTGATGTCGAGTAGAATCCTCAAGAAGATCACCGTCAGAGGCACAAAGCTGAAGAAATAGCTCCATGGGAGTCTCGACCTCGACTGGATTTGAAATCCCACCGGTTTTTCCGGATTTTACAAATTCAAATTTTGAATTTTGAATTTGATTGATTTTAAGCAAATTTAAACGAAATTCGACCGGTTTTTCCCGAAAACCAGTCAATGCAGACGCCACGGATTTGCTCCGAGAACGGTTTTTATCCTTGGTCTCAAGGCGAGTGTCAATCGATTGCAGACCATCAAGAAGATCCTAGACATACTTCTGCTGGAAGAGGTAGTAGCCCACAGACGTGAAAGAGACCTCAGTCCCAAGGAAGTACGTAAAATAACCAAGATCAGTCATCATAAATTGCTCACTGAGATGCTTCTTCACATACGTGATGAATGAGGAATCATCACCAGTGATGAGCATATCATCAATATACAGAAGAAGCAGCATCCTACCCTGAGATGAGACATAGACAAAAAGAGCATGATCATGGGAACTGATAGGGAAACCGACAGTGTAATCACTGAGGTAAAACACGAAAACCAGGTACGAGGAGCCTATTTGAGGCCATAAAGAGCACAACGAAGACGACAAACGTACCCATTGGGAACAAAATACCCAAGTGGTAGCTGCATGTAGACCTCATGCAAAACACCATTAAGAAAAACATTCTTAACATCTAACTGAGATAGACCACCGATGAACAGAAACAACCGCAACAAGAGTGTGAACAGTGGTCATAAGGGCAACAGGGCAAAAGTCTCATTGTAGTCATGGTCGTCACTCCTGCTGAAAACCGTGAGCCACAAGACAAGCCTTCTAGCGCTTGATAGTACTATCAGACCGGATCTTAATCTTGTACACCCATTTGCATGTGATAGAGCAAGCATGCACAGGTGTCGGTACAATATCCCAACCATAGCGAGCTGCCACTCAAAATAAGGAGCAGCCTCACTATAAGAACTAGGCTCAATGACAGTGAGAGCATGAGCTATCAGAACAAATCCAAGACGATCAGGAGGTCGAAGGGATGTCCAGTCATGAAGGATGCAACGGGGATCATCATCAAGAGGATCCGATGTAGTTGTCAGCAAGATAGCAAGAGAAGAGACCGGTGAAGAACGAGGACGTCTAGAGTAGTGAATACCGAGAAAGCAGACGATAGTCTTTGCAGGAGGCAAAGACCAAGGCAAGGTGCTGAATGAACCACTAGAGCAGTACCAAGGAAGGGCGTGAGAGTGGAGAAATAAGTGAAGAGTCAGAAAGAGACAACCATGAAATTGTCTAAACGGTGGAAACAGGACAAGGAGTCGAATCTCTATAGAAGAAAGGTCGAGATTCGTCAAAAACAACATCTCATGAGATCCTGATCTGTCAAGCATTAGGATCATAGCAACAATAACCCTTATACTTAGAACTATAACCAAGAAACACACACTCAACTGACTGAGCCGATAGTTTGGTGCGGTCACAAGGCTACAGCAAAACAAAACAGGTGCGGCCAAAAACACGAAAGCAAGTGTACTAGGAGGCTCAAGAGTAGAGACGCTTTATAGAACCTTAAGAGCAGTGGAAAGTTGCATATTGATGAGATATGCAGTTGTAGAAACAGCCTCAGCCAGAACTGTGGTGGAATGTGAGGCAAGGAGAAGAATGCGAGCAGTCTCAATTAGATGACAATATTTGCGCTCAGCAACCCCATTCTGAGCATAGCCACTAGGACAAAAAGAATGGTAAAGAGTGCCCTCCTCGGAAAGAAACTGTCTAAAAGCGCCAGAATAGTACTCGCGAGCAAAATCGCAACAAAAAATACGGATGAAAGAATCAAACTGAGGACGAACCTTCGTTGCAAAGCTACAATAGATCACAAGAAACCGATCACGATTAGACATAGGGAAAAGCTATGTAAAACGAGAATAATCATCAATAAAGATCACATAAAACTTATGTCCGCCTTTAAAGATAGTAGGTGTAGGTCCCCATACATCTGAATGAACTAAGTCAAAAGGACAAGAAGACAATGACTCACTAGAATGACAAAGAAGTTGTAGCTACTTGCCCAGTTTACAACCCTGACAAAACATAACCGTGTCAAGAGTAACACATCCAAAAACACCCTAACGAACTAACGAAGAAAGGCGAGACCTACACAAGTGACCTAGACGATGATGTCACTGCACAAAAATTCCAAAGGTGGTGGCAGCAGTGGCGGTGGAGGTAGACGTAGAGGTGATAGGAGCAACTGAAGTGAACGGAAGGTGGAGGCGATCAATGATGTAGAGACCCTGACAATCCCTGAAACGGCCGGTCCCAAGTATCATCCACATCGCCAAAGATGACCACTCGTCGCGCTCTTCTTTCGGTGGCGTCTGTCGCCATCGAGGCATTCTCGACTTGATATCAAGAATGACTTTCTTAATGACGAGTTGCGTGAGGAGGTCTACATGCATCCGTCACCTGGGTATTCTGTTCCAGAGGGCATAGTCTGTCGTCTTCGTCACTCTCTCTATGGCCTTAAACAAGCCCCTCGTGCTTGGTTTGAGCGCTTCTCCTCTGTGGTCACTGCTTGTAACATCCCAAACAATGGTGTGTTTCAAATGTAATAAAATGAGGATAAATTAAAACTTTTTATGCCTCATGATGTCATTTGAAATTTTCTAGAGAATTCCCTTGGTGCTTCCTATTTTCTAAGGTCAATGTTTCATTTGGGGAAGCTTAATCCTTGAAGACTTTCGAATCTAATCTTATGATCATCCTCTGGAAATATTTTTCCTATCATTTAGGCCATCCCAGGAACATCTCCAAAAAATCTCTTAATTTTTAGATTTTATTTGCTATTTCCAAAGAGCAAGTCAAACCTGTTTGAATTCTGGTCAAACCCTAGGACAGCCTCTTGTGAATTTTCTGGAGAACAATGAATTACTTGAAAATTCCTAGAAAAATTACTCAAGGTTCTACTCTGAATCATAAAGCTTCCATAAAAATTTCAGAATTTTTGGAGCTTCGGGGCTACCTCCAAAAATTCCCTATCTTCTCAGCCTTTTAAAACAAAACCTGAAATCACTATTCCTCGGACTCGGACCCAAGCCCGACTCAAACCCGATCGCACCACTGCTCGGTCTAACCTCATGATGCAGCATCGCATGCACGCCGATGGAAAATCTGCGGCTCTAATCGCATACCACTTCGACCTGGGTTAAAAACTCTCGCGCAACGTCGACCATTGGATCTCGATCCAACGGCCCGCGTCGACCCCTTCCACGTGATCTCGCACTCGCAGCTGTGTCGCTAACGTCGCGGCCCCACTGGTCAGGCCCGTCTCCTTCCTCGCGCTGGTGGGCGGGCCGAAACCGGGCGCCACGCGACCGCGCCGTTCTGCAGCTTCTCCGTCAGCGCCTAGCAACACAGTGAGTCCACCGACCTTCTCGGCCAATCCCTAGCTCAGTCAGTTACACCGCTCCCATCTCCGTCTTCACCTGGGGATAATACCCCCCCTCTCTCGCCCGTTGGAAGCCATTCCTCCTCTTGGTGGCTGAGGAGGGAGGCGCTTGTGCGAGCTGCTCCCAAGGGTGAGTGTCTTCCCTACTTGAGTTCGTCACCATGCGCCTCTTAAGCCTAAGGAAGATATCCCCCAGCAAATTTTGTATTTCGATCACGTGAATCGTCGGAATCAACTTTTCCCCAATTTTGGCCGCAGGAGCCTTCTCTTCTCGGGACGACAAAGACGGTGAGCCATTCTCTAATTCTCGCTCAGACACCATCTCGAGGCACCTCGATGCATCCTCCATCACCCATTTTCCCCTCTGTCCTCGTGTTGAGCTCCTCAGTAGCACCACCGCGCCGCATTATTCTCGTCATGGCTCAACTCCGATGCGCCTCCCCCTCTGGGTCATTGTGGTGAGTTTCTGGAACCTCCCAGTTGCCCGTGCGCGCGCTATTTTACCGCGGGCGTCTCTGTTCTGCGCGTGCCACTTTGGCTGTAGCACCTCCTCCGCCTCGCCTCGCCGCGCCACCGCTGTGGTTCACCGGAGCTACCACCGTCGGTACCTATGGCTGCGCATTAGTGTCAGGATCCCATTTTGGTACTTCTCTGGCACCACCGTAGCCTCCTTCGCCGGCGACACGCCAGCAAAGCCACGGCCGAAGCACCCCTGTTGTCGGACGAGCCGGCAAGCCCTGTAGCTTTTCAATTAAGAGTTAATGTCAGTCATTAGAAGTTAAGTGTTGGTTACTGTTGGCAAATGATGGTTTAACTGTGCTAATAACTGAGGTTTATTAGTACTGTGTCACTGTCGTGTGGACCCCTCGCCTTAAGTGCATAGTAATCCGGCCCGTGGACCCATGGACCGAGTGCATGGATTTTAGTCCATGCACTATGCTGTGAACCTAGCGTATGACAGGTAGGTCCCACTTGTCAGTACGGTTTAAATCGGAATTGAAATTGTAAAATGGCACTATTCACAGGGCCCGCTGGTCAGCGTCTATGGCTAGGAGAGTGTCGGTGTAAAAAGTATAAATAGTTTTATAAATCCCGAATTGATTTATTGGTGAACTGAAAAATTTGTTAAACTTCAAAATTGCATAAGTAATTCATTTTAGCTCCAAAATTGATGATTCAAATTTTGTTAGTTTCCTTTTTAAATGTACTTTAATATAAGAATGAGTTGAATCATGTTACTGTTCCAGAAATTACTTTTGGCAAAATTACTTTAGGTTTAGTATTATTGTTGCACTAAAAATTGCTTTAACTTCAAAATGCATAAGTATTTTCAGAACTCCAAAAGAGTAAACTCAATTTTGTTAGAATCCTCCGTTAGTGTAGTTTATTGTAAAATAGGTTGTGAGCATGATATCAAGTATCAAAACCTTATTTTGCATGTAACTTGTGCACTACTTTCTTGGTTTTGAAAAATCATAGAAAATTCAACTTAGCTCCGATCGAGGTGAATCATTTTTCATTGATCATCTCATGTGATGCTCTATCTACCATAAAAATTTCATATGCATCACCTCTCTGGAAATTTTCATCAAAACTTTTAAATTCAGATGAATAGTGACGACTAGCAATTTATTGAATTTTCTAGAAATCCGACTTTCAAACTGCCATAAATTTTGCAAAGAGCATCCAAATCAATTGATTCTTGTTGCTAAATTCATCTAAAATCTTATTCTACCTTCTGTGAATTTTTCATGATTTTTGGATGACTTTGAATTTTTGGGTCTTCTCGGTATTATTCGTTCTTATTGTGCTCTCGATTTCTTTCGGTAGGTTCCGACAATCCTATTGTATTCGAGAGTGATCCTCTGCAGCAAGATAGCAATCCTCAGCAAGGCAAGCAGTTTGATCATAAATGTCACATTACTTTCAAGTCTAATACTTTGTTTACAAATCGTATGTATGCATGCTTTTGTGTCAAATTAATTTTCCCGATTAGAGGTAGCTATTCCTATTGCATGGTTGCCCTTAAATTGTTATCCCCTGCCACAAAACATAAGCTATTAATATCGCTGATGAATTAAAGCCTGGTGATTTATTTATGCTCTTTTATTGTCTTTTCGGGTCATGCTTAGAATTGCTTAGCTATCGGTAGTATTGGGCGGTCATCGACTTAGTCGATGATCTTAATCACCCAAATCTTATTATTACTCCATTATGTCCAGCACCTTGTGCTTTGTTAATTTGTAAATCTAAAACTGAAAATAAAATTGTTTTAGACTTGGGCATAATGGTATGTTGGTGTGATTGTTGGTGTGTCATGGAATGGTGCCTAAGTCAATCAAGGACCGAGTTACTTGCACCACCGTACCGAGCAATTTGCGTACTAACCACATGAGAGATATGGGACCTCTCTTGACTTAGTACTTTGGGCGTGTGTTAGCACCGGGTCGCATGGTGGTTGTGTGCGTTGTGTTGAAAAAGAAAACTTGTGTGTTTGGGTGAGCAGTAGTGGGGGTTACCCACTGCGAGGAGCATCGTCCTTTATAAAAGAGGTGAGCATCTTTGATGACTCCGCATCAACGTATGGGGTTTCCTCCCATATGGGCGACTCGTAGTTAATGCACAATATTGGAAACGTCTCGTAGGACTTAGCCTTGCCGGCATACCTAAGGAAGTGTGCTCTATTGCATGGCAAAAAGGCAATCTGACGTGTGGGTGCATTGGTACACCCCTGCAGGGTTCAAACTATTCGAATAGCCTCGTCCTATGTTATGGACACGCTTGGGTACACCCCGTGAGAACTAGACTACAACTTTAAACTAAAACTTGATGTGAGTGGTATGAATAGGGAATTCATGCTATTGTTGTGGTGGCTATTGGGTTAGCCACTTCCAGGATGTCTTATTGTTATTGTTACTTATATATCGCTGTTTTTGTCAAATAAAATCAGATTGTGAAATTGCTTTCCATCTATTACATTATTGCATATGAAAACTTGCTTTATGCTGAAAATGAGTCTAGAGCATGCTCCACTTAAATAAGATTGTATGTAGCTATTGATATAGGCCTGTTACTCTACACGTAAGACTTGCGGAGTACAATTTTTGTACTAATTTGCTTTGCTTAACTATTTGTTGCAGAGGAGGAAGGTAAGCCCCAAGGGCCTCACTTTTGTGCGATGTGCTGCGGTTTTGACAACTAGCTTGGCGGTCCAGTTAGTTGCCTTGTGGGTAAAAGGCACACTGATTGGCTCTTTTGTTATCGCCATCTTATGGCTGTTCGCTTCCGCTACTTATTTATCTCTTTAGTTGTATTTGGCCGGTCGACCCCTTTTGTAATAACTCTACTATGTATGTCTTTTGAATTGTTAAGTGTTGCTTTGGTTCTATGTCTTGAATGGAATTGATGCACGAATTTTGTAAAAGGGTGTGTATACTGCATTTCTGATAAGTATACATGTCTCAAAGACACGGGTTATTTTGGTTGTGATGCTAGGGTCAGTTGGTGACTAAGCATTGCAAGCTTAATAAACCGGGGTCCTCACACTGCTGCTGGCTTCTCAGCTAGTGATCATAATCCTGCCCTTTTTGTCCACACTTCGTCTCGTGGTCGAACTCCTCTTCTTCTGTATGTTGATGATATGATCATCATCGGAGATGATTCTGAGTACATTGCCTTTGTCAAGGCTCGTCCGAGCGGCGATTCCTTATGTCGGATCTTGGTCGTTACTTCCTTGGGATTAAGGTTACTTCCACTCCAGATGGTTTCTTTGTATCCCAAGAGAAGTATATTCAGGATCTTCTTGATCGCGCCTCTCTCACTGATCAGCGTACTATTGAGACTCCCATGGAGCTCAACGTTCATCTCCGACCCTCTGATGGCGAGCCTCTTTCTGATTCGACTCGCTATCGTCATCTTATTGAGAGTCTTGTCTACCTTGTTGTTACTCGTCCGGATATCACTTATCTAGTCCACATTCTGAGTCAGTTCGTCTCTGCTCCCACTCAGGTCCACTACAGCCACCTTCTTCGAGTTCTGCGATACCTTTGTGGGACTATCTCTCGTCGTCTCTTCTTCCCACACTCCACTGCTATAACCGGGCTTATTCGAATGTTACTTGGGCGCGATCCTTCCGATCGCGGTCTATCTCTCACATCGTGTTTTTCTTGGTGGTTCTCTCATTGTGTGGAAGACGAAGAAACAGACTGCAGTATCTCGTTCGAGTGCAAAGGCTGAGTTACGAGCTATAGTTCTCTTGACAGCAGAGATTACTTGGCTACGGTGGTTACCTGAGGATTTTGGTGTTTCTGTCACTACACCAACTCCTCTCTTGTCGACAAGATGATGCTATCAAGATTGCAGTGTCTGTGAAGCATGAGCTCACCAAGCATATTGGTGTTGATGCTTCCTTCATGAGGTCTTATGTGCATAATCAGGTGATTGCACTTCAGTATGTGCCTTTCGAGCTTCAGATAGCGAATTTCTTCACGAAGACCCAGACTCGAGCACAACACGACTTCTACCTCTCCAAACTCAGTGTTGTTGACCCACCATAAGTTTGAGGAGGATGTTAGAGACATATGTATAATTGTGTTATTCCACATTGTTGCGAGGGTTATTTGCATATTCACCTCATGTACTTGTCTATATATACTAGCACTTTGGCCTCATGAGAATACAAGTTGTTATTCTAACAGCGACAACCAAGGCAACAAAGTCTAACAGGCAGCGCTGGACAGCGTGGCAGTTAGATCGACATTCTGTTTTTTTTTAACCGAACTCGTTTAAAGGAAATTGTGGATGTTTCCTTAATGAAAAAAGTCAGTCTTGGGCCAAGCGTCCCGTGCGGACAATGACGGCGGCGGCGCTCCTAAGAATGGGCTCACCACGTGTCCTCGTGTCGGGTGTCGAGGCAAGGGCGGGTCGGCGATGGCGTCGGGCGAAGGGCAGCGCGCTGTGGACTCGACCCGTGTCGTCCTCGGGTGCATGATGACGGGATGGGCGGCGTTGGGACGAGCGGCAGCGGCCTTCGACGACGGCAACGACGGTAGTGGGATGGCAGCAGAAGGAGCTAGATTAGTGTCCTAGCTCCGATACCATGTTATGAATATTATGTATATATTCATGAGACCCAATGGACAATATATATAAGGACTACAAGGGGATATTACAAAAGAATATGCTATACATATATAAAGAAATACAAAAAGACATATAAGGAAATACAAAGGAATTTCTATTCTAACAATCAACATGAAGAGCTATAAGTATGAACTTGTTGATGTTCAAGATAATGTTATGATTAATATGCTGAAAATGAACAAAACATAATGGGGACAAGAAGCTTACCCCCGAGCTAAAAGCTTTTCAACAGCCTCATCTATCCCACTCTCTGAAATACCAACCTTCACGTAAGATGAACAAGTTAATGTCCTGTACCATTAGGTGATAAACAAGCTACAGAGAGACGGTTTAAAGCTCCCTTTTCTTCAAGAGGATCTAATATAAAGGAATTAGTGGAAACAAAACACGAAAGGCTGCTATAATGGCCAACAAAATATAAATAACACAAGCAGCTGCGGATGAAACCAAGATGGCAGGGAAAAAGATGAAGTGGTCTACTGCTAAAAGCCTGAAAGTATTTGACAGTCATTTCTGCCATGCCAGAACAACTATATCACATAGAGAGTTAGAGAGTATTTTGTCTAATACTACACAAATAATATAGCATAAGTGCAAATATGATAGGACAAATGATCCAGCGCATGATATTTGTTAACTAACAAGGCAACGCAGTTACAGTGAGTTGTAAATGAAATACTCCCTCCATTTCAAAATATAGAAATTTGATGATTTGCCACTCAAAACATGTGGTCTCAAGGAATTGCCACTCGTTTGATTGCTGCAGCCAGCGGTGAGGTGTAGTAGCCGGGAAGTGATCTAGATGCATCATGCATGGATTCACTAGTTCTTGTCACATCTTCATCATGTCTTTTCTTTTTGGATTTTGGGGGAAAAGGGAAGTGATGGCGACAAGGGAGTGGCATGATGGTCAGTTCATGTGGGAGAAAGGGCTAAAAAACCAAGAAATGGGGAAAGGGGATGAAAATGGCATTTTATAGATGGCACAACCTTTTGAGTGGCAATTCCTTGAGACCACATATTTTTAGTGGCAAATCCTCAAATTTCCCTTCAAAATATAGGTGCCAAAATATGGCCTATAGTTTTGCAATCTTGTTTCAAAATATTAGGCACGCATGCAGATTTAATGAATTTTTCTCTCTTTTGCCCTCTGCCCCTCATTTATCTTCCCTCTCTCTTCAACATTTCTGAGTGAAAACCCACACTAACTATTTTCACTCTTATTTCCAAGGCATTAACATCATAGATACCATGGTCATTTCCCTAGACTATTCTCTTAGTTTCATACTTTCATGAGCTCATTAATCCCTCTGTTTGACCAAAATATGACTTACAAAAATAAATAAAGGGAGTTATTTATAATTTAGCGGTGACAGTACAACAGACTTTCAGAACCAAGCATTTCAATGTTAAACAAGATAAAACCATGGCTTACGTACCTGTCGGCATTTGCCCACCCCACTAATAGTCATTTTCCAGTCAAGTTCCTTGCGGCCAATCTCAGCATCTAGCTCATAGAGCTCATAAAATTTTCCCTAGCAATAAGGATAAAATCATAAAATTTTCCCTAGCAATAAGGATAAAAATCACTTCTGTAGGTTACGCAATCTCAAGCGCTACAAAAAACAAAAACAAAAACAAAAAAACTGGCCAATGTATGTGTGAGAAACTGAGTTTTGTGAGGTGTGAGTATTCTGAGAGGGTAAGAACAAATGAAGGACCCTAAAATAATAGCAAATAACTTTTGTGGACTATTAACCAGAACAGACATCATTTATAAATGTCTAATTTCTGGTGCATCTGTCAATATTGATAGAGTAAAACAGCTTAAAGTTATGACCAGCAAATGAAGAATTGAGGGGTACTCCCAAGAGTAAGAAGCATCCACTCCCTATGTATAGGGTTAGGCAATAGCCACAGCAGTAATCTTTTCACGTGATAATCTTACAGTATACTGCCCTATAGGCAGTGTATAAGTCAGTAATGAAACTTACTACTTTGAAAAAGAGGACGACATCCATATATTTGCACTTAATATTCCAGTATTGCTTTTGAGATGTTGACATCTTTCTCAATGCGTCAGGTGGGATATACAGAGTTCTATTGTCAAAAAGTGGGTCCTTTGGTCGTTTTCCATTTGCATCCCTGATATTGGAAGGATTCAGCCATTCAAACTTACTACGTGCACTTTCAGCCATTTCATCATGAACCTGCTTCTCGATTGGAGAACAATGAGCTGATTTCACTTTCTTGTTTGAACCCCACAAAGGAGAGTGTTGGTTGTTGGCAGTCACACATTGATCTTCTTGAACACGCTTCAGACGAGGAACAACTGCTCGCATCGCTGGCGTTTCTGGTCTCAGAGGACTAGAATCAAGTTCCGAAAATAGTGTAGCTGCTGCTCCAGTACGTTTACCATTCATAAACTCTGAGGAGAATTTTTTCGAGTGATTCTGCAATGGAGTTCCATTTGAATCAAATTCTGCAAACAAATTTGTTGCTTTAATATATGAAGGGTCTGGAGACCCAGAGAATAGCTTCTCTAGCTTCTTTGAGGGTTCCTGTGTAGGAGTATCAGTTGAATCAAGTCCAAACGGTCCCGCTGCTCTAACATATTCACCATTAGAAGATACCAACGAGAACTTCTTCAATGGATGCTGCAAAAGAGTCTGATCTGGACCATATTCTGTTAAAGGTGTATCTGATCCATGAGAAGACCCCAAGAAGATTCTCTTTGAGGGATCCTGAGAAGGAGTTTGTACATCAAAATTTTCAAATAATGAAGTAGCTCGAATGCACTGATTATTGGGAGACTTTGAGGATAATTTCTTCGGACACTCCTGAAGAAGAGTTTGATATGAACCGAATTCTGGGAACAGTGTGCTTGCTCTAACAAATTCATCTGTAGAAGACCTCAAGGAATCCTTCGGGGGCTCCTGCAAAGGAGTCATATCCGAAGATTGTTCTGCAAACAGTGTAGTTGCTCTACTGTATTTGCCGTTGCAAGACCCTGAGAACAATGCACCTGAGCGCTCATTTGAGGGGGCTTGATTTTTCACAGGTAGGGCTCTCTCCTCCACACATCTGACCTGGGAAGCATCTTGATTTCTGCAACAAGCACATAGAGCATTATCATGATAATGCAACAAAAGACAAGACAATGTCTTTGCAAAGTCCAAGCAAATGCTTGATCTGGCCCATCAAAAAATGGCATGTCTGCCGATGGAAACCAGCAAACAAGACACTTTTGTGACCAAGAACAAACACCTGAGATAAACCCAGAGAAACAAAGGCATCCAATCCAAGCAGTCATTACAGCAATCAAACTCTTACAGACTAAGATTAATGACAAGTAGCTCAGTAAAACACAATAGTGAACTCAAAATCTGATATCCCTAGAGGCTAATCACAACTAAGGTGGAGAGTAAACCACATCAAAATTGCGGAGTATGTAATTGATGGTGCTGTGTGATATCTCATTTGAACTGTTCCATTTGCTGGTCTGGAGCATGTATGAACTTTATTTTGGTCTTTCAATAAATGAACAGATCGATCGACTCCCCATCCACTAGCAAGTAGCGACCGAAACGAATCCGCTCGAAGCCCTAAGCTCACAAACCCAACAAGTTATGCAACAACCCAACCAAACGGTCCAAAGCGACACCCAAACGCAAACAAAACCCTAGCCTCCCGCCCGCCTCACACTAGGACGGCGGCGCTACCGAGAACCGGCGATCGCGCCCGTACCTCCCCTGCGGCGGCGGCGGCGGCCGTACGAGCCTCTCCATGATGCCGGCGACCGACGCGGCGGGGGGACGCGGGGGCTTCTCGGGGGTCGTGCCGGCGCCGAGCGCCTCCGCCGCCGGATTCCGGCACGGTGGCTTCTGCTTCTGGAGGAAGGAGAGGATGGACTGCTGCTGCTGCTGCCGCCGCGGCTGCATCGTGGCCGCAGCTTCGAGAGGGCTTGGCTCGGGCGGGAGAGGCGGTGGGGTGAGCTTGAGAATGAGAGGGGGTGAGAATGGGGAGAGGCAACCAGACGAGGAGGGAAATGGAATTATCTGGGGGAATTCCCGAGCGGGAAACGGAATATGGAAGCGCCAGGCGCCAGGCGGAGCGGGAAATAGGTCATCCGCTCCGCTTGCGGTTTACTCCTTTTAGAAGTGTTATAAAAAGGTTAGATCTACTGCATATATGATTCTAAATCGTGTAATAAATATTATTTTTTTTGATGATCACATCGATGATGATGGTGGTGGGCGACCGGAGATGTGGAGTAGAAGCAATGTCAAAGCTCAAGCCACTACCGGTGCAAACCGACGTGACGAGCCTCTGCCTCCGTCCCCTCCCTCCATCACTGCCCTCTCCACTCTTGTCCCCCTCGCCTCCCTCCCTCCCCCGCCTTCTCCATCAGACCCGCCGCCTCCTCTATCTCCCTTCCCGCTAGTGCCTTCGTGCATCGACGATGACGGTGGTGGCCGACAAGAGATGTGGAGTGGAAGTAGAGCTGGCCAGATAGACGGCCTGGCACGATGCGGCCCGACCCATCTAGGCACGGTTCATCGTGACCCCGCTAATAGGTGAGTCATGCCATGTCGGCCCACGTGCCAGGGAGGCGGCTCAGGCACAACCCGATGCCCTATCGTGCCGTGCCGGACCAACCTGAGCCCATTTAGGTCGATGGGCCGTTTCGGTCCACTTAGTCCGTTAAGCTCGAAAAAATCAACAAAACAAAAAAAAATGTAGAATTCAAAAATAGATATAAAAAATAAGACAAGTATGTTGAAAATGCAATAAAGAACTTTATTAATGCTCAAATAATTGTCTCGTTAAAACATTTGCCAAGTAAAAACCCAATATGAAAAAACCTTCGCAAAGTAAAACAAGTACAGCATATAGCTCTACATACATCTTATTCTATGTGTCGTAGTCTAGGTACAGATTTTCAAACACCTTCGACAACTCTAGAATTTTCACCGAGTGTTGTGTTTGTGAATCGGTTTGTTCTCAGTCATTCGCAGTTAGAAGTATCTCCATCATCTTACTTGTGAAACTTGTTCTTCTCTCATCCTATATTCTTTTTCAGAAAGACTGAAAGCGAACTCGGAGGAAGCCATCGAGATAGGAACAGTTAACATATCACGTACAAGTATGGTTAGCACGGGATATGTTAACGTATGGTCTTGCCATCATTGCAAAATTTTGAAGCCTTTTGAGTTGAAATTCATTATATTGTTGTCCAGATTGGTGGATAGTTCCCCACTCCTTTGGGTTTTTGGCTGAGCAGTTAGCGTTGTAGAAGAAGGATACCTGGACCTGGAGGAAGAGCCACCGAAGATCTTGCCCCATATATTTGTCTTGCTACTTGCGGCGGGAGCTACTGGAGGTCATTGCAAATAGACTCGTCGGAACTTATTTTCATACCTTTGATAAACTTTGTGTAACCGAGAACAAATTTCTTCAAAATAGTTAGTATAATCTAGCCCTATAGCATCACTAAAAAGATCAAGTACACTACCAAATGCTTCAATTTTAGCTCTAGAATCTAAAACAAATGCAAATGCATATAGGAAAGATATTTCTCTTAAATATTTAAGGTATTTGTTTTCATAGCAACAATAGCATCATGAAAACTAAGTTATTTTCATACATTTTAAATTTAGTAGCAATCTGTAAAATACTATGAACAGTGATAGGAGATCTTGGATAGTAGACAGCGGACAAAGCAACAGTGTGAAGGGATACTGAAGGACCAAAATGGCAATAGAGGGGGGTGAATGGTGCCTTAAAAATAAGATCCTCCCCTATCAAGTGTCCACACAGCAATTCAAAACCTTCTGATAAAC
The DNA here is from genome assembly GCA_036346395.1 of Hsuehochloa calcarea. Lineage (NCBI taxonomy): Eukaryota > Viridiplantae > Streptophyta > Magnoliopsida > Poales > Poaceae > Hsuehochloa > Hsuehochloa calcarea. The sequence goes on along the minus strand of CM070593.1, from coordinate 77,203,922 downwards.
AAAAGACGTGAAGTGAATCAAATCCAAAGAGTTAAACGAAAACTGGGTAGTTCTGTCAGATATCGGAAGTTCCGATTATACCTAGCGGTAGTTCCGGTCTTCCAATGCGGAAGTTCCGGGAGCGGTAGTTCCGCCTTGTAAAAAACGGAAGTTCCGATTGTCCTGACCGAAGAACAGCACGTACTGGAATTTGCCAAAAATCCAAAATACTTACTAGTTGTTGCTCTTCTCGGGTCAAGTCTCACAGGACATCATCCTAAACAACATCTTGACCTCCTTGAGAAGAATCGCAGACAAAGATCCATTAATCAAAGCAAAATCGGATTTCTTGAATATTTGGCAAGAAAGACAAAAAAACCAAAATTCACAAGATTCTTAGATTCTTGGCTTATGAAACTTTGAAGATATGTTAGCAATATCCATAAGATTCTAGATATCAAGTTTCATGCCATCTCACAAAAGAAATCAAGAGTTTCACCAAAACCCTAGATATTCAACATAAGAACAGAGAGAAGAAAAGAGGCATACTCAAAGAAACAAACATCAGAGATTTCATTTCACGGAATCAAAGATTATAGAGGCAAACGAAGAGGAATGATTACAAGATATTCAATTCATCCTCTCAATCTCAACAACTAAAGCAACAAAGCAAAACAACCTCTCCAAAGGCTCTTTAGAAAAAGCTAACCCTAATTCTCTCTCTCAAAAGTCACCAAAACAACCAGGGGTTCATCTCTATTTATAGCCCTTGGCTAACGGGTCTCCAACCCGTTACGCCGGCTAAACCCTAACGGATCCCGCTTCCACTTGTGCCGCCTTGCGAAATTACCCTTTCGCCCCTCGCGCACCTTCTGGAAGGTCCCGCGTTCCTTGTTGTCCACGACTCGCAACCGCCTCGAATGCACGCCGTCTTCGACACACCTTGACCGTTCTGACCTCAACGCCGCGTGCGTCCAGTCCGGTCTCCACGTGTCTCGCCACGACTCCACCTCGATGACCTGCAACCAGCACAGACAAGAAACACATCACATAGCATTGCTCGATATAATAGAATCATCATTTGCACTTAACTCAAACTTAAACACAACACAAAATCAAAACAATGCACTCACTGCACAGTTCTGCGTACAATCGTAAGTTCCGCATTCAACATGGCAGAAGTTCCGATTATCGGAACTTCCGCACTCCCAGGGTGGAAGCTCCGCACAACATCAAAACAGAACACATTTGTCAGGATAATCGGAAGTTTCGCACTCCTAGGGCGGAAGTTCTGCATCACACCAAAACCGAACACATTTGTCAGGATAATCGGAAGTTCCGCTTTCCCATGGCGGAAGTTTCGATTATCGGTACTTCCGCATTCCCAGGGCGGAAGTTCCGCACAGTACAGAACCATAATGGCAGCAGCGCAACGGCAGTGAATCAAATCACAAACTTGTCAACAAAAGTGTCAAATACTCATCACTCACTTGGGAACACCTCTCACATGGTCTCTCAGACACGGGTGGGTTACGCTTGCTTGCAATTCAAAAATTCTACCACGTAAATGAGGATGACATGCAAGCAAGAGATTATAGATCGTTACCATCAGATGCGCAATGCAGAGGAAGAAGAGTTGGAGCAGTCTGATCCAACGTAGAGCGTGTCGATGAAGTGGTCGAAGTCGACCGTCTAGCGTAGTCGATCGTCCTTGGTGGCGATCATCTCCTCCAGCAACCAATCGAGTTCTTCGCCTAGGTCGTGGATCGTCCTTAAACACAGTAGTAACCACAGTAGAACCTCTACGGTATCCACACGTCCAGAGAAGGAACACCGTATACCGGTGTGCTAGCACCTACTCGCACGGTAGGGCTCTTAGGAAGATAGTGGCTAGAGTTTCGGTATAGCAACCCACGTCACGTCTATCTCGTGTGTGTCTCTCACAACAACCTCATGCAACTCCTTATATATAGCTCACGACGGATCCTATCCGAACAAGTTTGTTCCAACCCGTTAAGTGTGTGACCCGTTAGGTTCATGTGTAATCGGTTGATACTCGGAAACTCTTTCTGATCACGAGTCGTTAGCGGCTCCTAGCAGGAATAACGATTCCCGAATACGCATGAATTTTATCGGACGAACCTAAATGTAATATGATCTACAACCAGGTCCTTGTCACTAACGACAAGCTCGTATCTCTATACGACCAGTTTATATATAGTCTCGACCAATTCATAACTCCTTACGACCATGTTTCGACCACTTAGTGATTATGTTTGACCAGTCTACGACCAGCTCGTATCTCCATACGACTAGTCCTTATCTGTTCGAACTAAACGACCTACTCGTGCATTCTCTCTTTGCCTCATAATATTAGGTTGAACTCCAGGTGAGATATAACGTCATCTATGGACTGTTCTATATTTTCTCGATCAAGTGTCAGATAACTTCACGTAGTCGAACTCTTCGACCACTAGTAGCATGGCCATGCACTTTCATTATCCGACCACATCGAGGGGCTCAGAGATATTTCTATTGTTATATTAGGAGGGGCAAATCCTATATCTGACTAGTCACATTTCTCTGCGTGTTTCATAGCATACCTGAAAGCTACCTTTATAACTACCCAGTTATAGAGTAGCGTTTGGCAACCCTAAAGTGCACTCTTATATATGTAGGAAACCATGCTGATCTTAGGTCTAAGGATTATACATCATTATTGCTTGAGACCAACTGATGACACATTGAAGGATCTAGACCCGCCATTATGAGTTAATGGAGTGTTTTGGTGATTAATGGCAAATCTATTTGTGAGACTAACATTTTATTGTTATTTCTAGTGTGTAGTCTCATTTGGATATAAAGGTGAAATTCAACGAGGTATGCATTCGACTTTATACTCTTATATATTGTTGCATTCCTCGGATCCAAAATATAGGTTGAACCCCACCATAAGTTGAACTTGAATATGTGCATATATTCCTATTACATATTTGTGTATGCACACATTTAAGGAGAGTTCACTCTATATTTTGTGGTTTTATTAGTATTGATCCATATTCCATTTTTCACATATATTTGAGATTTTTACTTTGAAACATATCCTTTTCAGTATACAAAACTTGTGTAGTTCTTGTATACTCATGTTGGAGTATATATAACTTGTGTAGTTCATATATACTCATGTTGTGTTACTTTAAATTATAAACATTCAATTTATGTACAATTGAAGTGGTTATCATCAATTACCAAAGAGAGAAAGATTAAAGTATCTTGTCCCACCATTATGAGTTAATGGTATGGTGTGGTAATTAATGATAATCATATTGTGGAACTAACATTTTCCATGAGTTGGATGAGTAGGTTATGTTCCAGGGTGATGAAGACTTGGGATGATCATGAGTTGATCATCAAGTCAAGATTCAAGTAAAGGATGCATCATGTATTGATGCGTATGAAGAGCTTGAAGAAATAGGAATCATTGTGTGTCGATGATGATCAAGAAGTAGATCCATCATGTGTTGATGGAGGTCTAGTGAAGGATGCATCATGTGTTGATGCGTATCAAGAAGAAGAGATGGTCATGAGTTGATCATCAAGTCATGAGAATACCCATCATGTGTTGATGGAGGACCCATCATGTGTTGATGGAGGTCAAGTGAAAGAATGCATCATGTGTTGATGCATATCAAGACTCGGAATGAAGAAATCATAATGTGTTGATAATGTTTAAGACAAGATCCCGAAGTGAAGAAGATCATCATGTGTTGATGATCATCAAGTCAAGGACCCGGACTTGAAGCGATGATGTGCGTCATCAAGCTTCAAGAAGATGCAAGGCAAAGGTATGACCAGCTAGAGCTAAGGATGTGTTACTAGTCTTTTACCGGTCTTGGTGTTTGGTTGGAGGACCGGATTGCTAGTATAGGTTACCGTACTATTAAGAGGGGTCTTGACTAGGAGCATGAGTTAGTCATGTGTTGATAGCTCATTATGCTTGCTCTAGCTCATCCATGCATGGAGCTATTATTTGCGAATGTGTTTTGCAAATAGCCGAGGCTCATGCATTTAATCCTTGTAGCATGGGACTATAATTTGCAAATGTATTTTGCAAATGGTTGAAGTCCATGCACCTTAGCCTTGTGGCATGATGCTATTATTTGCGAATGTGTTTTGCAAATAGTTGGTGCTCATGCTTGATTTCTTGTAGCATGTGACTTAAGTTTGCAAATGTGTTTTGCAAATGGTTTGAGTCCATGTACCTTATTCCTTGTGGTATGATTTTAAAAGTTGGTAAATGTGTTTTGCAACTTGTTAGAAATATTGCAGCATGTGATCCGTGTTGGTATGGCTTATCAATTGGCAAATGTATTTTGCAATTGGAGTTGTTGTGAAAACCATTATTGTTTCTGTCAGGAAGATCGGTAGTTCCGGTGTTATAACTGCAGAACTACCTCTGTGCGGTAGTACCGGCATGTTGAGAGCGGAACTACCGCAGGCCGGTTGGTCCGAAAATCCAGCGGTACGTTTTTTCCAGAGAGACGTTTTTTCAGAATTCTTTGCTCTCTCGGAAGTGCGGTAGTACCGGCGTGTTGGAAGCGGAACTACCACAGCTCGGTATTTCCAGAAGTTGGCGTGATACGTTTTTTCCAGAAGGTGCCATATGTTGGACCTGAGTGGAAGCGGTAGTACCGCCCCTGAGAAACGGAACTACCAGAGTGCGGAATGACCGCGAGTTGAACATCGGTAGTACCAGATTTCACTTTTCAACGGCTAGTTTCTCATCTAATATAGCCATTATTGTGCTTGTCGTTTAGGTGCGGTAGTTCTGCATGTGCTGATTTTTTAGCAAATTCTTCTCTAACAGCTAGTTTTTGTGTGTGGGCTATAAATACCCACCTTTCCTAGTTGGAGGAGGTTGTTGTTGTGGTTGCTAGTGACAAATTCATTCCTTTAGCTAAGAGCAAATATCTCGTCTCTTTTGTGCATGTGTTGCACTTAGTGAGCTTGGAGAGCAAACCCTTAGTGCATGCGTTGCCTTAGGTAGTGGATTTGTGTATCCACTTGAGCTTAGACACTTAATTGGTTCAAGCGAGAGTTGATACTTATTACTTTTGGTGTTTGCCGACACCTAAACGGCGTGGAGGAGTCGTGACCGGTGATCTCCTCAAGAAGCTTGTGAGAAGGCCCAACGTGATTGTGAGTGGTTTGGTGCTCACCATCTCCGGAGTGGAGAAAGAGCAACTCGAGTGGAGCGAGGTGTTGGTTCGGGTTGGAACCGGTCCAAGTGGTTGGACTTACCTCGGAGGCCTTGGCTTAATTCGTGGGGCCGGTCTAATTCGTTTGGGCTTACCTCAACATGGACCAGGGGAGACCGGCAAGTCTCCGAACACCACGGTAAAAGATCATCGTGTCATCTTGGTTTGTGCTTGTGCTTTTCTTGAGCAAATTACATTCTTGCTTTGATTGCTTATATATCTTTGTATGATTGCTCTCATTCAATTGTATTCATATTGTTGGTGCACTTAGGGGAACCTAGTTGATTTATGTTTTAATTGTGCAAAACTAAATTGTTATTAGCTTCCGCATTAAATTTGGTTTTAGCCAAAAGATTTTTAAAACCGCCTATTCACCCCACTCTAGTCGGCCTCCTCGATCTTACACACATGAAATCATAATAATCTCAGCAGTGTCTCAAGGTGGGTCAATCCAACACCATGTTCTTTAACATGTGTTCACATTATTGATTCGATATCCCTATATCCATGATCTGTGAAACATGGTCATCAATCAATACATGTGTTGGTCGATAGAGTCACTAGTATTTCAACTAGGGATACATTTAGAACAACATCATCTAAGTTAAAGAGCTTCACCAACAAGTCACATACTTGTTAATCTATATCAATGATGATTCATTCAATGAACATAATAACATTTATTTAATAACTCATAAACATAGTCATGATACAATCATCTCTATTATTGCCTCTATGACATATCACCAACAGTCTCCCACTTGCACTAGAGTCAATCAAATAGGTATCGAATACCCATAGATCTTGTGCGCACCTCATGCTTAGTTTGCGGGAGAGGCTTTGTCAACATATCAGCAATATTCAAATCGTGTGCACTTTGCATATCTTCACATCACCTCTCTCAACGATCTCACGAATAATATGATATCGTCGAAGCATGTGTTTGGACTTTTGATGTGATCTAGGCTTTTTAGCTTGTGCAATGGCTTCACTATTACCACAATAGAGATCTATTGGACTGGAAGCACTAGCAACCACACCCAGTTCATAAATGGTCTTTCTAATACCTGTGGTCTCTTTTGCAGCTTCAGAAGCAGCAATTGTTGGACCGAAACGGCGACTAGAGGGGGGCGTGAATAGGAGCACGATCTCTTTTTCACAAAGATCGGATTCAACACGATTTTCTCTCCGATAGCTATGAGAGCTATGAAGATCAATATCTAAGCACAGCAGAAGTCTTATATTGAATCCAATCCAAACCTGTAACACCGCAGCCCAACACTGAGCCTGGAATGCCACCAAACTACTCGCTAAACTAATGATCATCGACTCACTATAGAATTTCAGCAAGAAAACATCAATGTACATATCCATGGATTACAAAAGAGCATGAATAAATATGGATCAAGCAGGAGCAAATAAGCAAGGGGAAACATAACCAGGTAAACAATCCAGAATAGTACCAACTAATGAATACAAAGCATCGAGCCAAACAGTCTAGTCCAAAATGTTGACCTAAACTTTATTCAACCTCTAACACGTCCTAGAGCAATCCTGCATTGAATAAAAAGGTTCTTATGGCAAATGATTATGTGTTTGAAGTATGAATCTATTCCATGTGCTCTACTCGCTCTCAGTCGTGGCGTCTTCGAGGTTCACCTAAAAACAACATAAGAGCAAGGGTGGGTCCGCGACTCAACAAACGCATAAATATACAACGAACAATAATAAATCAACAGCTTTCAATAACTTCATTATCATCACAGGTACTTCTATTAATATTATCATGCTGTTATCTTCTCTTTGTTTCACACCTATTCATCTCATATATCAATGTAACTCTAATCTACATGTCCACATGCACTTCTTTCGCGTATACCGGTATACCGTGAGTGAATGCTGACGACAACATTCACTCTCAAGCCCGTTCCTCCACAAGGATCGGGGACCTCCTCTACTCTCGTGGAGTTGTGATCAATCATGATCACCTGCTCTTATGCAAAGATGCGTATGAATGCAAACATGCAGAATTTCATAATACTCATGATATCCAAAAAAAAATTCCTCATGTTCATCAACAATATAAAGCCATACCATTCCATTGCTTGCAATTAAATACAATAAAACAACGACAACAATGGTAATAGAAGATAAAAAAACAGTGATCAATCATTGATCGCTGTTTACCATGCACTTGCATTTACTAGTTGCGATGCACGGTTTGGTTAGAAGATGGCAACAAGCACGACACCTCTCCTACATTAGATACTCAAATTTCAATAAAAACTACAGCATCATAAGAACAACAATAAATCGACATCGCTCCTACACGTCCCCAAATCTAGCCCACTTCTCCGGTACCGACCCCTTGCCGTCCTGGTACTAAAAAGAGCGTAACTTTTGACTCAAAAATCCGATCATGGCAAACCACTCAGTTCTGGATTCTTCACAAAATTCCCCTCATTTTTCTAGATTACCAAATATTATAATTAAATCATTTAACCCTCTATTTTTTACCCAGAAGACCGATCTGTTAGCTTCGGGACAGCGGGTCTTACTAAATTCATAACTTTTGTTTTACCCAACCAAAATTCGAGTTCTTGGATTCTACAGAACCCTTAGACAATTATCTACATCTTTCATGTAGATCAAAAAATCTAATTAGTCTATTTACTATTTTTAATATTTAGTCTACCGAAATAGTGCCGAAAGATGACAACTTCAAAGACAACAGTCTTCCAAAATTCATAACTCGAATTATACTTGTCCGCTGACATGATTAAGTATTTTATAGAAATATATCAAAATTATCTACAATTAACTAGTAGATGACATTTCTAAAATTCGCCATTAAGGTATCCGAATAAATCGTTCAACAGAACAGCAGGCTAAACAGACTCGTTAATCTGCCCCTCGACTAGAAAATTCTAAAACCTATCTAATTAATCTCAATTCTAATATATAACTAAATTAGCAAAACAGAGAGGAAATAAAATTATGGATCATTGCCCACAAGAATCCGAATCTTGGCTTTTTCCCCCTAATCTCTTAAGTACTTTTCAAGCCTTCATGGTCAAGAGCAATTCATGAATCAATAATTTTACTAGTCAACCACCAAACAGCCGAGCATGCAATTTGCTAATAGGTTGTGATTACTTACTCGGGAGTTCTTGACACCTCAACTGCATGCATGCAACACAGGGAATTCCATCTACACGCACGCACGGCAGTGGAAAGGACAAACACACGCAGGAGCCCGTCGACTGGGACCTCACGTGCGCTGCAGTGTTTGGCCGAGTGGCAACTCCGGGATGACCACACATTGGCCAACAGCAGCAGCTTCATGGGCAAAGTCCTGGCGGCGATGCGGATAGCTGAGCACTAGCACGCAGAACACACGCTCACGCGGTAGGCACACCTACGCGGCCGGTAACCACAGATCGGCTGGGACATGTGCACACGACAGGAGCTTCACGTGGACGCTGGCGGCGGCTACGCACGGGAAGGAAAAAAACAAATGAGCAACTAGGGTTTTTTTCCCACGATACTTTTAACCCGGCCCAACCCAATTCCTCTGTAAACTCTAAAATATTCCATTTTAGGTATCTTCTTTTATTTAATTACGCACAGGCCCTTAAGAGGTTATTTATTTATTTATTTCAGAATATTACATTCTACCCCCCTTAACAGAATTCGACCCCCGAATTCTACTCGCCGTTCTACACAAAGAACAACTACACTGCTGAAATTAAACAACAAATCACACATACCCGACGTGAACAACTCCGGGTATTGCTCGCGAATGCGAGACTCCAACTCCCAAGTCGCCTCTCTCTCGATCGACAAGATCGCCCACAAGACCTTGACGTATACCAACGTCTTGTGCCTCAGCACTCGCTCCGACCACTCCAGAATGCGCACCGGACGCGACTCAATTGTGAGATCTTGCTCAATAGTCAGCGGCTTTAATGAAATCTTATGCTCTGGGTCTCTCAAAAACTTTCTCAGTATCGAAACGTGAAACACATTGTGAACTCCACGCATAGACTCAGGAAGGTCCAAGCGGTAGGCTAACTTCCCAATTCTTGCAATAATCGGGAATGATCCAACGTACCTCGGGCTAAGCTTCCCTTTGGTACCGAATCAGACAATGCCTTTAGTGGGAGACACTCTCAAGAGCACCTGGTCACCCACTGCAAACTCTAAGTCACGCCTCCTCACATCTGCATAGCTTTTCTGCCTGCTCTGAGCTGCTAGCAGATTCTGCCTCACCATGGCTACGCATTCAACGGTCTTCTGAATCCAGTCCGGACCCAAAACTGTCTTCTCTCCCACTGCATGCCAACAAAGTGGCGATCTGCACTTCCGCCCATGTAGAACCTCGAATGGTGAAGCTCTAATACCGGAATGGTAACTATTATTATAAGCAAACTCTGCAAGTGACAACTGGTCCTCCCAACTACCCATCCAAGACAAAAAGCAAGACCGCAACATGTCCTCCAAAGTCTGAATAGTGCGCTCTGACTGTCCATCTGTCTGAGGGTGAAACGTTGTACTAAGGCGGAGTTGTGTGCCCAATGCACTCTGCAAACTCTCCCAAAACTTGGAGATAAACTTCGCGTCCCTGTCAGAAATAATGGTCTTTGGCACACCATGCAGTCTCACTATTTCTCGCACATAAATAGGAGCTATATCACTCGCTGAATTTATCGTGCGAATAGGAATGAAGTGCGCAGACTTGCTGAATCGATCCACCACTACCCAAACTGCATCCTTCCCTCGCGGCGAACGAGGTAACGCCACCACAAAGTCCATAGATATATCATCCGATGGCCACTGGGGAACCTCCAAAGGCAGCAACAACCCTGCAGGACGCTTGTGCTCAGCTTTCACTTGCTAACAAACACCGCAAAACGCCACATAATTAGCAATATCCACCTTCATTCTTTTCCACCAGAAATTCTGTTTCAAATCACGATACATATTAGTCTCACAAGGATGAACAGTGTACGGAGTGCGATGTGCCTCCCTCAAAATATCATCTTTGACCTCTGCCTTTTGCGGCACGCAAAGGCGACCTTTAAATCTCAAAGCACCAGAATCATCCATGCTAAAATCACTCTCTTTGCCCTCATCCAGGCGCTTCCTAACCTCCTGTAATAACCGGTCACTCTGTTGTTCTTCCCGCACACGGTCTGGAATAGCCGACTCAAGAATCAATCGTGTCTTAACATGTGCTGTACCCGCATAACAATAAGATATTCCCATGCGATCAAAATCAACAATGAGGCAATCTAGAGTAGTGGGAGTCGCCTTGCGACTAAGAGCATCAACAACAATATTGGCCTTGTCTGGATGATACTGAATAGTAAGATCATAGTCCTTAATCAACTCCAACCACCTCCTTTACCTCAAATTCATATCCTTCTGAGTGAAGATATATTTGAGACTATTGTGATCTGTGAAAATATCGCAAGGCTCGCCGTACAGATATTGCCTCCAAATCTTGAGAGCAAAGACAACCGCAGCCAACTCCAAATCATTGGTGGGATAATTCTGCTCGTGCTTCTTTAACTGTCTTGACGCATAAGCAATTACCTTACCGTCTTGCATGAGCACACAGCCAAGACCCACTCGAGATGCATCTGAATAGACTGTGAACCGCTTTCCTGGCTCGGGAAGAGTGAGAATAGAAGAGGTCACCAACCTCTCCTTCAAAATGCAGAAACTGCGCTCACACTCATCAGTCCACTGGAATCTTACTCCATTCTGAGTAAGCTGAGACATCGGTTTGGCGATGATAGAGAAGTCCTGCATAAAATGCTGATAATAACCAGTCAAGCCCAAGAAACTCCTCACGTCCTTCACACTAGTCGGCCTCTTCCAATCCACCACTGTAGAGACCTTGCTAGGATCAACAGCAATGCCCTGATGATTTATCACATGACCCATAAAAACTCACTTCTAAAATCCAGAACTCACACTTCTTCAACTTAGCATAGAACTTGTGCTATCTCAAAGTCTCCAAGACTAGCCTCAAGTGATGCTCATGATCCTCATTGGTCCTGTAATAGATAAGAACATCATCAATGAACACCACTACGAAGTCATCCAAATACTCGTGCAACATATTGTTCATGGTCTCTATAAAAATAGCAGGTGCATTAGTCAATCCAAAAGACATAACTTTATACTCATAATGCCCGTACCTGGTGGAGAAAGCAGTCTTCTCTACATCCTGCTCACGCACATGAATTTGATTACATGTACCCTGACTGGAGATCGATCTTGGAGAACACTTGAGCTCCATTCAACCGATCAAACAAGTCCTCAATGCGGGGAAATGGATATTTGTTCTTGATTGTGACTGCATTAAGCGCACGGTAATCAACACACATGCGCCAACTCCCATCCTATATTTATAGTGGAGGCTAACCTTCTAGAAGAGTTCCTATTGGGCACCCGTTAAGCCCACACACAAACGGGTTTAACTCACGCACATATTTTAAAGTGCAGTCTTCTTGCGCCGCGGTTTAGCCAAAAGCAAACAAGGCGATATTTTAGTGATATTACCAAAATACCCCTTCTCGATACTTCTCCGAAGACCTAGTCCAAATTTCATGAAGCAGTTCCATGATTCGCCACGTGTAGGTTGATCAGCGTCTCTCATCATGTCGGCAAGTCTCTCCCATCCGGCTCCCACTGAAACCACCATGGCACTTGCACCGACCCCCGCGCCGCTTGATGCAACCCGTCGCACCGAACTTCTCGTTCGGTCATCTTTGTCCATTTTGCGCCACGCTCGAATCCAATGACTTCACCCGGCACCATTGATCGTTTTGAACATCAGCTCTCAAGCCTAGTCCCGATCATTCTCGCCGTTGACCGTCGTTGATCTCCAAGCAACTTGCACAACAATAGACTAAGAAATCGATTCCGGGAACAAGTTCTTCGCAATTTGACCCACGTTAGTCAAAACATGCATAATGCAACATATATGCACTGAACTCATGAACTTGACTCAACAAATAAACATCACCGCTACAAGGGCTGATGAGATAAGTAAAAACCGGTCTGACCGCCATTCAATGGCGGTCGATCGCTTTCTAGCGATCTAACGCCTACCGCCTGGTCGACCTTCAAGATGGACTTAGCCAATTTCCAACCCTTGAAAGCCGAAAGCTTTCTGGAAATTTCAAACGAATATAACTTTTGACTGGAGACTCCAAAAATTATGAGACCAAGTGCATTAGAATCCCCTCTCTTGCCTACATCCTCTATTTTTGGCCCAGCTCAAAAATTCACTTTTTTGTATTTGCCGGTCTGACCGCCGCCCATGGCCGGTTGGACCGCCACTGGCTTGTCTGACCGCCAGGGGTGGCCGGTCAGACCGCCGCATTGACCGTTCTCACTGCCGTCCTGGCCGATCAGACCGATTATGGCCTGACAGAACTAAAATGATGCCAAAAACTCATGAATCAACAAATCTTTAACGTCATTGCCAATTGTAACATCATCATAAGATCATGAGCATATCCCCCATGATATCCACAGCAATATACTCAGGCTCTGTTGTAGAATCAGTAATCGTTCATTGCTTGGAACTTTTCCACCTCATTGTTTCTCTATTAAGACAAAACACAAACCCAAACTGTGACTTGAGATCATCCTTATCGATTTGAAAGCTAGCATCGGTGTAACCATTTACGACCAACTCTTCCTCATCAACATACACAAGGAATGCATCCTTAGTCCTTCTCGAGTACTTAAGGATATTCTTGACTGCTGTCCAGTGACCTTCAGCTGGATCCGACTGATATCTGCTCGTAACACTTAGAGCATACGACATATCTAGTCGTGTACATAGCATAGCATACATGATAGATCCAATAGCCGAAGCATATGGAATTATACTCATATTTTCTCACTCATCAGTGGTCGAAGGACACTGACTCTTACTAAGATTAATGACATATGCAAGGGCAAGAAATCTTTCTTGCAATCTTGCATGTTGAACCGCTTCAACACTTTATCTATGTACATATACTGGATTAATCCAATTAGTCTTTTATATTTATCTCTATAGATCCTTATTCCCAAGATATATGCTTCATGTCCTAAATTTTTCATTGAGAAACTATTTCTCAATGAACTTTTAACAGATCCAAGCATAAGAATATCATTTCCGACCAGTAGTATGGCATCCACATACAAGATCATAAACACAAACTTGCTCCCACTAACCTACTTGTAAACTTTGATGAAGCCAAACCCTTTGACCGGTTCATCAAAATGAATGTTCCAACTCTCAGATGCTTACTTTAATCCATCTATGGATCTCTTAAGCTTGCATACCTTTCTTGCTTCCCTTGGATTGACAAAACCCTCAGGCTATGTCATGTACACATCCTCACACAGGTTTCTATTTAAGAAAGCCGTTTTGACATCCATTTTCCATATCTCATAATTGGAATATGCAGCAATATCTTGAATAATCCGAATAGACTTAAGAATAGCGACGAGCAAAAAAGTTTCATCATAATCAACACTTTAAATTGTTTGAAATCATTTGCGACCAGTCGTGCCTTATGAATGTGAACATTTCCATCCATATCTAACTTTTTCTTGAAAATACATTTGCGCTCAATGGTCGTAACACCATCGGGTGCATCAACCAAGTTCCAAACTTGATTGTCGTATAAGGATTTTATCTCGGATCTCATGGCTTCAAGCCATGACTCAAAGCGTGGGTCCATCGTCGATTTCGTATAAGTCTTAGGCCAATCATTATTCAATAATAAAATATCATGGCCATACCTTATAGGCAACTGACGTGGCCTTTTAGATATGCGTGAGACTCATACCTCATCTACAGGTTCTACAATATTTTGTTCATCTTGTAGAGGTTTAGTAGGAGTTAAACTATTTTTCTGATGTTTCTCGAATTTCTTTGAGTTGCACCTTGCTCCCACTGACTCCTTTAGAAAGAAACTTTTTCTCCAAGAAGACACCATTTCGGGCAATAAACACTTTGTTATCAACCCGATTATAAAAAATATCCTTTAGTTTCCTTAGGATACCCCACAAAGAAACATTTATCCAACTTGGGTGTGAGTTTATCAGACGTTAAACATTTTACATAAACCTCACAACCCCATATCTTTTGAAAATACAACCAGGACACTTTCTAGTCCATATCTCATATGGTGTTATCTCTATTTTTTTATTATAAAACCCTATTTAAAATGAAAGCTGTTGTTTCTATAGCGTATCCCCGTAATTACAATTGAAGATCATAATGACTCATCATTGATCGAACCATACCTAATAGTGTTCGATTCCGTCGTTCAGACACTCCCATTCCATTGAGGCGTACCCGGCGGAGTGAGTTGTGGAATAATTCCACATCTCTTTAGATGATCACCAAACTCATGACTCAAATATTTACCTTCACGATCAGATCGTAGATATTTGATCGTCTTGCCAAGTTTATGTTGTACTTCATTATAAAATTATTTGAACTTTTTAAAAGATTCAGACTTATACCTCATCAAGTAGATATATCCAAATCTACTAAAGTTATCGGTAAAGGTTATGAAATACCGAAAACCACTTCTAGTCGGAGAACTCATCATATAGTGAGTTCAAGATCCATATATCATTAAGTTCTAGTGAACTTTGGCATCACTGCTAGAAACTTAATGATTTAGGTAGGCAACCTCTTGCCAGTCATATCACATATGACTCTTATTTGTTGGGTGACATCTCTATGCCCTAGCTATCAACATTATGCCATAAGACCCAAAATTATTTTGATAGCCTTGTCAAGTCAAACTAATACTATGCACGTGAGTGTTCGACACTCACCTCATCTTATTAAGATAGTTAATGGCACCCTACTTTGGTAGACCTACCAATTAACAATCAAAATCGTGATGGCCGTAGCAATTGAAAAGACACCAAATTTACTTTTTTTTTTAGAGGGATACTATTCTACCATGTTAACACATCTTATAATAAACATGATCAATAGCAAGATAGGAATAAATATTCACATATAATCATATTAAACTGTGAAATGGTATGTCCCTTGACATGAAGATCTCCATCATCATGCTTCCTGTCCTTCGAGCCACCGTGCTTGAAATTTTCGACCACATTCATCTACTAAGCAATTATTCCTAAAAGCTAGGAATGAATTACATATGATAATATCAAGCATCATATGTCGGCACACAAACCATTATACAATAATGTGCAGCTCGATGGCTATCTCACAACATGACACGTAGGCCATGAAAATCCATACATGCATCACATACACAATGGATTATACTATTCACATCAATCCCTGTAAAACTGAGTTATGCATAGAATTCAATTCTATCGGGTGACATGATCACATATTACCATATAACGCAGCCACGATTACCTAGCACGACGGTCCCGCTAGCCGATTAGCTGGCGGGGTTCGAAGGGTCAGCGTCCCTCGCTGGTCGAGGGCAGCGCTCTCGGAAAATTTCCAAGACATGAATCTCATTCACGTAATCGAGCCATGGAAATCATTGGATTAATCATATTAACCCTGTTTCGAATCAATCTGATCACTGTCTTGATATGACCACGCACTGCGGTATACCCCGATGGTAGAATTTCAACCGGTATGAGTATCATGCAATATGGTCGTGAACAAACACAAAAGACCATTTAGTACTTTTGACTCATACCACCCGTAAACCCATCTACTACCGCCGAAAACCGATCAACATCATCGACCGGTGCCAAGATCGTTCCATCCATATGAACCGATCCAGATTACCAAACCAGACCAGTAATAGATCCAATCAACTACTACCACATATCAAGTATATGCGAACGATTAGATAAAAAACTATGCGAGATGACTCTGATACCACTGAATGGATACGGGTAGGCTACGCTAGCTGATAATTCAAAAATTCTACCAGGTAAACCAGAATGTCATGCAAGCAAAAGATCATAGATCATTACCACTAGACGCGCAGTGCAGCGGAAAAAGAGTTGGAGAAGCGTGTTCCAACGTAGAGCGCGTCGATGAAGTGATTAAAGTCGACTGTCCAGCGTAGTCGATTGTCCTTGGTGGCGATCGTCCCCTCCATCAACCAATCGAGTTCCTCGTCAAGGTCGTGGATCATCCTTAAGCGCAATAGCAACCGCAATAGCGCCTCTACGGTATCCACATGTCCAGGGAAGGAACATTGTACGCCGGTGTACTAGCACCAACTCGCACGGAAGGGCTCTCAGGAAGATGGTGGCTAGGGTTTCAGTAGAGCAACTCACATCACGTCTATCTCGTGTGTGTCTCTTCCAACAACCTCATGCATCTCCTTATATAGAGCTCGTGACGTATCCTATCCGAACATGTTTGTTCCAACATGTTAAGTGTGTGACCCGTTTGGTTCATATTTAATCGGTTGTGACTCAGAAACTCCTTGCCGATCACGAGTCGTCAGCGGCTCCTAGCAGGACATAACGATTTCCGAATACACACGAATTATATCGGACGAACCTTAATGCAATATGCTCTACGATCAGGTCCTTATCACTAACAACCAGCTCGTATATTTATCGACCAATTCATATATAGTCTCGACTAATTTGTAACTCTTACGACCAGGTTTCGACCACTTAGTGATTATGTTCGACCAGTCTACGACCAACTCATATCTCCATACGACTAGTCTTTACCTGTTCGAACTAAACGACCTACTCGTGTATTCCCCCTTTGCCGTATGATATCAGGTTGAACTCCAGGTGAGATATAATGTCATCTATGAACCATTCAATACTTTCTTGATAAAGTGTCGGATAACTTCACGTAGTCGAACTCTTCGACCACTAGTGGTGTGGCCATGCACTTTCTTTATTTGGCCACATCGAGGGCTCGAGATATCTCTTCTATTATGTTACGAGAGGCAAATCCCATATCCGACCAGTCACATTCCTCCGCGTGTTTCATAGCATACCTGAAAGCTACCTTTATAACTACCCAGTTACGGAGTAGCGTTTGGTAACTCCAAAGTGTACTCTTACACATGTAGGAAACCATGCTGATCTCAGGTCTAAGGATTATACATCATCATTACTTGAGACCAACTGATGACACATAAAATCATAACAAATATCAGTAGTGTCTCAAGGTTGGTCAATCCAACACCATGTTCTCTAACATGTGTTCATATTATTTATTCGATATCTCTATATCCAAGACCGGTGAAACATAGTCATCAATCAATACATATGATGGTCGAGAGAGTCATTAGTGTTCTGACCAGTCATATCCAACCAGGAATACGTTTAGAATCATCTGAGTTAAAGAGCTTCACTAACAAGCCACACACTTGTTAATTTCCATCAATGATGATTCATTCAATGAATAGAATAACATTTATTCAATAACTCATAAATATAGACGTAATACAACAATCTATATTATTGCCTCTAGGGCATATCACCTTCACAGTGGCCTCATAAAAAATTCTAAAACTGTAGTATCTTCTCAGCAATGAAAAATGATGTTTAGTCAATAGTATACTACCGTTAGTGCTCTGATATTGTGTTTGAATAGTATACTATCATCACTTATTGGGGTTCCATGGATGCAACTTCATCCGGTGAAAGTCTGTAATCACCAAGAGCAAAGCTGTCGTAACTGTCCATAACGAAAGCTGCAAAATTGAAACTAACACTATTATTACTTTCATCTAAGCATAACAAGTACTAACAATAAAAGTACGAAAAAATATAATTGTACCTCTTTTGTTGACTTGATGATGAAAATTGAAATTTTCAAAATTCAGCAAAGTTTTTTTGAATTTTGCCAAATTATCTCACAACGAATTTGAATTTGCACACCATAATTTGGAAAAAAATATATTAAGGAATGGATGAATGCTAAATAAGGATGGTATGATAACTATTTATAGATATAAAGTTTTTAATTTTTTTGCTATTTTTAAAGAACCAAAACGGGCAAAAACACCTAATACCCGAATTCTAGTTAGGCCATGTCTTGCCAGACACGGCCCACAAACCGTTCTCCCGAGTGCAACACGCCACAGTGCCGCTGCTGCCGTCGTGCCTTGCCGTGCCCCTTCGCCTGCCTCCCTCCCTACGAAGAAATAAAGTCATTCTTTTATTAGTTAAAAAACAGAGATGCCTTTATTTGCTTAATTGCATCATTGCATGGGCCTTGGGCCGAAAGCCCAAATCATGGCCGCACACTAGGCCAAATGAATGGGAGCTAGTTTACTTTGGACGCGGATTCGTTCAGGCGATACACAGAAACGGAAGCTTCTGGCGAACTAGCCGCAAGCTAGATTTGTTATAAATTTTTATAGTATTAAATATTTTATAATATTTTTATATAGTTTTTACACTACTTAATTTGTAATATATACATTGAAAATGATTGAAGCTTCACACGAGCCAAAGAAAGTCATTGAGCATAATTAATAACTTGTTGTGGTCTTTGAAATGTAATAGTAAAAATACAATTTATCTAATTTTGTAATGACAAATACGCTAATACTATTTTCATATGACTAATCCAGATACTTGTATATACCAGTACTTAAAGTTTAAATAGTTTGGCTGCATGGATTTTACCATACCATTTCGAAATAGAGTGAAGGGCTGTTAGATTTAGCCCAACTACCTACAAGCATGTCTTGGATGATGATGACGGTGGTGATAAATGCATCTTACACTTATAGATTTATAGTCCATTAATCAGTAAGTCAAGATAAATTCTGCAATTACATTGTTTGTTGCGAAATTAAGAACGTATGCCTTAGAACGAGGGCTCGATGGAAAGAAATCCAACCATTTGCGTGTGCATCTCACTGTTGGCACAAACTACTCTTCAAGTGCCATTGAACTCTTCTATTGTTGCTGTCGAGCCGGCCTACTTGACTCAAATTTGCACTTCTTTGAAGTGTAGAACGGCATATCTAGCTAATATGTATCCTATGACATCTGTCACTCATCAATAATCCACCCAATACAGTCAGCACCTTGATGTAGGAACAAAGATTATGTAGAAGAACAAATAAAAAGCAGTAAACTGAAGATCTTACCTTGCTCCTAAAGATTATGTAGAAGAACAAATAAAAAGCAGTAAACTGAAGATCTTACCTTGCTACACATAGGTGTTAATTCCCTGTCACGCAAGTTGCTCTCATCCGCACGTATTTGGTGCTTATATATTTGTCGAATGCTCCGGTGGTGTGTCACCTACTCCAAGAGTAATAAGTGACACATGCACCTTAACTCGTCGTCGCGATGCTTCATGCCCATGGTCAGATCGGATTGGACCATGGTCGAATATCACTCTGTGACTTACTGACTTGTGCAACGACGCTCTCGAGCCAGCGAGGTGCAAGCTCGATGGATGGAAGCCCCACGGCGAGCTTCGACAGCGGAGGTCTCACGGCGTGCGGGCTTCTGCACGGACTTCGATCGCGCGAGTTCACGGCCTTACGGACCAGATTGCATCTAGGAAACAACACCATAAGTCTGTGTGACCGGCCTCCACGCATGCAAACGCCTCGTTGTTGACATCTCCCTCGAAAAAAAAAGGGGACAATCGAGAATTTACTACGCAATAGAGCAATAGAGTGATCTTCTAAATTTTACCATTACGTAGATTGTAATTCGTAATTTGCTATTTTGTAAAAAATTATTAGGGTGACTGTGCATTGCGATGGAAACACAAACTATAGAAGCAAGCCAAATGAATTATTTTGAAGCCGTTTTGATAACACAAATGAAGTGAAAAAACATAACTAAATAATATTGATTTAGGGTCATTTACATCTTGATGAAAATTCAGCAAATATTCTATCACCGAATGTAGTCTAAATCATGCATAACAAAATATCGCACTCATGAATTGAGTCCTTGAAATAAGCAACGATACAATGAACTTAGAGATAGTTTGCTTCAACGCGATAATGAAACAATAACAAATGAAATAACATATCATTAATTCTTTGATTTTTAATATTAAGGAAATGACACATGAAAAACAACGAAGTCAAAAGATCAAGATGAAAGTTGATTGATAAATTAACTTAATAAGTCTGAAGCTGGTTCAGCTAATGAAATGTAAAAACATAATATTATAAGGGAACACCAAGAAACCTGATACCACCTATCAAGTAGATATCTAAACAACCACATCTGATAATTATCTGATAGCATATTATCATAAGGGGGTAAGGAAGGTAGAATGGACCCACATGAAAATGTAGGATAGTCGATTTTACTGATCTGGTATTTCGTATGAATTCATAATACATTCCACCTTTCTCTGTTGGTATGTATTCCTATTTTAAGACAAGTGTCAACTGTTAACTGCATGCAGACGGGAAAATTTGCATGAATTGAACTTTCTAAAAGACACACCTTTGTCGTTGCCTCTCCAGTATTAGGCATACTCTCATAATTTTTGTACCGCTCTAGTCTAGTTTGTCTGTATTTTTCAAGCGTGACAGCTAGCTTCGCCTATGGTATTCCTTGAATGTCCTTTCCTTTTCTTACATCCGCTGACAAAGTACATGGGATCTTGTCATTCTAAACAGAGAAGAAAAAACAACCATTAAGAGTACTGCAATATGGTTCATGTTGTTAAAACAATGATCAAGTTGCCACTCATAAAGAAAATCATATTTATAGAAACTCTTATTGGTAAAGTTCAAGACTGGTTTATAAATTCAAAATCAAAGCAAGGGAGATAACTGTTTTATATATCCTATGTCCAGAATTAAAACAAATTGACAACAATTTAGCAATGGAATATCAAATTGATGGTGGAGTGTATCATTATCTTGCAATGCTTCATTTTGGAATTAACAACAGATTTCAATATGTAATAATATCATCATATGAAGTTGAAAATAAGAAAACATTTGCTCCAACAACAATACACATGGAACTATTTCCTGTAATAAAAGCTGGATTTAATAATCAAGATGCACACATATAACACCTTTGTGTAGGAAGAAATCAATAATAAAGCAACAATACAATGCAATTATGTGTGCCCATAATGTGTGCAGTAGAAGGTGAACCAATCATACAAAGTAAGATATGTTTTTATTATATGTTAAAAAACACACATTGGGACTTTATAGGTACTCTGTGATCGTAAGAGTCGTAACCCCTAAGGCTAACGACCCCTGTGATCGTAAAGATTTCAGAAGTTATTTACAGGTACTCTGGTCGGACGATATCATGTACTTGGTCCCCGACCAGATAATTGCTCATACAAGCAATGAACTGGTATCTGGATTTAGCTCTAAACATATCCCTTACCGTGTGATGAATGGAGCACATGTCATATTGACTCCATACCACGCGATGTTTCATAGTCCTAAGACACTAGCAACAAACTGACGTGCGGTTTAGTGTCTCACATACATCAACTGCCGAACGATTGATACTTCATCAACCGTTACCTCGCTCCGACCAGTTGTGACACTTCCAACAGACGTTTCTACCAAGATTAACTGCCACCACTTCATCAACTACTTAAGGAAGAATGCGAACGACGGAAAGGGGATCGAAGCCAATTCGGAAGATCAATAAACGATTGGATTCCATTTGAAGCATTAGCATAGCAAGTTCTGCGCTGAGTGTAATTAGAATTAGTCCACTGCCTTGTCAATGGTATCCCTTGTGAAGGATCCAGTTTATAGTAATAAAGAGTAGTTCTATTATCTCTTAAGAATTTTTTTTAATCATTTTACTATATTTTATTTTATAAGATCGACTACTCGATCGTCGACATTCTCCTCCTTGCGATGGCCAGAGTAGCTTTTGTACTTTACATTCTCTTTCCTCCTTGTATTGAATGACAGAGCTCCCGTCACTTTTTCCTTGAAAAAGAGAGCGTGAAATGAGAATAGCTAGGAGATTTGTTTCAATGTTTCCTTGTGAGAGCTGAGCTTTCTTGGCTGAACCAACACCTTGTAGTTTTGTAAATCTTGAGCTAAATCAAAAGTGATACTAGTGTTGGAATTGATCTCGGGCATTTGGCCCAACGGCCAAATGCCCAACCCCTCGATCGCGCCCTGATCAGGGGCGCCCAGCCCATTAGGCTGGCGGGCCCCTGTCGCCAGCGCCACATAAAAGGAGGTGGGAGCCGGGGTGGCACACACACCAAAGTTCACCGTGCCGCCGCCAAAACTCCACCCAACAAACCCTAGTCTGATCCTAAGGGGAGCGCTGTAGCGACGGGAAGTCCACCGCCGCCTCCACCGACGCGATCGACTACCGCCGGCCACGCCTCCGTTCGGGACACGCCACCGCCGCCGAGCCGCGCGCCTCTCCACCGAACGTCGCTGCCCTAGCGCAGACCTTCACCAACGGACGCCATGACAAACCCTACCTCCTCTACGACCGACGGTAATGCCTCTCTCTCTCTCTCGGTCACTCTCGGACCCGATCCAAAAACCCAGAGAACCCCAGATCCAAAAGATCAAAAGAGATCTAACACTAGATCAAACATTGGTATCAGAGCCATCAAAGATAAGATCCGGATGGCAAAAGAAAAGATCGGAGTAGATTCAAAGAAACCCTAACCCAAAAGAAAAGCAAAACCGAAACCCTAGATCGGTGAACCCAAACTCGGATACAAAAATATCGAGTCTTACCTAGAGACGGGAAGGGTCGGGCGAGCCGGGAGCTCGTCGTCGTCGTCGACGTCGCCGTTTCGTCGCTCGGGAAGGGTCGGGCTAACTCCCGAGAGAGCGCCCCGGCGAAGCGTGAAAGGCGCCGCCAGGAGCCCCTCGACGGCGACGCGCTCCCTCTCAGGGGAGCGCGCACGCCGGCGAGAGGGCCCGCGGCGGCGCCAGCGCTTCTTCTTCTTCTCGGTTTTTCTTCTCCGCGATTTCCGCCGCTCAGGAGCGAAACGAGAGAGAGACGAGAGAGACGGAGAAGGGGAATGAATGAGCTAGGGTTTCCGGGGGTTCCGCGGCGCGCGGTTTTGTTCAGCCGACATCAGCGCTCAGCCGTCCGATGCAATTCAATGGCTGAGATTGAGCGATGCGGGATGGATCGCGCGGATCGCTGGATCTGTTGAAGCCACCGTCGGATGTGAATCCGTGGTGAAATAAATCTCAAGGAAACCCTAACCGGCTATGGGCCGGGCCGAGCCTAGAAACAGTAATGGGCCGAGAGACGATGTGGGCCAAATGCCCATTTTGAACAAAGAATTTGGTAGGTTTAAGAATAATCGAAAATTGATTTAATTTATTTTCAGAAGTATTTTTTTTTTGAATGAATTTCAATAGAAAAATTGTATAAAATCTCTGTAAAATTTTGCACCAACGTGTTATTTTTCAGAGATTAAATGTGTATAGTTATAATGCTTCTGAGAATGAATTATTTTAGAATAATTACAGTTTCCGCAAAAGTTAAATATTGATTAATTCTTTTAATTAAATTCAAACCAACGAGAGAATTTAATTTATAAGAATTGTTATGAATTATGATATTGTTATTTTCTGACCAAAGTTGATAATAACAGTATTATAATTTTAATTGATGTTTTATGCATTGTTTCTATTTCTGCCCAACGGTGATATAGATTTAATGTATAGATAAAATTGATTTAATTGTATGTCATATTTTTTGACCAACGTTGGAAATAAGGCATATAATTTTAATGTTACATTCTCACTTTATTTGATCTAAATTTTCAGGAGGATACAACTTGATGAGTTGTATCGAGAAATACCCTCTCAAAGGAGATAATTATGGAGAGTGGAAGAAAAGATAGACTTAGCGTTTATCTTAGCCGAGGTGGACCGGGTCCTCACTCAAGACGACCCACCGAGCCTATGGCACGGTGAGGGATCAAAATGAGGATGATCTTGCTTGGCGTAAAAGACAGAGAGATCATGCTCCCTTACGGATGTCTTATGACCTAGAGCATAAGAATGGACCACACCAACAAGAAATGTATGGTCGTGATAAAGAACTACGATTGAGCTCGCAATTGTGGGCTCAATCATGATCGTGACATCGCCACGAATACCTTGATAAAATAAAGAGTCCGCCATCGCTCTTCAAAGACATATGCAACACACGGTGATTAAGCGACTTGTGATGTAAAGGTATTCGGTGGTGGGATAAGAGAACACATATTGAGGATGAGCAACTTGGCATCCAAGCTTAAACCAATGGATTTGGCACTCAAGGATGAGTTCCTTATTCACTTGATTTTTGCTTCATTACGTAAAAGTTTGACACTTTTGTTGTCAATTACAATATGCACCGATAAATGGGACTTAGAAAATGCATAGCTATGTGTGTTCAAGAGGAGGAAAGAATTAAAACCTCACATGGTGGATCTATCAACTATGTGAAGGATAACAAGAAAAAGAACTTCCACAGTACCTCCTTCTCAAGGAACAAGGGAAAAGCCTCATCCATCACCTCAACATAATAAATTTGTTGTAGATAAAGATCGATTGCCTTCATCGCAAGAAGACATGACACTACAAGAAGAAGCATCCCGATTACTTAAAGATGATAATGGCAAAGAAAGGTGAGAACATTATTACATTCATAAATGAATGCTTGTATGTACAATATTCAAAATCCACTTGGTGGATTGACTCAGAGTAATTGCTCATGTTGCTAATTCCTTACAGGGATTCCGTTCGACGAGGACTACGCAAAGAAACGAAAGATGCATTAAAGTCGCAAATGGAGTCCAAGCAGAAGTTGAAGTCGTTGGCGATCTTTCATTAGAGTTAGCTAATGGCTCCAATCTTTTACTTAGAGATGTTCTTTTGTTCCTCTTTACAGAGGAATTTGATTAGTGTTTCCAATTTGGACAAAGATGGTTATGATTGTAATTTTGGAAATGGCAAGTGCGAAATAATATTTAATAAAGAATGTGTTGGTATTGCCATATTACAAAATGAGCTTTATTTGTTATCATTGTGTGATGATGTGAATGTCGTATGCGATAATGAGAACGTCGCAAGTAGAAAGTGATGAATCCTCGTCTACGAATGTAAAGCGAGAAACGAAAGAGAACTCATAATGAATCGTCGAAATTATGGCATCGCGTTTAGGCCATATTTCGAGGGGAGAATAGAAAGACTAGTTAAGAATGAAATTATTCCTCTATTAGAGTTCTCGGACTTAGAACAATGCGAGAGAATGCATTAAAGGAAAATATGTAAAGAAAATTAAGAAAGGCGCAAAAAGAAGCACAGAGTTCTACAAATTGTTCACACAGACATTTGTGGTCCTTTTCCTGTGAAAAGTGTGGATGGTTATGACTCGTTCATAACATTCACAGATGACTACTCCCGTTATGGATATATTTATCCAATCAAAGAAAGAAATGAAGCCTTGGATAAATTCAAAATATTTAAGGTGAAGTTGAAAACCAACACGATTTAAAGATTAAGATAGTTCGATCGATCGTGGGGAGTACTACGTCGACATACCCCATATGGACAAGTTCCCGGACCTTTGCGAGGTTCTTACAGAAAATGGCATAGTAGCCCAAGATTCTACACCGGCGAACCTCAAAGAAATGGAGTAGGTGAAAGACGCAACTGCATTCTCGATGGATATGGTGCGAAGCATGATGAGCTACTCCACACTCCCATTGAGTTTATGGATGGAGGCGTTAAAACCGCCAATCATATTCTCAATAGAGTGCCTAGTAAGTCGGTGCCCAAAACACCGCACGAGTTGTGGATGAGGAAGAGTTCCTCACTAAACCACTTACGTGTGTGGGGAGTCTGCTTGAGGCCAAAGTATTTAACCCAAACCTTGGGAAGCTAGATCCCAAAGCGAAGAAGTTGCCATTTCATTGGCTACCCGAAAAGTCAAAAGGTTTTCGTTTCTCCGTCTGCACGGATATACAAAGTTTGTAGAAACGAGACACGCTGCCTTCTTAGAAGATGAAATGATGAGGGGAGCATGGTAGCTCGAGAGATTGATCTTGAAGAGAAGCGGGTATATGTGCCCACTCCGATGATTCAAGAGCCACTCTTCCCACTACTCGTTGCATTTGCACCGCGGTACAAGATCTTGTGGTGCCAAGACTGCTATTGTTCCTCCTGTGGCAACAATGAATGAAAATGAGGAACTGTTCTTCAGATCCTATAGAACCCATTGCCACAAATGAGGGGGCAGCAAAGATTTCAAATGTAAGATGTACCAAATGTGGAGGCCCCGAGGAGGTCTCAAAGAGTAAGAAGATCACTATTTCGATGATTATCGATTTATCATACAGAGGAATTTCAAATGGAGGATGACCCCACCTCATTTGAAGAAGCCATGAGAAGCGAAAATTCTTGAAATGGCTTGAGGCTATGGAAGAGGAAATGAGGTCCATGAAGACTAATAAAGTCAGGACTTGAAATTGTTCCTAAAGGAGCCAAAACAAGAGGGTCAGTAAATGGGTCTACAAAACAAAACTCGACTCCCAAGGGAATGTAGAAAGATACAAAGCGCGACTTGTGGCAAAAGGATTTACACAAAGAGAAGGGATTGATTACAATGAGACATTTTCTCCAGTCTCATGTAAAGATTCCTTCAGAATCATAATGGCATTAGTAGCACATTATGATTTAGAGTTACATCAGATGGATGTAAAGACGGCATTTCTTAATGGGGATTTGGAGGAAAATGTTTACATGGCACAACCAAAAGGTTTTGTCATGGAAGAAAATGAAAGAATGGGATGCCGCCTAAAGAAATCGATTTATGGGTTAAAGCAAGCTTCAAGACAATGGTACTTGAAGTTTGACAGTACAATAAGAAAATTTGGGTTTAAAAAGAATGTAGAAGACAATCGTGTCTATACAAAGTTTAAAGATGGAAATTTATCTTCCTAATCACAGATGTGGATGATATCCCTCTTGGCTAGTAGTGATGTCATGCACATCGAGACGAAGAGATTTTTGTCCTCAAACTTTGATATGAAAGATCTTGGTGAAGCTTCGTTCGTTCTAGGGATCGAAATTCACCGGGATAGAAACAAAGGGATATTGGGACTATCACAAAAGACATATATAGAGAAAGTCTTAAAGAAATTTGGGATGCATAAATGTAGTCCTTCACCTGCACCTATAGTCAAGGGCGATGATATGGGGATTTTCAATACCCAGAACCAAGATGAGATCGATCAAATGAAAGCGGTTCCATATGCTTCATTGTCGGAAGCTTACAAGATGCTCAAGTGTGCACGCTCGACTTAGCTTTTGTTACTGGGTTACTTGGCGATTCGAGCAATCTCGAATAGAACATTGAAATTGATAAAGAAAGTCTTGCGTTATTTGCAAGGAACAAAAGGCCTCATGATGACATACGAAGATCAAATTTACTCCATATAGTGGGGTATCTGATTTCGATTTTGCGGGAGATGATAGAAAGTCGACATCCGGATATGTATTCACTCTCATTGGAGGAGCTATATCGTGGAAAAGCTCAAAGCAAACCGTCACTACATCGCCCACAATGTATGCCGAGTTTGTAGCATGTTATGAGGCTACGAGGCGGTGAGCGGCTAAAGAAGTTCATACCGGTTTAAAAGTGGTTGACGACATCAATAGACCACTTAAGTTGTAATCGCGATAATGAACCAAAGAAGAATGTATGCCCACAACAATAAGTCAAGTGGTCTTTGCCAAACACATTGACATAAAGTACTATGTTGTGAAAGATAAAGTTCGGGATCAAATTATAAGTCTTGAGCATATAAGTACCACAAAGATGTTAGCGGATCCGCTTACTAAAGGCTTACCACCCAACGTGTTGAGAGAACATATAGCGGCATGGGTTTAAGGGAAAGCCTATGATTCTGGACTAAAAGATGGCCCAAAAAGATTAAAGCAACTATTTCAGAACAAGGAGATGTATTGTAGCTGTTGAATCTATCGGCCATTGACCGTGACGATGAGACACGTTCTATGCACCAATTTGTGATGGAATGAGTAAAGTCAAAAGTAATTAAAGATAAAACACAGATTGAGATCAAGGGGGAGAATGTTGGAATTGATCTCGGGCATTTGGCCCAACGGCCAAATGCCCAACCTCGATCGCATACGATCGGGGCGCCCACCATTAGGTGGCGGGCCTGTCGCACGCCACATAAAGGAGGTGGAGCCGGGCGCACACACACCAAAGTTCACCGTGCCGCCGCCAAAACTCCACCCAACAAACCCTAGTCTGATCCTAAGGGGAGCGCTGTAGCGACGGGAAGTCCACCGCCGCCTCCACCGACGCGATCGACTACCGCCGGCCACGCCTCCGTTCGGGACACGCCACCGCCGCCGAGCCGCGCGCCTCTCCACCGAACGTCGCTGCCCTAGCGCAGACCTTCACCAACGGACGCCATGACAAACCCTACCTCCTCTACGACCGACGGTAATGCCTCTCTCTCTCTCTCTCTCGGTCACTCTCGGACCCGATCCAAAAACCCAGAGAACCCCAGATCCAAAAGATCAAAAGAGATCTAACACTAGATCAAACAACTAGCTGCTTCCAAAAATAATTGGTAATAGCATTTGGAATATGGGTTTTCCACGTAATATATGTGGATATATGTACTATAACCGTCATCAAATATATCCCGATATTGATATAAACTTTCAAAATTCAAATCACCGTGCTATATGATTTTTCATTTTTGTAGCATTTGGATGCAACAAACTCAGCGGGTGAAGCGCGATTCAGAATGTAACAAGGACACAGCGTGCCAACAGGACTACAGATCATTAGGCGAAGCACCTGCCCATCCCTATTTTCTCAGTGGCTGAATTGTATTACGGTTAATTTCCTTACTCCAAATTTAGTTCTCTGGAACATCTGAACTCTCCCTGTTTTATCGACCCTTAATTAACCCCTTCCAGCCGTAGTTAGTTAATTAACCTACAGTCTGTGACTTATCGCTCACTTCTCACGTTCTTTCCTATATTATTAAATTTACTAGTTATGTATCCATACGTTTGTTACGAATTAAAAAATATTACACGCTCTAAAAAAATAAAATAAAAACGTTAGCATTTTGCATTTCATCCCAATAATTTTTTAACATCGCACTTTGGTTGTATGTCACAGCTCTGTCATCGTGATCGGCCCACGTCACGCCCTCGGCTTGGATATTGTGCCAGACTGAACTCCGTCTTAGCTAGAGCTAGGACTTGAGCTGTGTTTTTTTAGTCAGTTCGAAGCCTGATCGGCACGGCACGGTCTAAGCATGGCACGAATAGCGGGCAGAGCTGGGCCTGAGAATGCGGCCCGTTGGGCGGCACGGCACGACACGATCAGTTGGGCCGTGCTTGGGCCGGCACGGCACAAAATTGGCCTAACCTTCCCGTTCTTGCCCAATCCTCCCTCAGCCTAGCTCAATCACTCTCCCACACTGGCCTAGCCCAACCAATCATTCCCTTCTACCACTCGGCCTGGCCCACGTGTGTCTTTGTCTTCCTGGATGGTGGAGACGGCGGTTGTCGTCTTCTCAAGCGTCCATCGTTACTTAGGGCTGGGTTTGGGCCGGCACGACACGATCCCGACACGACGGGTTTTGGACCGTGTCTAGGCTTGACCAGAGGCGAGACGGGTCGGCACTGCACGACACGGTGGGGTGACCGGGCTGAACTGGCACGGCACGACGCGATTCAAAACACGGTGGCATGTGCCGTGCTGCACGGCACGACCCAATGCCCACCTCTTAGCCCGCATAACGTATCCACCATCGCGCTCAGCTTGCGCTGTTCCCCGGCCCCGTTGCCACACCCGACCAAGCTCCGCCGTGGTCCACGGCGAACCTATGTCGTACCCAGCTCTGCTGCCACATTAGCTCCTGTTCAGCCATTGTTGTTGTCGGCGCCCCGGGTGTCACACAACCCCGAGACCCTCTGTGCGTACCAAGCTAGTCCCATGATCAGTAGCTAGCTTGCAGCTTGCAACAATGATGCATTCATAACCATTCAACAACGAGCTAATGAAGCGCATAAAGTAATATTAATTAAAACAAAGAAAGACCTTATGGTCAAGGTTCTTACAAAAGTCGCCTCACGTGGCTTAGCAACAACAGAGTATCCGGCGTGAAATCTCAAAATACGTGGAGCCCAATCGACATGCCCACTGTGCAATCGAGTGGTGGACGTGACCTAGATCGCGAAGTCTTCAAAGTAGCCTTCTTCACAAGACTCAACATTTCTGGTTCTTCGCTGGGACTGATCAACAAAGGGCATAAAGCCGTGAGTACATAAAGTACTCGAAGAAGTCGTAGAGAAATGTATGCACATAGTATTCATGCGGGCTTAAACAAGGATGGCTTTATGGTAAATTTGCGTAAAGCAAGTTTAACAATAAATACATTAATTAGATTGCAAAGCGTGATTTTAAAAGAATACTACATAGATAACCAAGTTCCTTTGAATCAAGCGGTGAACATCCGCTCACTTCCCAACCATTCCAACCAAACGCTTCCATTCGAACCAAACCACATTTTTGAAAATACTACCCTTGCGCGAAATCACTGTGCATGTCCAGAATCGGGACACGGCTATTCGAATAGATTTTTGACACTCTGCAGAGGTTGTACGACTTTACCCACAAGACACGAATTCTCTAGTTTGTTTGGCATCCGTCGATACCACCGCTCACTTCCTTAGGTGAGTAGTCTAGAGCACGTGACAAGGCTTTTACAAAGTTCCATTTTGCCTCGCTCGCGCGCTAAGGTTTCGCCATCACGACTTCTCTTGCGCCAATAAATGTACCACATGAACCGACTCAAAACTTTCCTAATTAATTGGCCAGTCCGTCCCATACCGGACTTATGGTTGCACGAGGTGACCGGATCAATGACTTGCAAAGTTAAGTCCTTAGTTGACTGCTCAGACAAGTCTACCACAACCCAGTGTGCATTACGCACCCACTCTAGCTCCCTACCTCAAGCCCGAGCATAAATCATTTTTGTTCAAACCCGACCAAATGGCAATCCCTGCCATGGCACAACATCTTTTAATAAAAGTGGCCTCACACCACTGTTCCATAGTTCCATTAGTCAAATTTCATTCATCATTGAACATGTGATCGAAAGTACCATGTAACTAGAGCATGTCTAAGCAATAATACGCTCCCAAGTTGGTATACAATTATGTCCAACTAGTATTAACCATCCTAAGGTGTCCAAGGATATATGTCATTCAAGGAGACATTTCATTTTCAGTTTATCAAGGAGGCATAATGGCAATTTGGTAATTATCTACTCCCAAAACCATTTTTAATAAAACTAGCCATGCATGTTAATTTAATACAATATACATTTGTAAAATGGGTTCAACATGGTCAAAGGCCTACGACTTGCCTTCGTTGGCGAGGAGCGAGTCTTCGGTCGTTAGGTCGAAGAAATCTTCCGAAACGCCGGAATCTACACGTGCGAGAATAGCAACAAATAAATAAAACAGCACCAAATGAACTCCAAAAATTACAAAACCAGTACCAAATGAAAGAGGATGAATTTATATGAATTTAGAAATTTGGATCACCCAAATCGGAGTTCGGATGTGAAAGTTATAGCCAAAAGAAATTTTAAATCACATAAAATGTTGGAATTAGGGTTTTTCGGATTTTCGGAATTAATTTTCTACTGAAAAATCCGGTTTACACAGTCAGCGCTTGCGCAACCGCTGACGCAGCAGCCACGCGGGCGAAAACGCTGACGCGGCGCCGACGTGGCGCCACGCGGTGAACGCCGACGCGGCGCGACGTGGCGCCACGTGGCGGGCCACGTGGGCTCGGGCCCACGGTCGAGAGAGAGAGAGAGAGAGAGAGAGACGGCGCGGCGGCGGGCGGCCGAGCTGGGAAGACGGCGGCGTTAGCGCGGGAGAAGGCGGTGGCGCGAGACGACCGGAGGCGGGAAGAACGGAGAAGCGCGGCGAGAATCGGCCGAGAGAGAGAACGGAAGAGAGGGAGAGGAAGAGCGCGCGCGGATTTATAGAGCTCGCGCGCGGAAAAGCGCGGCGGCGATAGATGGCGGCTTGGCGTGGCGCGCGGCGGCGAGGGACGAGCGACGCACGGCCTGGCGACGCGACGGAGGCGCGGCGACGCGACGAACGGCGCGATTCGCGGCGCGCGATTCGCGCGGACGTGGGAGAGAGAAACGGCGGCGCGGCGGAGACGATGATCGGGAGCCGTCCGATTCCGATCGGACGGTGGGGAGCGAGGGAGGCGCGGCGAACGGAGAGCCGTCCGATTTCGACGGACGGGGGAATTCAACGGCGCGGAGGAGACGAGCGGCGCGCCGTCCGATTTCGACGGACGGTGGGAAGCGGAAGAGGCGCTGGCGCTGGCGATGGCGTCGGATCGCGATCCAACGGCGGAGAAGAAAGGAGAGCGGAGAAGGAGACGACGACGCCGCGGCGAACGGAACGGCCGGATCTTGATCCAACGGCGGCAAGAAGACGGGAGCAGCGGCGACGCGAGGGCCACACGATGAGGATCCAACACCGAGGGGAGGCGCGCATGAGCGGGTCGCGGAGGGGCGGAGGCGGGGAACGATCTTGGGCCGGCTAGGTTTCGCCCACTTACAGAGAAAAGATTTAAAATCTATTTTGATTTCAGAAATTCAAATAAATCAAAAGGCAATTTAGAAAATAGCAAATAGACTCCAAAAATTCTAGAAAAATTCACAGAAATTACTTGAATTATTCTTGACTTAATAAAAATACTTTTAACTTTAAATTTCCTTTTTCTTTTACAAATAAATTAATTTTTAATTTCGGATAAAACAAAAATAAATTTCTAAAATCCAATAAATCCAAGAAAATTCTTAAAATAATAATTTTGATTTTAAATTCCAGAAAACTCAATTAAACCAACTTTAATTTAATTGAAGTTTGATTAACTCATATTAAACTGCAAATGATTTTGAAATTTCAAAATTAAGCTTTTGGCAAATAGAAGCAAATGGTTTTCTTTTTAAATTTTTTTTTTCAAAAACTCCGAAAAACGGGACGTTACAAACCTACCCCTCTTAAAGGGAATCTCGACCGAGATTCAGCCGACTAGAGAATAGGTGGGAAACTTAGCCTTCGTGTCTTCTTCGTTCCCAAGTGGCTTCTTCTTGGGTGGTTGCTCCATCGACCTTGCAGTAAACGGATGATCTTGCTTCTTGTCACTCGCTCGCCACTTCCAAGATCTTGATGGGATGCTCCTTGTAGGTGAGGTCTTCTTGCGTGGCAATTGCTTCCATCGCATCCGCTCTTGCACACGCAAACACTTCTTCACCGCGACACGTGGAAGACATTGTGCACATCCGATACCGAGGCGGGAGGTCCAACCGTAAGCGACTTCCTCTTCTGCTAGAATCGAAAGGTCCGATGTACCTTGGTGCAAGCTTTCCACTTACTCTGAAACGACGCATCCCTTTGAGAGGCGACACCTTCAGGTACACATGATCACCAGGTGCAAAAGCTAGATCTCGGCGACGGTTATCGCGATAACTCTTCTCGTGCTGTCTTTGTTTTGACCTTTCTCCGATTGATCGAACTTGCTCTTCGACTTTTCCAAAATATCCGCCCAAACACTTGTCTTTCGCCTACTTCATTCCAATACAACGGTGTTCGCATTTTCTTCCAAAAAGAGCTTCAAATGGAGACATCCGAGGCTTGACTGTAATCGTTGTTATAAGAAAACTCTGCATAAGGTAGCATTTGATCCCAACTGGTCTGATTTGCTAAGGCACAAGCCCTTAACATATCTTCTAGAATTTGATTTACTCTTTCTGTCTGTCCATCCGTCTGGGGATGATAAGCTGTAATGAAATTTAGATTAGTACCCAAAACACTGTGCAACTTCTGCCAAAATCTTGAGGTGAATCTGGGTCCTCGATCCGACACGATCTTCTTCTAAGCACTCCATGCTTTGGCACACTATCTTTGCCATGTACAATTCTCGCGAGTCTATCACCGAGTAAGTAGTCTTGATCGAGAAAGTGAGCAACTTTGGTTAGACGATCCACAATTACCCGTGATAGAATCATATCCTCGACCTTGTCCTTGGTAAACCGGTGATAAAATCCATGCCAATTTCTTCCCACTTCCATTCGGCACTCTCAAGGGTTGCAGGAGTCCAAGCAGGTCTTTGATGCTCGGCTTTAACTCACGATGACATCACACTGAGCTACAAACTCGGCAATCTCACGCTTCATGCTAGGCCACCAATACATTTCTTTGAGGTCTTGGTACATCTTTGTGCTTCCAGGGTGAATGGAGTACAAAGTTTCATGGGCTTCCTTGAGTATCAGCTGCTTAAGCTCTTTCTGATCTGGAACACAAATTCGCTTGTCAAACCAAATGGTGCCTTGCTCATCTTCTGAAAATCTCAGGGCTTTACCTTTCTTCATGTTGCTCTTGATTTCCTTAATATTGGCATCTTCAACTTGAGCTTCCTTGATCTGATTCCGCAAAGTGGGTTGAACTTCTAGGCGCTAGGTAACCTTCCTCAACCAACTCTAACTTGAGCTTCTGGAACTCTTCATGAAGGGCTGGCTGACTTTCCTTGATTGATGTGGTATTGCAAGAGACTTTTCTGCTCAAGGCATCTGCCACAACATTAGCTTTGCCTGGGTGGTAATGGATTCCAATATCATAATCCTTGATTAACTCTAACCACCTTCTTTGCCTCATATTAAGATCAGCCTGAGTGAAAATGTACTTCAAGCTCTTATGGTCCGTGTAGACTTCACAATGATTACCAATAAGGTAATGACGCCATATCTTTAAAGCATGCACTACTAGCAGCCTAACTCCAAGTCATGAGTGGGTAATTCACTTCATGAGGCCTCAATTGACGGAAGCATAAGCTACAACCTTCCTTTCTTGCATCAGGACACAACCAAGTGCTTGCCGGATGCATCACAGAAAATCTCAAAATCCTTAGGACATCCGCAAAATCAACACCGAGTGTTGTCGACGCTTCTTCAACTCTTGAAAACTTTGCTCACAATCTGTCCAAGCAAATTTCTTTTCTTTCTTCAACAAATGAGTGAGGGGTCTTGCTATCTTGGAGAATCCTTCTATGAATCGACGATAGTATCCCGCCATTCCAAGAAAACTTGACTGAGGCATCGACTTGGGTGACTCCCAATTACACATCCTTAACCTTGCTAGGGTTAACAGATACTCCTTCCGCAGACATGACATGTCCCAAGAAAGTAACTTCTTTCATCCAAAACTCACACTTGCTGAATTTAGCATAGAGTTGATGATCTCTAAGCTTATTCAGACCAAACGGAGGTGCTCTTCATGCTCTTCTTCACTCTTGAATACACCAAAATATCGTCAATGAAGACAATGACGAACTTATCCAAATACTCCATGAACACTTTATTCATCAAGTTCATAAAGTAAGCGAGGGCATTGGTCAATCCAAAAGACATGACCGTGAACTCATATGACCCATACCGGTTGAGAAAGCTGCCTTGGGAATATCTTACGACGAATCTTCAACTGGTGGTAACTCGACCTCAAGTCTATTTTGGAGAACACACCGCTCCTTTCAACCGATCAAACAAATCATCGATCCCGGGCAGAGGGTACTTGTTCTTGATGGTGACCTCATTGAGGGCTCGGTAATCCACACACATCCGTTGGGTACCATCCTTCTTGCAACAAAGATCACTGGGCTCCCCAAGGTGAAGAACTTGGCCTGACAAAACCTTTCTCTTGCATTTCTTCAATTTGCTTCTTGATTCAACCAAATCATTGACAGCAATCTGAGGGTCTCTTGAAAATAGGCGCGATTCTGGAACAAGATTGATGACAAACTCCAAGTCTCGGCCAGCGGTATTCGGGTAGGTCATCGGGAAAGACATCCAAAACTCTCGACCATCGGCACTTCTTCCAAAGACACAACACCGCATCGCAGACTAAAGATCCAAATTAGCTTCTCGGGAGGCTTCAAACTTTACCTTAGTTCCATCCGGATCGACCAAAGTGATGCTTCTACCACCACAATCCAAGAGGGCTTGGTGATTGGCAAGCCAATCCATTCCCAAAATCACATCAAGAGACTTGGTGTCTATGATGATGAGATTAGCAAGGAATTCTACCCTTCTATGGTCACTTTAACCTTAGGGCAACCTTGGTTCAGACTCAATTCGAACCGAGATCGAACCAACAAAACACTTTTAAGAGGCAAAACTTCCAATTGGTGCCTTTCAAAGAAAACTCCGAGAAACAAACGAATGCTAAGCTCCGTAATCAAACAAAACAAAGTGGCAGTGCCGAATTGACAAGAAACTTACCCAAAGACGACGTCCGGGCAGTCTGGGCTTCCTCCAAATGGTGTGGTTCACACGACCTCTTCCAAAAGGCCGAGGAGACTTGGTCGTGCGCTTGAGTCCGAGGGCTCCACGTGCGACTCTGGAGCGGGGTCCCGGTCTGAGTGGCTCCCATGTTGAAACGAGCAGAGAAGGGCCTTGCCTCTGCGCGGGCGGCTATTGGCGAAGTGCCCCACCGATGGCACTTAAAGGGTGATCCCGCCGCAGGATTGCCATTCCTTGGTTGCCGTTGCCGAGCCGCTGAAGCCGCGGTCACCGGGCCGCTGGCGAGGTGTCGCACAGGGCTCTGAATGTGACAGTGGAGCAACACGGCGGAGGCGCACATTCATTCTAACTCTGGGAGTGAGACCGATGGGCACCGTGGTCGCATCATCTTTCTCTTGCGGATTCTTCAAGCTCACTACGGATTCCTCGATGAGCATGACCTTGTTCACCAAGTCTTCGGAAATCAATAGTCATTCCCAATGACTTGCACCTTCAAACGGGGTTGAGTCCTCTCTTGAAGCGCTTCGCGGGCATCATCGTGGCAACATCCTCCGGGCATAACGGATAACCGAGTGAATCTGTTAAGATATTCACTCACCGACGTGTTGCCTTGCCGCACTCACGGAACTCATTCTTCTTCATTTCCACCTTTCCATCGGGATATGGGAGTGGCGGAAAGCTCTCAAAACTCGCCCAAGTGATACTCTCGGGGTTTCCATGGGCGGCACAATAGTTCTCCCACCATTCTCGCAGCCGTACCTTCAAGGTGGTGAGTGGCATACTGTAACCTTCTCGCGATCATCACAACGGGTGATAGCGAGCTTCTTTCCATGGAACGTAACCAATCATCTGGCCCAATGGCTCAGGAGCTAGAGAAAGTGGGCGGATGGGTCCTTAGAAACTCGCCACTGGACCGAGGAAAAACTAGGGGTGGAGCAGGCGTGGGCGTGGCAGCTGCTTGACTGTTCTGATTCATCATTGCGAGAAGGGCAGCAGCGGTCTGGTTCTGCTGATTCATCATCTGAGTCATATTCTGCATCAAAGAGCTCATCGGTGCGTCTGGCCGCCATGAACCGACTCAAACCCGGATCGCATCGCGGCTTGGGAAGACGGGCATCGGCGCTTGGAGTCTCATCCGGCTTATGGAGTTGCGGGTCTGAACCATCTGCGACAAAGCTTCACAGGTTTAATAGACGAGAAGAAGAAAGCAATTTAGACGCGAGGGAAAGCACGGAGATGAGCGAGGAACAAGGGGGATAGATGGATCAACCTAATGCGGACAAAAATTGGTTTTACCCAACGAACGGATAGCCGGAAAGCTATCAAGAAGCAAACAAGAAAGGGACACTTAAGCACAAAAGCACTATTACGCAGACTAAACGATACTAAAACTAGGGAGGGAAGCTACCAATCTAATCTTTACGGAGGGTCAACTGGGACAGACGACGGATCTTGAGCTTCCAAAGCTTCCATTGCTTGATCTTGAAGGGCTCGATCCTAGGGATAATCCAGAGATGAGGGAGTCAAATTTAAATTTGAAAATCAAGTTCCAGAAAAGATAAGATGAAAGAACTCAAGAATGATATAAGAGGGTAAGATGATAAGATAAGAATAGAATAAGATAAGAAAGAACAGAATAAGATGAGAGAAGAATATCTAGTCAACTTAATTGCTTGGTTTGATTTAGAAAATATATTTTGAATCTTTGACTAAGACGACCAATCTAACTAAAGGTTACGCCCTACGATCGATATGGCTCGATACCATCTCTCGTCGGCGCCGGGTGTCACACAACCCCGAGACCCTCGTGCGTACCAAGCTAGTCCCATGATCGTAGCTAGCTTGCACAAGGTTGCAACAATGATGCATTCATAACCATTCAACAACGAGCTAATGAAGCGCATAAAGTAATATTAATTAAAACAAAGAAAGACCTTATGGTCAAGGTTCTTACAAAAGTCGCCTCACGTGGCTTAGCAACAACAGAGTATCCGCAATGAAATCTCAAAATACGTGGAGCCCAATCGACATGCCCACAGCAATCGAGTGGTGGACGTGACCTAGATCGCGAAGTCTTCAAAGTAGCCTTCTTCACAAGACTCAACATTTCCGGTTCTTCCGCTAGGGTCGATCAACAAAGGGCATAAAGCCGTGAGTACATAAAGTACTCAAGAAGTCGTAGAGAAATGTATGCACATAGTATTCATGCCAGCTTAAACAAGGATGGCTTTATGGTAAATTTGCGTAAAGCAAGTTTAACAATAAATACATTAATTAGATTGCAAAGCAGGATTTTAAAAGAATACTACATAGATAACCAAGTTCCTTTGAATCAAACAGTGAACATCCCGTTCACTTCCCAACCATTCCAACCAAACGTTTCCATTCGAACCAAACCACATTTTTGAAAATACTACCCTTGCGAAATCACTGTGCATGTCCGTAGAATCGGGACACGGCTATTCGAATAGATTTTTGACACTCTGCAGAGGTTGTGCGCCTTTACCCACAAGACACGAATTCTCTAGTTTGTTTGGCATCCGTCGATACCACCGCTCACTTCCTTAGGTGAGTAGTCTAGAGCACGTGACAAGGCTTTTACAAAGTTCCATTTTGCCTCGGTTCTGCCCGCTAAGGTTTCGCCATCACAGCCCCCTCTTGCGCCAATAAACAGCCACAACAGAACCGACTCAAAACTTTCCTAATTAATTGGCCAGGTCCGTCCCATACCGGACTTATGGTTGCACGAGGTGACCCAGATCAATGACTTGCAAAGTTAAGTCCTTAGTTGACTGCTCAGACAAGTCTACCACAACCCAGTGTGCATTACGCACCCACTCTAGCTCCCTACCTCAAGCCCGAGCATAAATCATTTTTGTTCAAACCCACCAAATGGCAATCCTCGCCATGGCACAACATCTTTTAATAAAAGTGGCCTCACACCACTGTTCCATAGTTCCATTAGTCAAATTTCATTCATCATTGAACATGTGATCGAAAGTACCGCGGGTAAC
Source organism: Hsuehochloa calcarea (assembly GCA_036346395.1). Taxonomy (NCBI): domain Eukaryota; kingdom Viridiplantae; phylum Streptophyta; class Magnoliopsida; order Poales; family Poaceae; genus Hsuehochloa; species Hsuehochloa calcarea. Next base: position 77,164,317 of record CM070593.1, on the reverse strand, counting down.
TAGAGCATGTCTAAGCAATAATACGCTCCCAAGTTGGTATACAATTATGTCCAACTAGTATTAACCATCCTAAGGTGTCCAAGGATATATGTCATTCAAGGAGACATTTCATTTTCAATTTATCAAGGAGGCATAATGGCAATTTGGTAATTATCTACTCCCAAAACCATTTTTAATAAAACTAGCCATGCATGTTAATTTAATACAATATACATTTGTAAAATGGGTTCAACATGGTCAAAGGCCTACGACTTGCCTTCGTTGGCGAGGAGCGAGTCTTCGGTCGTTAGGTCGAAGAAATCTTCCGAAACGCCGGAATCTACACGTGCGAGAATAGCAACAAATAAATAAAACAGCACCAAATGAACTCCAAAAATTACAAAACCAGTACCAAATGAAAGAGGATGAATTTATATGAATTTAGAAATTTGGATCACCCAAATCGGAGTTCTGATGTGAAAGTTATAGCCAAAAGAAATTTTAAATCACATAAAATGTTGGAATTAGGGTTTTCGGATTTTCGAATTAATTTTCTATTGAAAATCCGGTTTACACGATCGGCGCTATGCGCACGACGCAGCAGCCCACGCTGGCGAACGCCGACGCGCGCCGACGTGGCGCCACGCGGTGAAACGCCGACGCGGCCGACGTGGCGCCACGCGGCGGCCACGCTGGGCTCGCCCACGGGTCGAGAGAGAGAGAGAGAGAGAGAGAGACGGGCGCGCAGGCGGGGCCGAGCTGGGAAGACGGCGGCAAGCGCGGAGAAGGCGTGGCGCGAGACGCACCGGAGGCGGGAAGAACGAGAAGCAGGCGGCGAAATCGAGAGAGAGAGAACGAAGAGAGGGAGAGGAAGAGGCGCGCGATTTATAGAGCTCGCGCATGGAAAAGTGCGCGGAGCGGCGATGGGACGGCGCGGCGTGGCGCGGCGAGGCGGACGAGACGGCACCGCCACGGACGCGACGGAGGCGCGCCGACGCGACGGAACGGGCGCGAGATTCGCGGGCGCGATTCGCGCGGCGTGGAGAGAAACGGCGCGCGGCGAGACGATGATCGGAGCCGTCCGATTCGACGGACGGCTGGGAGCGAGGCGCGGCGAACGGAGAGCCGTCCGATTCGACGGATGGTGGGAATTCCAACGGGCGCGGAGGAGACGAGCGGGCGCCGTCCGATTTCGACGGACGGTGGGAAGCGGAAGAGGCGCTGCGCGGCGATGGCGCGGATCGCGATCCAACGGCGGAGAAGAAAGGAGAGCGCGGAGAAGAGAGACGACGGCGCGGCGAACGGAACGGCCGGATCTTGATCCAACGGCCGCAAGAAGACGGCGACGCGGCGACGCGAGGCCACACGATGAGGATCCAACGGCCGAGGGATGCGCAGCGTGAGCGGGTCATGGAGTGGGCGGAGGCGGGGAACGATCGGGCCGGCTAGGGTTTCGCCCACGCACGAGAAAAGATTTAAAATCCATTTTTGATTTCAGAAATTCAAATAAATCAAAAGGCAATTTAGAAAATAGCAAATAGACTCCAAAAATTCTAGAAAAATTCACAGAAATTACTTGAATTATTCTTGACTTAATAAAAATACTTTTAACTTTAAATTTTCTTTTTCTTTTACAAATAAATTAATTTTTAATTTCGGATAAAACAAAAATAAATTTCTAAAATCCAAGAAAATTCTTAAAATAATAATTTTGATTTTAAATTCCAGAAAACTCAATTAAACCAACTTTAATTTAATTGAAGTTTGATTAACTCATATTAAACTGCAAATGATTTTGAAATTTCAAAATTAAGCTTTTGGCAAATAGAAGCAAATGGTTTTCTTTTTAAATTTTTTTTTTCAAAAACTCCGAAAAACGGGACGTTACAGTTGTCCTCGTGCCGTGCTGCCTGCGGCCAAACCGGGCCTCTCTGCCGCTCAGGCGGTCACACGTCTAACGCCATGGCCAAATCGTCGCCGGGAGAATGAGAGGAAAAAATGAGCACACGTGGTCGGCACTCGGCATGAATATCAAGATTCTCAACCTTCGTTTGGGTTATACCGATGTCCACCGTGCTGGAAAAACGATGACTTTTATTTAAATCAGCTTCATCTTTTGCATTAGGTGCACTTACAGTATATTAGCTCTTGTTTGCACCGTCCAAAAGCATAAGGCGCAACATTTCAATATAAAATTGTGGAATACCACACCAAACTGAGTCGAATGTTACAAATGAAGAATCATACATTAGAGTTTAGTACTGTAGCAGAGCCACTTCATTTCCACTCAACAATGAACTACATTAGTCTGAAATGAATTAAGTGAAGAACCACTGAGAGTCCAATAGGATTAATAATTCAAACCACTCACTTACCCAGCTCTTTATTTCAGGAGTAAAATTTTAATTCAGGCTTAAATTTTTAATAATAGTAGGATAGTACCAAACAAAGAACTTGCCAGTTGCCATCACTGCATATATATATATATATATATATATATATATATATATATATATATATATATATATATATATAAACTGCATCACCAAGACGCGTACGTACGTGCAAGAGAGGCCGCCAAGGCCATACCGCGAATTAACTAATAAATATTTATTCCCACGAACTCGCATCCAAAATCCTCCCATGAATATGTATATAAGCCCATGATCAAATGACATGAATTGTAAGTTGCAACAAAATCAAATCAAACTCTTTTCTCGGCTCCAACTCTCCAAATCCTCTCTCCACACCCCCAGAGTTTCAGTCTCTGCCTGGAAGTTGCTCTCTCTGTCAGTAGTTATCTTCGATTCCACATGGCTCTTCCGAGAATGCAAGTATTGGCAGTGTTCCTGTTCCTGTCGGCATCTCGCCGGAGGCGAGGAGGGAGGTCGCAGATGCGGCACAGGCGGCGAATGTGCGCCGTCCGAGGGACGCGGATCAGACGGCAAGACGATCGACCAAGGGATTGGCTACTTTTTATGGTTCTTGCCCATGTCCCGAAGAACGAAGGTAGGCTACGTTAACACAAATTCAAAAATCTACCGTGTAAATAAAGAACCTTTGCTAGTAGTAGATAACGGGATTACCACTAGACGTGCAGACTCGTAGAGTTGATGTAGCGTGCGTTGGTGCGGTGGTAGTCGTATTAGCCGCACATCTTCTCCTTCAGTTGTTTGTGATCGTCACGAGTTGCGGATTGTCCTAGTGTTGATGCTTTGTATCAACACCTCCAAAGTATCCACACGTACGAGGCAGGGACACCACGCGCTGAAGTGCTAGTGGCGGCGGCGTGGTATTAAAATAGGAAGGTGTAGCCACTAGGGTTTGAGGAATTCCAAAAAATCACTTAACCCTATGCCACCGTCTCTCTTTATATAAACATCCATGATGGGTCTCGAACTTTGAGGTCTATTAGGAACACGTGGCCCACAAGAATTGGGATCACCATTCAAATTAAATCCTAACCCTTTAAACGTGTGACCATATAGGTTCACGTACACTTGACATAGCCTAAGTACTCCTACTTGTCCACTAATCGGTAACGGCTCCTAGTAAGACATGTCGACTCCCAAATATACGTAAAGATCATATCAGACGAACCTCAACAAAACTTATATGTATTTTCTTTTACCTCACTATATCGGTCAAGCTCGAGGCGAGTACGTACCATCCTTGTTGGTTAGCCTGACCACTCTTTCTCAATCACGTGACTCAAATTCTCCGACTACGGTTAACTCTTTAACCACGAGTAACATGGCCATACATTTCTAGAATCTAATCACTCGAGAAGCCTATAAATATCTCTTCCGTTGCATGGAGGGGCAAATCCTATCTTGATCGACCACGTCTCGTTGCATGGATCATGACAAAACCCGAAAGCTATCTTTACAACTACTCAGTTACGGAGTAGCGTTTAGCAACCTCTAAATGAGCCATTACGCATCTCAAGTACGTGTGACGACCTCAAGTCTAAGGACATAACATATGCATTGTAAATGAGACCAACTGATGACATGTAAGAATGCAACGTTATCGCAGTGTCTCAGCGTGGGTCGATCCAACCCCATGTTCGCTAACATATGTCCATATTATTGGTTTGATATTTTCATATCTATGACCCGTGAAATATGATCATCAACCAATACATATGCTAGTCTATTAATATGTGTCCTCATATGTTTTCCGAGTAGGGAACGTTTAAGAATAATCATCGTAGAAATATAGAGTTTCACAATCAAGTCACATACTTGATAATAAATATCAACAATATTATTCTAGAAACAAGATAATATATTATTTAATAAATTATAAACATAACGAAATATAATCATCTCTATGATTACCTCTAAGACATATCTCCAACAGTCCATACCATTGTTCTCCACTGAAGAGCTCACAACGTTTTGCTGAACTCCAACAGATGGTTACGAAGGCTTTCAACTTTCAGTAAAAAAACAGTTCAGTACAAAAAAATGCTTTCAACTTTTCATGCATGTTCTTGCCCAGCCCATGTGTAGGATAGGTATTTGGTATTTCTCACAGTACATAGGGACAATGCCCTACCTTTTTCTTCCCCCTGGAAATTGGTACGTTTGATTGTTCAACAGTAGAAGCGAACCACAATTTGTTTCTCTTTCATACAGTTGTTGCATTTTGATCCATAATAGTTACGAACCTGTTCATTTTTAGCTCTTTTATAGTATACTAAATTCAATACAAGTCGTTCATTCTTTTTGGTATAATGGTTCGAATTATTTAGAATTTAGTTATATTAGACCTAGCAGTATGAGTAGTAGAATCTCGACGAGGTATAATTGTAATTGTCTACGTGGGGATTACATGGTATAAAAGTAATATTTTCAACTATAGTTAAAAAAATCCATAATACCCTCATAAAAATTATATATACAAAAAAAATCTATTACCTATCCCAATTCCCCCTGGTCGTCTGCACGTTACGCGATGGTCGCGATTCATGAAGTCCTCGGCGGCATTGTTACCTGCCGTCGTGGAGGTGGAGCTCAAAGGAATACCGGCGCACGCATGGGACGTGGAGACGGCGACGCAGCTACTCAATGACTGCTGCCTTCTCCACGACGTTCATCCGGTGACGGCCACTCAACGCGAGACTCTCCGTCTCACGGCCTGGTGTTCCAATCCAGACCGCATTCCCCCAATGATCATCATGGAAATCCCTGAGGTTGCTGTGCCGGGCTTGGGAGATCAATACGTCCAGCGTTCTCTCACTTACCCCGTGCAAATCTCGGTGAGAATTCTCGATGGCTCTCCATCGGCGGACCCTCCCAACCCGCCCCCTCCTGCAGCTGACAATGGTCGCCGACGCCGCCGTTGGCGAAGACAGTCTGCGGCTTCTCCTACGGCGTCAGCGGCGGAAGGCGGATCGGTCACGGTGGCAGGGGACCACCGCGTCTCCGTGCACGCGCGGCTGGGCCCAGCTGGCTCGGGGTGCAACGACAACACCGTCCGAGGAGTTGGCTTGGACACCGCGCCGGTGATGGCCCTCGCGCCGATATCGCCGCGCGGCGGGCGCCGCGTTCCTCGCCAACAAGATTAACTCCACAACGGCCGGCGCTGATCCTGTTCGCCCACCGCTTAATCAAGAGATGGAGCATGCCAACGCTCGAGATTTGCCTCAGGGCCACCTTGCCGATACCGCAATTCTACCTGACTGCCTGGCTGCGTCTCACGTTGGACAATGTTTCAGCGCCACCGCCACTAATTCGTGTTGAAGATACGCCGGGGCGACGGATCCGACTCGTCCCGGCCATAATCCAACTCTCACCGAGATCCTCGACGGCGACCTTCACTTTCGGCTTGGCGCCACCCGCTCGCTGGCGCCGAGTCCGCGCCAAGATTTCTCGCGCTACCGACTACCGGGCGACGTGGCATTGCCCAGCCATGCTGCCAGGGCTTCGCTCCACCCTCGGGTCCGCTGAGCCTGGTATCGCGGGAGCTGTCCCTGAGGGTTCTCCCTGACAATCTCATCGTCTACTCAAGGACGCCAAGAAGGAAGCAAGCACCATCAACACCATCTCCGGCTGCAGAGTTCATTGATCGGGTCACTAAGAAAGTGGATTCGCTTGTACCTGTCCCGACCATCGCGAAAAAGAGGAAGAAGACCGTCTACCCAATGAGCTTGCCGCGACGCAGTCGCCGCATTGCCAAACTTCCCCCTGAAACGGACAGAGCATCGGCATCAACTGCTTGCAGGAAACTTGGTCTTACTGATGACGAGGGCAAGATTTCTGATGAGGACCTTGATCGGTATGCCAAACTGTATGATCACCTCCTATGTCGTGACCATGTGGTGGCACTTTCGGCCTTGTTTGGCTGGGATGCACCTCCAGAGGGACATGTTTGTCCTACTGATGTCACTATCACAATGTAATGATGGACCTTGCTTTTGGTCTTGACTAGAATTTCTGTTTTAATGGATAGATCAAGCATCTTGATTTGGAACGTTCGTGGTCTTAATGACAAGGCTAGGCGTGATAATCTCCGAAAGGTCGTGGATGATTCAAAACCGGTGGTCGTCTGTATCCAGGAGACCAAGTTAGCACATATATCTGAGAGAGACGTCCTATCCTTTTTGGGTCAAGATTTCACTCAGTTTGTATACTTGCTCGCACAATGCATAAGGAGGGATATTGGTTGCTTGGCGAGAGGATCATTTGTGGTCGACCATCACCACGCTCACCGCCATTCTCAGATCTATCTTACTCAACGGGGGTGATCCTCCTTGGTGGCTTACTGGAGTTTATGGTCCCCAAAGTGATGCTGACAAGGTTGCCTTCCTTGATGAACTTCGGGAAATCCGGGCGAGCTGTCCCGGACCTTGGATGTTGGCCGGTGATTTCAACATGATATATTGCTCTGAAGGTAAGAATAATGAGAATGTCAACCATGCCATGATGGGTAGATTGCGTCGATTTGTGAATGATTTAGAGTTAAAAGAGATCCCACTTCTTGGAAGAAGGTACACTTGGTCCAATGAAAGAGAGTCGCCTACTCTGGTCAAGTTAGATCGTGTGCTCTGCACCAACGATTGGGAGAATATTTTTCCTGAGACCCTGCTACAAAGCCACGCTACAGAAATGTCAGATCATTGCCCCTTGGTGCTAGGCCTTAGAGAAGGAGTTTTGGGGAAGAAACGGTTCCACTTTGAGAGTTTCTGGACAAAACTTCCGGATTTCCATGAGACGGTACAGCAGTCATGGGTGGGGCATGTGAATTGCTGCTGTCCCCTTGAGAGAATATCGATCAAGCTAAAGCGGCTCACTAGAGCCTTGCAGTCATGGAGCCAAAAACAGGTTGGGAACATAAAAATGCAGCTTGCTCTTGCCCGAGACATCCTACACCGCCTTGAGATGGCCCAAGATCACCGAGCTCTTTCTTCTGATGAAAACTGGCTGAGAGGGGAACTTAAACGTCACTGTTTGGTTCTTTCCTCCCTTGAAAGGACAATCGCCCGCCTCAGGTCACGAGTTAGGTATTTGAAGGAGGGTGATGCGAACACCTCCTTTTTTCACAAACAGCGCTTTGTAAAACTAAGAACTTTATCTCTAAATTAGTGCAAGGGGATCATGTGTCCACAGCCCAGGAGGATAAACACCAAGTGCTATTCGACTATTTTGACGGATTGATTGGTACAGCTGTGCCCAGAGAATCCACCTTGGACCTGGCAGCCTTTCATAGAATTGGGGTTGATCTTTCAGTTCTTGACGCGCCATTTTCTGAGGAGGAAGTTTGGGCGACGATCGATCCTCCCTACGACAGAGCTCCCGGCCCGGACGGCTTTACAGGAGATTTTATAAGTCTTGTTGGTCAATCATCAAAGCGGACTTCATGGCACCATTATCACCTTACAAATAGGTGATGCAAGGAAATTAGAGTCATTGAACTCGCTTATAACTCTCATCCCGAAAAAGGCAGAGGCAGTGGAGGCTAAAGATTATAGGCCAATCAGTCTTGTGCATAGTTTTGCCAAACTTGTTACCAAAATGTTGGCGAATCGTATTGCTCCTCACCTTGACACCCTTGTTGCTACTAATCGAGTGCTTTTATCAAAGGTGTGTATACATGATAATTTCATGTTGGTTCAACAGACTATCAAGGTATCGTGATCGTCGAAGGTCTCAAGCCTCTTTTGAAGCTTGATATTTCTAAAGCCTTTGACTCAAGAGCTTGGTCTTTTTGATGGAGATCCTCTCATTCTTGGGTTTTGGTCCTATCCGGTGCAACCTCATCGCCAATCTCCTTCACTCGGCTTCTACTCAAATTATTCTTAATGGAGAGCCGGTGAGTACATCTTTCACCAATGAGGGCTTCAGCAGGAGATCCTCTATCCCCTATGCTCTTTATCTTGGTTATGGATGTCCTAAATAGTCTCCTCTTGAAAGTCAATCAAGGGCTCACATGCCCCTCCACTCCTCCGGGACAAGACATGTCATTATATGCTAATGATGTAGCACTCTTTATTCGGCTCAAGAAGATGATCTGCACTCACTAAGAATGTTACATGTTTTGGTGTGGTCATGGGCTTGCAAACCAACTTACATAAGAGTCGCGTAATCCCCATCCAAAGGTGATGGTGATGTAATAGAGACTCATAACAAAGACCTTGCAATGTACAACCTCTTCCTTCCCTACCACATATTTGGGCCTACCTATCTCTCGATAGGAAATTGAGAAGGTGTGACTTAATGACTTGGATCGAGAAGATAGTCGACAAGCTCCTGTGGTGGAAAGCTTCACTCATGAATCTATCCGTCGAGCGGTGCTAGTCCTGCCTCGTTCTCACCGCAATTCCTCGCTTATTTGTCGATCGCCTTCAAGGTCCCTAAATGGTTCATTAAGGCCATAGATAAAATTAGAAGGAGTTTCTTGTGGAAGGGAAGAAAGGATGTAAATGGAGGATGTTGCTTGGTGGCTTGGGAGAAGGTCATGAGACCCATGGATCCGGGAGGTTTGGGCATCCACAACCTTGAATCCATGAGTTGGGCTTTACAAATGCGATGGCTATGGATTGAGAAGACCAAACTCGACCGACCATGGGTTGGTCTTGAAATACTGCTCATTCCAATAGTCGGGCCATGTTTGCCATTTCAATTGCAACTTCTATTGGTAATGGGGAGAATACCTTGTTTTGGACAGATCGTGGCTACATGGTCGCCGCTCGAAGAGTTAGCACCATATGTTTATAAATGTGTCCCCTTGAGGGTGCGAAAAACTAGAATCGTGGCACAGCACCGCAAGCGCAATCTTGGGTAGCGATATAAGAGGAGCTCTTAGTCGGCATGGACTTCATGATTATCCGCAGCTTTGGGATGCTTTGTCAAATGTTATGTCAACACTGGAAGATCAACACCAATGGAGGTTTGAAGCTTCGGGCAATTTCACTACAAAATCAGCCTATAGAGCTTTCCTAGTTGGGTCTGTTACCTTTGAACCTTGGAAGAGGCTTTGGAAAGCATGGGCGCCTGGTAAATGCAAAACTTTTGTTTGGCTGGCAATCAAGGAACCGATGTTGGACATCTGACGGCTGCAGAAAAGAGGCTTGCCTCACCCTGACCAATGCCCCCTTTGTGATCAGGAGGAGGAGACGGTTCAACACATCCTCACCACTTGTGTATTCGCACGGCAGTTTTATTTCTACATTCTGAATCCCTTGAACTTGTCTGATTTGGTGCCTAGCCGCAGTGCTAAATCCTTGGCAGATTGGTGGAGAAGGTCATGGAAGAAAGTTCATAAACAATATCGAAAGGGCTTTAATTCCCTTGTCATTCTGGGAGCATGGATCCTCTGGAAACATCGCAATGCTTGTGTCTTTGATGGATCTCGCCCTAAATCTACATGGAGCTCTTCAGCCTTCATAGATGAAGCACATTTGTGGCGTGTAGCCGGAGCCAAGGGGCTCGCCGCTCGCACCTAGAAAGGGTGGTGATCTAGAGTTTAAAACAGGGATTAGTCCGTCAGTCCTTGTGTGCGTAAGAGTAGTGCCAATGGTTTACATCCCTCATCCTGGTCCAAGGGGGGTGATGTCCTGTAATTTGGACCTTTTATTCTCTCTTAATCAAAGATACGCAGTCCTCCTGCGTGTTCGAGAAAAAAAAAATCTATTATGCCCTTAACAAATCAATTGTCATACTTAATTTATGGTACCACCATATACTTACTAGTTGAATGTACCATAAAATTCCTATGATATTTTCATTTATTGTCTTATTGCGTATTCTACTAAGTGAGCTCGATTCAGAATAACTATGCAGATCCATCTTCTGTGTTTTTAGTACGAAACAATTGAGGAAGGCATTGATAACAAAATGATAGTGTCCAATATTTTTGTTTGATTGAAACTGGACACGCCTAATTCTATGATCTGGTAGACAGAGACAACTTCAATCCAAATTACTGGTGGGATTACGACAAAATTAGGTCTGCAGTCAAGGCTGCCTAAATGCCTGTACTCTGTGTTCTCGTGAGAAGAAAAACGAAAACCAGATATAGCGACAGGATCAAAACACCACACCACTGGTCCATGCAAAAAAAATGAAATCTTGCACGTGTTCTTGATTAGGTAACCATGAGGTCACCAACGTTTTCTCGGGAATCCATGGCCTATTCCTTCCCTAGCTGCGGTCGATCCGTAAATCATCGTATGATTCTTCTGACAGCGACTAAACTTGTTACGCGTCAGCATGCTATTAGGAGGCTTGCGCGACACATTAGCAATCAATCTTCATGTGAACACACCAACCTAGGCACTAGCCAAATGCATCGAATGTAGTGAGTTAGCCATTGCAATAGTGGAATGGCAGCGGCAAAGATCGCAATGCCACAGTCGTATCCCGTCCAGCTAAAAACCTTCACGGTCCGATCACATTGTTAGCAACTTAGCATGCAGTAATTCAAACAAGCTGTGCACTTGCAGTATCCAAGATCTCAGTGCCATATATAAAATTCCATCCAGCTAAAACCTGCGTCCATTCCATATATAAGAAGTGCAAAACATTCGCATCGTTCACAGTATCTCATTGTAAAGCAAACAGAGGCGATCGAGAGGAGACGGGGCGAGCAATGGCGACGAGATCGCAGCGCTAAGCTTACTTGCTCTCGCCCCACCCCTACCACTCCGCGATATCGTGTGCGCCATCCTTTGCTCTTGGCGCGAGCGAGGACGACCGTGGCGCGGTTGTCGCTGGGGGTTCCACGATGCAGCAGGACGGCCGCGTCCTCGGGGCGCCCGCGCCGGCAGCGGAGGCCTCGCTGCGGCTGATGGATTTGCCCAGGGGCGCGGTCTCCGCGTTCGACCGCTTCTTCGTCTCGCCGGCCCGCACCGCCTCGCTCGTCGACGACGACGGGGCGGGGGCCGGGGCGGAGCTGCGTGGAGCCGTGCCGGTGGAGACGTACACGAGCGAGCCCAGGGAGGAGTTATTGGCGTCCATGGCCGGGATGCCGGCGGCGGAGTACTGGGAGTTCATGGAGGAGCTGGTGTCCTGCTACCTCGAGCGCAACGACCGGGGCGTCCACCGCCACATATTAGCCGCCTTCGCCGACCTCACTGCCGCGGCTCCGCGCCGGCGGCCCGCCAAGAGAAAGACGTCCCGGCGACTGATGAGGAGAAGCCGTGCGTTTCAGGCAGATGAGACCAGGTCACGTGAATGATCGTGTACGTCAAGATGGATCAAAACGTAGCTTTGCATCTGCAACTAGAAGAACAGAGATTCTTTGAGCTGTTTAATAGTATACTATAGTTGTTACATGCATTAGTAAGCTAAAAAACCTCCATGTTAAATGTAAAAAAAATGTTCTTGCGGTGTTAAATTGTTGATATGAGACGGCAGAGCGGAATCACCGGCAGATTTGCCGGACATAGTAGCCGCGTTTGGCGGGTAGAACTCAGAAAACAGAGCTATCATCAGGTAGCAACAGTAGGCAGTCATAAGACGTGTCCTCAATCAGGCAGTCGAGATCGTCCGTCCAGGCATTTGGATGATCGCGACGGTCCAATATTAGTTCTTACAAGAGCATCGGATAATAAACACGCAATCTCTGGCACCACATCAAACAGCACAAACTTGCACCGTTTCCCTTCCAAAACAAGTGGGAAAAGTCCATTAACCCTAAACTATTGACTTAGTCCGAAAAACAAACTTCAACTTCAAAACCGTCTGCTTTGCATTCTCAAATTATTAAAATAGTTCACTTTTTACCCTTAAGACTGTTTTCACAAGTGTTTTTGCTACGACGGCGGTCTCATAACTCCTTTTGGCTGATATGGCATCTCAATAGACTAAGCTTATGTTAACATGGTATCATAATTAGCAAGAACATAAGAGTAAATAGTATATTTAAAACTTCGACCCCACTCGTCATATTCTAATACCCATTCTTCTTCCTCCCTCGATATAAGCTTACCTACTGGGGTAACACATCAACCAACATCAGTGACATCATCACCAAAATAGCGAAAATCAATGATGAAACCAGCTTAAGATGAAAAGTGAACGGTTTGGATACTTCAAGGATCCAAAATGGATGGTTTTGAAATTAAATGTTGTTTTCCAGACTCGGATAATAGTTCAATCTTGAAAAATAGACTTATTCCTGTATTTTACAGCAGGCCGCACAAGTCATGGTTAATCAAATTAAGTTATCATAAAGTAGATTTTAAGTGGTGATGCGTCGCAGTCAACACATACGTACAATCACCACAACGGGGGCGGGGGGGCGTAGAGAGTACTAGAGGTGTTCCCATTACTTCGAAGACAATTCAGCAATGGGGAAAATTGAGAATGCTGGTGCTGTCTGATTTCCCCTTAGCTGGTACAAGTGGAAGCCGGAGGCCACTAAACCTATTGAATTCACCGGCTACCAAAGCACAAAATGCTAAAAAGGAGCACAAATCCTCATCTAAGGTGAATCAGATTCCTCCTCAGAGTCTGCAGCTGTCAGTGCAAGATCATCTTCAGAGCCTGATAAAGCAAACTGCTTGGAGATGGGTGTTGGCCTTTGCCTCAGTGTTTTCTTTGTCATTGCTCGAGGAGTAAGCTGCCCTGGGTGCATAATGTCTTCGCAATTTTTCATATTTCTTTGACTCCGACGAAGCCCTTGCCGAGGCTTGCCATCAAACCCACGGGCGGCAAGACAAGTCCTCTTACGCGTTACAACAGCACCCTCCTCTTCCAAGTTGCCCTTGTGGGGATCATAAGCGTCAGTGTCTCCATCGCTGCTTGAAGAGTCGTCATCCTTGTCATTATAGTCTCTGTCTTCATCTTCATCAGAGCTCAGGTCATCTAAGTACTTGTCATCCTCCTGTCCTCCATCTTCATTATGTTCTGGACTGATGTCAGATCCTCCATTGGCTCCTTTGTCTCCCTGATGTGAAACATGCTTCTCTTTTTTGCCTGCCTCCTTATGTGAATCAGATTCTTCTGCTTTCCTGCATCGAAGTACACGACTTCTCAGGAAGAATGCTTTTGAGATTACTTAAGAAAGGAACAGTGTCTAAAAATTCAGTAGATGATTAATATATTGAGAATGCAATCTATAATTCATTTTTTATGTTTCTTCCAGGAAAAACAGACAGAGTCAAATCCCTTGAACCAAGAACTCTCGAAATTGTTACCCAGTTATCCTTCTTTGTTTTCTTTAGAGTTTCTGCATGCACAATTTCTCCAAACAAGAGTTGCAAAATACAGAGCATGCTTGTTTACAATGTAAAATATCAAGCAAGGATGTGCTTTGAAAAGGCATCCCTTTACAATGAAAGGGATATGCAGTACCATAAGAAATTTGCAGATGCTTATATTACCTCAAAGCTGCTAAATGTTAGTTCCTAAGAAACTAGGGGGAAAACTACAGTGATGGAATGGTTTGAACTTACGTTGCAGCTTTTATTGCCTCCTTTATAGAATGATCATAATCAGCTGCACAGAAAGCAAATCCAGGATATCGATGTTAAGACATAGCAGGTGGTCACAAAATATAAATATTGTTCAGTCACTTTTTATTGACGATTATATAGGAACTTCTCGCAAATTGCCAAATATTGGAAGCAACCTACAGCACACATTGCAAATGTTAAATTGTAGTATTGGTGTTTTTAACAAACATAATCCCTGTTCCACTAGACTTGCCTTTACAATGATTAGAATTGGTTAAAGCATATTGATGGTTGCATAAAGTTATCTACAGAATGAGAGAATGCCAGAATAAATGAGGGATGCAACATGAATTTCAATATAACCACCAAGCTGCAGATTGTGCATCCCAAAGATTATTGGCAAGATAACAATAATCGTAACAAGGCTTCATGTTTTTTTTTGTGTATAACAATAATCGTAACAAGGCCTCATGTTTTTTGTGTAGATAAGGATGCTCAACATTTCCTTACCGTAACTGTAGCTGACAGGCCTACGTTCACGCAATGAACGGGTTTGGAAACCATTAGCAAAAGCTAAAAGTTCATCCTTCTTCTGCCGACGTTTTAAGTCCCTCTCTCTCTTCTGCAAGTTAAACATCAGATAAAAATGCAGTAATAAATCAGCAGTGCTGTAAATACTGGCTTCAAATCTTGCTGCCAAGGATAAATGCAGATATTTCAAATGAAATGTAAGTGTCTCCATGTTTTTAAAACCTCTGGAGCTGATTATGGAAATATACATGCAAAAAGGTAGGAAGCATGTCATGTCAGGTAGAAGTTACCTTTTGAAGCTTCTCCACAACTGGAACAATTTCTGTCTTAAGAATCTCCCCAATGGCAGATTCAGCTCGACCCTTGCTGCATAACTTCTCCTGTCAACATCACATGTCAAGTATGGGTAGTAAAGATTGAAATGCACATGAAAAACATATCAGCAGGAACCCATACTGAAATATCAAGAAACTCTTCGAGGTTAGTTGCAACTGTTTCCCAGTGAATATTGATAACTGGTTTTGTCAAACGGCCACGCTTTCCCTTCCAGTTCTGCTTAAAATCAATTGTTACATCTTCTCTGTATAATCTATGGCCAATAGTTGAGTCTCCATCGTACCTAACAAGCAGGAATATTTAAAATGACAGTATCAGCAAAGATAATAAAAGATATTAAGAAGCTCCTCAATTATTTTTCTGGAATGAGTCATTGACAGGAAAAGAACATTAAATGAAAAGATCCAATGTACAAAACTTCCAGATAATATGAAGCGTCACTTTGACTCAAGCATATGTGTCCACAGATTAGAAGAGTTTCTAAAACAGTCATCTAAATTGTTTTTTCATTTACAAGCAATTACTTTCCTCACAGCTAAGAATCTCAAATTGATCAACTATGCTAAAAAAGCATAGGAAACGCCAGGGAACAATTTAAATAGGTGATGACAGTCTCATTAACTGCAGATGATATATTAAGGATGGTGAACACCCGGTCATTACATAAAACTCTTTCAATTTCAAAACTTACTGGCATATGCTGAAACAACTTAAATAGTGAATAGCAGTGACTCATTGACTGGAGATGATAGATTAAGGAAAATGCTATGAAAATGAATAGAAAATTGCTTACCAGTATATAGCCCCATTACTACCACTCCCTAATTTATGTTTTTGGAAGTAGGAAATATCAACTCCTTCCTTCATTTCATCATTAACGTACCATACTGCATCATTTTGCTGCAGGATTGATAGTTTCTATCAAGCTAATGTGTGGTAAAATAGTAATGAGAACTTGTTGATATTTAGTTAAGCAAAATGCTCAGCTAGCTTAAATTTGACAAACTGATATTTTTCTTCTTCAAAAAAGCAGTACCTCTGAACGAACTTCACAGAGCGCTTTAAGTATAAACAAACGTTTGATTGGATCTTGCTGCTTATATGTCTCAACTTCTTTCCTGCACACGCAAACAGGTTGCAGTGATAAAATCAACAAAGAGTAATGCACAGACAAAAGCCTTATTTACAATGCGCCCATGCGTACCCTGGATTAGTTCTGAACGGATTTGCTCCTTCAGCAACCTGAGACCAAAATAATATTAAGGCCTGGAGGTACTCTGTTTTTATTTACATTAGTGAAAAGGCCAAGCAATGCAAAATGCAACCTACCCATGACCACCAATCTGATAGTTTCTTGGCAGTTGCTATTATCCATCCATCACCAACCTTGAGATTTTTGTTAGCTGGTGGTATTCCCTGATACATTTGGCTATTACAAGTTAGCAAACAACATCTAGGACGAACATAGCATGGTATAACATAAACAAGTTAATACTTCGTTGTGTCAGAAGCAAGAATAATTCTACTAAAAAAAGGACAAGTAAACATTTGTTCTCTGCAAATTCAGAGTGACAATCCAACATAGAGTAACCGATGCAAACATTTGGTTACTAATATGCAAACCAGGAAATATGTCCCAAACTATGCTCTTCAGAAATGCAGACAGCACTAGCACCTTATGTCCGCATGACTTGTGAGGTTTTAAACAAAGTTTGATCCGTTTTGTCAGACATGGACTCTATAGACAATAGTTAGTGGAAAACCTTCACTCTACCAGCATATTTTCTAGATTGACGGGTAAGAAACTTGCAGAATTAAAAAGAACATCAATTTGGACCTGGTTACAAACAGTGGTGAGACAAACATCTTGATGACTTGATGAAAAGCAAAAGGTCAGTTAATCAGATATTTCCTTATAACTTTATACCAGACATATGCACATAATTTTAAGTAGACATCTTAACTATAACATGAAACCAATCAGGTCACAATTTTTTCATCAAACATTAAGCATCAATAATTAAATGCGAATAATATGTAGTTGTTGAAAACAAAAAAAGAAGGGAGGAAAAAGAACAAAAAAAAAGAATTGTGACAAAAATAACATCCCCAGCCCCCAGCCCAACCCTGCTACACACTTAGTTCAAACCTTCCTCCAGACCTCGCCTATGCCACTATGCCTCTAATTAGAAAGCAAATTACAAACTTACACACGCAGTCACACTGGTGGCTGAAACAAATCAGATCACCAACCTGTCGAAACATACTCCACAGTACACACAAACCTAAAACAAAAAAAATATGATAACTCACGATGCAGGGAAAACAAACTACCTTCAAAAGGGCAATGTGGATGCGTGCGAGGTCGTGGTTGTTGGAGATGAGCGCCGTCTCGATCTCCTCCGCAGAGAGCCCGAGGTCTCCCTTGATCACCGGGTCGAACACCTGGAAACCCCAAACCGAAACCCCATGAATCCAACACCCCAGAACCGAACTGGTCCGAGCAAAGCATGGAACCCCGGGAGGGAAAAGGGAGAAAAAAAGAAAACCCTAGGGGAAGCGGGCTCACCCGGACAAAGTGGAGAACGGAGGCGAGCTCCCAGCGGCGGCGGAGGAGAACGCGGGGGTCCTCGGCCGCGGCGGTGTCCTCCTCCGGAGGCGGCGCTACCGGGGGCTTCGCCGGCGACGAGGACTTGGCGCGCTTCGCCGGCGAGGCCATGTGGAACCCGGGGGCGGCGGGAAAGGGGGTAGTTTTTGTGGGTGGGAGGCGGGAGGAGGGAAGCTTAAGAGGCGGGGAACTGTAAGAGACGAGAGACGGACACGCAGACAGAGGGCCAAATAGGTTCAGTTGAGTCTCTCACGTAAGGCGCAGTACGCCGAGTTTACAGACGTCGTACACATTTAGTTTGACGGATTAGGGTAGACTTGTTTAGCCTATTTCAGACTCCCAAGTAGTTTTACCATTTTACCCCCTTACCCCCCTTTATCTCTCCCACCCCTACGTGGAATCCCACTTTTACCTTTCCCTCCCTCGTGGCCCCCTCCTCGTCCCTCTCCCTACCACCCAAACCCTAACGCCGACGCAGATCCTTGATTCGATCCCTCTATGCCCGGCGACAGCGACGCCATCGGGGAAGGAGAAGCGGGAGGACACCATGGATAGGCACCGACCCCTAGGAAGACGTGACTGTCGCACGCGTGCAACGACAAGTTGAAGTCTCTACCCCTGTTGTCGCCGAAGTGACCGCGGTGGGCGTCGACGCGGATGGGGCATTGCAATGCCACATGATGACACCGCTTGTGTCGAAACCCGAGGCTAATGTGTCGTGCCTAAATGGGTTGTGTCGAGCCGGGCCGGACCGCTAGGTCGAGGTCGTGACCCAAGCACGGCATGATGCGTAGGGCCGGGTTGGCACAACCCGTTTAGGTGGTAGGCCGTGTTGTGTCGGTGCGGGCCAATAGTATAGTGTTTCA
This sequence comes from Hsuehochloa calcarea, assembly GCA_036346395.1. Taxonomy (NCBI): domain Eukaryota; kingdom Viridiplantae; phylum Streptophyta; class Magnoliopsida; order Poales; family Poaceae; genus Hsuehochloa; species Hsuehochloa calcarea. The sequence continues at coordinate 77,146,091 of CM070593.1, read as the reverse complement.
TGCTGATCCGGTTGGTACGACCCATTTGGCCACCTCTGTACGCGGAGGCGGCACTCCTGCACTAGGCAGTGGAAGTGGAACCAATGGTGCTAGGGTGGGGTGGAATGGGCTTGGCTGGTATTGGGCTCTCAAATGGGCTGGATTTGTCGGTCCGGCTTGCGAGCAACACGAAGGATTGGCCTATAATGTGGAAGTATAGAGGAATTTCCAAACTATATATTTTGTAAAAGGAAAAGAAAAAGAAACATATGTAGGCGAAACTAGTACATGTCTTATGCTCTTAGCAATTAAGAAAAAATGACACCCAAATTTGAGCCAAAGAAAGGCTCAAACCTGGGTGGTGGGGATGTACACCCCCACCCCTACCCAACTGGGCTAGCTCCAAACTAAACTGTTGGTTCTTATTTGGAATCGTGATAACCCCTCCCAGCCCCCTCTTCCTCTCGTCGTCTCTGCACCATCTCTTCCTCGTGTGCAGTTGGATCCCTTCGCCTTCCTCCTCACCGCGGCAACCTCGCCAAGTTTTGGTAGTGCCCTAGCCCTTAAGCTTCCTTGAACTACAAACATCATCGTGCAAAGAATATAGGGCATGCATTGGGGAGACAATGACATCTGTCTATAATAATGACAAGAATATAGCTATAACATTAATTCATTGTAACTATAGCTAGAATATCTGTAACTACGATAACAACGTGAGGTATCGACAATGATGGGGGTCGTGGTGAGGAGAGGAACATGAATTATGCACTTGCTGAGAGGAAAAGTTATTTCATTAACTATAGTCAGCATCATCGGTTGATGCAATCTAGGATCGATTCAAATTTTGTTACTAGCGGTCATGATTCATCTTAGCCATGTAGTGTTTTTGTGTGCTTAATCCACACTCTGTATTGTTGGATAATGATTTATAACCGAGATGCACCTCGGTGTGTCTTAAATTTATGTTGTTTCAATTTCTTTCGATATACACTCGTCGTATGTTTAGGCTTAGCACTTCGGGATAGGGGTGAAAACGGATCGAATATGACTTGAATAGTGGTGAGACCATATTCATATTCATATTTTTAAACGATACAATACAGATTTGAATATGCTCGAATATTGACGAAGATTATCGACTATTCAAATTATCTGGATATGCTTTTATTCAAAAGTAATATGGATTCTCTATTGGGCCCGAATTAGCCTGCTGGGTCCAAGATTAATTATGTAGTCAGAAGGTGGGCTCAAGGACCTTTCCAAAACCTTTCTCTTAGAGAGGTCCCTTTAGATCATTCTAGGACCTCTCTCCTAGAGAGGACCATTCGGACCACCCCAGGACATCTCCCCAACAGAGGAGGTCCTCAAAGGCGGTTGCTCACGTGTAGTTAATTACAACCCACATGAAGAAGGTATCGACCGTTACATCCGAAGACGCAGTCATCATGAAGGGACGCGACCATTGACGTGAAGAGGCGCTACTATAGTCAACTGTCGACGCTTGTAGAGTTATAAAAGACTGGCCTATGTGCCATTGTAAAGATAGATTATGATCCAAGCCCTTATCCACGTGTATTCATAGTCATTTTCCTTGCAATCAGAGCATACCCTTTGCAATATACATCATTGCTTCGAGTCCTTTGGCGAATAGATAGCAATCTCCATTTCCTTTTATAATTTTGTTTGTCCATTCTATGACGAGAGTTCCAGATGTCGACAGTTGGCTCCGTCCGTGGAGAGCTGTGAGGACCCAGATTTCTCACTCCGGATTCCTCCGTGAAAGTATTGTGCTATTCCCTCGATCAGTAGATAGCACTTCATAGGCACATTGCTGAATCAAATCATACACGACGTAGAATCATTCCATTCATTAATTTACACATCATAGTTTACATAGACCGCTTCGTGCCCCTTTTTACAATAAGGGCCGAACAGGCCAAATGAATACATTACAAAAGATAGCGGAAGCAACAACGGAAGCAAAGAGGTGAGGGCACATCTATCCACAGGCAAGTGACTGGGGAACCCGTGTACGCTCGACATTATCCGAAAACCTCGGACAATATAGGAGGCACACAAGAACCGACGGAGTCAGCTAGACTGGGGTGAGACTAGAACAGCTAAGAACTAAACTACGCTTCAATGACTCCTGGGTCTTCAGACATCTGGATCCTTGTAGTAGTCGAAAGCTCCAGGGTTCATGTTTATGAGGGTTTGGGGAAAAGAGCGAGGATGAGCACAACTACCGTGCTCGCGAGCCAACACAACAGATGCAATAGTATATATATGTAAGGCTTAACAAGGATGGCTCGGGTTCTTTTGTTTGCGTAAAGCAACATTTATAAATACAGATATTTAGAAAATCCTATCACTTAGCATTTTAACCAAAGTTGCATTTTTAAAGAGATTAATTGTGCAATAATTAAAAACAGCAGAGGCTACCTCCACCTTCGTGCTTATTTTTTTTTTGATGGTGGTCATACCCACCTATTACCAATATTGTGTAAGAATACCCAGGGAAAATCCAAATCAAGGGCTAGGTGAGCCCTGCATATTTTTCAACCCATCCATAAAAGTTTTTGAAATAGAACTATATCTTGTAAGTTCCTACGCCCGCCCATGACCGTTGGCACGGCTGTTCGAACAGTTTTATTCTCTGCAGAGATTGTACATCTTTACCCACAAGAGATAATTATCTTGATATGTACACACGTTTCCTTAGACATGTGAATCAAGGGAAGATTATCACAAGGCCTTTACAAGACATCCCTCGGTATTTGCCACACCAGCTAAGGTTTCACCTGAGTAGGGTTTCGTTCCCGTGGGACCCGACAACCACTTACTCAGACCCCCTCTTGCGCCATGCGACTTAAGCCTAGGGTCCCGCAAGTCACATACCCCAACCCGTAGCCTCGTGGGCTCACGGCGAAGGGGAGTCCCCCAATGGTGCAGCGCGTACCGGTGGACACCAATTAGTTAGCCAGGTCGACACCATTATAGACTTATGGTTGTACCATTTTGCAATAGGAGGTCATCACAGGATTAAGTACTTAAGATTATCTGGGTGGTTCATACCACATACCAACCATTCTCGTGCTCGACGGTACCCTGGTCCTTCCATCCGCCCAGATGGGGTATTAGCAAGTTTTTAGAGTTTTAGAGAATTATAAAATAAATTATCGCAACCAATTCAGTCATTCTCCCCCAATGACTGCCCAAAATAATTGTTATGATTTAAAAGATGATGATTTGGGGTAGTAATACCCCGGTACTTAAACAAGTCTAGCATGGCGTTTAAGTACGACATATAACTAGTAGGTTACCATATAATTACTAGGGTGACAAGTATTTTGGGAGTTCAATTTTCAAGGAAATGGTATAATAATTATTTAATCGTCAAATGGGCATTTAACTACCTTAGGGTGTTTGACATACATTTGCATAGAAAATTAAAGCATGCAATTTGATATTTTAAAAGCATATAATTTGCATAAAATGTAGGATCAACATGATCAAAGTATTGACTCACATGGGCTATTTTATCGTGGCCTTGATCTTACTCAAGGCCTTCTTAGACAGAGGTTCGAAATCTTGGTCAACGTCTTTGATTGGATCTTGATCTTGCTCGAGTCGTCGTTTCTTCTGGACTTCGATTTCTAATTACACGACAACGATCGAAAAACCAGATAAATTCAAAGAACTCCAAAAGACCAAATAAAACACAAGAGTTTAAATAAGATCGCGGAGGACAAGCTTGAGAGAGGGGATTGAGCGACGCTGGGATGTGTGACAGAGTCAAACGATCAGTTGAGCGAATGGAGGAGTGGCAGAGAAATTCTGCCAAGAGGAAGATACAAAAGAGGGTAAGGTCGAAGGAGCTTTTGCAGGGATACTCTAATGCAGATTCGGAAGATAGCAAGACTATGCTCCTACAGGTGAAAAATAATTTAACTACAAGCTTTACACCAAATCTAGATACAAGAGCAACACATAACTCAAATGACAGTTCAATACCAATCTTAGTTGCCAAATATAATACAGATTCAAATGCAAGTTCAAGCACAGATTTTCTAATTGACAGATTAAACACAGAGGTTTAATAATGCCAGATCACAAATCATTGCCAAATAATACGGGTTTGTGAAGCAATCATTACCGACAAATTATTACTTTCAGCTTACTCAATCACTGATCTGCAGAACTCAGCTTAATCAAAATGCCTGCACTCAAACACACAATTACCTCCAACAATCATTGACCCACTGATGAAGCATTAACCAATAGTTATCAATTGATTAGTAAAACAAATTGATATTACTGCTACTGAAGATCATAGCTATCCCTAACAATTAGGATCACAATCAACAATTCAAATTGCTGCCATCAAAACATTCTATTGCCATTCAACATTGATATGGCCGCTGAGATTTCAATTGCAAGGACCCACATAGATTCAATTTGCTAGATTATACTCAGAGGTCTTAAAATGCCGGCAAACAATATATTGCATTCACTGCCAACAAATGATCAAAGAGCTGATGAGCAATCAACACAAACAACAATCAATACTGCCAACAATACTGATATGGGAAGCAATAATCAACACAATCATCCCAATGCTAAACAACATCTGGCCTGAAGACCAAGGTTTCGGTAACAAATTTTCATCCTCTGGCAACACAAACCACTGGGCCAAAATCACAGAGAGACAGAGAGGGGGAGTAGGGAAGCAGGGGCATTCGGCGGCGGCTGCCGACGGCGGGTGGAGACCGGAGGGGTGCCGGGGGTGGTCAAAATGGGATCTTTGGAGGAGGGTTGTCGAGGAGGTGACGCCTGGGGCGGGCGGCCTTGGATAGGGACGGCGGCGGCCGGGGGTGATCGGGCTTGGCGACCGACAGCGGCGATGGCAGCCGGAGGGAGGGGAGGTGAAAAGAAGGCGCGCACGTGCTCTAGGGCGAGGAAGGGAAGCTCATCGGGCTACTGGTGGAGGCGGAGAAGCGGCGGAGCTGGCCGGCGATGCAGCCGGGACGGCGCGGGAGGGGAGCTTGGTGGCGGTGGTCCACAGTGGCCGAGAGCGGTCGGTCGGCGGTTGGGGTGGCACGAGGATGTCGCCGCGGAGGTGCTCGGCTCCAAGGAGTTGGCCCGAGGCGGCGACGAGGGCGGCCGGCGGCAAAGCTCCAATTGGCCGGCACTAGGGAAGAGAGCTCAAAAATGGGGTACTAGAGAAACTCACCTGGGGGGAAATGAGAGGAGCGGGGCGGGGTGGAGATGGAGGCGCTGGGCTACTTTTAGCCAGGGATGGGGGAGGTGGAGCCGGGGAATGCTGACGACGGGCGGAGGTGGTGGCATGGTGCGGTGGAGCAGGCGGTAAGGGAGACGGAGTAGGCGCGACATGGTCCTGAGGCGGAGCAGGCGACGGACCGGGTGAGGACGATGGGACGGCGACGACGTCATGGCGACGGAAGCGACGACCGGAGGCGGGGCGCTCAAGTCATCGGGTGCAGGTGGCGAGTGAGGCGGCGGTAGGTAGAGAGCAGAGGAGGCGGTGGAGTGGGGCGACACTGTTGGTGGGGTGGCGCGAGGAGATGGCGCGCAGCAGGTGGCGTGAGCAAAGCCGAGGCGGCGGCAGTGGAGGTGGGGACGGTGCTAAAGTGGGGCGAGCGGCGTTGGTGGGCTGAGCGGGGGAAGGAGATGGAGGCCGAGCCGAGCGGAGAAGAAGGCCGATGGGGGAGAAGAGGTGGAGTCGTGCCGGCGGAGAGGAGAAGGAAGAGGGGGAGACGATGCGGCCGAGGTGAAATGAGTGGGGGAGGTGGCGATGCAGGCGATAGAGACTAAGGGGAGAAGGAGAGGGCAAGTCGGGCTGGGCCAGCAGAAAGAAAAGGAGGAGGGGAAAGGAGCGGGTCGGGCTGGGCGAAAGATGAGGTGGGCCGGGAGAGTGGGAAAAAATAGGAAAATGAGTGGGCCGGAAAAGAGTTGGCCCAGCAAAATAAAAGATAGGCAAGATTTTGAGAGGGATCCAAAAATTTGAAAAGATTGAATTTGAATCGAATTTTGAATTTGGGATTTGAATGTAAGTTTGAAACACAAACCCAATCTTTAGATGAAGTTCGTAGTTTTGAAAATTTCAAGCGACAATTCCAAGTACGAATGAACACCAAACCAAATGGTCGGGACTATTTGCCACCCAAAAATGGGATGTCATAGGAGCGTCGTCATCATCTTCGCCAGCTCAGTTCTAGTAATGTGTCCGTGATTTGTTCTTGAATCAAAACTTACCTGCGTGGAGGGAATAAAGCATCCTCGACATTTTCGACTACGATGATGGAACAGAGGAAAACTTCGTTCTCATATCCGGCAACGCCCATGGTTCCTCGGGGGTATTACTGAGGCACCGTGCCCACCGAGTCCGCACCCGCTGGCTCTACACTAGTTGTGCCTTCGCCCACAAGCGTCACCATGGACAAGTATTATCACGAGCCTATCTCCCTTAGAGCAGGAGATTCGGAAGGTTCCTGGAGCCCAACGTACCATGATGATCTGCTGGCGGTCTCCACACTGAAGGCCTGGAGAGAACATTTGGGAGAATATTATCTTCACCCTACAATACAATTTGTTCTCTTCCTCAGAGGGTGATGGCATGTTAACCCCTTATGCATGTTTCGACGGTTGTCAGGTCGCCGTCGTCGGTGACAATCAACCCAATCTCGACGATAATCCCGAAGCATCAGGGCAACGCCAAGAACAGGAAGAATGGGAATGCCTCCAACGAGAGGAAGAGGCCCGACAAGCCGAGATACGTGCCGCCACACAAGCGCACATCACGCAGGTTCGCGACCACTACTACCGAGACTCCCTTGGCTCTTCAGCAAGGGCGCCACAACCTGCGATGCATACACCAAGCCCCTATATAGGAGGATTCCCCTGCAAAGCGCATTCTCTACTCAGCTAGCACCATCGCACGCCCTCTGGAAGGATTAACTCTGGAGCAGGGAGTGCAAGTGATGCGTGCTATCGCACACTAGAGGATGCGGTGGAGAATATTTCCACTCGATTGCCACTGTGCTTTCCCAAACGGACTTACACCTAAAAGGGTCCTCAATGGACGCCAAAGGCAAAACCAAAATTATTGTGCTTCTAGCCATTGCGTTCAAGGCCAAGGTGAGCATGATACCTGTTTTTCGGGACGTGATAGACATCCTTGATATCCCGCTGGTCAAAATAATCATCGTAATGTACGACAATGTGTTGGACCTTATGCAGGTTGCAAGGTTTTCTCTCTCGGACCAAGAGATGTTACCTGACAGGAGAAGTTCAAGCCAGGAAATATAGAACACTTTGATGGAGCACAAAACCCGTCAGAGTTCCGTCAAGTCTATACTACCGCCATTTAGTCTGCTGGAGGCGATGATAAGGTAATGGTTAATTATTTACCTATATTACTAAAGGGTTCATAAAGGATCTGGTTGTTCAACCAGCCTGAGGATCCATACATAACTGGGAGATGCTTTGTAATATGTTGCAAAGTAACTTCAAAAGTTGTTATGCAAAACAGAGGAAGGAAGATGATTTGCATCGGCTTCGCCAAACCCCCGACGAGAATTTACGACAATTTGTAAATCGTTTCATAGAAGTCCGTAATACTATCCTAAATATTTCTGATAATTCTATGATTCGAGCTTTTAAACATGCAGTGAGGTATCGAATGTTTACAGAGGATCTCAACATCAACCCGCCTAGGTCTATGTCGTAACTCTTCGACATGGCCAATCGGTACTCCGATGCCAACGAGGCAGTGGAGTGGAACCGAATGGTGGACAAGGGGACCACCCCTCCTCAGCTAGGCCTTGGGGATGTCAAAGAAAAGAAATCCAAGAGGTCCGAAGGCTTCATGAGCAACAGGAGAAAACCCAAGAAGAAGGAGAATGGGTGGTCCAAACAGTCCACCAGGGAGGTCGTTGCCGTTGACCAGCGACCACCCTACAACAAAAACAAAGGTCCTTGGACCAAAAGGAGGCAAGGATGTTCAAATGGCTGTACTGCCCTACAATCTACGAATACGTCTAGGAGCAATGAGCATTGGTGCATGTTTCATAAAGTTCTTGGTCATGACCTCTACAACTGCGTACTAAGTAGAAGCAAATGGAGGAATATTATGATGGGAAAGGCCCAATGTCCGTCCCACCAAAAGACAACAGACCGCCAGTTGTCCAAAACAATGACAAAGACATAAAGATGCCATTTCAAAGGGCGGATCACCACATCAATGTCATTTATGGGGGTTCAGCCGCTTACACCTCCAAGCGGCAGTACAAGGCGGCATGGAGGGACGTCAACAACGTTGAGATCCCACCTGGTCGTGCAGAATACCCCAAGTGGTCAGAGACTTCCCTGACCTTCACTAAAGAGGATGTCCCTAAAGGTATGTCTACTTCTCGCAAATTACCATTAGTAGTTTCTCCTACCATAAGTAATTGTAGAGTAGGGAGAATATTAATAGACAGCGGTAGTTCTTTAGACCTGTTATTTATTAATATTTTAGATGAGATGCAAATTTCTCATTCTAAGATTAAACCAATGACAAGTCCCTTATATGAAATAGTGCTAGGTATGTTAGTTACACCACTAGGGCAAGTAGTGTTACTAGTAACCTTTGCTGCGACTACTAATTTTGAACTGAATTGATCACTTTTGAAGTGGTTGATTTTGAGTCTATCTATAATGCAATTTTGGGAAGATCATATCTAACAAAGTTCATGATAACTACACACCATGCCTACCAGAAGATCAAGATCCTTGGGAAAAAGGGCGTAATTGTGGTGCAAGGTGACCAAGATGTCGCACTTTCATGTGATCGTAAGTCGCTAGAACTTGTCGATCAGTTACCTTTGAAAGATCTTACTTTAGAGAATAAAACAGGAAAGGCCGCGAAAGTCAAGGTTACTCCTAAGACCAATGAGCAGGTAAAGATAGTACCACTCAGTCCCGAAGACAATTCCAAGATAGTCCGGATTGGCGCAGGATTAAGTGAGAAATAGAAAGTCGAGCTCCTCACCTTCCTTCGGGCCAACTCGGATGTCTTCGCACGTGTCAAGACCCGGGATTAACACCCCAAATCCTCTGTGCATTTCTGAACTAGTCCCATGATCAATGGCTAGCTCACACAGTAAACACATATGGTAACATCCATAATCACAAAGCTTTATTAATAAATATCAGAGTTGATTACTAGAAAGGCTTACAAGCCAATAAATAAGAACACAACGGAAGACAATTGAACAGTAGTAGAGCCCATCTAATCTGCCACAGGCAATCGATTGGGGTAGAGGCCAAGTCGTCGAGATCTTCAATAGTGTGAAGTCCTTCTCTCGAACAACATTTAATTAAGCAAGAGTGAGTATAAACAATTGTGCTCTGCAAGTTTGAATTCGCATAAAGTGATGTTTTCTTTAAATACTTGTACTAAGTTCCAAAGCAGATATTCTATAACTAAAATTTATTTTATAAATTCTTAAGTTTTACAGTCATATAACATTCACACAAGAATGATGAAGGATACCCTCCTATCACATGGCTACCCGCCCAATTCCATATTTGGATAAACCATTTGATAAAGTCTTTTGAAAAAATCAAACTATAACTTTGAGTGGCTTTGCTGATCATGTCCATGACCGTTGACACGACTATTTGAATAGTTCTTAATACTATGCAGAGCTTGTACAGTTTTACCCACACAACACGACTTCTCTAGTTTATTTGGCATCCGTCGATACCACTGCTCACTACCTTAGGTTAGTAGTCTAGAGCACGTGTCAAGACCTTTACAATGCACCATCCCACCGTAGTCCCACCTCACTAAGTTTCACTTCCTTTGGATAGAAACATGTCGGACTTAAGTACCCTCTTACGCGATGTGGGAATACATAAAAGTAGGCCATAAAGATATTCACATAACCAGATGGCACAACCACGATGAAATGATACAAATTATTTAGCCAGATCCCGCCCCACACAGGACATGTGGTAGTACGATGCGCTTAACAAGATGCGGCTCGAAGACCAGTTCTTAACTGAGTTGGGTGACTTTTAAAATAACCCATAGGCCTCGATTATAGAAATGACTTTATCTCGTGCATCAACGTGCACCATCGAAACATCCATTTCGCCTAAGTCCAAACGAGCTTTTATTTTATTTTTCAAGTTAAATTATTTTTCAAAATTTTCATGGTAAAGGTAATACCATAGCATCAAGTTAAATCATAGTTGAACATTTGGTAAAAGTTCCCGATTTAAACAATTTTGGTATAAGCTTGGTTAAGCATCAAGTATTGTATTAACCAGAGTTTTATCTAGGGCGACAAGGGGTGAGGGTTTTGATGACCAATAATTTTCAATTCTAAGACCAATAAGTGAACCATCAATTTTGCAATCATAATCCTATAATCCAATCTCCAACAATTATATAACCCTATAATCCCATATCAATTGGTCCAATATTAGTCTATTTTTATGATCCGACTTCCCTTGATCCGACATTTAACAATACTCTAATCTATAATTCAATATCCATCAATCCATTATTCCTTAATAAATTATTTCAAATAATTAAACATATATCAATCCAATGATTTTGTAATCCTACAATCCAATTTCTAATAAACCGATATCAAATAATTATCTATTTCTATAATCAAATATCAACAATTATCTACTTCTAGAATCCGATACCCAACAATTCGATATTGAACAATAAGCTACTTCTAGAATATGATGTCCAATAATCATGTATTTATAACAATCCAACACACATCAATCATTTATTTCTATCATCCACATCCGCTAATATCACATTTATATGATTCAATCTCCAATAATTATTCAATCATATAATCCGAAAATCAACAATTGTATGATTTTATAATCAACATCCACGAATCATGTATTTGTACAATCCAACTTTCATCCATCGTATATTGCCATAATCCAACAATAAGGTATTTCTTACTGTCAAACATCCAGCAGTGATGTATTCTTATAGTCCAATCATTTTGGAAAGATTCTCTATATTGTATATATTGATAATAAATGACTATACATTGGAATTGGAAATAACTATAAAGCTTAAGACAAGAATTTAAATTATTTGAGTATAAATACGCATGCAATAATAATTTAAAACAAAATTTAAAATACTAGAATTCAAATATGATCAAAAGATGTAATTTGCCTAGCTTATTTAGTTGTTGTTCTTTAATGGCGTCGAAACCCGGTTCTTCGAAGTTGTCAAAATCTACACGCGAAAATAAGATAAATTCAAATAAAATCCAAATAAACCACAAATTAAATAATTATAGTATAGATAGCTAATATATTGTTTTAATATGAATTTAGAAATGTGAATCACTCAAATCGGAGCTCGAAAGGAGAACGGACTCTCGAAGTTTTGAAACCACATGGTCGAAAAAAGGTTCGACTGGTCGGAATGGGTTTCGACTACTTGATCAGAAGGAGGTTTTACTTCACCTGAACGGAATGTGGTTCGACTACAGGTGGTCGGAAGGAGGTTATACTACCTAGTCCGAAAGAGGTTTGACTTCACCTGGTCAGAATGAGGTTCGACTACAAGTGGTCGAAAGGAGGTTTCGACTACCTGGTCGGAAGGAGGTTTGACTTAACTTGGTCGGAATGAGGTTCGACTAAAAGTGGTCAGAGGGAGGTGACGACTACCTGGTCGAAGGAGGTTTCGACTACCTGGTCGAAAGGAGGTCGAATGTGGTTTTGTCGCCGGTGGAGGTCCGGCGTGGCGGCGATGGGCAAAACTGTGTCGGCGCAAGGAAGCGACGGTGATTCGGCGATGCACCGACGAAGGCGAGGGGAGCACCACATAGAATGTCGTTGGGAGAATCCAATGGTGGTGACGATGTCACCGGGGAATGGTCGACAGCGACGGAACGTGAGAAGGAAAGAGCTTCAACCAGCGACGGTAAAGCTTCGATTGTGGAGAAATAAAAGCAAGAGAGGATGACGAATTCGGGGAGGTAGAAGAGGAAGCCAAGGGGCTTGCCGTGACGTGGTCGGTGCAGCAAGGCGAAGGCGGGAGTGGGAGAACAGAGGGGGAGTTGCTCACGACTGAACTGGAGAAGAAATAGAGTTGCTGATGGTGGCTGCGGTTTGGGGGAAGAAAAGAGAAAAGGAGAGCAGAGAGTTCCCGTGGGCTTCCATTTATAGCGGCCGAGGAGGAGAGAGGGAGGAGTTCGACGGCATAGGCGCACGAATGAGGTTTGGCTGGCGCAGGCCATGGCGCGACCGGCGGGATTCGCGGAGAGAGAAGCGCAGGTGTGGGATTGACAGCGGCGGGACATGCCCTCAATGTGCGCAGAAAATCGGGAAGAAATAAGAGGAAAACGCACCAGCGACGATGACTTTTTTGGCTGCCGTGACGAAGCGCTGACGCGGACGGGGCAGAGCAAAGGGCAGGTGAGAGGTGAGGTCAACAGGGCAGGTGGGAGAGACGACGGGGCGGCGAGCGCGGACGTGGGCGCGTCTGCGTGGGAAAGAAATAGAGGAGGGCCACGACGCGTGGGGCGCAAGGAAGTAGCGAGTGATTGACGCGATGCACCAACGAAGGCGAGGGGAGCACCACATAGAATGTCGTGGGGAGAATCCAATAGTGGTGACGACGTTATCGGGGAATGGTCAACGGCGACGGAACGTGGGAAGAAAGTGCTTCAACCAGCGACGATAAAGCTTCGATTGTGGAGAAATAAAAGCAAGAGAGGATGGCGAATTCGGGAAGGTGGAAGAGGAAGCCAAGGGGCTTGCCGTGACGTGGTCGCGCAGCAAGGCGAAAGCGGGAGAGGGAGAAACGGAGGAGTTGCTCACGGTGGCGGAGAAGAAATAAAGCTGCTGATGGTGGCTGCGGTTTGGGGGAAGAAAAGAGAAAAGGAGGGCAGAGAGTTTGTGGATATCGTGAGGATATGTGCACGATCTCAGGATGATGAGTCAATTGGCAATGGCTTTGTTGGTTTGCAAAATCACGCGTTTTCAATTTTGCTTGATCTGTCAAACCACAGTGGTCGGCCGGTTGTGTGGGTGGTCGGACCGCCGTGGAGAGGTCGGACGCCGTGGTTGCCGTCGGACCGGCCGCCCTAAAAAGTGGTTTTGGGGTGATCCAAAATAGGTTGTGTAGGCGGTGAGGAGTCTCACGGATATGGTCGCATCATTTTGGAGCTCTCGGTCAAAGTTCTATTGAGTTGAAAATTCGGAAGGTTTGGATTTTCACGATGGAATTTTAGCTAAGTCTTTTGAGGCGATCCGGCCGTAGTTGTGGATCGATCGGCCGACTGAAATCGGTCGAGCCAGGCCTTGTGGGGCGGTCAGACCGCCGATGACTTGAAGCTTGGCCTTGTTGGCATTGTTGTGTATTGAATGTGTTTATTGTATGAACTTCAATGCTTTATTGTTGCATATTGCATTGCGGAACTAACGTGGGTCAAGTTGTCAAGAACTTGTTCCCGGAAGCGATTTGTTTGTCTATTGTGCGGTGGCTTGCGAGTCAGCGGCGTCAGCGGTGAGGTGGATCGGGACTACGCTTGGAGAGCCGAGGTCGAGCGATCATGGATACTGGGTGGTCGTGTGACTCAAGCATGGTGCGAGAATGGGCAAGATGGATCGAGCGGGTAGTTGGTCTGTTGGTTGGATCGGCGGTGCGGAAGTCGGTCTGAGTCTACGAGAGGTTCCGATGGGATTCGACAAGAGAGGCTTGGCGACGTGATGAGAACCGCTGATCAACCTACACGTGGTGAAGCAGGCGATTGCTTCAATAAGTTGTATGTGTGTGGGTCCCATGTGTGTGTGGGTCCCAAAAGTGAAACCCTAGGCTTCTCCTATAAATAGAAAGGGGGAGATGTAAAACCCCTTGAAGCTTTCATTTGAGCCCCTCATCCTTTTTCTAGGGTTAGGAGAGGAGAGCTAGGGTTTGGAGAAATTGTGTGCTCCTTGTGTGAGCTCTTGTCCTCCTTGTTGGAGTGGCTTTGTAAGCATCTTGTGAGATCAATCAATCTTGTGATGCTTGCTTGAGAGATCATTTGTCTCCCCTTGTGTTCTTCTCTCTTTTGGATGAATTTGGTGCTTCCTTGATTCAAGTGTTTAAGCTTGGTCTCTTGACCCATTTTGTCTTGCTTTGATGTGTGGGAATACTCCTAGAATCATCTAGACCATCAACCCCCGCAAGCAAGTCTTGAATCAAAGTTTTTCATATTTCTAGGGTTTGTGCACTTCTTTGGTAAAACCTTGAGAGATCGATTCTGTGAAGTGGATCTGAAGGATCGTCGCTAGAAATAGGTCTCTAATATCATTAGAGAGGTGTGCTCGAAATTTGGTCAAGTTTCATTGGTTGAATCAAAAATTGGATCAAATTTCGTTTTGGTTTTGGGCTTGATTTTTGATCTTTGGTGAACCGGTCGACCGGTTTATAGCAATGGTCCGACCGCCCACTTTTCGAACCGCTCGATCTGCCGGGTCGAACCGATATCCACCGTCCGACCGCCCGATTAGTAGCCGGTCCGGCCAGCTCGTTGAGCGTCGGTCATTGCCGATCTCGGTAGGTCGACCGCGATGCCCGATCGAGCAGTGAGTTCAATTCTCCACATTTGTGTCGTGTGGTTGAGGGGGTTATCGAATTCAGCACAAGGCTTCCACTGTGCGCTTACTGATCTTCTTAGCTTTCATAGCTAAAGTAGTAAAGTTCGTATTGAATTTGATTTAGGCGAGAAAGTTGAGAAAGCGCCTATTCACTCCCCTAGTCGCCTTTGCGGTCCTACAGAGTTCCCATGGGCTTCCATTTATAGCGGCCGAGGAGTAGATAGGGAGGAGTTCGACGGCATAGGCGCATGAGCGAGGTCTGGCTGGCGCAGGGCATGGCGCGACCGGCGGGATTCAGAGAGAGAGAAGGGCAGGTGCGAGATTGTCAGCGGCGGGACAGACCCTCAATGTGCGCAGAAAATCGGGAAGAAATAGGAGGAAAACGCACCAACGACGATGACTTTTTTGGCGCCCGTGACGAAGCGCTGACGCAGACGGGACGTGGCGGAGCAAAGGGCAGGTGAGAGGTGAGGTCAACAAGGCAGGTGGGAGAGACGACGAGGCAGCGAGCGCGGACGTGGGCGCTAGCTAGGCAGCATGGGCGCGTCTGCGTGGGGAATAGAAACAGAGGGGAGGGACCCTGACGCGTGGGCCCGGATGGTAGAGAGACAAAGGGGAGAGGGGAGGCCGGGCTTGGTTGGCAGGGCGGAAGAGTAGGAATGGGCCGAGAAAAATAGGCCGAAGCCCGGGAAGGGACTTGGGCCAGAGAAGATTCGACCCGAAAGCGAAAGGAGATTTAATTGATTTTTCAATTGTTAGAAAATACAAGAAATCAAAACAGCTTTTAGAAAATAGCAAAAAAGAGTTCAAAAAGTATAAAAAAAATTCACAACAATTTCCTAACTTATTTTAAACTTAATAAAATTATTTTAATCTTAAAGTTGGATTTTATTTTTGCACATAACTATTTTAAAATTTTAAAAGACAGGAAAACCTTTTTATATACCAAAAGATTCAAGAAATTACATCAGTTTTTCTTTTTAACTTGAAATCCAAAGTAAACCCAGAAACTCAATAAACTTTATTTTTTGAATTTTAAAATATAGAAAATCGAGAAAAGCAATAAAAGTATTTTAAAACTAAGGAAATTCAATAAAGTAATAATTTTATAGTTTTAATTTGGGTAATAGAACTTTAGGATATTATAGTGTGGAAGCTATCCGATATGCTTGGAGTCCCAAGGGGTGATTAAGCGCAGGCTAGCCATTCAACATGAGAAAAAAAATCAAGTAAATACTAAGACGCTTTACCATGGATCGTCAAGAGGCTATTAGAGCAGAGCTCGATAAGCTCCTTGAAGCTGGCTTTATTCGAGAGGTAGATCACCCCGAATGGCTTGTGAATCCAATCCTGGTCAAGAAATCTAATGGTAAGTGGCGCATGTGCATCGATTTTACCAGTTTAAATATTGATTACCCAAATGATGACTTCCCTTTACCTCGTATTGATCAATTATTTGATTCTACTACGGGTTGCGAACTGATGAGTTTTCCTTGATGCTTATTTCGGATACCATCATATCAGCATGGCGAAAGAAGATGAAGAAAAGACTGCCTTCATCACTCCCTTGGGCATCTATTGCTATGTCAAGATGTCGTTCGAATTAAAAATATTGGAGCCATGTACCAGTGTTTGATGCAAAAAAAACCTTCAGCAGTCAGATGGGGCATAATTTAGAGGCCATGTAGACAACCTCGTTGTAAAAAGTAGTACTAAATACGACCATTTGAAGGATCTCACAGAGACCTTAAAAAATGTAAGCAAAGATGGAATAGATTTTAATCCTAATAAGTGTATTTTTGGGGTTAGTTCTGGCAAGTTGCTTGGTTTTCTTGTTTGTTCTCGTGGGATTGAAGTTATTTCAGAGAAAATTTGTGTCTTGAACAACTACGACCACCTTCCACCATAAAGGAGGTCCAAGGCTTAACTGGTCAAATGGCAGCTCTTAGTCATTTCATTTCTCGATTAAGAGAACATGGTGTACCTTTCTTTAAGGTAACCCACAAGAGTAATAAGAAGTTCCAATGATCCGAAGAAGCTGATAAAGACTTTGAAGGCTTAAAAGTTTATCTTTCAAATCCTACAATATTGGTTTCTCCTTTAGAAGGTGAACCTTTACTAGTTTACTTGGCAGCAACGCTAAATGTGGTTAGTACAATACTTATTGCAGAAAGGGAAGGGTCTCAACAACCGTCTACTATGTAATTGAGGTCTTACACGGACTAAAGGATATATATCATGATGTTCAAAAACTAATTTATGCTCTGTTGATGACTTCCATAAAATTGAGATATTATTTTCAATCTCATAAGATCACAATGTCTTCATCTTTTCCCTTTGAAAATATACTTCATAACCAAAAAGTAACAGGACATATAGCCAAATGTGTAGTAGAATATGGAGAGTTTGATCTTTATTTTACTGCCCGAACAGCCATCAAAAGCCAAGTCTAGCTTGCTGACTTTGTGGTTGAATGGACGAACACTGAGGATCAACCTCAAGTAAGTCTAGGGCCGACGACCATTGGACATTGTATCTTGATGGCTCCCGTGAGCTTAAATGCTCGGGGTCTAGGGGATTTTGTTGATAACACCGCAAGGTGATCAACTTCAATATGTTATACAGTTTCTGTTCCCTACAACTAACAATATGACAAAGTATGAAGGACTTCTAGCCGGTCTTTGAACAACCAAATCCCTCGGAGTCCATCGGCTTTTAGCGAAGGGAGATTCTCAATTAGTCATAAACCAGGTAGCAAAGGAATATAGATGTTTTGATGAGATAATGGCTGAATACCTGGGTGAAGTGAGGAAGTTGGAAAAACACTTTAGGGACTTCGAAGTCCAACATATACCGCGTAAGGAAAACTCCTTAGCGAACCAGTTATCGAAATTTGGTTCCTCACGAACACCTGTTCCAACAGGTGTTTTCTCGAATACCTTAAAAAACCTTCAATAGAAACGAGTGGAACATGTGTTTTCTCGAATACCTTAAAAAACCTTCAATAGAAACAAGTTCGACCACCTTAGAGGTTGGAATCATCGAGCGAGATGCGGAGTGGATAAAACCATTGACCACTTATCTCACATTAGGGACATTGTCTGATGATCCTCAACAGAAGGATAGGTTAATTCGAAGAGCACACATATACAAGCTGGTTGAATGATCATTGTATAGAAAGGGAGCACGTGGCATCCTCATGCATTGTATATCCCAAGACTACGAGATAAAATTACTAAAAGAAATCCATGAGGGCTTATGTAGAACACATGCATCCTATAGAACCCTGGTTGGCAAAGCTTTTAGACAAGGATACTACTGGCCCACCGCTCTACAAGATGACATGCACCTTATTAAGACCTGTGAGCAATGTCAATTCCATACTAGGCAAGTGCACCAACCATCTTATCAATTACATACCATTCCTTTGTCATGGCCTTTTTCGACTTGGAGTATTGACATAGTAGGACCAGTTACCGCAAGTACCCAATGGGTATAAATTCTTGTTCGTAGCTATTGATACATTCACTAAGTGGATAAAAGTTGGACCAGTCGTTCATATAACAGCTGCGCAGCAAAGAAATTCTTCATACGAAGCATTGCTACAAGATTTGGTACCCAATCATCTTATCATGACAACGGGAGCCAATTTATTAGTGACATGTTTCAAGATTATTGTGATGAAATTGGCACTAAGATATCTTTTGCTTCCGTGGCACATCCACAGAGCAATGGAGCAGTAGAAAGAATTGGATGGAGGAGCTCTTCTCTCTCCTATGGCATTACACACTACTACCAATAGAGCAACTGGTGAAACACCATTCACACTTGTCTACAATGTAGAAGCAGTGCTACCTAGTGAGATTCAGCTAGGTTCAACGCGTATAGACCTCTTAGATCAAATAAATCAGGGAGAATTGCGCGAAGATGACGTCAATATGCTAGAAGAAAGGCGTAATTGAGCACTATCAAAATTGGATGCCTATCTGCAAGGGCTGAGATGCTACTATAATCAAAGAGTTGATCTAAGAACACTTCATGTGGGTGACCTAGTCCGAGATGAATCTAGAACCAAGTCAACTTGAACAACTTGAACAAGTTGTCCTCTAGATAGGAGGGTCTATATACTGTAGTCCCTGTCACCAGGCCAGGGTCAGTTAAATTGTCCATGGAGGATGGTCGTGTTCCATCTAACACATGGAACATTGAATATCTACAAAAATTTTATATATAAGTATCTTTTTTCTTATATTAAATAAATACATAATTCAATTGTGTTTTAATTATCAGTATCATACTAATTTTTTTGGCATAAATTTTTGTATCATTTTGTATACATGATCACCATATTTTCTGATTATTAATTTGAGTGCTTATGAATGATCAATTTTGCCACTGGGTTATAGAGTCTTTACTTATCAAATGACTATCATTATACATTTGGGAAATGACAACTATCGGAGAACCTATTCTATAAGCCAACTCTCATTGCATAAGAACCCAACAGATTAACTTTATCTTCTTGAATACACACTGGTCCGGATCATTGTTTTTGTAAAAGATATCCTAGTCCCAAAGCATTTGTTCGTCCGAAACACTCCTCCTATTGCCGAGCTAAGTGTTCCAGGCGGGGGCTACATATAGCAACATAAATAAGAAATTCAACTTACAAAAATATTTTAAATTGCAAAAATGAGTCAATTTTAAACAGATAATTACCATTATCATATACTAAATCCTTTCATTATCCCATACAATTAAAGAATGGGTATCATTACAATGTCATTTTTGAACACTTGAGCCAGGAGCATTTGAAGGAGTGGGAGGAGCATTAGCTTCAATATTTCTGATAATCTCTGCCACCACTAGTGTGACCTTGGCTTGAGATGTCATACCTGCTTCTTTTGTTTTGAACTTAGGCGTAGAAACAAGCTTCTGGAGATCAACGGAGTCTCTGTAAAGAAAATCAATCTTTAATAATGCACGGTTTAAAGCTTGACCCATTGCTCTTGTCAAAGATTGATATATAGTAGTCTTCATAGTAGGTATGTCTTTTTGAATATATGAAATTTGAGTATAGATACCAAAGGTCACCAACCCAGTGATTTGGTGAAGATACTAAAACACCCCTTCTCGATCCTTCTCCAAAGACCGAGTCCAATCATCGTGAAGCAATCTCATGCTTTACCACATGCATGTTGATAAATGAATGACTATCTGCATGTCGGCAAGTCTTTCCCATCCGGCTCCCACGGAACTATCATGGCACTTGCATCCTCCTCGCGCCACTCGATGCAACCTATCGCAATGAACTTTTCATTCGGTCATTCTTGTCCATCTTGTGCCATGCTTGAGTCCAATGATTTCACCCAACATTCTTGATTATTCTGGACCTCAGCTCTCCTAGTCTAGTCCCAATCATCCTCACCGTTGACTGTCGTTGACTCCAAGCCACTTGCACAACAATACACCAAGAAATTGATTTTGGGCACAAGTTCTTTGCAACTTGACCCACGTTAGCCAAAATATGCATGATGCAATACCTATGCACCAAAACTCGTGACTTTGGTCAATCCTAGAAATTTCACTGCCTTCCGGAGCATGAACAGGTTATGGCCATTCAGACCGCCGCCCATGGCCGGTCTAACTGTCAACCAATGGCCGATCATACTACTTGGGACTTAGGAAAAAATCCAATGTCTTTACACCCTCTCTGGATTTTTTAATCTCTATCTAGTTTGAGCTCAAAACTCCAATTCTAATAAGACCAAGTACAAACGCATCCTTTCACTTTCCTCCATACATGATTTTTGGCCGATTTTCAAAATTCACAAGTTGACTTTTCGGCCGGTCAGATCGCCACATGTGAGCGATCTAACTACCGTGCCCCCGATAGACCAGACCAACACCCATGGTTGGTCAGACCGCCACTATGACCGGTTTGTCCTCCTCGACACATTCTGAAAATTTCCTGAAACTGAGGGTTTCTCCAAATATCTCGATGCTATTGCTAATTGTTCAACACACTAAGATTAGATAAAAGACAATTCGGATGAGAAAATTTCATACCATATTTGTATCCATATTTTTTTATGCGAATTCAAATACGAATAGGAAAGAAATTGTGAATCGGATTAAAAAATCTATACTACATTCATATCATATTGAATACGGTAGTCGAATAATATGAATAATTTGTATCAATTTTTCATCCCATCCGATTAACAAATTCTCTCTTATCTATATTTGTGTCCGCATAAAAAATTTGGATGTGAATGCATGGTAAGGACTTTTCCTATCCAAAATGTTATTTTATCTAAACCATTCATATTCATATTCATATTCATTGAAGAACTAATATAGTTTTTTATTACAACATGCCTGATTTGTTGGACAAGTTTTCAAAATTTAATGTGAATTCATGTCCCTTTATGTGCAAGTAAATAAATTAGAATGATTAAGTGTGATTGCACGAGGATAGAGTGACATTAATATATTCACATCACATACACTACGAGGATATTCAAATCCGACCGAATTGAGTAGACACTAGATTTGAATTCGCATTCGTTATGACGTTTGATTCAAATTCATATTTGAGCATATTTAAAGTCTTATCCGTTAACAAAAATACAAATATGAATGTGGTCCCACCACTATTCGATTTGTATTTGATCCGTTTCCACCCCTATTAACACTTGGGTTTTGTTGTGTTGGAGCTCGGCGTCTGGCCCGAAGCTGGTGTGCCTAACTAGCAGCATTCTTATTGAGGCTTTTTGTGAAGATATCGTAGGAGCATTGGCATCGAGACTCTAAACACAGAGAAATGTAAGAAAATTTCCTCGGTTCAAATAGAGCCATATGTAGAGCGCGGGAGTGGAGGATGATGAAAGCTTTCCTTTTCTTCTGACTTGGGTTCATCTCCAAGAAGTAACCACGCCAGAAATGTTCGTAGTAGGTGAACAGATGGGATCAAGCAGACCACGTAAAGCATTCCATTTCGGGAGCCAACAGATCCTTCAGGAACCGGCTCTCACCGTTCCGGGAGCCAACGGATCCTTCAGGAACCCGCTCTCACTGGAGACTCTCCGAGAGCTCTCACCACCAGCCGCCGTCCACTTTTCCAGGCTCCTCTGAACGTTCCAACTGTTTGTCCCGTGCGTCAGAAGAACTCTCCTGGGCAATTCCCCCCTAACCCCACCAGTTCAAAGCCGGACACGATCCAGGCCACCCGTTCCCTCAATCTGATGGCGCGGATCTCACCTGGACTTCCACGATAGGGAATAGATGGTTCTAGAAAAACACCCGGGCAAATTACGAGTCGAAACAAGAGGAAGGAAGGAAGGCCCTAGGCAACGGTTCTAGAAGCTTCCAGAGCCAACTACGCGAGCTCCCCCGTAGGTATGGTCTCCGGCCCTTGCTCCCTCCATGACCACATTGCTCCCCGGCAGGACCGTACGTAAGATTTTGGAGGCCCTATGCTAAAACTAAAAGTAGATCTTGCATCATGTTGTTTATTTATGTGGCATATTATGACTTCAAAGTACATAAATTAATGAAGTATATATTGGCAGGTTACTTCTACACGAAGGAAAATAAAATCTAGTCGAACCAGAGCTATAATGTCTTTTTGTTGATCGGCTTGTTCTTAAACCTTGAGAAGTGTTAGAGGGTAAAGAATATAAATAAACAACCTCCTTTTAGGCAAGAGGAAATGATGTTGTGGATAGGTAGAGTGAAGAGGTGAAGAAATATGGTTGTTAATTTAAATAGATACATATGAATTAGCGATGATTATATGACTTGACAACTTGCAAATGTGGTAGTGATTTGTTCCCTCCCAAAGTTGTTTCGTACCCATTCTCTCTCAAATCTTAACAACAAATAAGAGCACTTTGTATCAAGTGGTTAACAAACCATATACTTATCTAAAAAATTAGGTCCCTAACTTGGCGGACCACTTAATTATCACTAGTTAATTACAAATAAATTAGGTACAACTAGATAATTACAACAGAGGCGTTCGGACCAGGGGTGTGCGGATGAGGAAAGTCCCCTACCCTGTGGAGGGGACTCGAGAAGTATCCTCCCCTGGTGCATAAACTTGGCTGGCATGTCTGGCCGCTTAGTGCATGGACGAGGGGCCTGGACGCCTGTGGCGCGGCAGGCGACACATGTCACCTGCCGGTGATTCTGTAGTGTTATTTTTGGCTTTGATGTCTAGAGAGTGTTAGATTTGCTATTTTGTATGTTAACAGTGTCATTTAAACCGAAAACTCACCCTTTTTTTTTTGCAATTCGGGCCGTCGGTAACCAAAACGAAAACCCTCCGTCGGGTCCAGCTCCACTGTGTTTATCCCGGTTTTAACAATTTTAATATAGACAAATTAGAAGGGGCTGCTGTTCAAAAGTTTGTTCGTAACAGCCGTGTCATCATGTGTAAACGCACACCTTTCTCCTCTACAAGAAACAGTTCGTGTACAAAAAGTGCTTTTCACTTTTTCTATAAAAGTCTACTTCCGACTCTTGAGTTGTTATACAAGGTAGCTTAGAGAGAACTATCACCCCCCTCATCAAGAGCATAATTGTGCTAAACTCCAACCTGGAAATTAACAAAAGGAGACTAACAACTTGGGAAAATTTGGGAGGGGTCGCCGCTTGCCAGCCAGTCCAAAGTCAGTTACACGCACTCTTCCTATTACACGCGCCACGTGTCTCCAACGCACTCCCGTGCCACGTGTCCCCTCCCTCACTCCTCGTGCCGCCTCCCCCTCCACGCAACGAGTAGTAATATAAGTAGTAACCCCCATTCCCCCGCTCCGCTCCCCTCCACTGCATCCATTCACTTGTTTCCAAAACCCAGCACACCTAGCGCGCGCCTCACAGTTCACACCACAGCGAAACGCCGAAACCCCAGATCCCCCCCTCTCTCCGCCGCCGCCGCCGCACGAAAACCTAGCCAACGCTCGCACGATGCCGCTGGCCCTGCGCGCCGTGGAGGAGAAGGGCCGGGGCAAGAGGAGCCGGAGCAGGAGACGGCAGATCAGCTCCGGGGGCCAGCCGCCGCAGCCGCAGCCGCAGCCTCAGCCGCTCCTTGACGAGGAGACGTACCAGGCGATGGAGCGCCACCTCCCGCCCGCCCTCCTCGTCGCCCCCCGCGGCGTGAAGCTGGACTTCATGCGGGGAATCCTCGAACGCCAGCCCCCGTCGCCGGCAGAGCTCAGATGGGTTAGTAGACCCCGACCGGAGATCGGTCGACGCGGCATCTAATTCTAGTTTTTAATCGTTTCGACTTGTTATTTGCTGAGATTAACCGCGTCGTACAACTGCATCCCGATCGGATCGAGAATAGATCAATCGACGTGCATGGCTTGTACTACGTCTAGTTCTAATCGTTTTAACTTGTTATTCACTGAGATTAATTAGTATGCAGATCGATGCAGTAGACCAGTAGTAATAATATATACAAATGAGTTTGAGCTGTTCTTCAAATTAATCACGTCGTAAAATTGCATGCAGATTCAGAAACGAAGGGAGTACAAGGAAAGGATCCTGTCCTCATATCAGGTTTGCGCTTTGCTATACCGTGTCCTGTATGATGATGCGCTTTGCTTACCGTGTCCTGTATGATGATGTGCTCTTCCTTTTGCTTCATTTTTTTTTGCGTTTATTTTCTTTGCCTGTTTCTACGAGAGTCTTCGATGTACTACGATCCAATGGATAGAGTTCACCTAGAGATGCAGTCTCTACTCTCTACCTTTTTGTTTCGAGAATAATAATAATAAAATAAACTGTGATGCTACGTAGTCTTCTTCCCCAAGGAAAAATAAAAAACGGAAGGGGATTCAGTTTGCTTATTAGTTTCTGCACTTAATTAGAAATACTTCGAATATACACGTAAGATCTCTATCTTGCAGTACTGTGGTCAAATGCACGGATGGTTGTATTACTGGGCATGCATATCTTTTGTAGAGTTCACTAGAGTTTATCTCATGCTGATCTATATATGTATATGGTAGCTCAATTAAGCACAAAGTGTTGGTTATGTTTTTGGTTTTTAGCTTGACCAGTCGCATGCTTGTAGCTTATATACTGCCATTACTCCCAGGGGGTTATATTTTCATGGTCTACATAGACTTCCAATTTAGGGTTATATCCTAATTTTCGTTTTAAAAAGGCTCCGTCCTAAGCTTTACATGCCTTGCTTTTGTCCTGTAGTGAAACTAAGGGTATCGATATATTAAAATCGATCTAGAGGTGTCATTGCTAGCATATTTATTTTTTAATGCCTTTTCAAAGAGAAATTCTGTTGAATTATGAATGACAATGGTCATGATGTTCATTTTGTAAACGCACTCTCTCCTATAGCTGTCTACCACACAGTATACACATCCATTTTTTCCATTGCATATTTTGCAGCCTCTGCACAGCCAGCTTTATAGTATGTGTCCATCTTCATTCTTTGTACCGACATTTCTCCAAGCCATTAGTGGCAGCACTGAAGAAAGCCTCCTGAATGCAATCACTGAGCCAGCACCTGGAGTGTGCGCATTTGCTATGCTACAGCCGACTTTCTGTGAGATGCTAATGTCAGAGGTATGGAATTGTATTATCTTTCTTTTTGTAAAAAATAAAATTGTAATGTTGTTTTCATAATTCTGTTCTTGTTTGTACACTTGAAATAGCAAGTTAAAGAATCTTTTCATACTTACAGGTAGATAATTTTCTGAAATGGGCACACAGAGAGAACCAAAGGATAATGATGCCAAATACCATCGACAAGCTTGGTAGTGGCGCTGCGCTTTCCGATTTTGGACTTGATGAGATGTTGGACGACCTCATGAAGCAATTCATCTCACCTATTTCTACAGGTTATCTGATTGGCAATCTAATTTTCTTGTGCAAGAATAAAGAGTAGTAGATTAAGCTTCAGATATTCATGCCCCAAACTTTCCTTTCTTTGTTTTTTTTAGGAAATGATACTATAATTTCTTCTTGATTTCTGCAGTTCTGTACCCTGAAGTTGGGGGTCAATTATTGGACACACAGCATTCCTTTGTTGTTGGATATGGTGAAGGTGATAACGGAATTGGTATGCTACCACAAACATGCAACCACATCCATGAACGCTTAAGAGACATAAAATGATGTTACACTGTTGCTACTTTGAGCTCATCCCTTCTCCCTCTTTTTGTTGGGTTTTTCATTAAGAAGAGCTAGCTAGACATGCATGCATGCAAATCTTAATTATTTCTCCTGTTGTTTCCTTGGAGATCCAACATTATGCTTGTATTATGATCTTTGATATTTCCCAAATAGAGTGCTATGATGGTCGATGGCAATTGAAGGTATTCATATGATCAGCCTCTTGTATAAACTATTTTTTAATGATTCATTGTGGTTTTGCAAACCACCATAGCTAGCTACTTATTAGACCTGTTGTGTCCTAAGACCTGATATTTGTTTTGTTTTCCTATTGTAAACCAAATATTACTAGTCAAATATTAATAGCTGGGTATTTGCAGGTTTTCATGTGGATGACTGTGAGCTTACACTAAATGTCTGCCTAGGCCAACAGTTTACTGGTGGTGACATGTATTTCAGTGGTATACGCTGCGTGAATCATGTTAATTCAGAAGTACAATCTAAGGTACTTGATGTATTGTGTAAAATCTTGCACCAGTTTACCTAAATGCCCATCATTTCAAGAATGCTATTTTCTGCTAGTGGTAATGCTGATCCTCCCACCTTAGTTTTCTCTAAACTTTTCTCCTTTTGTACCCTTTGGCATTGATTCAGCGGGATTTTTTTCTTCTTAAACCCATTAATTAAGTCAATTACATTCTCACTTCCCCCTACATTCTAATTTGGTTCATTAATACACCCAAGTGAATTTTTATCCACAAACCCCCCTGGATCCTGTCGTTTTCTATCTCCGTCTACATTTATTTCCCACATGGACGGTGGAAATATAGGCACCAAACGGATGGAAATAGGAGCACGGCTGATGACGAGGAGTAAAGTGGCGTGAGGCCATGCTAGGTGAGAAGCATGAGATGAAAAGTTGATGGGATGAGAACATATGGACGCATTCTGGACTTCTTGACAATTATTTCTGCGAAATGGAAGAGAGATATCTTAAACAAAGTTTTATTATTAATCACATAGAAAAAAAGAGACAGATGTTGGACGACCCCCTCCTCGGCCTCCCAACACACACACTATCGATTTCCATAAATGTAAAACAAATGACGGTGCATAAACATTTTGTTCTCCCAGTTACATCCTTCACCCTACGGTAAACTCAATAACATCTCAGCCAAAACATATAGATTATTTTTGGTAAAAAAATGTAGGTTACCATTTCTAAGACCATCTTCAATTTTATGTTTTAACTGGTTCAAATGAGGAGAGAGAATACATTGAATCGATTCAATACATTGGAGGGGTCAATTCGAATAAAAAAATGTATGGAACCGAGTTCTACTTAGGAGTCAATTCAAAGTATTAAACAACTCATATGTGCATTAAATAAATACATAGAAGAGAGTGCAGTTGAGAAATGATATTATTATTTTGTGGTTTTTTAATGTAACATGGGTCTCAGTTATTAGTTGGAATCGGTTCAATACATTGAAGAAAAATAAACTCAGTTCCTAGAATACTTACATGGCATAACTTTTCATCGACATCGGTTCAATACACTAAAGATGCTCTAAGTACATTATAGATTCCTAGGTGTGTAATAGGACCTAATAATAGCTAAACATTCAATCAATCAAATCCGATGAGAATTCGCTATGGAATCTTGACATCTGAATATTATTTGTCTCTATCCGATTCATTTCTTGGTTTGAGTAAGAAATGTTTGCGTAAATTTTCATTTAGCCTAAATTAGACAACATAAAATCATAATGAACTTTATCACAATCATGTCATCTATTTACATTGATTCATAATGTAGATATTCTAGTATTTTATAAGCAAATAAAAATTCCAATATCTGTATACATTTAATTGAGTTTGAAATTCCATATTCGAATTTGCATGATCGGTATTCAAAATTGATTTGAGTTAGATTAGAAATATGCAAATAGGAATCTAGTTCGGCCGTTGTTCAATTTGTACACCCTATCCGCCCACAAGACTCATCATTGCCTACATAGACCCAATTAGCTCCTAGATTGATCCCTCCGAGCATGCATCCTGTAGATGACTATTATGGTGAAAACTACGATAATAATTGATTATTTGAAAATTTATTAATTCTGATGCCTTTGATATGTATGGGTTTGCAATCATGTGTTGGAGTATTCAAACTAACTTTGTTTTGAGAAAAATTAGCAATTTCAGTAGAGTGCTAGCATACTATATTGCTTAGAATGATGTGATAGTCACAACACACCCAAATCAACATTTTGTGACATTTGTGAAGTGCTAGCCTATTACTTGGTGCCTATTCTGATCAGTGCGCACTACATGACATCTGGTTCTAGGCAGGGTTCAAAATTGTGAAAATCGGTTCTAACCCCCCCCCCCCTCCCCCTTAAAATTTTGGATTTGCTAGTTTTTTGGGTCAAATATAAATGAAATTTGTAGCCTTGGAGAAGGAAGGTTGTGGGTTCCAACCTTGGTTTTGTGCTATTTTTTGTATTTTTTATTTTAACTTATAAAATAATTTTTTTGATTTGAAAATTTCAGCGGAAAATCGGACCTACCCCCGTTAAAATATTTGAACTGGCTACCAATACTTGGATTCGGTGGCATTTAATACCCCGTGTATTATACATACACCAACTTAGAGTTTACCAAGACATTTACAAGCACCATGTAAACCAGATTTAACAAGGCATAAAAGCACGAGCTTAGGAACTATATGCGTTGGCCGAACTTCAATTAACCATGGTGTATATAAGAGCTAGTTTAGGATCTACCACAAGATATGCACAAGACAAACTGTTTATGACATTGTTTTTTTTACATTTATTAAACGTTACATAAATATATATTTGTTGGGGTGTTCATAAATGTCCTAGAAAGCAACTAGTTATAGTGGCATTACTTAACTTCGATATATGTGCTCCAGTATGTTCAAATTAGTTCCATCACACAACACTTTCATTAATATAAATAATGGATATGTTACAAAACAGTCATTCGATGGTCCTAGAGGTAGGCAATAACTTTTTTTTTGTAGTATTTTTTTGTCCCTCTGAAACTATTTAAAATTTTGTTGCATTGAAGACAAATTACTGTCTGTTTGTGTCAGGTTGAATGGTTGATTCAACTTTAATTCAATAATACGCAACACATATATAAGTTTGGTTACAAATGCACACAACGACCCTACAGCCTAATATTAGTAGACAATAACTATAAATTTAGTTGGATGGTGGATAACTTAATAGACCATATATATGTAAAGTTGAGCAGGATAAATAACAGGATATCTTAACCACTACATCACATAAGTCAAGCACATGGACAAATGATGTTTCTGGAATACCTACTACAATTTTTAATTGGATGTTAACATCAGGGGTGTCATGGAAAATACAATTTACTTTGTTTCATTTTATGCCTGCAGTCCAATTGCATCTTGTAAATAATATACATACTTGGTTTGTTGTGGATTCTACTCTAGCTTGTATATTTGGAATTTTTCTTTATTAGTAGGGCTGTGGAGATGCTGATTTATAGAATGGCTTATACAGTAAATATAAATGATTGTTAGTGTGATGTCTGTTCACAACAATTTTCTTAATAACTGAAGGGAAACACGGCAATACTACGATAGCACAAACAAAAAAATTACCGCGCAACCAAGGAACCGCCGCAAGTAATAGATCACGAGATTACCGCTAGACGCACCGACTCGTAGCGGAAGTAGAGTCGTTATAGCAAGTTGATGCAGTCGTACTTACGACGTGTCTCCTCCTTCGAGTGGTTGTGCTCGCCGCGCGTCTGCTTCTCCGAGTGGTCGTACCCACCACGCGACTTTTCTCCGACTCCGGTGATCAACACAAGTCGCGGATCGTCCTAGTGCTGATGCTTCGCAACAACACCTCCGAGGTATCCACACGTACGGGCAGGATCACCACGCGCAGGAGTGCTAGACCGGCAGCGTGGTTTGAGAAGGCGTGGCTATTAGGGTTTCGGGAGTTCTTCCAAAGATCATCCTCATTTTTTTTTCACCCCATGCCACCACCCCTCTTTATATAGGCATCCATGATGGGTCTCGACCTGAAGGCCCATTAGGAACTCGTGGCCTATACGAATTCGGATCACCATCCAAAAAAGGATCCTTGCCCTTTAAGTGTGTGACCCCATAGGTTCATGTGTAATCGGTTATGACTCGAAAACTCTTTTCCGATCACTGGTCGTCAGTGGTACCTAGTAGCACATAACGATTCCCAAAGACACATAGAATAAATCGGACGAACCTTGATGTAATATGATATATGATCAGGTCCTCATCACTTACGACCAGTTCGTATCTCTATACGACCAAGTTGTATTTGATCACGACTAGTTCGTAACTCCTTACGATCAGGTACTTACCATTCTATGATTACGTTCGACCAATCTACGACTAGCTCGTATCTCAATACGACTAGTCCGTAACTGATTGAACTAAGCAACCTACTCATGCATTCTCCTTTGCCTCACGATGCCTGGTTGAACTCCAGGTGAGATAATGTGTCAACCATGGACTGTTCAATACTTTCTCGATCGAGTGTCGGATAACATCATGTGGTCGACACTTCGACTACTAGTGGCATGGCCATGCACTTTCTTTATCCGATCACCACGAGGGGCCCAGAGACATCTCTCCTGTTATGTTAGGAGGGGCAAATCCCATCTCGACTAGTCACATTCCTCCGCATGTTTCATAGCATACCTGAAAGCCACATTTATAACTACCCAATTACGGAGTAGCATTTGGCAACCCCTAAGAGTGCTATTACACATGTAGGAAACCATGCTGATCTCAGGTCTAAGGATTATACATCATCATTACTTGAGACCAACTAATGACACAAAGATTCATAACAATCTCAATAGTGTCTCAATGATGGGTCTATCCAACCCTATGTTCTATAACATGTGCTCACATTATTGATTCGATATCCCCATATCCATGACCAGTGAAACCAGATCATCAATCAATATATGTGCTAGTCATAGAGTTACTGGCGTTCCGACCAGTGACCTCCGACCAGGGATACATTTAGAATGACATCATATAAGTTAAAGAGTTCCACCAACAAGTCACATACTTATTGATCTATAACAAATGATTCATTCAAGGAACATGATAACATATTATCAAAAACATGAATATAATGAAATATCATCATCTCTATGATTGCCTCTAGGGCATATTTCCAACAATAATTTCGTTCTCCTGATCTCTAGGAAAACTTTATT
Organism: Hsuehochloa calcarea; assembly: GCA_036346395.1. Taxonomy (NCBI): domain Eukaryota; kingdom Viridiplantae; phylum Streptophyta; class Magnoliopsida; order Poales; family Poaceae; genus Hsuehochloa; species Hsuehochloa calcarea. The sequence goes on along the minus strand of CM070593.1, from coordinate 77,115,038 downwards.
CTTGTTAAAATTCATAAATGTTTAACCAGTGTTGTTAGAAAATTCAACCTTAAGACATCTCCAATGGTAAGCATCGGTGTTTGGTGCTTAATTATTCTACTTTTTTTTACTTATCATATCAGCAATCCGTTTCTAATCACCTTGATAAGTTTCATTTGCTCCATTAGTAATTAAGCATCACTCCTGTTGCTTATCTTTACTATTGGGGCTTGCAACCAAAACTTTTGTGGTCATGCACCAATATCTATCTCCGCCTTTATTCTGAATCTTAAGATTTGAACTGTTATCTGGCGGATCCCATCCTCATGGTTGACATATGACTATAGTCCTTAGAAGTGATAACTGTGTATTATTTGCCACTTTCCATTTTGTTGCTCGTTAATATAAATGAATCCGCTGAGATCTGACATTTCTGTTTTACCTTTGATATTTATTTGGCCCAGGAATATTTTCAGTGTCCTCAAGTGCCCGGACAGGCCTTGCTGTATTGTGGCCGTCACAGGAGTGGTACCCTTCCTACAACATCTGGAGTCAGAGTTAACTTTACAATGTGGTGTAGAAGGTATACACATACATCTTGCCGTACAACTTGATCTCACGACAAGATAGAGTGTTATATGTTTCTTGTTTTTTTTTTGGATGCTATCACTTTCTTGTTTAAACTTGATATTAAGGTGGCATTTATCTGAAGGGGGGTTCATATAGTATATCCTTGTAAAAGTCTGATTTTCTTTTTCACCCCTCCAAACAATAAAAATGTTACGAGCACCCGTAGAAATAGCAATAACTTGTGTTAATCGATCCAACCTGAAATAATATTAACATTACTCTCTGGTGATTAACTATATGTGGTTTAGCCGTTTAGCTAGAATTGATGATCTTGCCTCTAACCCCAACCTTAGACCTTTAATTCCATGGATAACCAGGTTTGACTGCATGTGGAGCTTGAAATTCTTGGATTAGACACAGGCATGGTGCATACATGATGGCATGCATCCTTCACTGTATATTGCATATTCGGCTAGACGGATACGAGCATGTGTTAGTTAGGAGGCTGCTGGTACTGTTTAGTTTGAGCAAAATTAGAGAAATTATCATCTCTCGTTGAATTCACAAATATATATATATATAGAGAGAGAGAGAGTCCCTTTATATATTTGCAACTACTAAGCTATACCCGTGGCCAGGATTTATTTTTAATATGCATGGTTGAACAGCTGTGTATAATGGTTTGACCTAATGGGATTCTTGATTTCGGAATCAACTTTATTATTGGGATAGTGTCGTGAATTTCAGCTTGGATATCGATAATGCCTTTATATACTGCACTCAGCGGTGGAGCTTGATAAAAAATTAAGAGGAGATGGCCTATAAATATGGAGCATCAACCAGGGTTTTCATTCCGGATTTTTTTTTTATCGGGGGGCGAAAATTTCAAAAAAAATTTTTTGAATTTTTTGGATTTTTTTTTTTAAAAAAAATCACATTCGAACAAAATTTATCAACTGGGCTAGTTAGCATGATAGCAATATTAGGATGGGCTTGTATTACTTCACACATTCATCAACTAAACAAAATTCAAGTAAATTTGATTTTTTAAGCAAAATTCATTCAAATCTCAAATTTTGGAACCAATTTGAATTTCGATGGGGTGGGGGGGGGGATAGAACCGATAATCAGTGATAATCGGCCGATAAAAAAAATCTATGGCATCAACACAGGAAAAATAAGCTTCAAACTTACAAAATGATGGATCAGAGTGGGCAAAACTACTAATTTTTTAGCCTAATATGCAGCACAAGCTACTAGCTTGTAGCCCTGAGACTGCACTACCTCTTTCCATTTTCTTATTGGCACTGATTCCGTGTGCGCTGTTGCTATATATATTAGTTCTGCTGCTTGTCCATTGCATCTGTAAATTGTTTCTTTTTCTTTCTTAACCAGTTTCTTTTCTGGAACCATCATCATCCACATAATTCCGAAGTTATTATTCTGGAATCATCTTATTTCACGATCATGTCGCTTATGTCTGGAGTCATACATACATAAATTTACAATTGCTGAAGTATCTCCTGCAATTTATTTGTAGCTAAAGTAGCGTGCTTGTTGCATATGATACAGCTCAACCTTCAGGGAGATGATGAAATACCGCGGGAAGGATTTTTCTGACTGGTGCGGCAAGTGCTTTGAGGACAAGTGCGCGAGGCAGGCGCAAGACATCCAAAGCACGAGGATGGTAATTGACACACACATATTTTGCAACCCAAAGCTCAGAAAATTTGAAATGAAAACTGCACAGATTAATAGTTTGAAGAGCTAACTTTGGTTTACTCTGTTTGATATTTTTTTTCGCAGGCTGGTCCGAACATCCCGTTGGACTCGGATATCATAATCCAGACTCCTATGTGAAAGCACAACACTATTATCTAGTTCAATAAATAGCGCTTACAGAATACATCACTGAATCATTCATACATGATGTAAACCAAACCATACATTATATTATAAACATCAGAGTCACATAGACCGCACCGGGTCGAGTTTTACAATAAAGGTCGAACAAGCCAAAAGATTACACTACAAAAGGAGCGAAAGTAAAAGAGTGAGAGCACATATCTCTACAGACAAGCGACTGGGGTAACCCGTGTACGTCCGATATTACCCAAAAATTGGATAATATTAGATATACGCAAGTACCTACTGAGCCAGCTAGACTGAGCCGAGACCAGGACAACTAAAGACTAAAGTACTCTTCATCATTGCCTTGGCCTTCAACGTCTGGATCATTATAGTATGCATAATGTCCTGAATCCACGGATTCTAGAAGGTTTGGGGGAAAAGCGAGGATGAGCATAACTTCCGTGCTCGCGAGTTAACACACACAGAATGTAATAATATACATGCAAGGCTTAACAAGGATGGTTCAGATTATTTTATTTGCTAAAATCGATATTTGCAATTATCCTTATTAGAACTTCCTATCACTTAGCATTTTAACCAAATCACATTTTATTAAAGAGAGTAATTGTGTAATATTTATAATAGCGAAGGTTATCTCCGCCTTATGCTTAATTTTGATTAGAGTTACCTCCCCCTATTAACATCACTGGGTACGACAACCCAGGAAAAATCTAAATTACAGGCTAGGTGAGCCCGATGAGTTTTATCTCACCCACAAAGGTTTTTGAAATAGAACTAACTCTAGTAAATTCTCATGCCCGCCCGTAACCATAGGCACGATTGTTCAAACAGTTTATACTCTGCATAGACTGTACATTTTACCCACAAGAGATAATCGTCTTGATATGTACACAATTTCCTTAGACATGTGAATCAATGGAGATTACCACAAGGCCATTACAATGCATCCTCCAGTATTTGTTACACCCGCTAAGGCTTCACCTGAGAAGGGTTACACTCCTACACCTGCGTCAACCCTTACACAGACCCCCTCTTGCGCTTTCACGACTTACGCCCACACAGATGTGTAAGCAGTGCACCCCAACCCGTAGCCACGAAGGCCTACGACGTTGTGGGTCATCTACCTGGTGCAACCCATACTAATATATACAAATTATTTAGCCAAATCGATAATATTATAGACTTGTGGTTGTACTATTTTACATTGGAAGGTCATCACCAGATTAAGTCCTTAATGTTATCTGGGCGGTACATTCCACATTCCACCAATTCTCGTGCTACGGTAGCACAACCAACATACCATCTACCCAGATGTGGTAACAACAAGTTATTAGGATTTTTTAGAAGTATAAAATAAATTATCTCTATCATTTCAGTCATTTGCCCCCAATGACTGCCCAAATCCAATTTCATAATTAAAAGGTGATAATTAGGGCAATATATGACTTGGTACTTAAGCAAGACTAACATGACGCTTTAAGTACGACTTATAGCTAGTAAAGTTACCACTCAATTATCTAGGGTGACAAGGATCAGGTAATTCAAGTGTCAAGGATGACATATTAATATTTAATTACCAAGTAGGTATGTAACTACTTCTTAAAGATTTAAGATACATTTGTATAGTAAATTAGCATGCAATTTTGCTAATTTAAAAGAATATAATTTGTATAAAATGTAGGTTTAGTATGATCAAAGTATTGACTCACCTGGATCAAAGGTAAAGGGTCTTGGAAGTCTTGTGCTTTATCAAACTTGAGATCTCCTGCTTCTTCAAATTTTACTCAAACGAACGTGCTGGAAAAAGAACAAACAAGCAAACAAAATAAATAAATAATAAATAAACTCCAAACTGAACAAAACCAGAGACAAAAGGTAGGTCTAGAATTTATCAAATTTTTAGAAATAAATATAATAATTATTGGAGTTATAACGAAGGAGAATGAACATTTGAAGTTTTAAACCGAAATTAAATTAAGAAAATAACAGAGGAGAGAGAATTCTCTCTCTGCCATGTGGGTCCCAACGCACAATGGTGCGGTCCACAGCACAGTGCACGAACCAAAGTCTACCAGCATAGGCGCGCGGGTCTACAGGAGCAGCACCACTACGGGGCCCACTTGTCAGCCACTGAAGCAAAACCGGGTTTAAAGGCAACCATTACTGCTCCTCTGGTCCTACTTCTTGGCAACTCAAGCGGCAGTTAAAGCATCATTTAAACCAGCTAATCATTGCTTTAACCCTAATGACCAAGATTACGATAATTAATTACATGCACAGTGTCGGTCCGGCGTTCCGACAATAGAGGAGCCCTAGGGCTCGATCTAGCCGAGCTTGTCGCCGGCGAAGGCGACCACGACGGCGATGACCAAGGTCCAAAATGCGTTGCCTGGAGGATGGCGACCACATGGGTGCTTGCAGTGGAGTTGGTGGCACACCGGAGCGGCGACAAGGAGCGGTGGAGAGGGCATGACCACGTCGGCTCAGGCATCCCGGTGGGGGATTGAGCCGGGGAAGGGGAGCACGACCATCAGGGAGGTTCGAGAGTGAAGCTCGGGGCGGGCTATCATCGTCGACCGAGGCGGCGGCGAGGTAGTCGATGTGGAGGGCTCGCCGGAGAGGGAGATGGAGCTCGGCGATGCTTGGGGAGTCCTCAGGAGGTTCACGCAATGATCCTTGCATAAGAAATTGGCCTATGGTGCAGCGAGGCTTGAACGACAATGTGGGAGTGAAAATGGAACGTGGGAATGAAAATGGACGGAGACAAGGAGGAGAACCAAATTCGGCGCTCCTGTTGGGCCTAAGGAAAAGTTGAGTTAGGGGAAAGCTCCAAGGGACCTTGGAACACAAAATGACGCAGTGGACGTGGAGAGGGAACCACTGGAGCGGTGAGTCGACTGCGGGGCGGTGCGGTCGAAGGTGAGCTCGGGTGTTCTCTTTGGCAGAGCTTATTGAAGGAGAGGAGGGGACGAGGGAGGGAGGTAAGGGGCAGGATGGGGGCCTCTTATAGCAAGAGATGGAGGATGGAGAGAGGGAGAGAGCCGTTGAGGGCTTAGAAGCGGCACATGGTCCCGAGGCGGCATGGGCGATAGTGGGACGGGGCAAGAGCGGCTCTGGCGTACGCATGGGCGCTCTGCGCTCGTTGACATGGGCGAGAGCGAGCAGGTGGGGAGCTGACGCGAACGCGCGTGCACGAGCATAGTGCACTGGGCGCGAACCGGGCGAGGCAAGGCGACGAGACGGCGTTGGCATCGTGGCGACGGAGCGACGGCTGGAGGTCAAGGCATGTGGAGCTAGGTGCTGGTGAGGCGACAGGGCACTGGCGAGCAGGTGAGGCGGCGACAGGGCGACTCGATACGACCTTGCTGATGTGCACGCGGTGAAGCTGTGATGGGACCAGGCGAGGGCGCAGACACGGCGGCGACTTTGGCGCGTGCACGAGCGGGCAAGTGGTGACAGAGGGGTAGCTCGGTGACAGGACAGGGCGAGGCAAGCAGGTGGTGCTGCATGAGCGGGCACGTGGGCGCAAGCGCGGCGCACAGGGGCGTAGAGCATGGACCGTGCGCATGGGAGCGCGTCCCACGTGTGGCACGGGCGTGCTCCAGAGCGAAGGGGCTGAGCCGGCTTGGGCCGGGCCTTGAGCCGGGCTGAGGGGGAGAAAGGGGCCGGGATGGGCTGAGCCTAAGGGGAGATTGGGCCAGGCCCTAGAAGCTTTGGGGAGATTTGAACAGAGAGAGATTTGAAATCCTTTTTTGGGGGAATTTTGAATTAGGCTTTTAAAGACAAACCTGACTTTGAAACTTTGAGAGAGATTGAAGATACACACATAATTTGAAATAAGCTTTTGAAACTTCGAAACTTCTTTAACAACCCGAAAACCAACTTAAGCCAAATAAACCAAATTAAGCCATCCCAAAGAAATGGGATGTCACACATCCAGCCACCGAATTGAACGTGGGTCATTCGAGATCTGTAAACCGGCTGCTGCTTAATTTACTGTTGCTGCTAGTCACATATATCTCCAGCCGGTCGTCAGCTTCTCGATTAATTAGTTATCTGTCCGTTTAATTACTTTTGTTTCCTGCCTAATTAATAAGGAGTCTCTCAAGGAGTGCAGGATGATCATCCAGTAATTCAGAACATGTTATTATACATTGCATGCGCGCGATGTGTAGTACTTTGTCAACATTTTCGATCGTATGTGTGAACCTAGCTACTGGTTAACTGCTGTCTAGCTTAACTGAGTGTATTGGCGACCAGAGATAAACAGCTACCCTTGTGCTTGTATAATTCAGGCTATTGGTTTGTTGGGCTTAATTTGTCCGGCAGCGCGTGTGCTAGCTTTTGGTTACTCGTTAGTTACTAGCTTTTACGTACTACTCCATAAGCAGCTGCCAATTGACCTCCTGACATGCATGAACAAGTGATCTTAAGCTGCCTGCACTGTACGTCTATGTTAAAGATAGATAGTAACTGACCATGTAGCTAGTCCTACTCAATCTCTTCGATATCTCGCAGCAGCCTGTGTTAAATACAGATAGTAACTGACAGGTCTTACACATATGATGATAGACCTGTACGCATTACGCTCCAGCCTCCGGGTTGTCTGAACTCCTGGGAAAAAAAAGATATCAACGCTTCTTGAGTACGACCACGTGGACAGCACCCACTTGCTGCGGTCCTCTATATAAAAGTGCTATCTACTCGATTTAGTCACACAAGGAACACATTTTAGATATCAACAAGGTTCTAAAATACAATTTTGATCACTAATTTATATTATAATTAGTAGGGTAATCCACACTCTTGCATGACTAAATTTGTTACGTATCGTTCACATATTTAATATTGGTTTTTGTCGATGCTTATTGTTTGATCCTCCAACCCCTAATTATAAGTTGATTTTTCTGACAATTAGAATATTATTGGGATGTTTGTATGCATTAAATAAACATTTTATGTTAGTGAAGAGCTTGTAGCCACAATACATCTCGAGTAAACTTAATTGAAGTTTTGGTAGAATTTAGTCAGTGTAGTTCTTAGGGTATTAGAAGCGTATTGTTCAATCACACCTTTAATTAAAAGCATTTTTTTAACGCAAGGCTTATATCGTTTTAATCGTATCTGTTCGCGTGTCTTATTCCCCTTTGCCTGAGTGTCTATTCCACGCTTCAGTCTCGTTAGGCAATTAGGCACAAGGCAAGTGGCATCGAGGTCCACAACATCTAGCATATCTTTCCGCTAAGAATCGAAGCAAAACATTAGGCCATGTACAATAAATTTACATTAGCAATCTATAATATTTACTATGTAAGATTTAAATTAATATGGATGAAAAAGAATGGGGAAAGAGAAATATGATGTCGACAATTCTGTAGCCGACTGTATCACCAGAACTAAAGAAAGCATTAAAAGATTGTGTGTTGTTTACAATCCTGTAACCGACTGTATCACCATAATTCATTGTATGAGCTGTTTTTAATACCGTCTGTAGGTGAATTGAAGAATTACTATAGACAACAACTCTTAGTACATCTTCCTGGCCATTGTTAAACCTTATCTCATATTCTCCGTTAGCCTCACCACTCACCCTAGTGCAGCAGCATTGATTAGTGCGACAACATGCTCCATGAATCGTCTTGCCATGCTTCCTCATACTTCTTTATTCTACCTAGTTCTGTCGCCAACCTTCATGCGGCTTTGTCTTGCGTGTCCTCAACTCTAAGGCCAACGCCCTCACTGGACCCATGCCAGATCATGGAAAACAATTTTGGGTGATTTCGCTCCCCGAATATTTTATAATTCATTAAAAAATCATAAATATTTGAATTTAGACAAAATTCGCTTAAATATGATTTCACTCCCTGAATTTTTTATATTTCATTAAAAAATCATAAATATTGTAGCATCTATCTAATTAATATATACCATTATAATCTGGCCCCACAACAATCAACATTATAGATTTTTTCTACCGATTAACGTGATAATTTCTACCATTGAGAGCAAATGTGATAACTTCTTTTTTATTGCTTTAATAATATAATAATAGATAAGGGTGCAAAGAGGTTCTTGCAATAGAAGAGATGACTCTTACCTCTGAGCTTGATAATGTGGCCATGTTATCTCTTTTTTTAGAGAGAGACGATTGCATTATCTCTCTGTAAGCACATATGTAAAAGCATCTTGCATTTGTATGTCCTAAGAGATTCATATAGATTGTCTTAGAAAAAAATGAAAAGAAAGAGAGAGAGATAGAGAGAGAGGAGGGGAAGGAGTGGGCTGGGCCGGGACCGACCAAGTCTAAGTTGGACTCGGCGTGCATGCTTGTGTGCCGCATATAAGGTGAGGGGAGGGGTGCTGCCCCAAACCCTAGCCGTATCACCCTTGCTCTAGTCGTGCCAACCCTGTCATAGCCGCGCGCCACGCCCCTACCGTCGCTATCACCAGTCATTGCCTACCACCCTTGCTGTGCTAGTCATGTCGCGTTGCCGCGCCAGCCGCTGCTAGCCCTTGCTGTCGCGCCCTGCTTGCTAATGCTTCTGCTGCCGGTTGTAGAGGAGAAGCAAGGAAGGGCAAGAAAGAAGCAAGGAGAAGGGAGAAGAAGAAGGGGAATTAGGGCTTTGTGATCTGATCATTTCCGTCGTTTGATTTTGAGAGAGAACGATCTGAATCACTTTGCTGCGATGTTAGATTACCATTTAATCAAAGTTTAGGGTAATCGTTAGTGGGGATTGGTGTTTTGGTTGTGGTTGTTTCGGTTCAGTGCGCTGTTGGGCCTTGCAAGGAAGTTTTGGTGTATCTACATTCTGTTTCATAGCTTTTCCATATTATGAGTATTATATGTTATTGTTTAAACTTTCTATAGAGTGCACTGTATTATAGGTTATTGTTTAAACTTTCTATAGAGTGCACTAACACTGAATTTGGTATCATGGTGTAAAAGTTATGGCTTCGAGAGCACTACTGTCCAGAATTTTATCGCCGTTGTAGCCGTCGTATTGTTTGTCATATTAAATAATAGTCAACTAAGGAAAGTTAGGTAATTTGTCATAATTTCTAAAAGTGGTAAGGTTTGCAACTTTTATGTGGTAGAAAAATGTATATAAAATTATTAAGCCTATTGTTCGGTAATCGGTAATATTTTAAGGAATGCAGAGATGGTCACTGTGCCGATGAATTACTCTTCCTGTCTAATTAATTAGGAATCTCTCAAGGAGTGCAGGATGATCAATTGATCATGCAGTAACTCAGAACATGTTACATTGCATTGCGAGCAATACTTTGTCAAATTTTTTGATCATTTGTATATACTAGCCGAGCGTTCATGTGTTGCAACAGATTTCAAATAAAGCATTAATATAAGTTATAAACTTAGAAAACCAATATCCATAAGGTAATTATCCCTACAAATGAAAGTTTCATACATAATTTGTACATAATCAATAAGCCACATAGAATCTTATCACAAACCACAAACAAAAATAATCTAATTATCCATAGAAGATCATTTAAGTATCTTATACATGTATGCATATATTTATCCATAAAAGATCACACCAACTTAAGAGGTGGTAGATTGCAAACTCACCACCACCACCAAGTCCTTTTATAATAGCAAAGATATGAATTACCAAAACCTACTAGTTTAACTGAGGTTATCGCCAACCAGACTAGCCTTGTGCTTATATAATGGAAAATTTTGTTTCATGTCACTGCTTCAATTGCAGGTGTGTGTGCATCTAGCTTTTGGTTAGTGCTTAGTGTCTCTTGTCGATATCCATGCACCAGCAGTGCTATAAAACATCTCTACTATTTTAAAATTAAAGTTGATGGTCGTTCGTTCTCTCTACCTTTTTTAGCGTCTGTTGGATCGGGGCACCGATAGCTGTTGAGGATTAAAATATTCATATATTATCTTAATATATGATAAAGACCATACGTCTTCGTGGTCGTAACTTCTAAGACCACCGACCTAACCGGTCGTAGGTACTACAGAAGTTATATAATAAATACCCTGGTCGGACAAAGTTCCAAACCTAGTCCACGACCAGGTAAGTGCTCGTAAAGCTATGAGCAGCGTGCGGGTGAGTCCCGACCACGCCACTCACTATGTGATGAATGAACCACGTGTTTCATATTCCGCATATTACAACACTATCCCGGTTAATGGTGTAACGTTTCTTAAAACCATTAACCGCAGAACAGTTGACATCTTTACCAACTGCCTCTGCAGTTGGTGGAACCGTCAAACTACCGCCTCTTCCCGACCAGACGCGTCGCTCCCCAACGGATGTCTCTTCATGGGATAACTGCCACCGCTTCATCAAGTACTTAAGGAGGACCATAGAAGGCCGGAAGAAGGAGACGAGGACACGGAGACACACAAAGTCGAAGTTAGAACATCACTGCAGAAACAACACCAAGCAAGGAATAGCTGAGCATTGTGTTCTTGTAGTGATTAGAAACTCTTAGTGTTTGTAACAGTGAGTTCAAAGCAATAAAGAGCAAGCTCGTTCCACTCCCAGGAGATACGCACACTTTTCCTCTTTTTTCTTTATATAATCATAAGATCGGCGATTTGATCGTCGACAGCTGGCGCCGTCCGTGGGGAAGATAGTGCAAAACTCCTGAAGAGGTTCATCGCTCAACTCGTCCGTTTTCTTCATATTTATAATTGTAAGTATGGCAGGAACATGGGATGAGGAGAATTGGTTCAACCTGGATGACTACTCCAACCTTGACATGGAAGCCTGCATCCAGGACATGCAACACTCGGGGTCTTCATCCTCTTCCGCTGGTTCGCAAGTCGCTGCTACGGAATTCGACCAAGGGATCGAATCCGACCAGGTGGTAGTTCCTGAGTGGATGGTAGAATGGGTGTTGCTCGAAGAGGTGGTCGGATCCGAGTAGATGTTCGATTCCAACCAGATGGTAAATCCCGAGCGGGTGGTCGAATGGGTGTCGCTCGAAAAAGGAGGTCGTGCGTCCAGGATGGATGGTGGCACGGCGGAGCGATACCGACTAGAGACCAAGAATGCTACTCTAAACCAAAGCAACAAAGACACCGACGATGGACTCGAACTCAACAATGCGGCGAAAACAAAATTGCGAAAGGCACAAAGTGGTTTGGACAATGGAATAATTACGATCTAAAACTTTTGTAGGGCGGTTTTACGGACTCTAGGTGAGGAACACAACTAACAAAGGGATAAACGAAATTACCTAACGGGCAACCTTTGCTCGATACCACTTGATGAGTCACGGCGCCCGATCTTCCGATAGGTTCGATTTGGTTCGTCGTGAGGACGTTGGCGCTTTGAGGCTTCGACCAGCGGATCGTCACCTCGCAATCGCTACACCAAGACGCTGTCGTTATCGACCACGCTTGCACGTGATCGACCTTACCACAAAGGTTATTGTTCCTGCAAGCAATCGAAGCAACTCACAAGAACAAGGTAGATGCAATCTGAATTGTATTGCGGATATGGATGAAGTTTACAAGTGGGGTTCCTCAAACCGATAATCGGCGAAACTGCAATTGGCAGAATAATATAAGAAAAACCCACCCTAAACTATGACAGCTACTGTATATATATAGGGAAACGTGAGGAGGTCGACCTAGGGTTGTGCGGCCGTGGGATAAAGCGTACTCAACCTGGACTCCGACCTCGTTACGTTTATAAAGTCTTATTAGTTTCCAAAACGGTGACGTAGCACCTTGTGTTGCGTATTTCTGGTCAAAGATCTGGTCGTAGGACTGGTCCTAGGGTGGTCTTGAGGAGTCCATGCTATCTTTGGTCGTAGATTGTGTCCAACGAGTATTGTGCTCGCTTTTCTAGTCGTAGATTGCTCCAATCGAATCAACTAGTCGTAGGTCTTCTTGTAGTGGTCGTAGATCTTCTTGTAGTGGTCGTAGACCTTCTTGAACTGGTCGTAGTCCTAGATTCCTGAGTACAAGTAAATCATCTCCATTAGGCAGCATCATAGAGTTCTCAAATAATACACTCAGCCCTAGAAACGACTTTACCTGATCGATTAAGTGGTGTGTTCTAGCTCTTATCATAGGACCGTGTAGTTCAGCACCCAGATCTGGAGGGTCTTGTGTAGTGCGTGTATTCGAAGGAGGGATGTCCTCATCATACTCAGGGTACCACCAGATTAGTATGAGTAAAGAAGATGAAGAGAAAACTTCCTTCATCACTCCATTTGGCACTTACTGTTATGTAAAGATGCCCTTTGGTCTCAAAAACGCTGGTGCAACTTTTCAAAGATTAATGCAGAAAATCTTCAGCCCACAAATAGGTCGAAATTTGGAAGCATATGTTCATGACTTGGTAGTGAAAAGTGTCAACTCCGGCGACCATATGCTTGACCTTAAAGAGACTTTCAATAACTTGAGAAGACATAACCTCAAGTTGAATCCGGAGAAATATGTGTTCGGGGTTTCCGCTGGAAAATTGCTTGGTTTCCTAGTTTCGGCTAGAGGTATTGAAGCAAACCCGGCAAAGATATCGGCCATCCATCAGATGCGCCCCCCGACCACGAAGAAGGAAGTCCAGAAGCTAACCGACTGTATGGCAGCGCTAAGTCGTTTCATAGCCAGATTAGGGGAAAAAGGACTACCTTTTTTCAAACTCCTTCGGAAACATGGAAGTTTTGAATGGACGACAGAAGCGAATGATGCCTTTGAAAAGCTCAAAGAGTACCTTACGAGCACCCCGGTCTTAGTTTCTCCAAGACCAGGGGAAACACTGTTGATTTACGTGGCTGCAACACCACAAGCTGTCAGCAGTGTACTGATCGTAGAATGTGAGAACGTCCAACGACCAGTGTATTACGTAAGCGAAGTCTTACACGGGCCAAAGGAAAGATATCCACAGGTACAAAAGTTGTTTTATAGTCTCCTTATGGCTTCAAGGAAACTAAGACATTACTTTCAGGCTCACAAAGTGGTCGTGCCTACTAGATATCCCTTAGGTCAAGTCCTTGGAAATAGGGAATCGTCAGGACGAATAGCAAAATGGGCGGTGGAGCTAGGGACGTTCGACCTCCATTTCATCTCACGAACAGCCATAAAATCTCAGGCGATAGCAGAATTCATTGCCGAGTGGACAAACCCGGAATCTAAGCAAGAACCCGAGTACGAGCACCACGACGAGTGGACAATGTACTTTGACGGTTCCTTAATGCTTAAAGGATCGGGGGCTGGAGTCGTCTTGATATCCCCTACCGGCGAACACATCAAGTATGCCGTCCAGTTTAACTTTCCCGCTACAAATAATGTGGCGGAGTACAAAGGTTTGCTGGCAGGACTCTGAGCAGCTCGTTCGCTCGGGATTCGCAAATTGCTAGTGAAAGACGATTCTCAACTAGTAGCGAATCAAGTAGGGAAAGAGTACCAATGCTCGAGTACCAAGATGTCTTCCTATCTGGCGGAAGTACGGAAATTCGAAAAGCACTTCTTGGTTTCGGATCCAACATATTCCTAGAAAGGAGAACTTTCTAGCAGATCAGTTGGCACGGATGGCCTCTACTAGGTCAACCGTCCCGCTGGGAGTTTTTCTCGAGCAACTCGATTCACCCTCGGTAGTCGAGTATTACGAGAACATCGATAGTTTACATCAGGTCAATCCTATTGACTCTGATAACTTAGATGTTCCACAGATCGGTGACGATCAAGGTAGAGACTGGATGACATCGATCTACAATTATCTTCAGCATGACCTAATTCCTGAAGATGATGTAGAGGTTGATCGTATAGCACGAAAGGCCAAATCATACACTCTAATCGAACGTACCTTGTATAAACGAGGATCTCATGGAGTGTTGATGAGATGCATATCTCAATCGGCTGGCATTAGATTGCTAACTGAAATTCATGAAGGAGTCTGTGGAGCACATCATCCCTACAGAACCTTGGTCGGTAAAGCCTTCAGGCAAGGATATTACTGGCCAACTACCTTTCATGATGCAAAAGAGCTCGTGACGAAGTGCCTATAATGTCAGTTTCATAGCCGACAAGTACATCAGCCGGCACAAGCTTTGCAAACAATCCCTCTTTCTTGGCCTTTTGCAACCTGGGGACTAGACATTCTGGGACCATTCCCAAGAGCACCCGGGGGCTTCGAATTCCTATTCGTCATGATTGACACGTTTACAAAATGGATTGAAGCCGAGCCAGTTGTAAAAGTTACAGCTGAAGCCGCTAAGAGGTTCATAACAAAAAATGTGATTACACGATTTGGTGTACCCAGTCGTATCATCACGGACAATGGTACCAGTTCTCAAGCGGCAATTTCGAGAATTGCGAAGAACTAGGAACCAAGATCCATTTCGCTTCAGTGGCTCATCCACAGAGCAATGGAGCGATCGGCGTGCCAATGGTATCCTAATACAGGGGATAAAACGCCGAGTATTCGACCAGTTAATAAAACGGTCAGGGGCTTGGGTTCAAGAACTTCCTTCTGTTTTATGGGCTGTCCGGACCACGACGAGTCGTGCGACCGGTGAAACACCTTTCTTTTTAGTTTATGGGGCTGAAGCTATGCTTCCTCCAGAATTAAAAATTGGCTCTGCTCGCACTGATTGTTTTAACTTAAGCAATCGGGAAGAACATCGACTTCGGCGACATCAATTTCCTTGAAGAACAGCGAAACCAAGCTTTGATACGTTCGGCAATCTACCAACAAGCCATGCGAAGGTACTACAATCGTAAGGTGCAACCTCGTAACCTACCTGTAGGTGATCTGGTTCTCAGAAAAATTCAGAGCCAAGCAGGGCGCAATAAACTTTCCCCTAAATGGGAAGGTCCTTACACTGTGGTCGAAGTTACAGGACCGTGCTCGTCACGATTAGCCATGTCAGACGGCAGGGTTTTGTCAAATTCATGGAACATTGACCAATTGCGTAAGTTCTTTGTTTAATTTTTTCTTTTCATTTCATTTCGTTTAATTCCTTTAAATTTGATAATTAAGTTTAGAGTAGCGAGTGATGTTATTTATATGACGTTGCCCAATCCTGGTCGACTACGGTTCATATGCTTAGGATTATAAAGTGTATAATTTATGTTTCAAAATTATGTTCTACTCTTGTTTGGCTACTGGTCGGGACACGGAAAACCTCCTAGTCGAAGTCTCTCCTTTTTCGCACGTGGTTACGCTTAATTGGAAGGAGCTTCCTAGCGACGGTCTTTTTCCTACAATCCTCGCTGCCAGTCGGACTAAGAGCATGAGCACGTCTTGCGAAATATATTTTATACCTTTATTTCCTAGCTAGGTTCATTCCGACCAGTATTGAGCATCGCATAGAAATAAAACCACTTTCCTGCTTATAACATATGTTTTTTCCTCTTATCAAGGAGAATTCCTTATTTTTCCGACCATATGTTGTCTTAGTAAAGTACTTCGATCATTAAAAACAGATTTACAACTAGTCGAAACCTACACGGTTCCGACCATAAAGGTTTCCTAGTATTACCACGATCAGTTTTTATCGATCAGTACATACTTACAAGTAATGGTTGAGATTTGAATTTATATTCTTGGCCTCAAGCAGTACTATTATATAGTAAAGATCTTCTACTATATACGATCGGGGCTAGGTAAGACATAAATTCACAAGTCGTAGGATAAATAAAAGAATTTTTTCCATTTTGATAAGAGAAAGGTAAGTCTTTACATTGTTTTCTCCTGCCTACATTTATAAACTACTAGAGAATGCCTAAGTTAACTACTGCTAGATGGAGATCCGATTTCCATCTCTTCTGCGACCTTTTCGCCTAGAGGTTTCATCTCTGCGAGGATCTGATTTGCCTCTGCGGGTAAGCAATTGAAATCCTCTTCGATGGCTTGAAGGTTAGTTGATGGGTCGGAAGCTTTCAGTTTTGCCAAAGCAAGACTGACTCCACAAACAATAGACTCCTTAACGGAATGAGCATAATTCTCCCTAGTAGTCTTGAGCAAAACCTTGAGCTCTTCCAACAAAGAGCCTAGGTAGTTGGCCTTCTCCATTGGATCGCTCAAGGAGGGCAAGCTTGATCCCGCGCCCATATCAAAAAGCATTTTGTTTAGCGTGGTGATCTTCTCGTCCAGACTGAGCACGAGAGCTTCCCCCTTGTCTTGCTCAAATTCCAGAGCTCTTTTTGCTCTGGTCAATGATTGTTTTTGTTCTGCATAGACAAAGTAAGTATTAAGTAAAAATGATTGAAAGGCATATTGAGTCAAAACTACGACCAGTTACCTTCCTCTCTCTTTTTGGAATCATACAAAAGCTTCTTATTGCTGATCGTCAAGTCTTCGATCGACCGATTCTTAGCCTGAAGTTCTCCTTCAAGCTTTATCCTTCTGGCTTTTTCAGCCAAAGCCTCTTCTTTTATTTTCTGTATATCTATCAAAAGTTTGATAAGTGAGAATAAATAAAAGGAAAGTCTTAAAAAGAAAAAAGAAGAAACTCTTACTCTCTATTTCAGAGTGCTTTTCCTCTAATATCCTAATTCGCTCGGTTAGTCCTCCGATCGTAGCGAGGTTTTCGATCGTATGCTACACAGGTAGCATTTCTCCCATAAAATTTCTTGTAAAACTTCAAGGAAAATTATGGAGAAGATTGAAGACACTTACCCGAATTACGGCATCATTGTAATCGGTAAATATTTTATCAAGCTCCGCCTGCGTTAGGCGATCCGATATTCTCTCCCAGTAATTCTCAAGCTCCTTGCTCACGGTAAATCGAGGAAAGAAAGTGAACTTGTTATACTGGGAGGAGGTACCTTCAGAAACCTGTGGAAGTTCTCGAAGTTTCTACCTCTGCGATGGCATATCTACCATCAAAAGATCTAGCTCAGGTTCCGGTACCGAAGTTGGCTCGGGGGCTTTCCCGACCATTTCCTCCTCTGGGTTATTTCACGAGGAAAGCCTTGGTCGAACTACCCTCGACCACTTTGTCTCTTTGGGTTCGGTGGTGGCAAGCCGCGAACTCCAGCAGATCTGGACAAGAGTAAGCAAAAAAGGGGTTAAAATTCATCAGGGATTACGAGGTATATTTTCATATGATTATTTATTTAAACATACCTGGTTGTCTTTTTGTTTTAACCTTGTAGCGCACCGGCTTGAAGTCCGTTGCGCTCGCTTTTCTTTTCTTTTCAACCGGTTTCACCAGTTCAGAACTGGTAGGTACGGTTGCAACCTCTACACTTCCCAGCAAGAATTCGGAAGCAATATTCTCGACTATCTGGTCGAAAGCAAGGTCCCTGATCCCTGGATCAGAAAGTGTAGTTTCACTAGTCTCTGGAACAGCTGTCTCGTGGACAACTATACGGGACTCAGTTATTGCCGTCTGGATTAACAAACAAAGTTAATCAGGTGAAGAATATACTTCATCTTGCAGAAGTTATTTCTTTCAGTTACTTACCTCAGCGTGTGGCGCCTCGCCGATCGCAAGACTGGTCGAATCATCAATGGGCTCACACGTCTCTGTAGCCTCATTGATCTTGAGTCCGACCAACTACAAAGAGGATTAGGACTGATCAAAAATAATCAGAAAGATGAAAAGAAGTTAATACACTTACCCTAAGTCTTTCAGCCCTCTCCTCAGCACTAGCAAGTGCTAGGATTTGAGGAAAGCTAGCCTTGTCGTCGGGTTCGCCAGCACAGATCATCTTGATCCTGTTTCTAACGTCCTCAGAAGACAAGACTGCAAATGCAAATGAAAGATCTTAGTTTTTGTGAAAATAATCAACTCGCAAAATAACCTGGTCGGGATTCTTTGAAAAATTACCTGAATCAGAATCTTTGGTGGTGTCATCGCCACTGATAAACCAGAGCATCGAGCGTGCCCTAGTCTTCAAGGGACTAATCCTTCGAATGGAAAAATCCCTTACGACATGCCAGGAGGTTAAACCCCTGACACTCAGGAGATGGATGGCCTCAATCCATCTCCCAACATTTCCTTCCTTCTTCGAGGAAGAACGCTAACGCGAGTTTTCGACCGCCTTCTTACCCCGTATGTCTGGTAGTCTTCTCGTGTAACCTTCATGTAGAACCAGCTCTTCTTCCATGACGACCAAGAGGACTTGAGTACATACGAATGTACTCGTCGGCCTTAGTCATGAAGCCTTAGGTACATTCCCGAGTCTTTGGTCGTTTTCTTCGTATTCGCCATCCGGTAGTAATACTTGAAGAGTTCCATCGTCGGTGGAATCCACAAGTATGCTTCGCAGAGGTAGACGAAGATGCTCAGGTTTACAATGGCGTTAGGGGCCAGGTTGATCAACTCAACCTCATAGAACTCCAGCACTTGGGAGAGAAAGGAATGTGCTGGAAGCTTAAGCCCGCACTCAACATACGCGAGGAACACCGGGATTTCTCCCTCCTCGCCGCTTGGGCAGTGCTCCCCAAAAGCCGATCTCCAGGAGATCAACTCCCTGTCGGGTAGCAATCCGATCTTCTCTAAACTCTCTAACTTTCTCCCGCTCAGATCGGAGATCGACCAGTTTGTGATGAGATCCGACATGGTGCTTATCTTTTTGGGTGAAGAACTCAAGGAAGATTTTCTTGGAGATAAAGGCGTAAAGGTTCAAAACACCCAGCCGAGGTCGTTTTATAGTCACTTTACTGTAACCGACCCCGAGAGAAGTCCAACGGGCAAATCCCCTTTCGCCTGGCGGACAGAAAGGCTTTTTGCTTTTTCCAAAGTGGTTTCTCAACTTTAAAATGAATACAGACCGCCTCGAGCCTCACGGCATTTAATGAGAGGTCTGTCCGATATGATTGCATCGGAGAACGTGTCCGCACGACCAACATTCATTTAAAAGTTCGGGGGCTAGCTGTTGAGGATTAAAATATTCATATATTATCTTAATATATGATAAAGACCATACGTCTTCGTGGTCGTAACTTCTAAGACCACCGACCTAACCGGTCGTAGGTACTACAGAAGTTATATAATAAATACCCTGGTCGGACAAAGTTCCAAACCTAGTCCACGACCAGGTAAGTGCTCGTAAAGCTATGAACAGGCGTCTGGGTCGAGTCCCCGACCACGCCACTCACTATGTGATGAATGAACCACATGTTTCATATTCCGCATATTACAACACTATCCTAGTTAATGGTATAACGTTTCTTAAAACCATTAACCGCAGAACAGTTGACATCTTTACCAACTGCATCTGCAGTTGGTGGAACCGTCAAACTACCGCCTCTTCCCGACCAGACGCGTCGCTCCCCAACGGATGTCTCTTCATGGGATAACTGCCACCGCTTCATCAAGTACTTAAGGAGGACCATAGAAGGCCGGAAGAAGGAGACGAGGACACGGAGACACACAAAGTCGAAGTTAGAACATCACTGCAGAAACAACACCAAGCAAGGAATAGCTGAGCATTGTGTTCTTGTAGTGATTAGAAACTCTTAGTGTTTGTAACAGTGAGTTCATAGCAATAAAGAGCAAACTCGTTCCACTCCCAGGAGATACGCACACTTTTCCTCTTTTTTCTTTATATAATCATAAGATCGGTGATTTGATCATCGACAACAGCCGATCATTGTGTCGCTGGGCACGATGGCGGTTGTCGACCAAACATGATGAAACTATGATTTTTTTTTAACCCGTAGCAAAGCATGAGCGTTGAACTAGTCAGATATATATGCAGAACGGTTTCCACCACATGAGTCGTTACCTCTTCCTCTTGTGTATTCTACAGCCCGCAGGTGAAGAGATAGATCACACCTATACAACACACACGGTAATTTGACCACTCTTTCTCCCTCAATCTGGACCGTGCAAGTTTTATCTCGCACACAAAGCCCAAACTTACGAAACACACACAGAGAGAGAGAGAGACAACTTCATGTACTACCACTAAACTCTTTGATATCTCGTATCAATCTACTAAGAACAAACACACAAGAGTACATAAATGTTATAATGTCAGGTGGTACACATCATCCTATCTGCCAGACTCAGAAACAAGAATCGTACAGGAACATCGACAATCCTGACCTTAATGATGGTACGATTGCTGCGCCGCGTCGGCAACGTAGTTATGGGCGCCTCCAAATGTCGCTCCAGGTCCGCCGTATAGCACACCGCCTCGTCGCCCGGTCATACCACCAGGCGCATAGTACGGCTGTGTAGCTGCTGCTGCTGGGCCAATGTACCCCGCATGAGCCGCGTAGCTGAAAGAGCGAGAGGTCGGGCTTTGGAAGGACGAGGAGGCATAGCTTGAGGTTGAGCCCCTTGCGGACTTGGCAGCAGGGAAGGACTGAGGGCCAGTTGCTCCCCGTGCTCGCTTGTTCTGGAATCTGTTCGGGCCGCCTGACTTCTTCCTGTCGGCCTTCTCTTTCTCCATCCTTGCGACCTTCTTCTTTAAGCCGTCAATGTTAAATACCGACAGTAGCTGGCAGGCCTCGACGCACCTGACGACGGACTTGCAGGCGTTGCACTCCAAGTTGTTTGATTCTTCCTGGAAAAAAAGACGAGCTCTTCTTGAGTACGACAATTTACTAAGGAAGAACTGAACACAGGATAGAGAAGGGCATGCTTCACTACCCAAGAGCAAGTAACTAATACGAAGAAGAAACCTTAGTAATTGGTATAAGAGACAGTATCAGCTAATCAATAAAAAAGAAAATTTGGTAATCCAACACTAAAACAAATATCTGGATGAGCTAATGGAGCCAACTAATTTATGACTCTCAAAGATACTCAATAACCCTTTTGCATCTGGTGAATCAGATAGACAGAATTTCGAATAAACTATTAAAAACTGAGTGGCATAATAGATTTTCCAGAAAGTGGTATACACATATTGCTACCATGCTGAATCCGATGACCAAGTCACAGATTTGAGTGTTACAAGTGGTTCAACAATAAAGGTTATATCACTAATATTACTTACTTCATAAACAGATCTTTTGTGCATATTGAGGCAGAAAAAAGGCCTATGCCTAAATTGATAATGGGTTAAACAATAAGAAGACAGTTTTTTTTTTGGAATGAAAGTAGAATGAAGAGTCTTACAACAGCAGAACCGGAGCGTCTTCCATTTCTCAGCACAGCCTGAGCCTTCTCACTGGACTGCCTTATATATGACTTAAGGAGAGGTACAGGTGGAAATCGCTCAAGCAAACCAGCCTCATGGGCAATATATATAGCCTCTATTACGTTACCTGACTTCACCAATTCCTGGACAACATCTGAAAAGCAACACCAAATAGTTCTGTCACGTCTTCTTCCCAGCTCACTAAAAAATGTATCACAACTCACAAGAGCTGGTTAAAATGACTAAAATATGAATTACATCATCTGCAGTTACAAACCCATTACAGAACATTCAAGAAAAGGTTAATATAATTTAAAGTGACAGCAGAAATCAATTCATCAGTCTTCAAAGTTCTAACCCACATTAGGGAGAACATATTGGTTAGTAAACAAAACCTAAGATTAACAAAAACAGATTGCAACTTTGAAAGTATGTTAGTTTCATTCCATTCAAATGCAGTCCGTTGACACAATTTCATAAATAGCAGAAAAACCACTGTCAGCTTAAAGTTGAATTGAAAGATACAAAACTTCAACCAGGTCCTGTAGAGCTAACAAGGGCCACTTCGAAACTTATTCTTGAAATTGTGATGGCTTCTAGTTCAGGGGTAAGCTCATGATGAATTCAGTAGCTTAAATTTATATGTCCTAAATACAAAGTATACCACCAAGAAGTAATATCACTACTATCTCGTAATAAAACTGAAGGAAAATGTCATCACAAAGTAATCTTCGCATGTTTCAAGTGATTATTTAAATGCAGAAATCATACCACCAAACCAAGCATACAGAGTAAATGAAATCGAAGCTTAAGGTGCTGAGTTGAACTAGGGGAAAATGCGGGTTCAGAGGAAATCCTAAATCCACCAATGCTAAAGATATTTCTTTCTCAATCTAGAAAGAAAACTGTTGATTTGCACAGTAAACTCAAAAGAATGTCAAAATCCTCGTATGCCACATTACTCTAAATTCATCTAAGTAATCATAATTCTGCAATTACCCTAGAGTTTCTATTCAACGAAATGAAGACCTGTTACTGAGTCAGATCAACAAACATAACAAAATTAACAAACAAGGTCAATAGATCATCACCTCCGAGGCTATCCTCAAACCCTAGGGCACACGCAAACCTGGCAAGCTCCTTCCTCCGTCCGTTAGCAAAAAACAGCCTCCTCAAGAACTCTCCGTCGAACCTGTCCTTCAATCTGAATGCCGCTACCATCTGCAGGAATATCTGCGCCTCCACCTGCCCCAGAGCACCATTCTCCCCCTCCTTCACCTCTCCTCCTCCAACTGCCTTCTTCGCTTCCTCGTCTTCCCTCTTCTCTGCTTCTTCTCCTGTCTTCTCCTCAGCCACCTTCCCCCCTGCCCCTTCTCCATCCTTCTCCTTTGCTTCCTTCTCTACTTCCTCCGGGCCCTCTTCCGCTTCGTCCCCCGATGCAGGCACCAGCTCCTCCGGATCCTCCTCCTCCACTTCCTCCTCAGCTTCCCCATCTACAAGCTCTTCTTTCTTCTCTGTTGTTGCTGCTGCATTCTCCACGCCGTCCTCTTCCGTCATCTCCACATCCTGGTTCCCGGGTGCCAATGTGTCCATCTTGATCCCAAACCGTTCTGTCCAGTCCTTGGCGACCGCGGCCGCCCTCTCAACCAATGAATCTCCTATCTCCGGCGGCTTCCGGCCATCCGAATCGAACAACGAGCGCAATAGCATACCGAGAACCCAGCACTGGTCCTCACCGGCACCTTCTCCGGCGGCCAGGAAGTCGCTGAGCACGTCGAGGGCGAGGCGGGGCGGGTCTACCGCGGCGGCGACAGCGGGGACGACCTCCTTCCGGACGGCGGCGAGCTCCCGGCGCCGCGCGGCCATGAAGCGCCAGAGCGCGGCTGCGTCCATGCGGCGGCATATCCACCGGAGCGCGCCGCGGACGTCGGCGGGCGGCGGCGCTGCGGACTCAGCCTCGGCGACGGCGGCGGAGAGGGCGTCGGAGGCCTCGGCGAGACGCGCAGGGACGGCGGCCTCGCGGGCGTCGAGCGCCGCGAGGGATTCGGAGGTGGAGGCGTCGGCGGCGGCTAGGGCGTCGTCCAGGGCAGCGGGGCGGGAGGCGAGGTCCTGGTCGAGCGAGGCGAAGTGGGCAAGCGCGCGCGACCAGGCGCCGTGGCAATCGGCGAGGATCTGCTTCTGGAAGTCGAGGTGCGAGAGGAGGCGCCGGAGCTCGCCGGCGGCGGCGGAGTCGTCGATGGTGGCCATGGCGGCGAGGGCTGGGAGGCTGTGGCTTTGGATTCGGGGCAGTTCAGATGGGTTGGTACCTTCGTGGCCGTCAGACCGTGGTGGGCTTTGTTTTGGATTTGCATCTGGGCCCTAATGGGCTCACCTAATCTTAATTTTACTGGGCTAAATGGTGGTTAGGGTTTGGCGTGGATCTCTATATGGGCTCAAGGAGACAGAGGTTGGCCTAGCTTTGGACATTTCATTAGGCTGTAAATAGTCTTACCAGATGTAAAAACCTATTGGGCTGTACATGGGCTTAACATATGTACAATTCCTTCAAAATTTCTAACAAAATCCTCCGTTCCAAACAGGCTCACTCTGGCGTCCAAAAAAGACCAACATCTGTCAACCCTGTCAGTTCCGCCGCTAGTATGGTAGCAGAAAGGTTATCAGAATCTTCTAGTTTTACCATTCTAGTTTCCACGACTCAGATTGATCTGATTCTCTAGTAGTATCTTAATTTGGTAGAATTTAATAAAAAAATTTATTTATAGAATCATGATAAAAAATTTACGATCCTACTTAACTCTAGTGATTTATTATAAATAATTATTTGCATGTCCTTTTCATCGTATTTTTTACTTTTTATTTCTTATATATATATTATAATTTGCATCAATAATAAATAATTTTTCCTTTGTACTAAACAAAAAGTTATAAATATATAAAAGTATCAAAAGAACCTACGACAACCTTACCTAGCAGGCTACTATTTGCTGACATGCGAACGTAACAGAATAGAGTGGCTATTACACATCAAGTCAACATATCGCGTTTGATAAGCACAGGAGCTAGCAACCATCGTAGCGTCATCTCACGTCTGTTCTCGAGTCTCCTCCATGAGCTGTGCCTCTTAACCGAAAAGGCCCAGATGCTTTGCTGAGATGGTCCTACACGCACATACCTGCTAGTCGGTCTGAGTAATTCAGATGCCATGAACTCCAGCTCCATCGCTGGGACCGATTCTGCCTCAATTTGGACCCGGGAAACAAGCTAAACTCACCAATTGTATTTCAGAAATTCTTCGATTGTTATAGCTTTGGGAACTGTTTAGTCAGAACACAGAGAACTGACCAGCCTAAATGGCACGGTTGGCGACGCTTTTTACAGAAGTAGTCGTTACAGCATCGTATTGCCAAATATGTCATCACGAACATACTAGTACCCGACACGTGTGTAAAGTCGTGCATCTAACGCTCAGATTCAACCTCCATAGCTCATCTGACGTCCGGACCTCCCTCCTCCCACCCAGGGGAGGATCTACAGTGACCTACCGAGGTGCACAAGACATCGGGTCAAAAAATTATTTTCCTTTAGATATAGTCATGTATATATAGTATGGACACCCTTAGTATAAGATAAGAGGACACCTCAAGCTAAAAAAATAAACATATGTGATATGTATGGGAAGTGAGGACCCTGTTCATTTTCGTTCTGAATCCGATACTGCTCCCACCACGTGGACGGCGCCGCTCTCGTGGCACACGGATAAGCCTTGTCTGTACACCCAACACCAGCACACCCTTGTTTGCTCGCCCATGCCCTAGACTCGCCACCTGTCCTGCTGCAGCTCGTCTGTAGCCCGGGCATGCCTTGTCCGGTCGCTGGTGGTCGGACGCGCCCCACACATGAAGCGGCGAGCAATCAAATTACTGTTGTGTCAGAAATGAGTAGCATCAATCTGTTTTGCCGTACGCAGCAACAAAAGTTAGTGGGACAGTCCGGTACGTACGCTGCTGGAAATGTGACGGTGCAAAGCAAAGCACTTCGTTGATCTATTACTTCATAGCCGAACTGATCTAATGAAGCTAGCATCCAGCAGAGGTCTATCTCAGAGCTCCAATTGTACTTGTCTTTGGCGGTAGTATGGAGTTAACCAACCAATTACCACGTGTCCCTCCCAGTAAACTATTATACGCACTCTGTACGTTATATATACTTAAATAAATAATTCAGTCTATGCACTAAACATGGTACATGGACTTGATTAGTTGTGATCCTTCTTCAAACATCGAGTGTAATTTTTATGAAGGAATCATATGCTTCACCACGTTTAAGTTGATCAACGACTTTCTTCGTGTCATCAAGTCTCTTCTATCCGGCTCCTACTGAAATCATCATGGCACTTGCACCGACCTCCGTGCCGCTTGATGTAACCCGTCGCACCGAACTTCTCGTTCAGTCATCATTATCCATTTTGCGTCATACTTGAGTCCACTGATTTTACCAGACATCCTCGATCATTCTGGACCTCAACTTTCAAAGCCTAATCATGATCATCATCGTTGTTGGCCTTCGTTGACCTCAAAGCCTCCTGCACAACAATAGACCAAAAAAATCGATTCGAGAATAAATTATTCGTAACTTGACCCGCATTAGTCAAAACATACAATATGCACACCTATGCACTAAAAACTATGAAATTGACCTAACCTACGAACATCGCCGCCAAGCCGACCATTGAACATGGCAAAACTGGTCAGACCACCACTCATGCCCGGTCTATGACCCCTGGCCAGGCCCAGCAAGGGGACTTTGCCAAATTTTCTACATAGAAATCCAAAACCTCTCTGAAAATTTAAAACAAATAGAACTTTTAGTTCGAAACTCCAAAAATTATGAGATAGTGTAGAAGAATCTCCTCTCTTGCCTACACCCTCTATTTTTGGCCTGGCTCCCAACTCGAAAGTCACTTTTATGGCTGGTCAGACTGTCTCCCATGGCCGGTCTGACCGCCAGACACTTGACCTGAGCCCTGGCCGGTCTGACCACCTACTGCCTGATAGAACCTGAATTTCGTCAAAACAGTGTTTCGACAAACCCTTAACATCATTGCCAATTGTATCATCATCCTAAGATCCTGAGCATATCTTCATGATATCCACAATCCCCCTTGATGAACACATTGGAAATTTTTCAAAATGTAAGTTTGAGATTTGGAAACAAAAATACTCAACATTTCACACAAAGTTACAACTTGGTCCAAAGAAGAAGAAAAAGAATGCAATGAAAATGACCAAGTTGGCTTCAGATTAGCATAGGCAAGTGAGATGAGGCAAAAGAGAGCAAAAAAAAACTTCAATTTACAGAGAAGAGTAAAAAATCTCACTTAAGGTCCATGTGAGAGAACAATAGTTCAATTTAACCTTTGATCGTTGTGAGGTTCCAAAAATTACAATTCAAGTTGAGAAATGACAATAAGATCATAAGAATGCAAATTAAATGTCCTCCTCACTATGATCATCATTTTTTAATATTTTTTTTGTGGATTTCATGGGGATATGCTCCAGATCTTAGGATGATGTGACAATTGGCAATGGCGTTTACGGTTTGTCGTTTCACGCGTTTTCGACAAAGGGTCGAGCTTATTGGGCGGAGCGGTCCGACCGGTCCTTTGCAATGATCTGGCCAGGTCCCAAATCGGTCGGACCGGCCATGTGGGAAGCTGATCGGACCGTGAATGACCTAAAGTGTTCAAAACGAGTGGGCCAAAAAATAGGTGTTGTAGGCAAGTGAGGGATCCCAATGCACTTGGTCTCATAATTTTGGAGTCTCAGAAGAAGTTCTATTGGTTTAAAGTTTCGAAGGTTTGAATTTGAGGGCTTGAATTTGGCTAAGTCCCAAGGGCGGTCCGGCCATTGGAGCGGTCCGAGCCGAGCCAAGGCGGTCCGACCGGCTCACTGGAGCGGTCGGACCGGTATCACTGATCATCGGCCAACCGTGGCGATCTTTGTTTTGTTAGGTCAAGTACATGGGTTCCATGGCATATGTTTTGCATGATGCATGTTTTGACTAACATGGGTCAAGTTTTGAAGAACTTGTTCCCAAATTCGTGTTTGCTTATGCGTGGTTGTGCGAGGTTGCTTGGTGGTCAGCGACGGTCAGCGGCGAGGAGGATCGGGACTAGACTTGGAGAGTTGAGGTCCGAACAATCTACGATGCGGGTGAGGTCAACGACTCAAGCGTGGCGCAAGATGGACAAGGGTGATCTATTAGCAAATCCATGGTGCATGGTGAAGCGGTTTAGGTCAAAAAGTTAAAGGCGGCGCTGCGAAGCGTGCGTGTGTGACCCGTTTGTTAGTGGGCCTTAACGGAGCCCAATGGAGTCAAACCCTAGGAGTCTAGGCCTCCACTATAAATAGGAGGAGATGGTATGCACCTCTTTTTCTCTCGCCTTTTATGTTTGAACCCTAATTGTCTTTAGGGAGTTGAGGTGGAGGCTAGGGCTCTTGATGGTTTGTGGTGAATTTCGTGATCTTTGATTGTCCAGCGATCCATGATGGTGTGGATGTAATCGGCATCAATCACGAAATCAATCTATGCAAGGTTTGCTTGAGATAAGTCTCTTTTCGTTCTTGCTTTCAATTTCGTGTTTTAGGGCTTTCTTTGATCCGTGAGTTTGTGATTGATTCTTTCCGTGAATTAGCTTGCTGTGATATGTGTGAATCTATCTAGAATCATCTTGATCATCAATCTCTCACGAACAAGCTTTAGGATCAAGTTTTCGTTCTTGCGGTTTTAGACCTTACATTAATCAATTGGCAATTGCTCAAGATCGTTCCAAGAATTATCATAATATTCGATTGGAATAGGTCCTCAATAGCATATAGAAGGTGTGTGCAAAGTTTCATAAATATTGGAGTTGAGAATCAAAAGTTTCACCTAATTGCAACCGTCATCGGTGATTTTCTTGTTTTGGATCGGTTACGTAGATTGCCGTCCGATCGCCAGTCATCACCGGTCAGACCGATTTTGGAGCGGTCCGACCGCCAGCACAACGCCGGTCAGACCGCCCGGCAATCGGTCCGACCGGTTGGGTACAGAGGTCCGACCGCCGTCTTTGTGAGTCTTTGCAATCTTAGTTGACTTTGTGTTTTTGCTTAGGGATTTAATTGGATTCAATACTAGTCTTCACAGATCTTGGTATATTGATCTTCATAGCTTTCTAATAGCTACTGGAGTGAAATTGTATTGAGTTCATAATTTGTGAAAAAGTGAGCGTGCTCCTATTCACCCCCCTCTAGTCGCCTTTACGGTCCAACATTTTTATTATCTCTTTTTCTCCAAATAGCTTCCCATTTTAACATTTTTGATATATATTCTCCTCTTTTGACAAAGGAGTCATCAAGAAATCACGCTTTCCTCTCATACAGAGATGACAAATGTAGAAATGATGAAGAAACATAATAAAGAGCATGCATGAAATGCAATGGAGTGTCTTTTAAAAAAAAAATATTTTTTAATTTTTTAGTACAATTTTTTTGAAGATTCCAAAAAAGAACAAGCTACCATTTCCACTATTACTCAATACACATGAAGCGTGAAGTGCTAGCAAGATCATGTTAAGACATATATATCAAAGGTAAGCTAGAAATCTCAAGATAAAGCAGTGAATTTTAAAATTTTAAGACATATATATCAAAGGTAAGCTAGAAATCTCAAGATAAAGCAGTGGATTTTAAAATTTTAAGTAAATCTTCAAAAATAACAAGTTCACCAAAAGGGACCATAAAGTGATAATGACCATGTCAGAATGTCAAAATGAGATTAAAAAAAAAAGCTAAGAAAGACTATTCTAGAGACAAAAGTTCTAAAATGGATCATTTGCTTAAGGTGCCTCAATCACCCAATTTTTTAATAATAATTTTCATTTGTAATGAATCTTAACGTTGATTAAAGGTCCATCTTAATGAAGAAGATCCTGATAACTAGGGCGACAGATCTTAAGGTTCATATCAATTTTGACAAGCAGTCACCATGAGATCATCTGAATCAACAAACTATCTCCAAATTCATGTCTTTGACATGCAGTTTCGTGAGAATAGTTTGACACAATTTAACCACATGAGGATTTGTTTAATTTTTGCACAAGAGTAATTTCAGATTCACAATGAACAAGAAGCTCAAATGATGTTCAATCCTAGATTCAAAAGCTAACAAAGCAATTTTGACATGGCCAGTGTCACAAAAAGATCACTAATTGTGCAACTAGCTAAAAGATCTATAATCTACATTTTTTTAGTTCAAATTGTTTTAAAGTTCTAGCTTATTAAGCAAAGATTAAGCTACACATATGAAAGCATGGTAATTCTAGCAAGTCAATGGACTAGGCATGTAATTGAGTAAGAATTGAAATACTAAAACTCAAAAGGGTAATAAGCAAAGATCCATCAATTTAAATGACAAGCAGTGGAGCTTATATTACAATGCATCTTTTTGTGATTTTTATATGAATGCAATATGATACAATGAGATGCAAGAAAAAAAAACTCAAAAGGCTAAAAAGATCATAAAGATCACACAAACTCAAAAGGTGAAAATGTAGATAACAGACTCGTAACCACCACTAAATGCTTCTTTTATAGTAGTGAAGATATCTTGTGTCGTCTGTCACGGATGCGGATTTATGAGCGACAACAAGGCGATTGAGGCAGCGATTACATGTTTCTCTAAATTTAGTTTGATCAACGATTCTGTTAATATACAGAAACTGTGCAAGCGATCAATTACATCAAGGTATGCTCATTCAATTTTGTGATGGTGCTTGATTTATAGCAAAATACATTTCCAAGGGAGTTTGATGAACCATGGCATGTGTGATGGGCACAAGAATGACAATGATTACACTTACACACACATAAAAAGGAAAGGAAAGGATAGGATATTAATATTGTTGAGCGCCAAATTTTACTATTGATGCAAGCATCGCATGCGTGCAGATCTTGTGCAAGTTGCACCTCTCTTTACGCACGCAAATTGAGTAAGGAAGGATCGGATGGCCAAACAAAGCGAGCGGATCGGTGGCGTTGCATAAAATCTTTCAGACTCCTTTGACTTGAAATTTCTAGGAGCTTAATTCATGGATTCACGAGAGAGAGAGAGAGAGAGAGTGAGAAGAGAGAGAGAAAAGTGGCCGAGTTCATGTGTCTGTTTAGACTTCTTTGTCATAGGAATTGCTCTCTCAAACGGGCCAGGCTAAACTGCTGAGCTGGTTAGCTGAAGCTTTAAGTGTCTTATCTGTTAGTTTCTCGCCCAAAAAGAATATGCAACGCCCAACAGTATTCGTAAATACTATCCAACTAGAAAATCAAGACATTAAATTCGGATGGCGACATTTGCACAAGCGTACAAGTAAACACATATCGCGGTGTGCAAATGAGCAGATACACATCTCCACTACAAGCCGAACAACGTTAGGCGGATGGAGTGTCGTCGACCCATTATGGTGCGTGCATACATATAGCAAGTGGGCCACCCAACAAGTTTACTCCGCAAAAAAGAAGAAGATAAAAACATATTTCTCCACGTAAAATGACAAAGAATATAAGCGCAAAAAAATAATAATATGTGATTTGATTTACGACTTACGCAAATTGTGAATCGTGATAGTTCAACAAATATGACACTTGAGATGAATATATGCACGCAAGCTGCGATGAATACGATGAAAATGGTTGCGACCAAGCGATTATTGACAATATCGTAATACGAAATCTCGCAAGTAGCACTCAAGAAGAGGTTTACATAACTAAGATGGGAAATTAACTAATTATCTACACAAGTGGCTTCAAGCAAGCCCAAAATAATTAGTTATCCGAGTGAAGCGAAACCGAAATTTTTTGCTTAGGTCCTCATCTTTACGGGATCTATAACCCGGTTCCTCAATTCCTGCGGGAAAAAAGGCGATAAGCAACGACGATCGCATAATGTCTTTGGCAAGACAAAACATTAGAAGAGCAAATGCATAATGACTACTGTGTTAGAATGATCTCATCGGCGGCCAAATGCTTCCCCCATGATCTGCGCATACGATCGGGGCGCCATGCGATAACTCAAGGTGATGGGCCCTGTCACATCAAGGCTATAAAAGGAAAGGTGGGGGCAGGCGGCACAGACGGCAGATTCACCGTGTGCCGCCACAAACCCTACAGACAAAACCCTAGACCGATCCTAAAGGGTGGCGCAGACAAGTGACGGAAGCACCATCGCCGGATCTCCGCCGCCAGAGACATCGTCTTCATTCGGGACACACCGCCGCCTCTACCAACTACCGACGGCCTCGCCTCCGCTCGGGATCGACCACCGCCGCCTCTACTACACGCGATCCGCGATGGCCAACCCGTCTTTATCTACATCGGATGGTAACTCTCTCTCTCTCGGTTCTCTCGGACCGACACAAAACTCGAGATCCAAACAAAAGAGATCAAAAGAAGGAAAACCAACAATGGTATCGAGCAAGGTTGGCTCGGATCCGGATGGCAAAAGAAAAACAAGCGAAGAAAAGCAAAACAAAACCTAACCCTAGATCGGGTCTTACCCGTCGTGAGATCCGTCGCGTCAGCGGAGTCCTCGTAAGCGTGTGGAAGACCGGCCGAAGCGAGAGTGCTCGCCGCGCTCCACGCCCGCCGCTAGGGTTAAGATCTTGGCGCGCTGGTCGCGCGTGAAAGGGCACCGCTAAAGAGCCTCGGCGGCGCTCCCTCTCGGGGAGCGCGACGCCGGCGAGAGGCCACATGGCGGCGCGCCGGCCTTCTTCGGTTTTTCTTCTCCGCGTGTTTTCCGCCGCTCGGATTCGAAGCAGAGAGGGGAAAGAAGAGAACAGAGCAAATGGATTAGGGTTTTCGGGGCGTTCGCCGCACGCGGTTTTTGTTCCTCCGAAATCGCCGCTCAGCCGTCCGTTTGGATCGGCCGAGATTGCTTCGAGTAGAGGCGGTCGCAATTGCTTGAAAAATCGGCCGTCGGATGCCCATCAAAACGATGAGATTGCATCATGAGCGTGAGGAGGGCCCAGTGCTAGCGGTAGTGGGCCGAGAAGCGATAATGGGCCGAGGCACGATGTGGGCGAATGGTGATTTAAACAGTAAATTCAAGAAAATTGAATTCAATTAATTTTCAGAAGTATTATTTGAATTGAAATTGAATAAAATCTCTGTAAATTTTTCACCAACGTGTTATTATTTCCAGAGATTAAAAGTGTAAAGTATAATGCTTCTGATAATTAATTATTTTAGAATAATTTATTGTTTCCGCTGCAAAAGTTAATATTGATTAATTCTTTTAATTAAATTCGAACCAACGAGAGAATTTAATTTTTAAGAATTTATTGTGAATTATGATATTGTTATTTTATGACCAAAGTTGATAATAACAGTATTATAATTTTAATTGATATTTTTTTTATACATTGTTTCTATTTCTGCCCAACGGTGATATAGTTTTAATGTATAGATAAAATTGATTTAATTGTATGTCGTATTTTTTGACCAACGTTGGAAATAAGGCATATGATTTTCATGTTTCGTTCTCACTTTATTTGAACTAAATTTTCAGGAGGATACAACTTGATGAGTTGTATCAGAGAAATACTCACTCTAAAAGGAGACAATTATGGAGAGTGGAAGAAAAGATAGACTTAGCGTTTATCTTAGCCGAGGTGGTGGGTCCTCACTAAAGACGACCCATCGAGCCTATGGCACCAGTGAGGGGTCAAAATGAGGATGATACTGCTTGGCAAGAAAAGCCAGAGAGATCATGCTCCCTTACGGATGTCTTATGACCTAGAGCATAAGAAATGACCAACGACCAACAAGAAATGTATGGTGTGATAAAGAACACGATTGAGCACGCAATTGTGGGCTCAATCATGATCGTGACACCTTATCACGAATACCTTGATAAAATAAAGAGTCGGTTCTTGGCTCTTCAAAGACATATGCAACACACGGTGATTAAGCGACTTGTGATGAAAGGTATTCGGTGGTGGGATAAGAGAACACATATTGAGGATGAGCAACTTGGCATCCAAGCTTAAACCAATGGATTTGGCACTCAAGGATGAGTTCCTTATTCACTTGATTTTTGCTTCATTGCCGTAAAAGTTTGACACTTTTGTTGTCAATTACAATATCTGACCGATAAATGGGACTTAGAAAAATGCATAGCTATGTGTGTTCAAGAGGAGGAAAGTGTCATGTCAACATTCTTGCTCTTTTCTTCGAGATGCTGTAGATCGTCGTTATGATGCTGCAGCTCTCTCTTAGCCGCCGCCCCAAGCTTTTAAGGCCGTCGTGCTTCTTCCGCACCGCGTCTTCGTTCTACTTCTTGTGCATTGCGCTGCGTTTCTTCTGCACTACACATCTGTTGCGCTTCTTGTGCATTGCGTTGTGTTTCTTTTGCACTGTGTATTCGTTGCGCTTCTTGTGCACTGCGCCGCCGTCGTCTTGGGTTTCGATCTGCGCCGCCATACTTCTATCTATTCTTATTCGGATTAATTTGACAGTTCTCTCTATTTTTGTCGATTTCATCATCTTCTTCGTCATGTTGCCGTGATCGACTTTGCTCCCGCACCTTGTGCTTTATTGGCTGTCGCACGACCTCGGATGGGAGGAGATCTTTTATTGACATATTTTTCAAGAGCTGCATGCTACGACGATATTATCAAGACTCGAATTTTGAATTTTTCATATTTTAGTATCAATCATTTCCAAATGCAATGCTATTGCATGCACCTTGCATTTGAGGGGGGCGTTAGAGATATATTAGAGATATGATTATTTCATATTTCTTACCTGTCTTTTGTATTGTCTTATCTGTATATGGTATGCACCCTTTGTATACCTTATATATATTGTTCATTGGGTCTTTTCAATATACACACAATATTCATAACAGTTGCCACAACCAAATCACCTTTAAAAGGCAGGACAGTACACTTGCTGTTGCTGGTTTCCTACCCTTACAGTAGGGATTTCAAGCCAGTGTCTACAAGAAAGCAGCTGTACAATTAGCAGTTGTATATAATGAAATGCAATTGAAAGAGATTGATAAACTCACGTGTTCCCATCAGGTCGTATCAGCGGACGATCTCCCTCGTTGGGAATGGCAGGGGGGGTTCTGAAAGACCTCGTACGTAACACTCGTTAGAACCCACAGCAATGTTCTCAGCAGCAGGTGTCTCTGTGCTAATCAAAGCACTGCTAGAGTCCTCACCATGGTGACATTGTCGGCGTCCAAGCATCATCCTGCAAACTATAAATATCTGTGAATAACTCAAATGCAGGAATAACTCGAATAAATATATGTAAAATGAATGAATTATGCAAAGTTTCAATGAAACTGAATGCAACATGTACTCACAATCATGGTTGTCATGGTGTCGCCTTGCCGTCCTGGCGGTGCGGAGAGGACGTCGCGGAGGCTCACCTCGCCTTGGCCATCTAGCCGTCGGCGCCCCTCACTGCGCCGGCCGCCAGCGATTTGCCCTCCCTCCAACGCCAGATACTCCCTCCTCCACTCCCTCCACTAGAACTCTCGAACTCTCGAATTTGTCCTCCTCTTATTTTTCTTGAGTTTTTCTTTCTCTTGTTCCCGATTTATCTTCCTATTCCTTCTACTTCTTATGTTTCTTTGTCCCTCTCCTGAATTGCTACTTTCTACTGCTCATCTTTCGTTCTTCTTTACTCGCCGTATCTCACCTTGAGGATGCCATAGAGCCCAGCTGGACGCCATGACGTCATGGCGCCTCTTAGGCACTGTGGTCACCAAGTACGCTGTGACAACCACGCTCACAATATTTATTTATAACACCATTATCAAAATATAAAGTTATAAATCATCAATGTCTTCTTGGTAGTTTTCAATGTTCATTTCAGGACATGAACACGAAACTTAGCATTACGAACATCTTGAAAAGCATGATCCACAAAATTATTTGTGTTGTGCATCCACTCTTGGAATGTCATCCATTATCATTCCACCCATCCATTGTACATCCAACTACGTTCTTCTTCTAACGACATGGTTAAGTTTCTACTTAAATCTGAAATAAAATGTTTTGTGTCGATGCATGTAATTAGATTGTTGTAACTATCACAAAATGTGTTGTAAACTACACTCCACAAAATAGGTTTGATGCACTTAAAAGTTTGAACACATCATTGAAAAAAAAATCATAAACCAAAACTGTTGTTAAAAAACAAATAAGTAAAACGGGAGACAAATATTGTGCACGTGCATTCTTCAATTAGGAAATAGAGATCCTATTACTGCTCTTAATACAAAGATACTACGGTACATAGTAATCTCCACCATCCCCGATCGAAAAACAAAAGCCGAGTGAAATGTTTGGTTGGCGCGGAGCTAAACAAAATTCCCTGTGGCAGCAGAGAGCTTGAACCTGCTAGTATAACAATTAATGTAAGGGGGTTAAAAGAACAGTTGGTTAAGCAGCAATAATAGTGTGATGCAAGCCTCACCTTTCATACCCAGGACACTTCAATTTTTTCAACGAGATGAAATTTGCTTTGTCAGATTTTTGTTCCCTTTTCCAATTTACACTGTGATATCTGCGAAAATAAGTTACCTTACCACTTTGATTAAAGGAAAAGGTATATGGATTTTCTGAAGATGGTCAGGTATCTCGCTATCTCCCTTCATGAAATTCATTCTGTGGTCAAATTTGCAAGCGTTTGGTGCATTGAAAAATAGAAACGGGAAGTACTCCAATCAATTCACATGCAACGGCATCGCCTAATCTCCAAGAAACATGTTTGGTCAAACTAGGCTATTATACCTAGTTCAAGTTGGATTATATAATTATACACGCACTTTGAATTGGATGGTATTATCAAAAAAAAAATCCCCAAAAAGACACAAAAGTGATAACTATTTCCTGGTAACCTTCATAAAAAACTAATATTTTTAAGATTTTTGTAACTGACTACTTCGTGTTGAGTAACCGTCGCTGCTGAGTCTAGTCCGATCGATTATCTCGTAGACAAACGTAGAATCGTAAGAACAATGCAAGAACACAGATACAGAATAGTATATTGAACACATATGTATGAGAGAACTTCTTGCTTCTCTTTATTACTATTCTATAAAAACTGTAGTAAAATAGTTTAGGGTCTCCCCTTTATATAGTCTACTAGATGGATGTGCAACCCACCATGGGCCAGGCCTGCCTGGCCTGGACCCGGTTTCTTAACACCCTCTCTTAGACATTCATCCATCATGTTAATGTCTCATCAAAACTTCATAAAAAATTTAGAGAAAAAGTACATGAAATATATTCTACTATGCTGCACGAATTGTCTCATTATAAACCTTAGTCGAGAAACTTCAAGAAAACTCCAAGGGAAAAAGAATACAATCCACTCAATTTCATTTAATCTCCAGGATTTATTCTTTGGGTACTTGATCTTCGTGATCAAGTTTCAATAACAAGTTCATGAAGATTCTCCCCCTGAATTCTGCACTTCTCTAAGTCTCATCATTCCAATTCCATGTATGCATTTCAAAGCTAGATAATAGAAGTGATTTAGTGAATAAATCTTCAGGATTTTCACATGACTTAGTATACAGTACATTAATTTCATCCATCTTTTGTAATTCATGAGCATATAAGAACTTGGGGTTGATATATTTTGTGAGTTGACTCTTCACATAACCCATCTGCACTTGTGCAACACAAGCTGTATTATCTTTATAGATAAATAGTGAGAGTTTGTGCGATATTCAATCCACACGACTGCTGGATGTGGTGTATCATCCGACAAAGCCAAGAACATTCTCATGAGGTCTCGTATAGTGCAATGATTTCTAGTTGTTTTGTCGAAGTTGATACAAAACTCTGATTAGACGATTAACATAAAATTGCAGTTCCACAACATAGGAATACGTAGCATGTTTATGACTTAGTTGTATGCGGGTCTGACAGGTACCCGGCATCTGCATAGCTAGTCATGGTTAGGTCTTAGTTTTTTCTGCAGAACAGACCAAGATCTTTGCTTCCTTAGAGGTATCGGAAGACATCCTTTATTCCTTGCCAATGTCTTTTAGTAGGTTATGCACTATACCTTGCTAATAGGTTCACGGCAAATGCAATGTCCAGTCTAGTACAGTTTACTAAATACATAAGTGCTCCTACTGCACTCAATTACGGGAATTCCGGTTCCAGGACTCCCCCCTCTTCTCTAGGTCTGTATTGATCCTTGTCTTGCTGTAAGGACCTTCCGATCATTGGTACTTTCGAAGGGTATATATTTTCAAAACCGAACCTTTCTAACACATCCTGAGTGTAAATTGACTGATGCACTAAAATCTCTTCAGATGCATGCTCAAGCTGCAAGCCTAGACAATATTTGGTTTTACCCAAATCTTTTATTTTGAACTCCGACTCCACGTAAGAGCTTGCTTTCTTAATATCTTCTAGGGTCCCGATGATATTCAGATTATCTACATACACTGATATTATAAAAAAATCCATCCTGGGATCGTCATATAAATACACGGGGATAATCTTCATTGTTCGTGTAGTCTTTCTTGCATAGAAAGTCGCTTAAGCGATTATGCCACATCCTACCTGATTGCTTAAGTCCGTACAGTAACTTTATGAGTTGCACAATGTACAGCTTAAGTCTGTACATTGACTTTATGAGTTGCACATTGTACAGATTTCTATTTGCTTTGTCTTGGTTCAGGACAGAGATATCTTCAGGTACCTTTATATAAATGTCTGAATCTAAGTTTTCACAAAGGTATGCAGTTACCACATCCATAAATTTCATTTATAAATTCAAGTTTACTGCCATTGAGATTAAATATATAAAGGTAGTTCCGCCCATGACCGGGGAATATGTTTCTTTATAATCGACTCCTGGTCGTTGAGTGAAACATTGTGCAATGAGTCTTGCTATATATCTTACAACTTTATTATTTTCATTTCTCTTTCGAACAAATACCCACTTATGCCCTACGGAGTGCGCATGGGGAGACGTGTGGTTTACAGGCCCAAACACCTCTCTTTTATTCAGAGATAATAATTTTGCTTCTATTGCCTTCTTCCAATCTGATCTTTTCTTACATTCAATGAGCGATGCAAGCTATGGATCAAGATCGATGATTGTGGTAATTTTCTTTGTAAAATAAGTATCGACATTAGTTGTTGTTCTATTCGTAGATTCTCCTGTGGTCACATAATTTATAGTCATTTCTTCATGGGACGATTTTTCTAATGCTTTTACTCGCTCACTGCTGATTCCAATTGCGGGGGCAAGTCCCTTTAGTTTTTTAACTCCGATGTGTGCGCACACATCCATATTGATGTCTTCCTATGTGGGAATGTTCAAATCCGATATACCTTTTACTGAAGGTTCCATATTAGTGCCAGGTCTCAACTGACTCCCTTTCTGGTAATAGGGAACTTCAGTGATCAGCTGTGTCAAGTCATTCTTATCCCTTTTGTTAGGTGTCCTCGGTTACTTGGGATTCGAGAGGCCATAGTTCTCATCTTTTTATTCTGATGCCTCTAGACGAGATTAGGGGTACCATCAATTTTCTTTGGTATTTTAACTCTCTCCGGTGCATTGCGTGCAGGAACATGCGACTTGGTTACGCTCTTCAAATCACTAAAGTGGTCAGGCAATTGATTTACTAATACTTGCAAATCAATTATCTTCAGGGCTTCTATTTTTGCTTCACTAGTGCACGAGTCATGTGCATGGATTCCCGTGGCCTACCACATTATATCCCGACATTTTTCATCAAGGGGTTGATTTCCACCCCCTAATGACGGAAAACTATCCTCGTCAAATATGCTATTAGCAAAGCGGGCTGTATGCAAATCTCCAGACATATGGTCCAGATACCTAATTATGTATGTTATCTCATATCCAACAAATATCCCAGATTTTCGGAGAGGTCTCATTTCAGTTCGTTGCAGTGGTGGTATAGGTACACAAACTTTGCAACCAAACCTACGAAGATAAGAAATTTTCGGTGCTGACCCTTGCGCTAGTTGCATAGGTGAATGGATGTTATATGCCGACGGTCTAAAATTGATGAGAGTTGCTGCGTGTAGGACTGTGTGTCCCCAACATGTAGTTGGTAAATTATAATTCTACAAGAGCGGTCGGGAAATAAATTTAATTCTTTTAATTAATTCATCTGCAAGTCTATTCTGAGTGTGGACATACGGTACAAAATGCTCAACGATAAATCCTATTGTCATGCAATAATCATAGAATGCTTTTGAAGTAAATTCTTTAGCGTTGTCTATTCTGGTGGACTTCACATGATGATTAGAGAATTTATTCTTAATTTTAATTGTCTGCAAGATCAACTTTGCAAAAGCGTGGTTTCTCGTAGACAGTAAACATACATGTGACTATTTCGATGAAGCATCGATGAGCATGATAAAATACCTAAATGGCCCTGACAGGGGTTGTATAGGATCGCAAATATCTCCCTAGATACGGTTCAGGAATGCAGTGATTTCATCCTTCACTTTCAGAGCAGAAGGTCTAGTAATTAATTTCCCGGTGGAACATCCAGAGCACACAAAATCTTCCCGATTCAGGAAATTCTTTACATTGATATTATGTCCCCGAAAATTGTTAATTATATTTCTTATCATTTTAAGACCGGGGTGACATAATCTATCATGCCAGAGACAAAGAATTTTATACCTTCTAAAAGTAGTTTTCAGGATAATATAGGCTGCAGGTGCCTTAATATTAGTGTAGTATAGCATGGATTCATATGAAGGAAGTCGTTCTAATACCTTTTTTCAGTTTCTCCAGGCTTTGCTTATACCATACTCTTTTTCGGTCTCTACGTGGAAACTGTTAGCGCAAATATCCTTAAAACTTATGAGAGTTCTTATCGATTCTGGGTATAACAAGACTTCTTCAATGACCAAAGTTGTGCCCATTGGGAGCATAATTATGGCTCTTTCTGATCCTACTATACAATTATTACTGCAAGTGATTGTGGTAAAACTACCAGCATTCTTGCTGATCGACTGGAAATTTTTTGTCTCTTTTAAGATGGCATTTGTTGTGCCGCTAACCGCTAGGCACACTTCCTCCATAGGGCGCCACACGCGTTCTGATA
This sequence comes from Hsuehochloa calcarea, assembly GCA_036346395.1. Lineage (NCBI taxonomy): Eukaryota > Viridiplantae > Streptophyta > Magnoliopsida > Poales > Poaceae > Hsuehochloa > Hsuehochloa calcarea. Next base: position 77,074,417 of record CM070593.1, on the reverse strand, counting down.
TAAAGTATTTATTAATATGAGGTAGGAAGCATTCCACACATAAATAAAATACTCAAAAACAGAACATAACTTGCTATTATTAATACGAGAAAAAGTCTTGCAGGACTTATCATAAGAATTTAATATTTTGCCCTCCTAGAGCTTACAACCATTATTCAATAATTCAATATTCTATCACAACCATAAACTGCAAGTAACTATAAAAATATAAGTGCAATGAGTGCACTAGATTGAATCAGCGAACTATAAAGAAGCTTCTGCCTGAATCTGCTCCATGTCCATCTTTCGGCAACTACGGCTGCAGCCACTGCGATGTCCAAAGAAGGGGTGATGAGGGTTGCTGCTGGGCTGTCCATATCCATGGGTGCAACCAATGACTGTGAATCCTCTGTGCCTGTATTGGCGAGGTGTGCCTCATGTTATCATTTGTCCTTCTTCTTAGACAGGAAAGCATCAACCATGTGCTGCGGCTCACGGCAAATGCGTGACAATTGTCCCCATGTGCTACATTTGTAGCAACTTTGGTATTGTTGGCCATAGGGATTCTCATCGCACTTATTTTATCCGTCCTTCTTGGCTTGAGCATTTTGTTTGGTCTTGCGACCCACAACCTTACCCTTCTTACCTCTTTCCTTTGAGTGAGGCTTCCTCACCTTGTAGCTGCTAGCATTGACTATATATCCAATATTGCTACTAGGCGGTTGTGAGATATAGTTCTTACTTAGAATATCATCTTGAACTTTTACAATTTGCATAATGTCAATCAGTTCGGTATACTCCTTGTAGCTGTCTTGACGATAGTTGCGTGCGGATTGCACCATATTTTTGTGAAAGGTAGAGAGAGTTTTCTCGATCTTCTGCTCATCTATGGTTACCTTACCACAGAATTGAAGACTGGTACAACGTACTCCCCCACGGTCTTGTAGTCAGCAAAATGTAGTCGGTTCTATTCCTACTCTACCCGAGGAAGAATGATGTACTTCAGCTTCTTGAACCACTTCTTCAGTGTGGGCCAAAAAGCTAGGGCGTTCTTTTCCGTCATATACTCATTATTGAGCGTTAGGCAGAGATGGTGTTTGAGGAAATGAAGTGGCTGATCATTTTCCCTGGCAATTGGAGTGACATCCTTCAATGTGCCAGTCTGATAGTAGCACGGAGCTTCTTGGCTCCAAGTACGATCTTGACATCTTATGCTCAAGTCAGGTAATTCTGGCCATACTGGGCCAGCTCTTCAAACCATCGGTTCGTAATGCCAGTCATCTGCATATTTATGCAAAGATTTCATAAGATTACTGCTGGTAATTTGCATAAAATGCTTGTAAAAATTCTCATAATGTTCTAATATTTTTCTATTTATTTTTCATGATTTACTACTATTTGCAGTGATTGAGAGCAATGTGAACAATCACCGATAATCAAAAATAGTAAATACAATACTTAAATTGCATAGAAATAATAATAATAACAACAAAGTTAAATATGCTTCAAAATTTTAATAGTTAAACATGCTTCAAAATTTTAATATTATTCAAAAATTGAATTCCTGATGCCCTTTCTGTTGGAAAAAGGATTTTCAGTGAATTCTACAATTTTTGGGGGTTAAACCGCTAATTTTCTGTTCTGAGAAAATTTTATGCGTATTTTTCAGAATTTACGAGGGCCTTCTTGCAAAAATTCAGATTTTTTTATTTTTTTTCTTTCCCTTTTTTTCGATTGGACCACCCCCTCCCCTTTTTTCTTATTGGGCCTTCTTTCCATGACCCATTTGGGCCCATACACGGCTGGTCAAATGGGAGGGGTAGGGAAAGGGTAGGGTTTCCCTACCCCTATTCCTACCGGTGGCGGTGGCTCTATGGGAGCCATGAGAAGGAGGCTGGCGACAAGCAGCCACGGGGGCGCGTGAGGTGGCTGGCCGGTGCTACGACGCACGTCGCTACTAGCAGGCGGGACCGGTGGCCATGCGGGCCCTTCGCAGGAGGTGGGCGACGCATGCGGGCTCCCACGGTGGCGCGAAGCTCCCATGCGTGTAATGGCCTTGCGGGCTGGAGGAGCGGCATCAGCAAAGATACGCGGCGCTGAGTCCGTTTACCGCAGCGGAGTGTGCGGAGTTGTCAGAGCTTGGCGCAGAGCCCATGCGGGGCGACGTGGATCCCACGCGGGGCAGCGTGCTTGCGAAGTTGCAACGGCGTGGTGGGCGGGCGGTCGACGCAGCTTGATGGCCGGCGCACGACTCCAGGCCAACGTGGGTGGCCGATGGCAGTGTGGCTCCAGGCCGGCGCGGGTCGCTGACGGCTTCATGTCGATTGTCACACGCGAGAGAATTTTTTTTCGTGTACTGATCATGCAATGAGATGTAGAATCTACTGTGCAATCAACAATCCCTTTTTCTTTCGATTAATCATCTGATCGACATGTGCCGAGGATTGCAAGTCGGCTTGCGGAGATTGTAGGAAATTTGCAATCCACAATTCACAATCTACGGTGCAATCGACATCTGTTCTTTCATGCAATCCATTGATCAGTATTGTGCCGACGACTTCAAGTCGGCTTGCGGTAGATTAGAGCGGATTTGCACCGTCGGATAAAATAATATAACAAGCAACAATTGCAAAATTGAAAGCGATCTAGAAAATAATTCGATCTACGAGAGTCATTCTTGACTATTACCTTTTCAATCCGTGCAGGCCGGAGAGCATAGTCTTGATGATAACATGTTGAGTAACTGTCGCTGGCGAGTTCAATCCGATCAATTACCTCGTAGACAAGCGTAGAATCGTAAGAACAATACAAGAACACAAATAGAAAATAGTAGATTGAACATTCTTAACACTTAGCATGTTTAGCAATTTGGCGTTGTAATTGGCGTAATATGTACTGCTAGAAAATTTAAAGCTTAATTAAAATACTTTTGGTTTTTGTGATTGTGTTCATATATGTGTGATTTTTAATTAGCTGGTATATAAAATTTGGCAAAAAATAAATAATAAATAAATAAAGAGTTGCTCCGAATACTGATGACTGGTCATGCAGTGGAGAGCTGCCATGTAGTACAGATGAAGAGAACATGTTTGTTTTCACAATTTACGACTCCAAAATTGAGAGAATAAAAATTAAAAGAAAAGTAAGAACAAAAAAAGAGAATGAGAGAGCCGCCGGTTTGTTGGATTGACTCTACACGGCGACCCTCTGCAGCACCCTGGATTACTGGAAGGTACGACGAAGCGCATGGAGAAGGAGCGTGAGAGGCTCTCCGGCTCCACCCACGCCGCGCCGTCGTCGAAGTTCTCCGCGTAGCTGTACGCGTCGTATGGCTCCCTCGCCACCCCGGACGGCGCCGGCACGCAGCCGGTGGTGCAGAGCAGTATCCTCTTCTTCTCCCGCATGATCCGCCACAACAACCCCCTCAGCTTCGTGCCCCACCCGCGCCTAGAAGCCGCTGGCCGCGCGTGGTGTCCCGTGTACGCGGCAGTGGAGTACCGGTCGACCTTGTCGTAGGCGTCGACGTAGAAGATGTCGTCGTCGTCGCCGCCTGCGAGGTCGAAGCCGCTGCGGACGTAGCCGCGGGACATGGAGGGCGCGCAGGATCAGGAGGCCTGCCGCTGGAAGCGCGGGCTGTAGCCGCCGTCCATGGCGAGAAGTGGCGGTGTGTGGGGGAGAATCAAGAAACGGGAGGAGAGGTGGTGGGAAATGGGAGGAGACAGAGGAGTGGTGTCGCCTGTCACGGTCTCGTATATGTACAGGGAGAGGGAGGTGGCCGGCGGGTGGTTTTGGAATTTTTGTTGAATACGGTTTGTGTCAACTCGTATTTGCAGAAATAAATACTGAATTTATGTATTTACAGAAATGACCACCGAATTCACACTATCACCATACACCAACGCATATCCCGCAGCCACGTGGCTCTCCCGACCAACCCCCGCCGCCACCTCAGCTCGTTGGCGCATGGATGCGCCAACAGCCCTCGCCCCGCCACGTGTCCTATGTTAGGTTAGTGTTATGGTTAGTTAGAGCTAGGGTTAATTAGGGTTAAGGTTTGGCTAAAAATATAGCAAATGAGTTCAAAAAATTATAATTTTTTTGTGGAGCCTCCCGACACCGTGTACTTACTTGTATAAATTTATCGTTGTTTTATTTATTCCGAATTTGTATCACTATTTTGTATAAGTATCATGTTTGCACGAATTTGTAAATATAGAAAATGAGCTCTGAAAATTATTAATTTTATTTTGAAGGCTCGTCACCTTAGCCAAACCCTAACCATAACTAACCTTAACACTAACCTAACTTAGGACATGTGGCGGACCGAAGACTGTTGGCGCATGGTCACCATGCACCAACGGTTGGAGCATGGTGAGCACGTGCCAACGAGCTGAGGTAGTGGCCACATGGCATCGTGCGCCAACGCCTGTCTCGCCGCGGGAGCCGTTGGCCGTGCACCAACGATTGCAAATACGAGTTGAAAACGTGTCGTATCCGTAAAAAAAATCGTGGTTTTTTGGATAGGAGTATAGAATTGGAAAAAAAAATGTTTTTCTTTTTTCTGAAAGCAAAAGAATTGTGCTTTTTAAATCTGACTGAATTCTTTTATTTTGTGATATTTTTTGTTTGAGTGGATAATTAAAGATGGACTTTACTTCAATCCTACTGCTTCCATAAACCCAACAAAATACAGCTATCAAATTATTCCCACTATCTAAAATTGAAGTGTCTGGTTACTCTTCATAGTCTCTGAGATAATACAGCCGACGAGCCAATCTCGCTGTCTAAATAGAGTGTTTCTTTACTTCTCATAATTCACAAGATCTCTACTACTTAAATGAAGGAATTGATGGCGATTCGTCCTTTCTCATACGATGTGAGCCGTTAGATCTATCTTTCTTCGTGAGATATGAGCCGTTAGATCTCTTTTTTTCTCAGTTCCTCTCGTGCGTACGGTTGACCACCCATAACTTACTCTCCACTCCCCCACACCCTAACTGGCCAAGTTGGTGCACAAGAAGCCCAAAAATTTCATTGATCTCTCCAAGAACGGGTTGTCGACGGATCACTTGCATTGTAGGCTGAGCACGATAACAGTTGACGAGATATGTTTTTTTTTAATCTGTAGCAAAACACGAACATTGGACTAGTATTATTTTAATACAGCTATAGAACTTTTGTCAGTATCATTAATTAAAATGTTTCTTTGCTCGAGAACGTTCTCCACCTTTTGAGACTTAAAGCTATGTTTTGCAAGGATTACTGCATAGACGATTACGAAGGGATGCATTTCAATTTGCAGTAGGGTAGGTCATGGCTTGGTATGAAGTGACGAGTCTAAAGTTGCAGCAATCCCATACAATTCAATCTTTCCTCCTTTTTCTTCTTCTCCTTCGTATGCTAATCTTGCTACTGTAGAATAAGAACATCTGTTTATCGTGAAAAAAAATCTATTGCAGCGGAGAAGAAAATATATACTGTATCTTTATACACACACAACGAAATTGCTAAAAAAAAAATTGTCGCGTGTTTTTTTGAGAGAAAACAGTCGATTTTCCGACTTTACAATTTTTCTTAGATATTCGTGCTTCAGTCGGCAACATCGTCTTCTCTATATATTTGCTAAATAACATTCGACTATTTTTTTTGTCAAAATAGTCGAATTTTCATCCGTCCGATATACTTTGAGATTTGCACTTCTTCTCATACGATGAATTGGGTCCGAATTTGTTATGATTTTTTTCGGACCATAACAGGTTCACCACATTGTTGTATTTTATTAGTATAAAATTTTATTTTTTTTGTCTTTGTTTTTGTCTTTTGTTTTTGCTAAATATATCAAAGTATATGTTAGATTTTGAATCATTAGATTTTGAATCATAAAATATGAGTTATTAAGACTTTCGACAATAATTACAGTGATCAAAAACAAAAATTACATACATAAATTCTTGTAATTTATGTATAATGAAGTTGTAAATGAACTAAAAATTAATTATTTTGGATTGAAAAAACAGTTGAATGTTATATAGCCGCACCCATACTACTTGCTACTTTTTAGCGGTCAACTATATTTTGTCTATTTTTCTACACAGCGTAAAGTGCATTTTGGATACATTCATTCGCATCATATCAACAAACCACAAAGAGTTTTATCACAAAACACATGCGTAAATGATATAATCGTCCACGAAGATATATATATATATATATATATATATATATATATATATATATATATATATATATATATATAACACAAACTCAAAAGGTGAAAAGGTAGATAACAGACTCATAACCACCACTAGACTCATAACCACCACTGAATGCTTCTTTTATAGTAGTAAAGATATACTGGCAGGTCTGCTGTCGCCGGTCTGGATTTATGAACGACAACAAGGCAGTTGAGACGGCAGTTACATGTTTCTCTAAATTTAGTTTGATCAACTGTGCAAGCGATCAATTCCATCAAGGTATGCCCATTCAATTTTGTGATGGTGCTTGATTTATAGCAAAATACATTTCCAAGGGAGTTTGATGAACCATGGCATGTGTGATGGGCACAGCAACAGCAACAGTTACACTTACACACACATAAAAAAGGAAAGGAAAGGATAGGATATTAATATTGTTCAGAACGCCAAATTTTACTATTGATGCAAGCATGGCATGCGGCGCAGATCTCCAGGCAAGTTGCACCTCTCTTTCTGCCTGCAAATTGAGTAAGGGAAGGATCAGATGGCCAAACAAAGCGAGCCAGATCAGTGGCGCTGCATAAAATCTTTCAGACTCCTTTGACTTGAAATTTCTAGGAGCTTAATTCATGGATTCACGAGAGACAGAGAGAGAGAGAGAGAGTGAGTGAGTGAGAAGAGAGAGAGAAAAGTGGCCGAGTTCATGTGTCTGTTTAGACTTCTTTGTCAGAGGAATTGCTCTCTCAAACGGGCCAGGCTAAACTGCTGAGCTGGTTAGCTGAAGCTTTCAGTGTCTTATCTGTTAGTTTTATTGTAAAGTGATTGAGAGAAAACCAAAAGTCATCTTTATTCTGATCATATACATGTATATATACATGATGAAGAGTTGGCAATGAAACCAAAGGGTGTCAGTTACAAAACTGTTTGTACATTGGGCATAACTGCTGTGCAGTTTTTATTTTTGTGTCACAACACTCCCCCTTGACCAATGTGTCTTCATATGATCTTCTAATTCATCATTTTGGAAAAACTCCTCTAAAAACCCTGTAGGAAAAAATATGAGGAGAACCGATAGAATAGATATGTCATGAAAAACTCCTTTAAAACCCAGTGGGAAAATTTAAGGAGAAAAGTTGATATGTTATATATCTGTTCATATCTTCCTAGACCCCCTGTGAGGAAAAGAGATATATTAATGATTATGTTGTCATATTGCCTCATTAAAAACCTTGATGAGAAACTCATAAAGGAAAAGAGTACACTATTTTATCTGAACGGGTTGAGTCTTAGGAGATTTCTCCCCCTGACATCTGCAAATCACGTAGTCTTCGCATACCAATTCCATGAACACATTTTTGAAATGCGGAAGTTGGTAATGACTTGGTAAATAAGTCTGCGAGGTTATCACAAGACTTAGTTTGCAGAATAGTGATTTCCCCACTCACTTGCAATTCATGTGGGTAAAATAGTTTAGGTGCAATATGTTTTGTGATATTACTCTTTATGTAACCCGTTTGCATTTGAACAACGCAAGCAGCATTATCTTCGTAGATAATGGTAGGTGATGAAATAGCACCTATATCACATGACTGTTGTATGTGATTAATCATTCTGTGAAGCCATACACATTCACGTGATGCTTCATATAATGCAATTATTTCGAATGATTAGTGGATGTAGCCACTAGGGTCTGTTTCGAAGACTTCCAAGAGATGGTCGCTCCCAGTGTAAAAACACAAAGCCTGTTTGAGATCTGGCATTATGGGGATCTGATAAATAGCCAGCATCTGTATATCCTATTAAATCCATATTTTTATTCTTTTGAAAGAATAGACCGAGATCTTTAGTGCCTTGAAGATATCTAAGGATATTCTTCACTCCTACCCAATGTCTTTTGGTTGGAGTAGCGCTGTATCTAGCAAGTAGATTTACCGCAAATGCAATATCCGGCCGGGTGCAATTTGCAAGGTACATAAGCGCTCCGATAGCACTGAGATATGGAACCTCGGGTCCCAATAGCTCTTCATTTACATCTCGGGGTCTAAATAGATCTTTCTCCCTGTCTAGAGATCGAACAACCATGGGGGTTTTCGATGGATATGCTTTGTCCATATTGAATTTTTCCAATATTTTCTGGACATAGGCTGATTGATGCACTAAAATGCCTGTATGAAGGTGCTCAAGTTGTATACCTAAGCAAAATTTGGTTTTACCCAAATCCTTCATTTCAAATTCCGTCTTAAGATGATTGCGTGCTTCATCTATATCTTGTGTGTTACCAATGATATTAAGATCATCAACATACACAGATATAATGCAAAATCCTGTTGAGGATCTTTTTATGAATACACATGGGCAATCATCATTGTTGGAGTATCCCTTTTTGGTTAGGAACTCACTTAGTCGGTTGTACCACATTCTACCCGACTGTTTCAAGCCGTATAAAGATTTGTTCAACTTTACACAATACATATTGCGATTTGCGTTTGGATTCGGAATTGAAATTCCATCGGGAACTTTCATGTATATGTCCGAATCGAGTGACCCATAAAGATATGCAGTCACTACATCCATCAACTGAAAAACTAGATGATTTTTAACTGCCAATGAGATTAAATATCGGAATGTTATTCCACTCATTACTGGAGAATATGTTTCATTATAATCAATGCCGGGTCTCTACGTGAACCCTTGTGCTACAAGCCTTGCTTTGTATCTCACCACCTCATTATTTTCATTCCGTTTGCGGACGAAAACCCATTTGAAACCGACAGGGAATACTTTGGGAGGTGTATGTATCACATTGGTGAATACATTTCTTTTATTGAGCGAGGCTAACTCCGCTTGAATTGCATCCTTCCATTGGTTCCAGTCCGAGCGCTGTTTGCACTCTGCCATGGTCTTAGGATCTGGATCATTTTGAAGGTTGTTTGCAATTGTTGTGGAGAAATAAATGTCGACAATTGTAGTCTTACGATCATATGATTCTCCAGAATCATTATAGTTAGTGGAAATTTCTTGGACTTCGATGACTCAATGTTATTTCCCAAAACATTTGAGTCGGGTATTCGATGTCCCGTGATCGATAATTGAGTGCACTTTGTTGATCCGGGTTCAAGGATCCTTTGGTGTCTATCAACTTGAGGTTGATCTGCATTTACATTCTTTTGTTTCCTTTGTCGCTTGTTAGAAGTCAGATCCGCCATTTGTGTCGTACTTCTCCTCTCTTATTTTGAACTCGGGAGTTGAGTGGTATTTTTGGTACCTCCACTCTTTCAGGCACATTTCTGGCAGGGTTATAGGATTTTGTGACACCTTTATAATCAGTAAATGCATCTGGCAGATTATTTGCAATGTTTTGCAAATGAATAATTTTCTGAACTTGAAGTTCAGTCTCTGTAGTACGTGGGTCTGAGGCAGGAATGCCTTGAACATTCCAATTAATTTCCTGGCATTCAGTTTGGTATTTATTGTCTCCCCCTAATGCCGGGAAATGCTCCTCATTGAATATGCAATCAGCGTACCGGGCCGTAAACAGGTCCCCTGTTAGGGGTTCGAGGTATTTTATGATTGACGGTGATTTATACCCAACATAGATCCCAAGTTTCCTGTGCGGTCCCATTGAGGTACGCTGCGGTGGTGAGATCGGTACGTATGTAGCGCAACCGAACTTTCGCAGATGGGAAATATCTGGTGGATTTCCACGTACTAATTGTAGCGGGGAAGTGCTATGATATGCAGTTGGACGCAATTGTATTAAGTCAGCAGCGTGTAAGACTGCATGACCCCAACATGATGTTGGTAAGTTGCAATTCTGTAGTAATGGTCGTGCAATGAGCTTGATTCTCTTGATAAGAGATTCTGCTAAACCATTTTGTGTATGAACATATGGAACAGAGTGTTGAACTTGTATCCCAAGAGCCATACAATAATCATTGAAGGCATAGGATGAAAATTCAGCAGCATTGTCCATTCGAATTGATTGAATTCGATATTCAGGATGATGTGCTCGTAATTGGATGATTTGACCAATTAACTTAGCAAATGCATGGTTTCGTGTGGATAAAAGACACACATGTGACCATCTAGTAGATGCATCAATGAGAACCATGAAGTACCTGAATGAGCCACACAATGGTTGTATAGGACCACATATATCTCCTTGAATGCGTTCAAGGAATTTAAGTGGTTCAGCTCTGATTTTAAGATAAGAGGTCTTAAAATCAATTTTAGGTTACAGACAGAAGTGCATACAAAATCTGAGGATTTTGGAATTTTTGTTTTGAGATATGTATGACCAATAGAATTGCTAATAATTTTCCTCATCATTCCAATGCCTGGGTGGCCAAGGCGATCATGCCATGTTTGGAATGTATTAGTATTTTGAAAAATTACTTTGTCGCATAATATGTTGAACGGATTTGATGTATGTATAGTACAATCCGGAGTTTAAAGATGGAATTTTCTCTAGTACTTGTTTGCCATATCCGTTGTTTTTGGTTAAGAGTAGATATTCCTCTTTGTTGTCACTTTGGGTTTCAATATGAAAACCATTCTGACGGATATCTCTATAACTAAGTAGGGTACGTGTTGAATCGGGATACAAGAGTGCATCCTCAATCTCCAATTGTGTACCCATAGGGAGAGTGATAGAAGCGCGACCAGAGCCTACTATCGTTGCATCGCGTCCAGCGATTGTTAAAATATTTCATTTTCTCCTTGTAAGGGTTTGGAAATATTTTGTGTCCCTAAGTATAGAGTTTGTGGTACCGCTATCCACAAGGCATAATTCCTCCTCCATTGGATTGACTCCAAGATCTATATACACAAAGAAAAGAATTTAATGAAATTCTTGAAGTAATATATAGAATACATACAAACTTTATTTTGCAATATCGGATATGTTCGATATATGATTGTAGCATACAAGCTTACAATATAGATGACAACATTATTTATATTACAACATAAAAGTACTTAGTAGCTATGGAACTAGGAGTCTAATTGAGATCTCCAAGCATGTCGTGAGAATGAAATTCTTCAAGTGTGTCCTCGGTGCACATGAGATCATCCTTCTTTGTAGAGGCACATGTGTCTTTGAGTTCTTGAATGAACTTTTGAGAACATCCGGTTTCATCATCGTTGGATGTGAGATTGAAGTGTGCTTCAAATTTCTTCATTGAGCATTCTTGCCTTGAGCCAAAGACTGGAGGTAGAGGTTCACAAGATGCTTTGGTGCGGCATTTCTTGGTAGGATGGTTGTAGCAACCACACTTTTGACAAATCTCCTTTTGTCAATTTTCTTACCAAAATTGCCTTTACCTTTCTTGAATCCACTTGGTTTTTGCTTCATGTTGCGTTTGTGTTTACCTTTAAAGTTCTTTGAATGGTCTTTTGAACCATTGAACTTATTGTTATTTTGATTAGCATGAACTTCAGGAAGTGGAGCAGCCCCGATGGGACGTTGCTGATTATTCTTTAAAAGAAGTTCAACATGTTTTTCTGACTGAAGTAAAGTATGCATAAGATCAAAATAAGTTTGGTAATTTGCAAAGACGCCATTCTTCTTTGTAGGACCTCGTCGGATGGGAGCATTGTAGAGAGTCTTCTCTTTTATCCGCATCTGTTGGTTCCTTCTCACAAAACGCAGATTTGGAGCAAATAGTATGAAGGGCATGGTTATAGTCTCCAACTGTTTTGAAATCTTGGAGTCTAAGATGTGCCCATTCATGATTAGCCTCGTAAGATAATGACTTCTCATTGTTCATATCTATTTTTGAGGGCTATCCATAAAGTAAGTGGATTCTCCTCATACAGATATTCCGCCTTTAAATCTGGATGTATGTGATTCCGTATTATGTTTAAAACGGAATATTTCACAATATCCGGAGGAATTTGATCTGCGGGAGGATTAAATATCACCCTTTCCAACCCACGTGTGGTGAGGTTGATCTTTAAGTCCATAGCCCATGTAGGGTAATTGGTACCATCGATAGCGAGTGGCTCAAAATCTTTGGTAGCCATTTAAAACCTACATGAAAAGTACACCATAAATAATTAATTTACATGAGGTAAATTAATGTGTATGGTATTGTTGTAATAAAATGCAAAATATGTGGAAAAAAAATATGAGTATTGTATGCCAAATGAATATATATACCCAAATTAAATATAACGTGTGGTTATATTTATAATACTGTATAATCACAATATTGGTGGTGAACACCAATATGGCATAGCGTACAAATAAATGTAGCAAAAAAGGGCCATAAATTGTGATATTATGGTATTTATGCTAGGTATAATATTTGCAAAAAATTCCAAATTATTAAGTACAATGGTACTCATTAAATGAGAAGTTTTGAATTTTAATTTTGCTAAAGATAGCAAATTTAAATATGGACGCGATGCGTATTGCAAATAAATTACAATAAAATAATAATCCTATATATGTAAAACATATAAATGTGAATGCACATTTATTTAAATATTTACATAATTTTCAGATCCTGTAGGGACTGAAATGCAAATTTATAATAGGAATTTATTTAAAATAAAGATTCCGCATTTCCCATGAAATACAGGGGGGGAAATACAAAATCGTGACAACCTGGGCTGAAGCCCATTTGGCCTTTTGGCCCAGGTGGGGAGGTGGAAATTAATTGGGCCAAAGCCCATTTGAGGACAGCCATATATAATTGAAGGGGAGTTAGGGTTTCCCTAACTCCCCAAACCCTAGCCACCATATGAGCCGCCGTCATTTGGAAGGGCGCCATGCCGAGGAAATTTGAATTCTTGGCTGCCGAGGTCGCCGGCCGTCGCGCCGGGCCGGGCCGGGCCGCTGCGTCGGCCCATATTGCCCGGCGCACGCGCCGCGCCGGCCGGCCGGGCCGGCCATGCCGGCCGCCGCCATGCCAGCCAGGCCAGCCGCGCTTAAGTCGGGCGGTCCGGCCGAACCATACGCCGATCCCGGCCAGCGCCATAGCCGGCCGCCGGCCGGAGGCACCATCTGCGCCGGCCATGGCTGAGGTCGGATCGGCCGGCCGCCGCGGCCGGCGCGTAGCCCGGCCGCTACGCGCCATGCGCCACAGACCGACCGGCAAGACCATCATGCGCCGGCAGCGTAGTCGTCGGCCGTGAAGTCGCGCCGTCCGCGCCGAGGTCGGATCGGCCGGCCGGCCGGCCGGGCTGCGCTTAAGGCCGCGCCATGCTTCTGTAGCCGGCGGCGGCACCACGCGCCGGCCGCGTAGTGCGTCGGCCGCGACAAGATCGCCGTCCGCGCGAGGCCGGACTCCGTCGGCCAGCCGGTCGGGCCGCCCGGCCGCTTATGCGCCGGCCATGCCGGGCCTGCAAGCGCCGAGCTTCCTCCTTTTTCGATTTATGTGGATGAAAATTCATCCTCTGCGGAGGATGCTTGTATGGGGTTGCAGATCCGGAGACCGGGACGACGGTTGGCGGCTGCGGAGGCATCGCGCGGCCGCCGTGAAGGACCATAGCGAGGGCCTTCGCCCGGTGGGTAACGCGCGTCGTCGCCCATGGACGACGATGAGCCGCCGAGAGCCATGACCGGTGGCGATGATGGTAGTGGTTGCCGGGCGTGGTGGTGGAGGCTCCTCATGGAGAGGAGCGAGAAGAACATGCAAGTTCTTGTGCAAAGAATCAACTAAAGCGAGGATCTGCAGAAAAGCGTTTTTTGTGATTGTCACAAAGTGCCATTACCTCTTGTTTTCTATTTGTGTGAGAGTAGGGTGCTGATAACGTATTGTAAAGTGATTGAGAGAAAACCAAAAGTCATCTTTATTCTGATCATATACATGTATATATACATGATGAAGAGTTGGCAATGAAACCAAAGGTGTCGATTAAAACTGTTTATGCATTAGGCATAAGCTAACATGCAGTTTTATTTTTGTGTCACAACAAGTTTCTCGCCCAAAAAGAATATGCAACGCCCAACAGTATTCGTAAATACTATCCAACTAGAAAATCAAGACATTAAATTCGGATGGCGACATTTGCACAAGCGTACAAGTAAACACATATCGCGCAGGTGTGCAAATGAACAGATACACATCTCCACTACAAGCCGAACAACGTTGGGCAGGAGGAGTGTCGTCAGCCCATTATGGTGCGTGCATACATATAGCAAGTGGGCCAGCCCAGCAAGTTTACCTGGCAAAAAAAGAAGAAGATAAAAACCATATTTCTCCACAGAAAATGACAAAGAATATAACTGCAAAAAAAAATATGTGATTTGATTTCTGACTTCTGCAAATTGTGAATCGTGATAGTTCAACAAATATGACACTTGAGATGAATATATGCCTGCAAACTGCAGTAAGATACGATGAAAATGTTGGAATTAAATGGGCTAGGTCCATATTATAATATTCAATTTAATTCCTGGTAAATCTCAAAAGCTCATATACTTGTGCTAAATTGTTTAGTCCCATATGAACAATTGAAGGGGAGTTGCACCTGTTTATAAGGTGGAACGTGAGACCTCTTCTTGTGGAATTGGAGAGAGCCAAGAGACAACACACGCGCGCTCGCTCGCCTCGCCTCGCCGTGCCCTGCGTGTGCGCAGGCGTGTCAGGTGCGGGCGCGATTTTCTTTATCTATTCGAAAATCGAAACGCTCTGACATTGATGGCGACTGTTGGTCTCTAGTCTCTTTATTTTTTGCCATTAAAAGAACAACGTTCTGGTCCTTAATGGTAACTGTTCGCCTTTAACTTCTGGTAAATGTTGTCCTTTGATTTCTGGCAACTGTTGGCTTTTAGTTTCTGGCGACTGTTGGCCTTTGGTTTCCTAGCAACTGTTGGCCTTTGGACTCCGAGTTTTGGCTATAAAAGGAACAGTGCAGTTCTGCTTCTTTCGGAGGTTTTCCACAATGATTCCACGATCTCTTTGTTGTTGTCTCGGCAATCTCCATCCGCGAGACACGTATGCGGTCGCACCGGAGAAGCAGCCTCGGAACCCTCATCCTCGAAGGCTTGCACGAGCGAGGATGAATAAGGTTTTTGGGGAGCGTTCGCGCGACTGCTCGCTGCTACGTCTACATCATCAACGCTCTGCTACGTTCTACATCAACTGCCTGCTACTACACTCTACATCAACCGTACTACTACTACCACTACGTCATGACGAACGACGCAATCATCAAGAGCACTGCTACATCTTCCTCTGAATCTGGGTATGACTATATCTTTCTTGTTACTTGTTTTGCTTTAATGTTTATTGTTGTCTTGAACACTGAGATAAAATTGCTAGCTTCTGTTCTTCTAGAATCTGAATCTGGCATTCCTATAGTGTTCTTTGTGATCTGCTTTATGCATATGTTTCATCTATTATATTTCTGGATTAAAGTAATCCGAAAAATGCTTATATTTTCAACCGAAAATGGTTGCAGCCAAGCAGATTATTTACAATATCAGAATACAGAAATCTCGCAAGTAGCACTCAGTAAGAAGTTTACATAACTAAGATGGGAAATTAACTAATTATCTACACAAGTGGCTTCAGCAAGCCCAAAATAATTAGTTATCTGAGTGAAGCAGGAAACCCAGAAATTTTTTTGCTTAGGTCCTCATCTTTACAGGATCTATAACTTCGGTTCCTCAATTCCTGCAGGGAAAAAGCTGATAAGCAACGCACAGTCGCATAATGTCTTTGGCAAGACAAAACATTAGAAGAGCAAATGCATAACAGCTACCTGATCACCATCTGTACCAGATTCTGGAATTGCACCCAGGATAGACGAGGTAATAGCACCACTGTTGCCAGGTGCAGAACCGGATGACCTGCTTGAAGTTTGATTCTGGAAAGGAAAGGCATGACAAGTTTCTTCGGCTTCCCAAAGGGATGGATTTGATACCTTCGGTTGGTTACTTGCTTGCTGGTGAGAAATCAAAGAAGCAATATCAGCATCAAATGAATCGCAAGTAACAGGGATCTGCTGGATAATCGAGGTATTTTGTGAAGGCAATTGTTTGCTGTCTTGAGAAGTTGCAGCTTCAGATAACAGTGCTCCAAAACTTATGTTAGATATGCAATCAATCCATGAAAGTGGTGTCACTTTGCTCTGATTATCCTATTTTTAAAGCATGCAAAGAAGATTAGGTATGAAGTACAAATATCATTAATGTTGCAAGAAACACATAACATGTTATACTCACCACAGACTACTGCATCACACTCAACGGATGGTGCGGCAAATTTACTTGGGAACTCGCTCAAAGCAACCATCTGTTTCTGTTCATTGAAAACAAGATCTGAGGGCTTGTCACCAATAGTCTTGTCTGCAGAGTGCACTGATGCCACAGATGCTCCATTGGACCTAATTTCGGCCGACGACGTGTTGGGCTGGGATTCTGTCTCTGGCGTTAGTGATAGATGGGCTCTTAGAAGTAACACGGCCCACTAGACACAAAGCCATCGTAGACCACCACCATATCACGACACCATGCCCACGCCAGTACACACCACGCTTCATCCTTCGTCTTCGCCTCCTCTCCGCTCCGGGGGAAGCTTCTGGAGGCTTCCAGTCCAGATGGCGGCGCACGCGGCGAAGAAGCCGAGGCCGGAGGACGAGGCGGAGGAGGAGATGCACCTGGCGTTTCGGGGCGCCGCTAACGCGCTCTCGCAGGTGTACACGCAGGCCGTGGCCCACCAGAAGGCCTCCTTTCTCGCCGGCGAGCGCCGCGCCATGGTCCGTCGACCCCCCACTCACACACACACATCCGTATTTCCGTTTTCTGCCGCCTGCCCCTCCGATCGGTGGGCGCGTCGCGTGAAAGCTGCGATCTTGGCCCGGGTTCTTGGGTCCGGTTGGTGTCGAATTACGGGGGATTAGAGGGTGATGCGATCTTGCCTCGAGTTCTTTGGAGTTGCTGGTGGGTTAGGATTGGGGAATTTCTTGTTTTTACTGAATTTTAGTCGAGAATTCTGGGTGGGGTGGTGGGATTTGGGGGGTTCTTGGGTGAAGCATGCCACCTGTTCGTGGAACTTCATTGTGTAGCGAAAATACGACATTACCAAAAGTTACTTTGCAAAGATGATATTGTAGTGCATGTAGTGCAGCACCATTGGAGCTGAAGCCGATGGGGGTCATCGAGAGTGTTGAGCTCCAGCAAATTACGAGTGTATTGCCATCGCCATACTTTTCCGGTGATCTGTGATCTCTATGCGATGAAGATGCGCTTTGGTTGGCGTTGTCAAATGACACTATGTTTCTGTGGATTTTGTGGGATGTTTCGGGGAAATGTGGTGATAATTTTGCTTTTGAAGTGGGTTAAGAGTGTAGAGCACAAGGCGTGAAGACCTAATTGTAAGATGATTGTCTTGAAAGAGTGAAGCGTGTACGGTGTTTTGCATATGCAACTCGGTTTTTGCAAACCTTTTGAGGACAAGAATCGATCTAGAGTTCCGAGTAGGGGCCTCCTCTGTTTGAATGTTATGTAAGTTGTAGGTGTAAATTGTTGGAAGTCATCAATTTGTGTTCTTGAATGTAGCCACACATACTGTTAGCTAACAATTCGCTTCAATTGATCCTATCGAGTTTTTGCAGGAGAGTGTCTATCGATGGATATCCAGTCAGCATGAGGAAGCTTCGGAGGTGTCTGTTGCTGATGCACTTGCTTTCTTGCAGGTTATATGAACAACTTGTCTCAACCATTTTTCTGAATGCATTTAAACCCTATTTGACATATTATGCCAATACCTTGTGTCCTATGCAAGCATCTATGCGTTAACTCAAGAGAATTACTATCTACTTTTACCTTTGTTTACTTTATAGCGTGATGCTAGGAACATGCCGAGTAATAGTTGAACTTGAAAGAATTGGCATTTGTGAATCATGTAAGACATTGTTAACCAATAATATATTCTGCGACTCAGTAGACGGAATATAATAGTATAACAGGCACAATCTTTATAAACGTGTAATAGTGATTCTAGCACATCTTCTACAATATGGCATGCTTGTTTTGATTATGCTTCGTTCAAAAGATGATATTGTTCCCTTTCTTTTCTTATAGCTATTGGCTATTGCTATTGTTATGTCAGTATCTGTATGTGGCCCAAGTCCTTGATGCTTCTCTTCTGTACACAGAATGAGATTGAGCAAAGAGCAGAGGACATGCCAGGGTCTTCCCAGCATCCAGGTCCACAGCCAGCGTATAATTTTCCTTCTGCAAATGTCCAAAGCAATTCCTTCTCGTTTGGAAATGTAGCAGCTGCACTTCACTCGCGGATGGGCCAAGCTGACCAAACAAGAATTGCGGGCATCTCAAATACTCTCTCCAACCCTTTACGGCAAAATTTCCACTCAAGTCATTTGGTTCAGTGTTTAGGATATGGCCCCATCAACTCGCTGCCAAATGGAAGTGGAGCTTGGAACAACCATTCTCCCCAAAACCAGAACTTCATGCATTGCAATTCGCATGAGCCCTCCATGGATATGAATCATGATGCTCCTTGCAGTTGTGAACCATATGAAAAGCAGTAACTTGTTTGTCTAGTTTCTTTGGAGCCTTCAAGATCTGATCATTATTTGCTGGAAAGTCCGATCATTATTTGCTGGAAAGTCCTATGAATTGGTGATAGATGCGTATCCTTCTAGAACTTGCTTGCCTTCAGCTTTGTCTCAGTGCAAAGCTCCTACAATGTGGACACTCTCCACTCTTCTGGCATCATGTACATGACAGCCAGAAACTTTGCTTCGGGTCTCATATGTTGATTGTGGACTGAGATCACCTGCAGTACCTATTGTTGGTTGCAAGACTGGAAGCGGCAGACTGTTTCGGCACAATTTTGCGGTGCCTGCTATGGTTAACAAAGATCAAGGGGTGGGGGGGGGTGGGGGTGGAGGTGGGGGTGCATAGCGGTTAATGATTTTACTGCTATGTTATGTATATCTGTAAAAGCTGCTGCATTGGTGCAGAGAGCAAGAGAACACTGTTTCAACTTTTCTGCAGTTCCTTCTTTGGTGTTTGAATGTTTTCTGCTTCATTAATGTTTGAATCCTTTTTGTTAAGCAGGCATCTAAATGTTAGAAGTGCGAGCATAATTTTGCGAATATTAACCTTGCCAAAACACTAGGCACTAGTTGAAATGGAATGACCTCTCGCATGGCAATCATTGGTCTCGCGGGTTTAACTCTTAACCGGTGCTGCACATGACATGCCGCTTCTGAATGAACTATGAGCAAGAATAGAAAAATTATCTGTTCATTAACGTGCGGGGATTCAGCCGGAAGCTGAGTATACAGGCGCATGCTGCCGGCCATTGTTTACAGCAGCCAAAAAAAAGATATGTCCGCTTCTTCAGTTACCATATTGGAACATCTTAAGTTACAGGCATACAAGTTACAACACAAGCAGTTCCATATGCGTGAACATCTAACGTCAGAATAAAATTAAAAATCATATCTTGGGAGCGAGCCCCGTATGCTTGGGAACGTCAGCTAATATCAGTTTTAAATCACATCAAGGGAACAGAACGGCAAGTCATCCTCGACCGAAAGATTAGCAAATCCTACTCACCGACCTTGCAGCGGCTGCTTGCACTGACCGTCAAGTGCCACCGATGTCAGCTTCGGAGATGGCCTTGTCAGCAAGGAAGGGGACAGCCGAGTTCCTTAGCCGCCGCGCTGAGGAAGTTGAGCGTCAGCCCGGTGGAGCGGCGGCTGTGGGCTTCCCACTCTATGCATCTCTCGACATCCGCTTGCCAGTTGATGATGCTTGCTGCCAGGCATTGGTAGGTTGGGCTTTTGATGCCATTCCGATGTTCCCCTTGAATGATCTTACTGGAGTTTATTGGTCCATTGTTCAACATGTCGCGAAGGATGGACATGCTGAGTGCGCGTACATGCGCACTTGGGTGAGAAAGGCAGCGGATGGTAGTCGATAGACGGCACTGCATATACCATATTCAGTTAGCATGCTGGATCATGAGTGTGTTTCTTATGAATAAGAGTGAGATCAGAGAAGAGGGCATGCCTTCAGCAGATTAGAGAGGCCATCAGCGACTGCTACACCTGAATCTCCCCATTCAACGATGAGATGAACTGCTCTAGCGGTTACTTCCAGAAGCTGCCCATATTCGATCGCAGGACAAATGCCGGTCAGCAAGCATTGATACCATGTAAGTTTGTAAAGCAAGGAAATAAATAGATGCGGCTTTAATGACATAAAAGTAGAACACGTGATTGGATTATGGTATTCTATGAAGAAAATTTTGTGAATGAACGAGATGTTACCTCTAATTGCGGCAGAGTACAAGCTTCACCGTCAACGAGCATTCCATCAGTGGCACGAAGTAGAAGGTCTGAAGCACTAGCAAGAATTACCAATGCTTCTGGGCTATCATGGTTCCTCATAAGCTCAGCTATCAGCTTCACTATTCGCTGGTTGACTCTCCACATCTTTTGACCTTGTTCATCATCTCGAGCAATCCAGGGCTGCAAGTCCTTCTCGGCCTGTGAAAGATACAAAGAGTCCAGAACGATGACTTGAGGAAATGGGTACATGTCATGTAGGCAATGGAGTCTTAAAGAGCAGAAAAGAAGCCAGAATCTGAACCAGATTACATAAATGACCAAATGTGCAAATATAACAATATCTTGACCTGCAGAACAATAGCAGTTGAAGCCTTGGCCGGTGAGGCTGAAACAACATCACAAAGCGCATCTACAACCTACACATTAAAAAGAATGTCATCGGTACAGTTTATAAGAATGCTAACAACAAAAGAACGTCTTCGTAGCATTACTTGCTATGCCTATAAGCACGCGTATCCGTACCTTTCTCCAACCTTGATGAGCCGACGTACTTTCTGCAGACATCTGCATTTCGGGAGATGCAACAAGCTTCTGCCAGAGCAATGAGACAACAGAGAAGCATAATTCCTGTTTCTCTGACAGTACAGATCCTAGGAAAGTTTGAGAACCTCGGTAACCCCCATTCCGATCCATGGTAAGGAAGTTTGCCAAATCAGATGCTTCCACCTGTAAACTAGCAATAACTTTCCCAGATGTACTTGCAACATCACCATTTAGTAGAGCCTCTTCTGCACATTTCAAGAGTGGTCTTGAGAAAACATTTTTCTTATGTGAGGTTGAAGTATTCTTCTTTTCCAAGTTGCCACCATCTGATGAGCTGATGTTGTTTTCTTCAATGTGCTGTTGACCATCTTTCTTTACTGGTGTAAGGGTCAGGTGAGCTTCTAGAGGCTCAGCTTTGTTCACAATGGAGGACACTGTTTTACCATGCAGGTCGATCAAATGGTAAAGGGATGATGCCCTAGTAGAAATCTCAGCATCCCACTTACATTGCTTCAGTGCAGATAGTGCGTTTAGGCATGGCCTGGACCGACGAAATAACTCAGAAACATGAGCAGCAACCATAGCGGCCGCAACTATCTCATTTGAACTATAGCTCCACGAGGTACCAACTGATGATGGCTTCAAGGAGAAAAGAGCTTCCAAGATGCCAAGTATTCTACGGGTATGAAGAATTGCTGAGCTAATGCTGTTGTGTAGCTCATTACTGATCCCATTGTTTTTTCCAGGTATGGTAATCTTTATGGAGTCTTTTAAATTTGAATGTGTTCCATTCTTGGAAATTAAATGGAACAGCTGAAGCTCACAAGATAAGGCACAGACAGCAGCTAGAACGTATGAGTCAAATGTAGCAACAGGTCCTTGTTTCTTCTTGGATCTATTTCTTCCATTGGTTAATCTATTGTCCTCAGTGACCTCAGAAGAATGGTTATCACTACCAGTTGGTCTTTTGCTGCCCCCTGGCAATGCTTGATGACTGACGCAAACAGTTAATACTACAAATAGCAACCGGGAGGCAAGGTTCATTGAGGCACAGGATTCAACAAAGAGTGAATGTATCATTGTGCGGAGTTCAGCAACAGCAAGGTTCTTAGATTGACTTCTTGGTTTTCTGGATTGTTCAGAGGTTTCGGAAGGAAAAGTTCTTCTGAGTATAGCTTCAACTGTTGCCACAAATATTCTCATAAGGCATGCTTCAGATGGACTTCCACGAGGTAGATACTCGAATACTTTCAACAGTGGCAGGTATAGGCTCCATGACAAAGTAGGTGGCTGAAGCGGAGCGGCTACAACAATTTCGGGCAAATCAACTGCTGATGAACTCAGAGGTAGCAAACCATAGGCAGCTTCCCAGATGGTACATATTCTCCACTCAACATCAGGACCATGAGCGCACAGCAAGGAAGCAATGCCTTGTGCTGTGGCATCAATAGTGGCTTCAGATGCAGGAACTTCCAGCTTTGGGTAGTTGAAGGTGTAAGCAGGTAAAATAGTCATGGAAAAAAAAGCAGCAACAAGTCAATGCGAAGCTAAAACATGGAGTCCCAAGTGGAAGGGTGCATATATTATAAAGACATAGTCTGGTTTCCAACTTTGGTATGTAGTATGTACAATATCAATATTAGCTTATTTGAGGATAATCCTACGATAGTGTGTGCAAAATATTTTGGCAGTCATAAAACATGCTAGAGCACAAAATAAGTGATTAAAGAATTGATAGAAGCATACCGTAGCAGAAAGTATACTAAAATGATCAAATGTTACAGTTTTCCATTCAAACAATATGGAAGTTAAATATAAGCATTATCTTTATCTATCTGTTGCCATGTTTTAGCTAAACTAACGTAGTAATGCAATTTGGCAACTAACAATGCCTAAATAAGTTTATAATAAGGTGCCCTGAACTTAACTCAATGACAGTCTAGATTCTAGAATATGCAGGCTTGAGAAAAGGCTAAACTGTGCTTTCACTAGACAACCTTCACCTATAGTATCATTTTAGTACAAAACTTTGTGAAAACTGATAAACAGGAAAATAGTACTCGAAATGCAAAATAGGTAGATGCAGAAAATATTGCATACCTGCCTTTTGTATGATGATACATATCCACCCAATGGTTCATGCTGCACTTCGACTCCTTCGGCATGTCTCAGTGGAGGAAACAGCAATGTTGGTTGGGAGAGTATTCGGAAAAGCAAAGCAGCAGCCGTATCAGCAGCAATACCAGCTCTCATTGACATTGCAGTTCCAATCGCACGCAAGAAATGAAGATGCAACCAATTCTTTGGAAGCTAAACCAAAAAAGAAAGTCACCACAATTAAAAAAGATTCAAACTCAAAACATGCTGGTACGACAATTTTGCATCATGAGTCATCTTGATTGATAGCACTGAAATGACAGCCTGAGTGAAGTATATTATACCCTCATGCCAGTAGCATAATCTTCAGCTGCTCTAAGGAGTTCGACAAGCTGTACTGCTGCATCAAGTGCATCTGGGGCCCATGATGGTGGTGCTTCAAGAAGACCAAAGAGCAGTCTCTGCGTAGCACTTGGAGTAGCAATTGCATAATATCTGACAGGAGCATAACACGTTAATAATGATTTGGAAAGTAAATTTGGTATACTAATGGATAGGAGATACCTATGAAACAAGCGAGCATATGGTTCAAGAGGGGGCAGTCCTGCCACCAAATGCTCATCCAAGGGTGTTGTTGGTGGAGGCAGCAGAAGAGCAGGAACAGCTGCAGCAGTTAAATTTGCTGTCTCGTATCGAGCCACTTCCTCATCACAGACACTTAGTATAACTCCAGCTCCATTGGCAACAGCCCATCTGGGGGTGGATGGCATAAGTTGTGGGTGCTTCCCAGATCCTCGGCTGCAAGCTGAATCACCCAGACATGTGTTATCTAACTTTTGTGTTCATGATAAGCACTAGCATCAGTTGTAAGGAAAAAAAGAGTCCCACACTCCCACTATAGTAAATTTGCATGATCTTTTAATCTCGCAAAGCTCATGTGCACTGTGCTCTAACATGGCAGCAAGAGACTGTAAACTTCGAACTAATTTACTAACATATCATATTTTTTAAGAATTCAATACTTGGAATCAGGTAAACGTGTGCTCTTGGAAAAAAAGAATTAGGTAACTTAATGTGAATTCAAAACCCCCGGTCCTTAATGTGCATATGGTAAAATGATTAATATTACTGATTAGGAGGTGGCTATGGTACAAACATTTCTTAGATAACCCCAATTTTTACATATAAAAAAACACCCTATCCCTTATAGTAGTAGAAGGCAGGAAAATTCAACGTTGAGCAAGTGTTTGTAAGTTGCATAAAAAGTAAACAATTGTGCCACGGTCACTGCTCTGATTTTAATTTATATATCATAACTTCAAAATGAATGGGTAGACACATGAAGTGGATAAGATTGTAGGGTGAGCCATATCCTTCAACGATCCATTTATCAGTGTTAGAATTCCCAGAATACCATTATAGACATCGCAAAAGCAACATGTTCAACCAAAGTGCTTACAATTAGGAGCTCTTAATACAAGAAAGCTTCATTTCGTAGTTTAAGGACTTGTTTCAAAGAGGATGTGTTGTATTTTGCTCTAGCTCGTTCACTCTACCGCCAAATGCTAGTAAACCAATACTAAATACTCACGTTTACTGTATCTGGCCAAGCAAGTAATTGCCAACTATAGTCTATCTGTCTAGTACTCCGGTTTCCTTTCGGGGTTTGAGAAAAAAACTGTTACTGTTCTACTATAGAATCCAAAATATCCAGTAACATAGGCATGTCATCTCAACAGAATAAAAGAAAACATTTAATGCTACTGTAATTCTGCATTTCAGGACAGAAACTTTGATTGCCGATTTTACCAACCAGTTGTTGGAGGCTTCAATTCTCCACCAGCTGCGTATTTTCCCATGACTCCACCACACCTAATACGTTTGAAATGAAACAGAGAATAATCCGCAATCTATTAGTTACCAATAGAAGAGTATTCTATCAAACTGTTGGTTTTCAACAGTAAATGTATATATTCCAACAAGCTGAAAAGCAGTGCAATATAATATTCATGGACAGCAGACTACATACACTCCCATTAGCATACTGCATCACAATAAGGATATATTTCAAAAGCCTGTCTCTTTTTTTCCTTTGCAGTGGCATGCTTGCATCAGGGAGATTCAGAGACATGCTCGCAGTTTGGACTAGATTATTAGTTCCTTCCCTTACACTTGTGCTATCCTAGTTATCTGTTTATTGTTTCTGCTCTTTTTTCCCTCACATTATTCTACTCTTTTCCATGTTTCCTCATTCAACTTAATAACTTGCACATACTCTTCCTTCTTATTAATATAGCAATAAAACCAAGGTTGCATTTCTTAAGAAAAAGGAAGAAGAAAAAAGAAAATTTAAGTCAACAGAAGAATCAAATACAAATATTATTACTCACCATCTAAAATAGTCACTTCTAATGCCCAAAGGTGCGGCTAGCAATATGTCCGTGATCCAAGGAGATAATGGCCTCAATGGCTTCCGGTCAGGTTCATTTCCTGGAGAATCGCTAGATTTCTTCTGTACAGAATCACTTGATGTGGCCTGATCAGAGGTGCTGCATTCCACTTCACTATGTTGGCGCTCAACTTTAAAGATTGGCCTATTGTAGTGAGTTAGAACTCTAAGAATTTCTCCACAGGCCAAGGCCCATTGCTCCGAGTACTCTTTCTGCAGTCAAACATACATTTTATGAGCGATAGTAGTTTAGTACTTCGACAAGCATTAAGCAAGAGAATTGAAAATAATATTGAAATGAACAGCAGTGGCTGAATCTTGTCAACACAGAGAAAAGAACTTAAAAGTTAAAATTAACCACAACAGGGGCCTCACCTCAGAAGTTTGGCTAAATAAAGAGATGAAGGAGCTGAATGGGGAACAATGCCTATCATAATGCAGCGTCCCATCAATGATACATGAAAGAATCGGATGTACAACTGCATGACCATGCTCGGGATGATGAAGAACAAAAGTTGCTGGACAATGTAAAAAAAAGTACGTCAGATTCTTGTATTGCCTATTGTGTAACATTTTACGTGTAGCTATGAGAAGTTCATATTACCTAATACTTCATCTACCAAGCGTTTTTCTTTTGATGGATAGCAACTTTGAATGAGCTGCACACATTTAAAAAAAGGTGTTAAAGTGTCCACTAAGACGTCGATTTTTCCACAAAAAATACTAAATTATTCTAAAGAGATACAGTACCTGAGCTACATCTTCAGGGAATTGCTCGCTGTCAGCTGTAAACTGGCCAAAGTACTCAACATAGGCCAAAATTTGTGCCTTCAAACAGAAGACACAGCCGAAGAGTCCCATCCACATTAGGTATCTTCAGAGTTATAGCATATATAACAAAATTCAACTAGCAATATATTTACCTGTTTCTGTTGCACATCCTGTGGTGGGGGCCAGAATAGCGATGAGAACTGGAGCCTATCGATCCACTTCTCATTTGAACCTGACATACTTGGTAGCTCAAGAGCCTGCCCAAGAAACTAGAGAGAGAGACTCTCAATGAGAGAAAGAAACTAGAGAAACTGCTTCAATTAGCAATTAGAGCACCTGTAATCAACACCGTGTTCAAGTCGCTAGTCAGTTCATCCATCTATGCCACCAAAGTCCTACTCTTCTTATAAGCTACT